>CM046875.1:469900829-470521829 GCA_025667525.1 Glebionis coronaria | reverse complement strand
GCAAACTTAAAACTATCCTAAAGACAAACTTAAACTTAAACTAAAGGCAAGCTTAAACTAAA
This sequence comes from Glebionis coronaria, assembly GCA_025667525.1. NCBI lineage: Eukaryota > Viridiplantae > Streptophyta > Magnoliopsida > Asterales > Asteraceae > Glebionis > Glebionis coronaria. The sequence continues at coordinate 470,521,767 of CM046875.1, read as the reverse complement.
TCTAAGGCAAGTAAACTTAAAGTGTGACTAAGTAAAAAGGCGGGAAAAATAAAGCTTAAGATTTAAAAACATAAACTTAAAATAAACTAAAAACAGCTCATTCGGAATAAACCTTCGTTCGGAATAATCACTCGTTCGGAATGTCACCTTCGTTCGGAATAATTCTTCTTCACTCGGAATATTTACCTCATGCGGAATAAATGGCTCATCCGGAATATTTAAACAAAACCTTCATTCGGAATATACTAGTTGGTTCGGAATAAGGAGCTCATCCGGAATGTTGTGTTCATCCGGAATAAACCCTCGTTCGGAATATAAGCTTTATTCGGAATAACTGCTTCACTCGGAATATACCTTCATCCGGAATGTTTGATTCATTCGGAAAGATCCATTCATCCGGAATAATCAAGAAAAAGTGCTGACTCGGAATAAAACCTTTACTCGAAATATATCACTGATCCGGAATATTCGCTTATTCGGAATAATTACATCAAATCCTTCATCCGGAATAGACACTTCATCCGGAATATCTAGTTCATCCGGAATAAATGCTTCACTCGGAATATAAGCTTTATCCGTAATAATACCCTTTATCCGGAATATACTGCTGGTTCGGAATAAATCGTTGATCCGGAATAACCTGGGAAAAACATAAAGTGCGAAGAACAAGGAAAATAGAGAGAATATGAATCTAACCAAAACTAATCAGATTAAACCAAAAGATTAAGCAAGACTAATCACAAATGATCAACTAATGAATACCAATCAAACCAAATCAATAACACTAACAATAATAATCAAAATAATCAAAACCCACTTAATCAAATCAATAAAAACTTAAGAACATGAACATAAACATAAAGCATAAAGATTAAAGATTAAACAAGAAAGGTAGATAGGAGATTAACAAGAAAAGTAAAGATTCAATAACATAAAAAGGAAATTTACTTGAACTTAAAGGTGCAAGGTAATTAAATGTGCAATCAAAATAAATGACATGGAAATTAAATGTGCAAATATCAAAGATGGAAGACTAATTGTCACTATTAGCCAACAAAAACAAATGAAATCCTAATGACTCTATTTATTGGGGAGGAGGTGATTAGTGGAAGGAAGCTTCCTCCTCGCTTTCTTCTTTCTTTAATTATCTTTTAATTCTTCGTCTTTAGTCTTTAATCTTTTAAATTCTTCGACCTTTCAGACTTTGTCTCGGGATTACTTTAAACTCGTCTTGTGATTTCTTCATAAATTAGACTTGAGTTCTTCGGCTTTATTAAACTTCCGTCTTTGGACTTTTTCTTCGATAAATCTTCAGAATGTGCCTTGGACTTCCGTTCTTTTTGCACTCTTGATTTCTTGACTTCGTCTTTTGTCTTTTTCTTCGATAAAAGCCCGTGAAAGCCGTGTTTTCTTCCCTTTTATCATTTTGATCCTAAAATCATAACAAAAACACAAACCACGCATAATTCCGACATTTACGACATAAAATACACGTTTTGGCCTGGTTATTATTGTAATTAAGTGGTAAAAGGATGGGTGTTTACACACCTATCAAATCCCCTACACTTGACCATTGCAATGTCCTCATGCAATGCATTAGTTACAAAGCACGTTTTGCATTTTCCATCATAATCAATCCATATTGGCCTTTATTAAAGAGATAGAAAATTATAAACATTCAAAGGAAGAAAGTAAGTAAAGAAATCAAAGACATACCTTAGGGTTTTGGAAATGTCATGAATGATCATCATCCTCAAGTTTTCACATTCTCCAAACCAAGCTTAAAAACGAGATCATTGTTATTATAAGTTTGCCAACTAACACGAACTCATGTGGGCCAATTATTTACTTAGACTCCCTTATTCCTAGGTGTATCTCTTATATTTTATTGTTGTCTTGAATGATCACGAAGATGCATTGTTGACTTATTTTGATAGTTATTTAGGCTGAAAATAAAGTGGGACGATTTAATCAATAGTTAGCTAAAGGACAAAATCTTTTAAAACTGCTTCTCGGGACCTCATAAAGTTCATATCTTGGCATAACTCGCTTCATGATTTGAGACCTTTCTCGGACCGATATTTGGCAGCGACTTCATACTTCAAATCTTAAGAGACTTTCATGAAATAATGACCTTCTCTTCATAATAGGAATTTCTTCACTTGAAGTTTTGAGAGATTCTTCATATTTGGACCACGACTTCTTCATTTTTCTCCAATCTTTATTTTGGACTTTAATATACAACGATCCGCCTCCTTTTAGGACTTGGATCTATTTATCCTCATACCTTGTTAGGGCCTTTTTGGATAGACTTCTCCATGATCTTTTGGGGAGTATTTGCTTTTCGTCGTGTGTCTCGATCCTTCATATTGATCTTTGATAAATGATTCTTCACATCACTTTGGATATTTAGCAACAAAATGTAGCCCTCATGCCTTGTTAGGGCCTTTTCGGACTCGCCAATCTTCGCATCCCGCTTCAATAAGTTATGCCTTGGCTATGAACTCTAATCATTACCGAGCAACTTTTAAACGATCTTGGGCTAGAAGCTAAGTAACTTTTCAAATCGTACAACCTTATTTATTGCAGATAAATTTATTAGCAAGCGATGGGAGAATAGGCTTATAATTAACTCACAATAAATTCACGAAAGAATACCAAACTTATAATTGACTCTATCATCTCTCGTTCTCCACAATTTAAAATCTCAAGGAATGAGACTCGTGGATGCTTAGCCTATTAAATCACAGCTTTGGGTTTTCGAGTCATCTATAGGATCTTGCAAATTCTTAGAATTTTTCAAGTTTAGAAAACGCATTTTAAAGTTCCCTTGATAAACAACTCTCTAGGATCAATATAGGAACTTGCGAAAAGTTCTTGTTCTTAACCCGTGAGAGTTAAGACTTTCGCGTTTTAAAGCTCCCTATATAAAATCCTAGCAAAACTTGACTTAAACACGTTAAGGATACTAGCTAGAGTAAACTTAGATAAGTAAACTCGAGTTGAGTCAAAAGATTCACAACGTTTGAAAATTAAAACCACTTTATTAAAATTTATTCTAGTAAAGAAAGGAAATAACTATACACAGGTAAAACTACTACGCCAAAATAGATCAAAAATTTTGAAAAATGTCGAAAAATTGATTTTCCGGTTAAAATGAGGACAAATGCATGGAAAAGGCCACTTAACTTCGATAGAAGTCCCCCCTACACTTGATATAAACATTGTCCTCAATGTTTAAGCATGTGGGAGTAAAATCCCCTACACTTAGGACATTGTGCACGTTGATTAAATCTTGCTAAGGAAGAGACAACTAAAGAGATTCCTATTTTAATATTGAGAAATATAAAATAGTGAATCAAAAGAGTTTAGGATAGAACCGGGAAGACGGAAACACAGAATCACGGGTCGTCAAAAATCATCAAGAGTGGATCATTGAGCGCTCGAATCCCTGAATATGAGAAGAGAGGAAATAGCAAACACCAACGGGTCTCCCCTACACTTAGGATAAAGATAGCTAAAAGATAGATACTTGGATTGCCTCCCAAGAAGCGCTTGATTTTTGATCACCGAGTCGTGAGCCTGACTCGACCTTGATTATCATGGAAAGAAGCTTGAAACACATCCACCGGGATCAAATACATAGTTTTCGTCCATCAAATAACACAAGCTTAAGGCGAACAAGGCAAGCCAAAGAAGAGTAGGCAAGGTTCCCTTAAGCAAAGATGGAGCACGGTGGAAGCAAGGGTGAAGAGGTGCAAGCATATCTCCAGTAGTTCCAAAAATCTTTCCTTTTATTTCATCAGATGGATACTGAGATGGCTTGAAAAGTGCAATACCAGGGTCGAACACCTTTTCCTTTAGGGGAAAATAGCACTCAAGCTCAGTAGAGTATGAAGAACATCCGCTAAGAAAATGCACAACCTCGTCCTCAGAAGGTGGACAAAGAGGTGTCAAAACATACGTGCTGCGGATGTTGGTGTCGTCCGGTGTCAGCTCCTTTGAAAGAATTTTTTTCAAATCCGTAGAAGAATGAAGACCATAATCATCAAAGTCCAAAGGAGGGGCATCACTCTCATGAGGGAAGTATGTATTGAAAAAAGTAGAAAAGTCTTCCTCAAATGAGTAATCATCCAAAGTAGGATCAAGCATGGATGTCGGAGGATCTTCATCATGAGAAGAATCACTCGAAAGAGTATCGGCCTCATCAAAATCATCATAAGTGGGCATGTCAGGATACTCGGAAGTAAAATCATCATAATCATCCCCAGCGGAGCTAGAATCATCATCATAAGCATCATAGATCGGTGGAGAATCATATATGGGTGAAGGTTCTAAATTGGAGAGAGAATCATCCACATCATCTTGAAACAGTGGATTATCATTGCAAGAATCGAATAGAGAATTGTTGTAGACGACAAAATCATCGAGCACATTAATCATATTCGCCGATTCTCTTCCATAGGATTTTTTTGTAAGATTCCCCATTTCAAAAACTTGTGCATCATCCCCGACTCTTAAGATGAGTTCACATTTATCCACATCTATTAAAGCTCTACCGGTTCTAAAAAATGGGCGTCCAAGTATTAATGGAATACGAGGGTCCATTTCATAATCAACAACGACAAAGTCGACCGGAAAGTGAATGTGCCAACTTTAATGAACACATCTTCGGCGATACCAACGGGGTAAGCGAGAGTGCGATTGGCTAGCTCAAGAGTCATCTTGGTAGGTGTAAGGTCGGGCAATGATAACTTTTTCCAAACGCTGAAAGGCATCAAATTTATACTTGCCCCGAGATCGGCTAAGGCAGTAAATTTGTTGGTTTGGTTAAAAGTACAAGGTAGCACAAAACGACCGGGATCTCCAAGTTTTTCCGGAAGTTCTGTAAGAAGGATTGCAGAGCAATTTTCATTCAAGCGAGTATTAACAAACTCGACCATCTTCTCCTTCTTATTAAGCAATTCCTTAAACATCTTGACAAATTGTGGCATTTGGGCAAGAGCTTCAACAAGGGTAAAGGTGACTTTCATGCCGGCAATCTTGTCCAAAAAGTTAGAGACTTGAATGTCATTCTTAGTCAAAATTCTAGCCTTGTTGAGTCGAGAAGGGTAAGGAATGCTGGGGTTGGGTAGTGGAGGTGTAGAAGGTGAAGGTTGAGATGTTGAAGGGTTAAAGGTGGAAGGTGGGGTTGGAGGATTCTTCTTGGGTACTTCTTCATGACGAGGCAGAGACGGTAATGGTGTACTAATACTAGGTGTGGGAGTAGTAGGGATAAATGGTCGTGGAGGAGGTGTAGATGGTGTAACTGGGGGTGGGATAGATGGTCCTACTAAAGTAACTCCACTACGGGTAGTAATAGCACTCATATTCGCTCTCGGGTTGGTGACGGTGTTTGAAGGTAGAGAGCCCGAAGTAGAGGGTTGAGTGGTGGGTAAGAAACTAGCCAACATATTCTTCAAATCATTCGTTTGATTGCTGAAGGAGGATTGTATATCATTTCGAAGCTCGGATCTAATGTCATTCCCTTGCTTAGTGATATCCCCTTTCAAATTGATAATTTGGCTTTGCAGATTCTTGATTTGCTCTCCTTGGATTCTCATTAAAGCTTCAACATCTTGATTAATGGGTGGGGCTTGTTGAGCGGGTGGGTGATAAGGATTAGAAGCTCTAGGTTGGATTTGGTTGCTTCTAGTGTAGTTGTTGTTGGGATTGTGGTTTTGAGGAGAAAAACCGGGTGAAAGATAGTTGTTAGACCGGTAACTTAGCAAATTTCGATCCCCTTGAGGTCGGGCTTGGTAATTTTCCGGTGAATAGTTACCATAAGCCGCATACACGTTTTCCAGATTGCCTTGAGTAGAAGGACAATCAGTGTATGAGTGAGGACCGCCGCATGTCTCACAAGAATTTGCTACCGCTTTAACTTGTTGTTGTTGGTTGGTAGCGATGAGCAAGATATTTTTGTTCATTTCGGCCATCATGCGGGTGAATTCGGTCATATCGGGGTTTGCTGAAGTAGAAGAAACATTGACTCTCGGGTTGTTCCTTGAAGAAGCGGAGGAATCCCAGTTTTTGTGATGAGTAGTCATGTTTTCAATAAGCTCTCTACACTCCTCAGGTCTTCTTTTCATAAATGTGCCACCGACGGCTGCATTAATCGTATCACGATCACGAAAAGTCAAACCGTTGTAGAAAGTATCAATTAAGGTCACGGGGAGCATGTTGTGGTTTGGACATCGATCGATCAACACATTATATCTTTCCCAAGCATCAAAGAGAGATTCATCGGGTTCTTGCATGAAACCGCTGATTTGATTTCGAAGGCTCGTGACCATGGATGGTGGAAAGTAGCGCGACAAAAATCGTTGAGTCATGTCGTCTCAAGTATGAATTTAATTCTTCGGGAGACGATCAAACCATTTTTCGGAGTGGTGTGATAAAGTATGTGGAAAGAGTTGAAGGCGAAGAACATCTATAGTAGCACCGGGCAACTTCATGCTTTGGGTAATAGTAATGAATTTGTCGAGGTGCTTGTTGGCATCATCATCAGGCAATCCACGAAATGGATTAGTTTGCACTTGTTGGATCATGTGATGCTTCAACGAAAACTCCGGAGACGTGATTTGCATCGGCGCAATCGGTTCTCCTCGTCCAAACATTGTGGGTTTACAAAGCTCCTCCATTGTCCGAAGATCGGGCTGTGGAAGAACATTGTTGTTGTTATTGTTGAGGTGCGGTGGATTATTGTTGTTGTTCACACCTGTCATAGCTAAATCTTCACGAGTCTCGGGCTCTTGATAAGTTGAAGATCTAGTACGCATACACCTGCGAAAGCAAAAGAAAACAATACCAAAGAAATAGACAATATATATACACTATGAAAATAAAAATCTTTTTTGATTTTTGAAATTTTTTAATTTTTATGGATTTTTTTTGAAACTTTTAAGCAAGAAAAATAACGCTCACGAATGAACGGATCCCAAAAAGCAACGCGTCTCTCACAGAAAACCATTAATCTTTACGAAAAGAGCCGGCAGCGGCGCCATTTAATAACTGGTTTTGGCCAAGTATAAAAATAAAAGTTCGTTGAAGTGGTCTAATCGAATTGATTACTGGTTCAAAGTGTGACTCAACTGTCTTTTGGTGAAAACAAATGTTGTGTCGTTGTAGTAAAAGGAAATGTGCAAAAACTTTAAAATAAATGGCGGTAATTTAAATCTAAACCTGATTGAAAATAAATGACGAGAAATTAAAAACGTGACGAAAAATTAAAAGGCAACTAAAGTAAATAACGCAAACTTAAAACTATCCTAAAGGCAAACTTAAACTTAAAATAAAGGCAAGCTTAAACTAAATCTAAGGCAAGTAAACTTAAAGTGCGACTAAGTAAAAAGGCGGGAAAAATAAAGCTTAAGAATTTAAAAACATAAACTTAAAATAAACTAGAAACAGCTCATTCGGAATAAACCTTCGTTCGGAATAATCACTCGTTCGGAATGTCACCTTCGTTCAGAATAATTCTTCTTCACTCGGAATATTTACCTCATGCGGAATAAATGGCTCATCCGGAATATCTAAACAAAACCTTCATTCGGAATATACTAGTTGGTTCGGAATAAGGAGCTCATCCGGAATGTTGTGTTCATCCGGAATAAACCCTCGTTCGGAATATAAGCTTTATTCGGAATGACTGCTTCACTCGGAATATACCTTCATCCGGAATGTTTGATTCATTCGGAAAGATCCATTCATCCGGAATAATCAAGAAAAAGTGCTGACTCAGAATAAAACCTTTACTCGGAATATATCACTGATCCGGAATATTCACTTATTCGGAATAATTACCTCAAATCCTTCATCCGGAATAGACACTTCATCCGGAATATCTAGTTCATCCGGAATAAATGCTTCACTCGGAATATAAGCTTTATCCGGAATAATACCCTTTATCCGGAATATACTGCTGCTTCGGAATAAATTGTTGATCCGGAATAACCTGGGAAAAACAGAAAGTGCGAAGAACAAGGAAAATAGAGAGAATACGAATCTAACCAAAACTAATCAGATTAAACCAAAAGATTAAGCAAGACTAATCACAAATGATCAACTAATGAATACCAATCAAACCAAATCAATAACACTAACAATAATAATCAAAATAATCAAAACCCACTTAATCAAATCAATAAAAACTTAAGAACATGAACATAAACATAAAGCATAAAGATTAAAGATTAAACATGAAAGGTAGATAGGAGATTAACAAGAAAAGTAAAGATTCAATAACATAAAAAGGAAACTTACTTGAATTTAAAGGTGCAAGATAATTAAATGTGCAATCAAAATAAATAACATGGAAATTAAATGTGCAAATATCAAAGATGGAAGACTAATTGTCACTATTAGCCAACAAAAACAAATGAAATCCTAATGACTCTATTTATAGGGGAGGAGGTGATTAGTGGAAGGAAGCTTCCTCCTCTCTTTCTTCTTTCTTTAATTATCTTTTAATCCTTCGTCTTTAGTCTTTAATGTTTTAAATTCTTCGACCTTTCAGACTTTGTCTCGGGATTACTTTAAACTCATCTTGTGATTTCTTCATAAATTAGACTTGAGTTCTTCGGCTTTATTAAACTTCCGTCTTTGGACTTTTTCTTCGATAAATCTTTAGAATAGGCCTTGGACTTCCGTTCTTTTTGCACTCTTGATTTCTTGACTTCGTCTTTTGTCTTTTTCTTCGATAAAAGCCCGTGAAAGCCGTGTTTTCTTCCCTTTTATCATTTTGATCCTAAAATCATAACAAAACACACAAACCACGCATAATTCCGATATTTACGACATAAAATACACGTTTTGGCCTGGTTATTATTGTAATTAAGTGGTAAAAGGATGGGTGTTTACACACCTATCAATTTTCTTTCGTCCTTGGACTTTTTGATATCAAATAGCTTTCGGGATGCTTTTTTATTGTCAAGTGGTTGCCTCACAAGTCTTCCTCGTCTTTTAAAGAATTTCTTGAAGTCGCGTACGGCCATGTCATACTCTTCGTCATCGCTATCAGACTTTTCATCATCACTAGATTCAACTCGAGCTTTTAATGCTAGTGACCTTTGTTTTTGTTTCTTTCCTTTGATGATTTCAGAGTCTTTTTCCATCACCATTTCGTATACCTTAAGGTTCCCAATGAGTTCTTCTAGTGACAAGCTTGAGAGATCTTTAGATTCTTCAATCGTCGTGCATTGGAGAGCTCTTAGAAATTTCTTGACAAAGTTCTTGTTGGAGAAATACTCGTCAAGTGCTTTGAGTGATGTTATGATAGTGTTAAATCGAGCAAATCCAACATCAATTGACTCTTCTTCAAGGATAGAAAATTTTTCATATTGTTGAACAAGTAGATCAGTTTTATTATCCTTGACTTGCGAGTTTCCTTGATGTGTGACTATAAGTGAGTGCCAAATTTCTTTGGCGGATTGACGCATAAAGATTCATTCATACTCCTTTTTAGGTAGAGCATTATAAAGCATCATTTTGGATTCATTATTTTTAGCCAACATTTTCTTTTGATCATCGGTTTGTTTTTCGCGTGGAACCGATTCAAATTGGTTAGTGGTGACATTTCTAACCGTTGGTGCATAATCACCTTCAATGATTATATACCAAAGGTCTATATCCTTAGACTTCACATAAGTTTCAAAACGATTTTTCTAATAAATAAAACCATCGGTTTCAAAGAGTGGCGGCCTTTGCATAGATTGCTCTTCTTTGTAATTTTCAGAATCCATGGATCGATTCAAGTTTTAAAGTACAATATACTATAAAGATCTTGAGTACGTAGCTCTTGATGTCAATTGTAGAAAACTAGAAGGGGGTTGAATAGTTTTTACCGATTAGTTTTAATTACTTTGAAACTTTTTCGTGATCATGAATGAATATAGACGAAGTGTGAATTAACAAAGTAAGAGACTTGAAGCAATAAAGAAACAAACCACAATGCACAATGATTTATAGTGGTTCGGCTTAGCAAGATCTCGCTTATCTTTCCCCTACTTCCACTCCTCGAGTATCCACTCGAGAGTTATACTTCACTAGTAAATGAATCTCCTTTACACCGGTGGAGAAACCTTCACACTTAATCTTACTATCTTTAACGACACCTAAGCTAAGATGTCTCCTTCTTTACAAAGGCACAACAACGCCTTATACACTATATACTTGTAGCTTACAACACCAACCACACTATTACACAAGTTGATAGATGAATGGGTACAATAATGGTGATTGTGTAGGTAACACTTAACACATTCACACAAAGTGAAGCCTTGAAGGATCAAAACTTAGAGTTGAGATCTCTCGTGACCGGTCTTGATATGAACAAAGATCTAAATCACAAGCAAGAAAAGAATAGACAAGAGAGATTAGAGAGTTAGAATATACTGAGATTATAGAGAGAATAAATAGAAAGGGGTGAAGAATAAGCTTGGACAAGGTTGGTATTTATGGCAACCATGAGAACCCCAACGGAACCCGTCGGATCCTTCATCAAGGGGTCTGTGGGGGTCCGACATGTCTGACTTTTGTTGCCTCATAAATGTTTGTCCAAGATCATAAGCAAACATTGAATATGGCTTAGTTTGACTTTATATTTCTGGACAAGAAAGTGAAAGTCCGCATTATTGGTCCATTTTCTTTTCCATTTTATGTTTATATAAGTTGTGTAGACTTTTATAAAACTTTAGTATATAAGTTCATAGACCTAAAAGACTTATATGTTGACTTATATGTTGGTTATATTTTAAACATAAAAATATGTTTTGATGTTTTGTCGTTAACAAAACGGTAAGTGTGATTAAAACGTAAATATCATTTTAGTGCGATATTTGCATTTACATATACTATTATCTAAAAGATATATATTCTGATCCCAATTTCAAACTGAAAATTAAAATTAACATATTAAACTCAACTATTATATTATTTTTAATTCAAACCTAACTCAAAGCAAAATATTTAATTTTGACTATCTATCTTTTTTGTATAAACTTCTTAACTGTATTAAAAAATTCATTTTTGTTTTAAATTAAAATATTTTTTAATTCATTTATTTTTTTCATAATCTAATTTATATATATTTTTTTAATTTTTTTTATGTAATTTAACATTCATTTTGATATATTTATAATTTTTTATTTTTTATTTGTACTGATTTTATTTATTTTAATTCAAAAAGTTTTACACTTTAACATTTGATTGCTAAAAAGATAATTACCGATTATCTATTTACCGTCGTTGCATTGCGCGGATAAGATAATTAGCAATGAGAACATTCAAAAAGAAAAAAGCATTTGTTAAAAAAAGAAAAGTAAGAAAAAAAAGTAGTAGATTATTTGACCACATACATAATTGGGAATTTGGGATTGAGAATATTCAAACAAGGGAAGAGTAAAAGGTTTGGCAAATGGCAAATTTGACCATCTGACAGACAACCCATTTCCTTTCTTTTCATTTTTATTTTCCTCACACACGATTTATATGAACCTTTTTCTCTCTTCATTATTAATTCATTCATAAAATCAATAACAAATTTCACACAATCTTCTTCATCCTCCAAAGTAAGTCTTTTTTCTTAGCTTTGACTTTTTCTATACATCTTCTTTAGTTGACTTTTTTTCTTTTATGAGATTTAGTTACAGATTTGAGTACCCTTTATGCAGATATTTATGGGTTTTTGTTTTCTTGATCTATAAGTTTAACATACCTGAGAATTTTGGTAGATTACGTGTTCTTTGCTTTAAGTTGACTTTTTTTTTTAAGGATTTGGATTTAGATGATATGTTGTTTGGTGGTTTGTTGACTATTGTATTTGGTATTAATTTGGTTGACCCACTTACTGATTTATTGGTTAAAGATTTGTTGAGTGTTTTGTTAGATAAGGTTCCAAGTTGGAACCATTTTGTTAATTTGCGCCTGCCAATGTTCTTTTTTTTTTGCTAAGGGGGTGGGTGTTTAGATGTGTCTTTGTTAAGCGATTTTCCTGACGATTCAGGTTTTACTTTTTTGGCTTGTGGGTAAATTACCATCGGTTTAATTACTTACGGATCAAAATAATTAGTTTGATACTAGTTGTGACACGCTGAACAGTGGCGGACGCAGGGAATTTCAATGTCGGGGGCAAATTTTTTTTTTTGATGATAGCAAAGCGAAAAAACTAGAATCCGAATAAAAAATTGAGTATTATAACTTAAAAGTTACCAATTTCTAGGTTTTACAGTGTTAAATATTGGAATTCAATGTGTGAGTGGGGGGCAATTTGAAATTCGAGTGGGGGCATTTAAAAAACGCTCTTTTAAAAAATACACACTAAAATCTCGTCTTTTTGGTCGAGCTATGGGGGCGCCGCCACCCCGAACCTATAATGTGTGTCCGCCCCTGGCTGAATATACTATAGAATATATAGTAAAATTGCTGATGTACCTTGTTGTACCGTTATTTCATGGGTTTCCACACAACACATTTTACTTCATACGCCACTTATTAATTGGTTTCTTGAAAGCAAGTAAGTTGTTTTGTAAGAAGTACAATGTGTTGTTCACAGATCACCTCTTGTATTATATGTAATTACATTCTTGCACATTCAGAAATCTCTGTTAGAACTTAGAAGTGGCTCTTACAGACTTACAGCTTAAAGTTCAAGAAGCACATCCAAACATTACCTGATGCATAATATTTTGTTAAGACAGATATCTGATTTTGGCGATACTGTGTCACATAATAACTGTCGAAACATGCATCCACACGCCCCTCAGAGAATAATGTTTTTCTGATATTAATGTGTTGAACTTTTCAGTTGACGGTCATAGATCAAACTCAACATCATATTGATATAGCTAATTGAGTTGGCAAAGATTGTTAAGCCACCGAAAGTGAAGAATCTGGTTGTTTAGATACTGATACATACTATCTGATAAAAGCGGAATATGTCTGGAGTTCAAGATTCATTAGAGATTAAATTCCGTTTGATTGATGGATCAGATATTGGTCCAACGAGCTACCCGGCGGCTGCAAGCGTTGCATCCTTGAAGGAAAACATCCTATCTCAGTGGCCTAAAGGTTAGTACGGTTCTCCATTCGTTCTACTTTTTAAAATTTGTAAACTTGTTATTATGTTCATAGGGACGAGTGTAATTTCATGTGAACTGCGAATGCTGGTTTTTGCTTTTACTCGAATGGAATTGATTTGTTTATATGGATAAAAAATCTGTACTATAAATTAGCAAGGAATTTTCGGGAATCGTATGACCATAGCTGCTTGTTGCATTGTTTTAAAACTACTTTCGAAAACTGCTTATCTTCTTATTTAGAAGGGATACTGAATACACACTTAAAAAATATCAGGGTGCCTGCTTATTTTAGAAGCAGAAAGGCACATTAACTGAAGCGATCAAAACACCATCTAACTGCTCCCCTCACTTGGATTACTAAAAGGCGATTAACTAACGATATTCTATCGACCTGTATGCCAGAGGTTGCAGAAGGGGACGATTGGTAGTGTTTTGCTATCAAGATGGGTAACCTTTTTCAGTCTGTATATAATGGTTTGGGTTGGCCGCACTTTTTTTTTCATAATTAAATATGATTTACCATTTAGATATAATCACATAAGATTTTTAGTAAATAGTAAGCTAATCATTTTTAATAAAAAGGTTTAGGAGATGAACAATCGAGTATTCTGCAGACGACATCTGAACTATTCCACCTGTTTCTTTTTCAACTATCTGTCTAAAGTTTACCCGTTTGACTGACTTTTTTTAATTTATAAAATTTGAGCCAAAAGCTCAATATGCATCTGGCTATAATCGATTTCAGTTTGTGAGTTTTTTGGCCACCTTAAATATCTAGTGTAAATATAGATTGTTTTGGTTGTACTCACTGTGGTTGCAAATCCTAATATAACCATTATTTATATACCAAGGAAACTAGTATCCTGGATTCTTAATAAACGAAACACAAATGTGCACATGTGACAGCAACATTTACTTGAAAATCATCCCCAAATTTTTGGTTGAGTGGTTGTTTCATGAATAAGTAGAAGAATAATGCTTTTTATGGTTTTGCAGAGAAAAATAATGCTCCAAGAACAGTAAAAGATCTTAAAATAATTAGTGGCGGGAAAATATTGGAGAACAACAAAACAGTAGGAGAATGCAGGAGTCCTTTGTATGATGTCCCTGGTGGCGTTACCACCATGCACGTTGTTGTTAGCCAACCACCTCAGGAAAAAGGTCAGACTCGTCTTCAAACTTCAAAGAATATTAAACTTGACATTCATCGTACTCTTACATTTTATCATGGGAATGACATGTTTGGTTATCTGTTAAGTGTCTCATGTTTGGTTATTATGAATTTGTTTGATGTCTAACGGGGTGTTTAGCATTAGGTTCTGAAAGTGATTATGTTAAATTATGATATGAAATAATTAAATCAGATACTCGGCTGTATCAAAGCGGGCTATGTAGTATGTGAGATGTGCTTTATGCAGTTATGCTGTTTAAAGTTGTAAAAATCAGATGTTTAACTGTAAGAGAGTGTTTGGATAGTGGTTTTAAGGATCTAGTATGTAAACTGAATAGTTGGATAAGCGTTATTAATAGTAGCTACTCTTGAACTGATTGTCGACAACGAGTCAGTTTCATTTTGCAGAACATTTTGAACTTATTATCTGTGATGGACATAACAATACTCAGATAATCACTTTCAAATCGCAATGCAAACTAGCCCCTTAAAATTAGCCTTTAATCTCAAAATAAAGAACACTGCTGCATCTTAATCAGTTTCATCAATATATCGTAATATTGATAACAGACACATAGCTGCTTGTAACTTGATAAGCTTCTAGATAGGGAAATATCATATTTTTTTGAATGGAAACTACAATTTGATAGGAGTACAATGTTTTGGACTTGCAAACTTTCTAGGGAGGGAAAGGCTGTAATAGACATCCCAAAATGGTTTGCAATTTTTGTTGCATTGTGAGATTGCTATACTGAATTTAAGTTGGCATGGTTTTAAGTTTGTAACAAAGTGCATACTGAATTTAAGTTAAGCATTGAAACCAAATTTGAAATTTGAACTGCCTTGCTTTCAGGCAGTGGCAAGTTCAGAACTTCTAACCTGTGTATGTGGTTATGGGCTATGATTATAGCTCGTTTTGGACATCTATTTTATTCCTGCACCCCAAATAAACACTGCAATTTTTTTTAAGTTATGCAGGTGCATCGTTAAATAATAGGCTAATAGCGTATGTATCTGTCGACTTGAGGCTAGTTTATCTTTCATCTTGTTTTAATCTTAATATTGTGTTTCCTGTATGTAACAGAAACGAAACTGAAAAGTGACCCTAAGCAGCAAAAATGTGTCTGTGTTATATTATAAGAAGCTACTCCAAGCGTGTCAGTTGCAGGTTGGTTTTATTAGACTGAAACAAACCATAATTGGCTAAGGTTTATCTATTTTCAGTTTGTCTGTGACGTTCAATTTTACTGTTCTTGAATCAGGTAAAAGAATGGTGGAGATACTATACGTGTTAATGAATGGTTGGAAATGAAGTTCAAAAAAGATTATAAAGGGAATTGGTGACAAGAATTATACTTATTACATACGTCATTGTTGTGGGCTCGTGCCTTTTGCACGAGCTGTAGTTTTCATTTCTGGAGCAGTTTTGTGATAGTGACTTGTAGATGGTATTATAAATGTTGCATATTGCTTTAGAATTGGGAATTTCAGCTTCAGGAAAGGGCAAAACAAAAGTTTATACCAAGTTAATGTTTTGCATATTTTCGTTAATTTTGTGAATTTACTGGGAAAAAATGGTTAATATCGAAAGTTTCCTTGTTGCTGAAAGGTCAAGTCTAATGAATTTCTTAGAACGCATTGTGAAATTTTTTGTGTTATGAAAGGTTGTAAGCTCAAAAGGTGTTCTATTGTTTAGCGTTTTCTTTTTTATTTTTGTGATAAAAAATTTTAAGCACAAAAAACTCGAAACTAAACGCCAACGGTATATGATCTCGTCTTTCACGAGGCAATAGAGGAGATGAGATGTAGACAATCGAACCCTTGGTACCTGAAAGCTAGGAAATTATACATTCATTTATTTGTGAGTATATTGTTAAAAAAGAAATGTCGGTTAACTCACGTTTCCCCATCTCTCACACAAGTTTCCCTTCACGCGCCTGTTTCCCTTCACGCGCCTGTCTCTGTTTGCCACTATTATAAAAAAAATCTGGTCTGTCTTTCCTCACTCGCTAATTACGTGTCTTCCCTTCTTTATACCTCATCACATCAGAGTGATACGTGTCTATCCACTAACAATAATCTCAACAAACACACACATAATCCGATCATCTAAAAAAGAACACACACATCCTGATCATCTTAAAACCATGCGACAAAATCCAAAGATGGAGGTTTTGTTCATAATCGAAGAAACTGGTAAGTTACTTTTATTATTATTACTATTGTTTTTTAGATTTTCACTTTATACAAAGTTTATTGATTTTTGTACTATAATCAAAATTGGGATTTTTTTCTCGGGTTTATTGATTTACGAGTTTCATTCTCAAGGTTTTTTAATGAGATGACGCTGCTAATCGGAATTGTGACAATATACTGCTTTAGATATGAGATAATATAAGATACCGGATTGGGTTAGGCATTGACAATAAGGTTTTTCATTCTGCGCGTGAAAGATTGTTATTGTGAGACGTGGGCATTTGCGAAACAGTTACCCACTCAATTTTTTTACAATATACTGCTTTATATATATGAGATAAGTGTTGCTTACTTGAGTTGAGTGACTATCATGTTTGGCTATGATGATTTTAAATAAGGTTGGTAAAGCTGGGATTGTCCGTACTAACGCATGGTAGCCTTACGGTTGCAGCCATATCGGATGCATCCCCTTTATTCGATCATCCATTTGCACAATCTGTGTATTTACAACGTTGTTTCTTTTGTTTAGCTTCAAAGTAATTTAGACAACCCAATACCTTGGCGGGGCAACTCACTAGAGGTGCAGTCACTGTGGGGGTGTCTTTTTTCGCGATGTGCTATCCTATCTGAGTCTTATAGAGAAAAAAAATTATGTTGCCTTGAATGTTCATCCTATCTACCCTACGTTTATTTTAATACCAATGTTTGAGGTAACTTATTGGCATGACATTGTTATTCTCAGGCTGTGATGAGTTTTACCGGGCCAGGTTGAAGTTATGGTCACCTGTATCTTGGCGGGGTAACCTGTTATGGTTGCAGCCATGTCAGGTGTATCATATTTTTCCTACATGTTGCCCCATCTGAGCCCAGGAAGACTCCTATTATCAATGCCTAACCCAAATCCGGTATCTTATATTATCACCACTAAAAATTTACACTTACAATGTGTTTGTGCGACAGCAGCCGAGAATGATTCTTCAAAGCTGACGAGGAAAAAGTACATGCTAGGCTTTTACAGAAAGATAGCCAAATCTATTTACAGGTAAATAGAAACAAGGGCAGGTTAACTTTCAACAACGCAACGAAAAACCTGCAAGATCAGACACTTATTAAGGTCATATTTCAACCGTTATCAATTTTACGCACTTATGTAGTTCAACATGCTATATAATAACATTATGTTGTTTTATTAGGTTCAGCTATAGCAGAAGGTGAACTCCTTTTCCGGACATACGCTTTGTCATAATACACGGTTTTGGCACTCAGTCAAAAGGACCGGATGTCGGTGTCGCAATAAGGACACCGGTCGCATGAGCTGATGTTTGCCGCGACTTGCCTGAGAACATCAATATATTGGTTCCTTAGTGTGGGATAATGTCGAAAACGTAAGCGTTGGCCTTAGAGGTGTTTCTTATGAGAGTAATTTGCTTTCGTAGTTGTAGTGTTATGTAGTATTATTTTACGAGTATTTTTACTATTTGAAATAAAATTGTTTAATGCAGCTGAGTCTTCTAATTCTATTGGTTAAAAAGCAAAATGGTCTACACGTCATGTAGAAAGAGAGACGCGTGTGTTATGACCAACGGCTGCATCTGGCTGTTCATGTGGATAAAGGTGTGTTACAGGACGTGGTTTACCAACTGAAATTGGAGGTGAAAAAAGGCTTACGAGTTTATTTTCTTTCACCACGTTTTTTCTTTTGTTGTACCATGGTATATTTTCTCCTGAGTTTTGAAGTTAGATTTCTGATATACTTTGTGTGTTGTTTACAGGTGTACCGTTGTTGTATATTTATTTAGGTGAATGTGTCTGGTCATGTGAGCATTACGCCGCTATGTGTTTAAATGGAGGACGACCTATGTGCTATTTTGAGGATCAATTCACCGAGACCAATCTCAAGTGCTATTTTGAGGATCAATTCACCGAGACCAATCTCAAGTACAAAGATGTAGTTGAAGCAGCCTCATTAACACAACAATCACCACAGTCCATCGAAACCAACCTACTAAAAGGAAGGACCGACGCATGAAAAGACACAAGGTTTGTTATTTACCTGTTAACATCAATTCTTCTTGGATTTATAACAGCTATCGTCTCTTTGGATGTCCTTATCATGTTTTTTTATATATAATATAAGTGATCTTTTTTTTTGAATTTTCGATGACACAAGCCGCAATAAGCTTATCAACATACAACCCTTTTAGTAAGATTTTTCAACCAGCCTAGCTATTTGAACTTTAAAGAGTCGTTTCTACTTATTTTTAGTTAACAAGTAAATCCACAAAGATCTCGAGTATAGAATCCGTTTTTTGATAGGGTAAGTTATTACATATGTATTGTTGTGTTGAGATGACTACGTTCCTATAATACACCCTTCGTATTTGTAATCTAGGTTCTGGATCAGCAGACTTATTGCTACTGCCAACGCAGATTGTTGCTGCTACCAATGTATGCCAATGCCGACGTGACTTGCTGAGGGTGGAAAAATGTCGAGAGATTGTCAGTTCATCTAATGGCGTGGTTTTGCTGCTGTTGCTTCCAGCGGCGCAATTAATAGAGAAGGTATACCTTTTCCAGTTCGATTTATGATCTTGATGGTTAATTATTGCAACTGGTAGGAAATACCACTTTTAGGTGTTTTGTAAGAGGAAGGAAAATGGTGTGTCACCTACTACTCTTACGTGATTATTTGTGTAATAAACCAATGATACGGCTATTATATGTGAGATGCGTATGTTTCGTTAGATGTGATCACATTGACTTCTAAAATATGCCAAACAAATCGCCCCTTTATGTATTCGTGATAGAAGCCCAACTCCTAACGTTAAGAAAATATATGTGAACCGATCATAAAAAGGTAAACAAAACAACCGACTCATCAAAGCCACATAATCGATAAGAAATGAGTGTTTCGTTCTATTTGTAAACGGTTACTAGCTATAGTTTTATTCTATTTTTTAGTTTCATTGGTATATTATGTTAATGTTTTAGTTTATAGAATTTTCGCCTATAATAAATGAGTTTTTAGGATGCTTTAAGTTGCGAATTTTAGGACATCGCCGGTAACATACATACACAAGAATTACTTCCGTTGAGTGCCATGTTATAAAGGTTATGTGTGCTTCCATTTGGTTATGTATATGAGATAGAATGAGAGTGTCTTAAGGTGCTGAATTTTATAGAGACTCGCGCTCTTGCCGCTTATATACCTATACTTAGCAGTGAGAACATAGACCATTTATCTATGTTCGATGTTTGTAACAACAGAAATAAGTGTTTAAATATTGAGTCGGCCATATTTCTTGCAAAGATGAAAGAGGTAGCTACAGATATTAGTTTTTGTTTGCTATGTAAATTTGATGTTGTAGCTAATATCTCTCGATTAGATCAGATTCACAGTATTATTAGTTGTCGAGGTTGTTCAACCATATATTAGTATATTATTAAAACAAGTATGTTGTCAGATTATACGTAACATTAGAATGGCTTACTCCCTGCATCCTTTGAAAATTTTAACGTGGGACTAGCCACATAGTTTTCAAAAAAAAAAAGTTATTTACCAAATGTTGGTAGTTTGCTACACACCATTTCTCTCAATCATGTCTTATTTAGGTACTCATACACTCTCATTATACCTAACTAACAACTTTGTTAGATGGTGTTCAATTTAGGATGGATGTGGTAGACTAGATATTACTGATATTTGATGGTGTTGTCATGTGTTTCCGCCTTTCACCTTCCCTCAATGTAAAATTACTCGATATGCCCATTTATTAGCGATGATAATTTAATTCCTTATTGCATTAGCTTTTTGGGCCCTCAAAAGGCATAATAACCATTGATAAAATGTTGCTACAAAATTGGCAGTATATAAACACAAATCATGGCACTCTAAACTTTGAATAAATGGAAGAACATATATGATGCAAAAAGATCAGTATGAAAATTTAGTACCTTATGATCATTATCATTTAAAAGTAAGATCGTGTTTTCATTGTCATGTTTTGTAGGTAAGACATGTGACGATCCTTAATCACAGCCGCGAGAAAGGGGATATTGATGAGCTGTTGTTTGGCTTATCAGAAGTTTCTAAAGCCATCAAAAGGTAATTGGCCACTGCCATGCTCATAGAACAATTTTCTTTTATGGGCTATATGTATGTATGTTGCGAAACTGAAAATTTGACTATACATATTAACTGAAATTTCATGATTTGGTTCTGAGTGACCTATTGTCTTTACTAAAATTTCATATTAATGTGATTGGTTTACATTTAAAATACATAAAAGCTTTACGTATTTGCCACTTGGAAAAGTTAGGAGAGACGCTCAAGAATCATCTTGCCACTAATTAAGCAACCGTGTGCAAAGTACCTACTGCGTCAGAAGATACAGGTCATAACGTTTGAAAGAGGCACAACCCGATATAGGTATGATGTCTACTCTTTTTAGGCCTGAAAGTTACAGAAAAAATTGGCCATTTCTGTACACATTATTAGTTTTGTTCGGGTCGATACACACAATGAAAATGCTTTCCATTTTTAGCCATGATTCTGAAAGATGGACCAATTTTTTTTTGAAAGATGGACCATTGAATCCATGTATTTGTATCCTAATTCAATGCAACCTTGATTGTTCGATGGAAGTGCTACAAAAAGTTTGAAGTATGATCTGGCATGGTTTAGTTGCTCAAATTTTCTTTTGTGTACAGATTTTTCTTTTGTGTATAGACGCTTTCTTATATTCTAAATGTTATTTTTCTAATACAATTTTGTATATCAAGTTCAGCATAATGTAATGTAGTTATTCTCGAACCTTTTTGTCAAGTGAGATCCAGGTTTCACTATATTAAATTATGGACTTGCAAAATAATTATAGGAAAATCACTATTGGAATTCAGCTGGTGATGCTTCTACTTCCATGTTTGTTTTTATTTCTACTGTATATGAATTACTTTTTTATTTATGGGCCAAAAAATGTATTGGAACTTACCTGTAGATGTATGGTTCCTTTTTCTTTTTTAAATGATCATATCGATCGTAGCATCTTAGACAGGTGACGATCATAAGTAGCTTCGGTTGGGTTATCATTATAGTAAAATTAACGCTTTGTATAACAACCCGGGGCGAAGCCCGGGCTAATATCCTTGTTCTTCTGTTATTTATAAAAAATTCACTCTTGCGCGTTTTCTTTTATGTAAATTCCTCAATAAAGCCTTATTTTACTATTTGAAATTTGCTAGTCTACATAAATCATATACATGATTTTAGGGCCTTATAAATACATGATTTTTTACGTTAAAAACATAAAAAAAAAAAAATACATGATTTTAGGGCCTAATAATGGCTTTATAGTTAAGACCATGATTGTCAAGATTTTGATCCTGATTTTAAGATTGGGTTAATTCTATATATATCCAATTTAAACATTAAAATTCCTTATTTACTCAATCAAAATGTATAATGTCATATTTACCCAATTTAATTATGATATTTGTTATATTTACCCATTTAACTATAAAATCAATTTAAAATGAATTTTCATCTATTAGATTCCTATTATACCCTTAAACTTAATAAAGTTTACCTGATATATCCATCTGCAACTGTTCTAAAAAGCTTACGTATTTACTTTGGTTGGTTTTGTATAATTTTAATCATTTGCATATAGAGAAATCGTTTTCTTAAAAACTGAATATTTTGATGTGCATCTTACAGTGGCATGCATGATGCATGCATGATAATGAAATATTTGTGTCCTTTAGATATCGATCCATTTCCCATAAAACCCCATCTTCATTTCCATTTAATAAGCAAAGGTATCGTTTTCAACTTTCCATTTACCATATTTGATTACAGTTGCAGCATAAGAAAAAAAGTAATTTTCATTAAATCATTATCTTGAAGTGTTGGAATAATAAGTAGTAACTTTGAGTTATAAGTTCTTGAATCATGATTATGCTGACAATTCACGAATGAGACCTATTCTTATAAAAATTTAAAGGGTACATTTGAAATTTAATGATGTAAATCTTGTTAAAGTTGATTTAATAACTAAATGGGTAAATATGACAAATATCATGATTAAATTGGATAAATATGACATTATAGATTTTGTATGGGTAAATAAGGAATTTTGATATTTAAATTGGACATATATGGAATTAACCCTTTAAGATTTTATAATTTTTTGATATAAATAATCTGAATTTTACATAGGATCTTTGCCTGCTTAAGATCCTGATCTTGATCGTAGGATCTTAGTATTTATTACGATCTGATCTTATTTTTTCTCGAATGATAAACTAAAAAGTAAAAACTACAAATTTGCAGGTATTATTTTGTATAATTTAAAAACAACGTGTTAATCTTATTTTATATTTCATAATCATAATTGAGGACTATATTTTTATGAAATATTCGTATAATTTCGTGTTTACGATATATATAATTTAATTTAAATTCAATCAATACGATATAAGATTTACATATTAGGAGAAGGCAAACGGGCAACAAGCTGCGCCGCCAGCCCTTTTTGTATAGCAAAACCAAGTCTATTAAATACAACGTTTGTTGATTTAGGAGTCAAAACACTACTATTCATAACACGTTGTATTCTCGTAAGTAGCTCCACCGCCTCAGGTGCAAGGAAACCAAATGTATCAAACGCGAAAGGAATAAACACATGTTGATTTTTAACACATGCTTTCTCGTGTTTAGTCACTTTGCACGAGGCGGCTTTTATAGCAGCCTGACCCGCTGTAAAATCTCGACTGCCTAGCCCTACGAGAGGAGAAACACCTGTCAAATCAACGCACGCATGTTTACCTCCAACCTATCCAAAAACCAAAATATCAGCGGGTCTCAGTGTGGATCTTCCATCTGACGGGTCGGTCAAGAAATTCACAGGTGCCTCTTTTTTGGCGGAGATCCCAGCACGTCTACATATGTCGTAAAGAACGTCCCTAACAAAATCATGTCGATACTTGAAGCCCGGAAGTTCTTTACAAAGATAATTACAAAGATAATTAAGAAAATTACATTATAGTAGGATCTTACGATCCTGATCCTACTAACGATCTCGATCTTGCGAATACGAAAACATCCTAGTTAAGATCTCGATTCTGAAAACCTTGGTTAAGAGTGGCTTAGCTCAATTGGCCATCAAAGTTCTAATAAATGGTTTCCTTGGGGAAGAATTCTTGAAGGTCTTGGGTTTAAAATCTGTTAAATGACTTTAAAGCGAAACGGATAGTGTAGAGACTGAGAGACTTGGATCATTGCAGTCTGCAAGTGCTTGAATAAAATGATCATGTTTCTATCTAAAGAAGTTCGTCAATAATTGTGATTTGACTTGAAACTTTTGAACGTGACTCGTATTATTGTACTATACCAATTATCACACTAATGAGTAAAGAAGAAAATGTTCATTGAATCTTATACAGTAACTCATAAGTATGCATCTTTATAATCCAGAATGCAACGTATATTCTGATCTACCTTTTATCATGAATCATAATCAAGTATGTAAAATATACTTGTATAATACTGTACAAAACTAAGTAAGTAATACTTTGTGAATTTGAACCAAACCTCACTAATTTAGCATTTTATATTACTTGCTTAATATACAAATAAATAAACTTGAACATGAACACAAACTTTCTCTTAGGCTAACTACAACAACGATCTAATGCAACGTCAGATTTCTTTCTCCGACGATTACAACGACCTATTAACCTCAACAAGACGACTTAACGCGACCTAGTTCAAAAATAAAAAATTCAAAAAAAAATATTACATTTAATAAAAAAACATTACATTTAATTAAAAAAACATTATATAATAATTCAAAAAAAAAAAATATTACAATAATACTACTAATTTAAATTGTAAGTTTCATTGATTTCGTCTTTCATTTATTGCAAGGTTTGTTGTTGGGCTAGAGACAAATTGGGGTTGATTTCGCTGCTGTAAAACAATAAGTCTTTATCCCGTTTCTTTTTTTTCAGCAAGTTTAATTACTCGACGCTGTAATTCGAGCTTTTCTTTTTTCAAGTCCGCGGCTCTCTCCTGCAAATCCAACTCCCTTTGCTTGATGGAAAAGTATGAATCTTGTTGCTGCTTCTTTTTTCCCTAGCCAACGTCTTTCATTTTCTCCCATTTGTTGGTTACAAGATCAACAAATGAATACTTCCATGTTGAAGACGATGTTGAAGACATCTTTTTAGCTTGATCACGACCAATTGGTCGGTGTTCTTAAGTCTCTTCCTCGTCATCTTCTAATTCATTGTTCAAATTCGCGTAACCACCGTGCCCAGAACCAGAGGTGGTTTCAGAAGTCTTGGATTTTTTGTTACTTTTTTTTTAAACTTTGGCATCTCAACCTCTTGCCAACTTGGGTGATCTTTGAGCACTTTCCATGCCTCATGATACGTAAAAACTTGTTTGTAAGTCACTTTGAATTCAACACAAGCTTTTTGGAAATTGGTGAGATCATTGGCACCACTATCATGATTACGCTCAACGTTATTCATTATACCACAAAAAGCACCAACTCTGGAACGCAACCTGTTTTTCCATATGCTCACTACCGCGTTGTACCCTCTAGTCGAACCCGTCTCAGTTTTAAAGTACTTTAATACCTATTTCCAAAAACCCTTTGTTTTTTGACTGTAAAACCCGCATGCTTTTATCATGAATAGTACCCTTAAGATCGTACGTACTAGATTAAAATTTTCCTTTTATAGTACGATTACATTTACGTGTTAGGATTTTACGTATTACGTACGTGTTAGAACACGATAAGTATTTACTACGCACGAGCACGTAATAATTATTTGACAATAATTAATCACGAACATGCGATCATGAAATCATGAACGTAATTAAAACACGAACTATTATTACGAGCGTAATTAAATATATTAGATCACGGTAATTACGAAACGAGAACACTTAAAACGCGAAGACAAATAATCACGAGCGTATAACTTAACATCGGGACACGGAAAAAGGTACGGGTACCCCAAGTGGGGCCCCCTACCCGCGGCTACAAGGGACAAATGGGCCAAGCCCATTTGTCAAATTTTACTAAAAGGGTTTAAGGGATTTTTCACTACTCATTTACAATCACAAGGAGGTGGTTTGTGATCTTGGATCTTGGAAATTTAGTTGGTGATCGTGTTTGTTCTTCATCCTTTTGATCCACGAATTCGGTAAATCCTTTTTAAACCTTTTCTTTTGAATTGATCTTTTTATAAATCAAGAACATGTTATGTTCTTACAAAAACCTAACAAATAAACATGGATCTAACATGATTTGGGGTTTAATAAAATCAAAAGTATGTTTTTAAGGGGTGTTTGTTTTGGCCGCAGGCTGCACCGAACCCGAAGGGGGTTTCGGTTTGGCCAACCGACCACCACCAAGACCAGACGGTCTCGGTTGGTGTGTGTGGGTCCCACGGCAGCATCAAGGCACGGGGTACCCCGAGTTGGTTCGGGGTACAGTGTCGATTTCATGTCCGGTTCATGCTTTTGATTCTAGATCCGGTTCATGGTGTATGTTTAGTTTTTTATGTTTTATGATCTTAGGTTAAAAAATTAAATTAATAAAATGATATGATTAATTTAATAACATGACTTAGGTTATTTAATTATTAATAATCATGAAATTAATTAACCTAAGTATTTTATATTTTAGACTTATAATTAATTAATTATTTAAAAACCATGACTATAATTAATTAATTAACATGACTTAGGTTATATTATTAATATATAATAATACATGTTTTAACCTAAATATTTAACTTTATTTAATTAAAAACATGTTATACTTTAATTAAATATTTTAACCTATAGTTTAATTTAATTACATGAAATAATTATTAAACTATACATTATATCATATGACTTAGAAAATAATCATGAAAACACTTAGGCTTATATACTTAGCTTATTTAACCAGCTTAATTCTAATTATAGAAACTTTCTATTTTTAGAAACTTAATTAAATAAGGCAGCTAATCTATTTATGGAAACCTTCTATTTTTAGGAACTTATTTATTTCAGGCAGCTAATCTATTTATGGAAACTTATTTAATTAAGGCAGCTGATCTATTTATGGAAACTTTCTATTTTTTGAAACTTATCTATTTTAAGCAGTAAATTCTATTTTTGGAAACTTTCTATTTTTAAAAACTTTCTATTTTTGGAAACTTTCTATTTTTGATAATTTTCTATTTTTGGAAACTTTCTATTTTTGGAAACTTTCTATTTTTGGAAACTTTCTATTTTAGGAAACCTGCTATTTTTGGAAAGTTACTTATTATTACGCAGTAAGTAAAATAACACATGAAATACCAGAAATACTTAATCAGATTAAACAGAATATAAGATAAACACGGTTTAAGGCTTAAAAACAGTAAAACATGGTAAGAACACATAAAATAAGCTAAGACATGACATAAAACCAGCTACGTATTTAGTAAGCAGATACTTATTCATGTATGTATTTATGTAGCAGTAGTGATTCGGAAGTAGGATTCCTCTCAGTTCATCTTCTTCATTCACTGGACATAAGGTACGGATTCCCGTCCTTTCAGTATGGACATTCTTTCCTTATTAGGATTCCCCGTATGCAGCCAACTGTTTTCCCGTAGTATAAGTTATGTGTTTGATTGCTTATGTTTAATTAAGATTACCTATAGCCATATACATGCATGACCAGTTTCACCTAGTTATGGAGGTACCATAACCATAACATTAGAGGCACTGATGTTATGACTTTACCACGGCGGAGTGATTGCTCGTGGCGTCCCTTCAGCTTTTGACCATTTATTTATATTTATCATGTGGGGCGTATGGGTGCATCCTAGTTACATGTTTTTATTCAGGATCTCATGGTGAATGTGGTGTGTGCCTTGCATCCTTCACAAGGAGCTGATCCCTCCTACCCAGAACCAGTATATTAAATTAGAGGCAGCCCCTCTAATTTGCATGATGAGGTCACCCCTCCAAGTATTCATGCACGGTGGATTTTCATGACCTATATTGGCTAATGGTAAAATATGTTAAACAGTTTCCATAAGATAAACATAAGGCTTTTCAAACTATTAAACCAGTTTTATGAACATGTTCCAGGTTTTCCAGGACTTATACATTTCCGCTGCTATTAAGTCTCTATTATGTTTTAGTCACTTATACTATGTCTATATCCGTGCACTGAGCGTTTTGCTCAGCCGTTACTTTCATTTCCATGTCCCAAAACGGCAGGTACCCTAGGAAAGACTCGAGCATTTGGAGGACGTGCATAGGATGGAAGCTGCTAGAGACTTCTTTTCCTTTTTGCCTTCATATACTTATGCTTGTTTAGTCTTTCATTCATTTCTTTTGCTTTATTATGTTTTGGGCTTATGTTTGGGAACCGATGTTTGATTCCGGTTATCCCTATGGTCATGTAATGTTTTATACATTTATCCTTGTATGTTTTGATGACACGCCATAATTAAGCGTGACATTCCATTATCAAAATGGGGTGTTACATTGACTATGCCCAATCTTGCTATTCTCGGAAACATGACACCAACCTTTGCACAATGCAACCTCTTCCTCAGTTGTCCATTCTTTTGACGGCTCATTCGACTCAAGCTACTTGGCTTTTGAAGCACGTTTAGAGGGCTTCTTAGGTTTGAACGGTGACATATTTTCCCCGCCTTCGTCAAGGTTAACTGCACAGTGATATGACCCGTGTCCCCAAGCTTGGCCCATAGACTGATCTTGATTAGGAAACTGATCCGCACCTTGATCGCCAAAGTAGTCTTGATTATAAATCATTTCCTAAAAATCAAGATCAACGTCAAAACGATTAACCGGAGAATATGACGGGTTAAGATGCGAAGAAGTGGAAGAATCCATAGTAGGGCGATACAAACCCGTCGAAGATTCATAGAAATGTTGTTGGTAGTTATCACGTTGTGGAGGATAGAACAAACGCTTTGAATAGTTTGGGTGAGATGGTTGTGGTGAACAAAATATTTAAATCTGGCGGGTCTAAACCGGAAGTTAGGTGGCACGCCGGATAATCGAAAAGCCTCGTTCGATGTTACATGGAGAACGGTTTGAGAAACTCGGAATTTTGGGGTTTTGGTTTTGAAGGTTCTCTTACTAGACATGTTAGATAGTTATTGTTTTGATTTTTAGAAGTTTGAATGTGTGTCTGAAAAAATTAAAAAAAATGATTAAGTATTTATAAGGATAAAAGTTTAAATTTTAATTTATTCATTTATTATTATTATTTTTATTTTGCTTTTAAACCCAACAGCTAACAAATCAACACTTTTTCCCTTTATTACAATTTCAAAGTTGATCGTATGGCAGATCGAATTTGGTCGATCGATTTGGTCGATTCAGTTGTCACAACGAGCCAATCAAATTCGATCAAAGTCGCGACCAAAATCGAAGCCGCCCGTTATGTCTAGCCTTAAACATCAAAAGGTCTCATTCTTTATTATTATCATTGTTATTATTAGTATTATTTGTTACTCTTTTATAATTACTACAATTTAATATACAGTGGGTACTTATAGTAGATTTGATATTCATAAAATGATGATGAATTATGTGGTCCTTTTGTTCGCACTCCAACATAGAGGGGACCCTTTAGAAAAGTGAGCCCGAAAGTGGATGTATGTGAAATCGCATAGATTATACAGAATCCAATGAAATATGGTACGTTTCGATGTGTGTGTTTTTATGAAATTTATAGTCAAAGATGTGTGTGTTTATTTTCATTTATGAGGGATATCTATCTACTATCTATATAAAGGAAGGTTTTGGTTAATCCAATCTTGACTCAAAAATCTATAAAATGCCACCTGTAAAATACAATATAATCAACGACTGACATTTAATATCAACCCTGACATTTACTTCAACAAAATAAAACAAAACCGCCAGTTACCTAAATTTATTAAAACTGATCACAATCCGATTTTTTCATCAAGCAATTCCAGCAATTACACCAGATTCTATTAAAATGATCCCTATTCCTATCAATTTTATTATTCATTAAACATGATCTTAAGCAACAAAAAAACGCCCCTACGGTTGATTATCTGGTGCTGATCACAAAATACCCAATCTAAACTAATATCATTGTTAAATCCAACCCAACCCTTCAAACCAATTGTCGAAAATTCAGATGGATTGTTTCATCTTTATTGGATAGATGTTATGGATGGTTCATTAATCCATTATACCATTGTGGTTTCATTGATTCTCTGATTTGCGGTTTGTTTTATTGATTATTTGATGATTTATATGATACAGTTGCTTTTATTTTGCTTCAATTTATTTTTGATGATAAACTTTTTATTGTGATTAGGACGGAGACGATGAAGCATCATGAAGTGTTTACAAGAGGTATTTACTATATAAACCATTGCTATAAAGTTAGCGTTTGTTATTTTTGTAATTTTACTGTAAATCTTTTTATTTTGATTATAGGTTGAATAAGTGAAACTCTACTGTCTTGATCCTTATGCAATGGTATGGATTCTTTATCATTTGTTTTGATACTTGAATGAATAAACTTAATTTGTGTCAGTGTTTTAGTGTTATTAGTTACTAAACTTATATGATGTTGTATTATGTTTGTTTAGTACCAGTTTTGAAAAACAAACACTGCATTTGGGATATTTTTAATGTCATTTTACACCATTGCTATATGACCTATATAACTTCATTACTTAAAAAACATTTTTTTGTGTTCTCAAGTTCTTTCGCTAAAGGAAAGTGAGAAAATGAAAGTAAACTAAAAATAAGTTTGTGTTCTCAAGTTAGTTAATAAAGAAAAGAAAAGGAAAAGGAAGAAAAAACAAGTGTTTTTTGGTTGATTTTAGAAGTAAAGTGTTTCCTTCGAATATTGGGGTGAAACACTTTACTTTCCTTTACTTTTCTTTAATGATAAATCTTGAGAACACAGTGGGAATCACAATGCTTTGGATAGCAGGCGATCCTAAACAAAGAAGATACGGCTTTGCGTATAATGATATGTGATCATTGTGATTTATTTAACTCACTTTGGTATATATAACCAACTAAATAGGTGATCACTTATATTGATTGTCTACTTCAGCAGTTCCAGCTTATAAGCATGAGCATATATTGTTTAAATAACATGATTAAGGGCTATTGCAAACACGTTGAGGACGAGCTTTCCAAGATTTGCAACCATATTCCCCATACCATTGGTAAGCACCAGGTACCATATTGTGGCTCAAAAGAAGCTACCGTAATCTACTACAAAATGTGAGTCTTTTTATTAATCTAAATTACAGTTTTTTTAACTGCATTTAGTTTTTTAACAGTGGTCACTGTTTCAATGTAATATAAAATATATATTAAACTTCGAACAATATGACCTTACACGTCTTTCTTAAAAAAATGATTCTCTCGTATTGTTATGATGTATAGTAATACAAGAAAGGTGACTACTTCTGGTACCTTGTTGATTTCAAGACACATGAGGAAAGAAAGGAAGCTTCATCAATTAGTGAAGGGCTACGAGACTTTCTTTTGGTTAAATAACAATATTCAAATTTTTCAAAAAACGGATGAATAAGGTAAGTTATATATTCACGATAAGAAGGTAAAGTTTTTGTTGATTATTTATGGTTTAATTTGAAATCCTATAAATTGTGTTGTGGTTAATTCATTGTAAAATCCTCTTTCTCTCATGGTAACTATCGTATGACTTTGAAAGTTGCATTCTCAAATAACCTCAAGAAGCCACACAACAAATATAGAACTTCTCCAAAGTAGGTTTAATAAGCCCATACGCTTAAGGTCTTTGGCTTTACCTAAATACTCATTATAATTTAATAGATTTACCAAGATGCAATTAACCCTTTCCCCCCTCACTTGCTTAAAAACAAGCTGATAAATAAATAGTCTATTATGGACTTGAGGACTCCACATATTTTTCCTCTTAATTCATTGATGTATCGTTATAGCAGAAGACATTAAACATCGAGCTCCTGCTCCTGCTGTAGTGAACAACGTTATAACTCTTATTAAAATTATGTAGTAAATTTGGCTCACTATTGTTGAATATTTTGTTTTAATGTTGCGGTATTTATTGATGAATAAATGATAAAAATGCACAAAGCGAACAACTCCAACACCTATCGTGAAAACACATAATTGTTAAGACCCAACTGCTTGCAAAAGGCACAGGTAGCAACTCCTAACACCTAATAGTTATTGTTTTTTTTTTTGTCAAATCTTGCATCGATTTTATTGGTCTTTTTAACAAGTTTGTTGATACGGGGAGAAGCTTGAATCTTTTCAAATGGATAACTAGATTCAGATCGTAAAGGAGTTAACCGAATACGATCGAAATGCCCGATATATTCCCACACCACAAGTTAGTCTTGAAGATTGGTGTTCCCGTTATGTGCTTATGAAACATCGACTAAAAAGGTGGACTTTGTAATGGCATGAGATTACATGTTTCGAGAATAAGTATAAAAAAATAGATGTTAAGATTATATCAGGTGAAAAAGTAGGCTCAGTTTTGGCACGAGATTACAGGTTTCGAGAATAAGTATCAACAAAATAGATGTTAAGATTTTATGTAGTTTTATTTGTGGTAAATAGCAAAAAAAATAAAGGTGTTGTATTACGATAAATTGACAATTTTTGCAATTCCACAACAAATGTTGTTTGTAAAAGAACTTTTTCATAAATTTGAGTTATCATTTTTTATTGAACCTTTTTTCCATTGATATATTTTCTCTATAAACTATTCTTTAGGTTTTTTATTAGCGTATGATCTTATGAAACTGACGATTCAAACAATTTCTTAAAGCTCGCCGTCCAACGGGCGGGCCTTGAAGCTAGTTTTATATATATTAGAGTGTGGAGTTATTTTGAGCTAATTTTATGAATACCAAATGATTCATCTTAAATTATTCATCTATAAATAAATTGTTAGTTGAGATTAACTACTGTTTAATTTTTTTATTATTTTTAATAAATTTTTTATAATTAAAATAAATTATGAACCGTTAATCGTTTGATAAAATATACAAACACGACAAATGTTTTTCATTCATCTAAAATTTATAATAACTTTTTTTATTTTAGTTTGTTCTGAAATTATTATTCACTGCTAAAAATAAATATAAAAGTTTGATTAATATTATCATATTAATTTTACTTGAATTTGTTGTTACAATCTTTACATAAAATTATAATTAATTAACTAAAAGTAAAATTGTCATTTTGTTAAAATATAAGATAGATAAAACTATAATAAATATAATTTTATTACATTGTGTGTTTTTTTTGCCAGACAACAATAACTTTTTATAAACAAACATTTTTTTATATTTTTGACAAATCTTTTTTTCTCGCGTTTTAAGTTAATTTTTTTCATGTTCCTTCTTGTTAAAACTTGTATAAGAAACACATACTAAGTCTACTAATTTGGATATACTATGTTGTTGGGAGCTGCGGGTGGTTTAGGGGCGAAGCTAGACTATAAAGTCATCGGATGCACAAAATTTTTAATATAAGTATTTATATAGTACATAATTTTTGAACCGGGTTCATTTTTAAAAATAAAGATTTTTAACACATATATACACTACGCGACAAAATTTCATCGAGTTCCCGTGCATCCTCAGGAACCCCCCTAGCTCCGCCCCTAGGTGGGTTTGTGATACTTAAATGGCTGTTTTCGATGGGTGTCATCGGATATCTTGTTACTAGTTAATACATTGTGGCTTGTTACATGTATTTAATGGGTAGTTTAAGTTTTGTTTAAGCTTAATAAGATATTTTAGCCTTACTCTATTGTGCTTAACTATTTTTTGGTGTAATATATATTTTATCGGGAATGTTCATAATCTTTTTTACCAAGAATATATTAACAAATTCACATGTGTTATTGATGTAGAATCACATGCGATTTGTTAGCATATTTAAATTAGTGTTTAATCACATGGAATTTCTTTAAGCAAGTTTAAACTATTAAGAAAAAAAAAGT
Organism: Glebionis coronaria; assembly: GCA_025667525.1. Classification (NCBI taxonomy): domain Eukaryota; kingdom Viridiplantae; phylum Streptophyta; class Magnoliopsida; order Asterales; family Asteraceae; genus Glebionis; species Glebionis coronaria. Next base: position 470,488,228 of record CM046875.1, on the reverse strand, counting down.
AATTTTTTTTTCTTTCCAAAAATATACAAGTTGCCCATCTATTGAAAAATAATTTAATGTATGTCGTGATATTTTTTTCCGCTTAATGATCAAACAGTTTAAGATATATTAATATTTGCAAAGCTAGTTATTATGAAAATTACATTTGTGGATTGTTGATAACCCATTAGATTTCGTGAGTAGCTCTATGAGTTCAGGTTCAACGAAAATAGATGTATTAAACGTAAAAGTTAAAGAAAAAACGAATTCGATTTTACAAAATTATATGTAACTTTTAAAATAATGACAGTAATTTTTTTTTTATCTTTTAATAAATGATCATTGCCAGAAAATTGAAGCCTATTAAATATATGCCGAGATAAGATAAACTCATAAGCTAAAAAATAAGCTTAAATAAACGTCCTTCTTATACTTGAAATAAAGTTGAGAAAACCTATATAGTCATACTTTTAGTGAATCATCCAACATATTAACAAAGTTATAGGTTTTCGCACAAGAGTTTAATGGTTTAAACTTTACGTGTACATCTAATACGTGTATGTTTGACTTAAAAATGATCGTTCTTCGAAATCCGAATAACCTGAACATAGAAAACCTTCCGTCTAGTTGTAAACTTCCATAGCATGCGATTGTTTACGTCTTCCTTTCCATGCCGCATTTTAGTCTAATTTAATATTAACCTTTATTTATGGTAGTCTTGTTTTATCATTGGGTGAAAGAGAAGTGTTTGTCATGCTTAAAAATCATATCTAACTTTATGTCTAAACATTTATGGTAAAAAAATCATTAGTTGTATTAACCGAATTCACATCCTTACAATACAATAAACTTATGACATCTATGTTAGACATAAAATTAAATATACATTTTAAACATTTCAATCTTTTTCCTTGGTAAAGTTTAATACCCTTACCACCACCAAGTGGCCTAGTGGTAAGGTACTTGACTCTCAAACAAGAGGTCAATGGTTCAAACCTCACTAGATGTGTACACTTGGGAGTTGGGAGTGGCCACGGAGGTTCATCTGCGACGACTCCGAGCTATCCAAAAGAATAGTCCCCATAAGATTAGTCGGCTCGCAATGTCGAATCAAAAATCCAGGTATAAAAAAAAAAAAAATTAATACCCTAAACTGGCTTATTCCTAGGAACCATAACATACAAAATTACAAATGATTGTTTAAGAAAACTAGAAACGAGGTGGGGATAGCGCGGCTCAGGATCCAAATTTCACGTATTTCTTAATGAAAATGCTGGTCAAGGACATCATATATAATTAATAATCATCGGGTTACACGTTGATATTCAGCCCACTTAATTTTTTTAATTTTTTTAATTTTTTTTCTAATACGAAGAGTTCCCACCGCTTTTAAGGACGAGTAGACTAATCTCTCGCGGGAGTTTGCTCGGTACCTCGATGAGTAATATCCCTCCCAATTGAGATTTTTTCCATTCCCAAAGCTTAAATCTACGACCTTTAGTTAAAAAGCCCAGTGCCTTAACTAACCATGTCAACCTTAATTGTTATTCAGCCCACTTAATTGTAACTTTGCATTTCTTACCTAGGATTTAAAATGGATATATTAAATTGGTCTTATGATAAAAAAAATCTTAACATGTTTGAGATGTTTCTGAAAGCACTTTTTGTTACTTTATAAGTAAAAATATATTTCTGTATAAGAAAAGTTTTATATGCAATACTATGTTATAAAAGAATGTAGAAAAACATCATCATCAGAAGTACTTCAAACATAAAAATCTTTTATTAACAAAGATTTAAGAACACAAACTGAATAAGAAAATTAATAACGACTACCAGTGCTATTTACGTGTAGCCCTATGATCTACATGATCATAGTCTTACAATCAAAACAAAATAAAACAAGGTTTCTGAGATCAGACTAGAGAGAGAGCAAGTATGTTTATCAAAGAGAAACACACAGATACAAATGAGGCGATAACAACAAGAAGTGAATACGCTACTAACTAAATAAACCCTAAAGGGCCAATAAAACCGTTGTGGCTTCAAGATGGGCTTCAAGATGGGCTTGAGCCCAAGTCCAGCAAATACTAAGGCAACTTCACAGCTTTAGTCCTTATCATCCAAGCTTTCCTTCACATCATGTCCTTGTAGCTAACTGAAAGATTAAAACACAACACAATCAGTCCTTATAGTTACCATGGGTTATCAGATTAAGTCCACAAATTTAACATCCCCCCTTAATCTGATAACCTATATAGGTTAATCATACCAAGTTTTGTAACAAACTTGTCATGCAAATCTGTTTCCAACCCTTTTGTAAGGATGTCTGCAATTTGATTTGTAGAATCCACTTTTTCTGTTTTAACAACTCCACTCAAAAAAATTTCTCTCACAAAGTGAAGATCAATTTCTAAATGTTTTGTTCTCTCATGAAACACAGGGTTGGTTGTTATCTTGATAGCAGAATTGCTATCACAGTGAAGTGTGACTGGGAGCAAATTATCACACTGCAAGTCTTTTAAGACTTTGAGCACCCAGATCACTTCACTGGTTACTGAGGCAAGAGCTCTATACTCTGCCTCAGTAGAAGATTTAGAGAGAGTGTTTTGCTTTTTGCTTTTCCAGGAAACCAAGTTTACATTAATAAACACACAATACCCAGTCACATACCTTCTAGTGACAACACATTTTGCCCAGTCAGCATCAGAAAAGCATCAAGAATCATACCTGAGTTCCTTGTGAAATGAATACCCAAAACTGGAGAGCTTTTGAGGTATCTTAAAACCTTAAAAGCAATTTTGAGATGAGAATTCAAGGGACAATGCATGAATTGACTCAAATAATGCACAACATAAGAAATGTCAGGCCTGGTGTTAGTCAGATAAATGAGCTTTCCCATAAGCTTTTGATAATCAACAATGTGAAGAGGGTCCTCATTAGTGGGCTGATTAGTGATGACAACCTTAGAAGGTAAAGGAGTTTTGCAGGTTTACAAGCAAGCATACCATACTCAGATAACAAGTCCAACACATACTTTCTTTGGTTTAAACAAACACCATTCTTAGTGTCAACAACTTCAATTCCCAAAAAATACTTGAGTTTACCCAAGTCTTTAATCTTAAACTTGGTTCTTAAAAAACTCTTAAACTTTTCAATTTCAGCAATATTATTTCCAGTTATGATTATATCATCAACATACACAAGTAACACAAGAAATAAATTACCCTGAGATTTAGTGTATAAAGAATAATTAGACTTGCTTTGAATAAAGCCATTTTCACTAAGAACATATGTAAGTTTGGCATTTCACTGCCTAGGAGCCTGTTTAAGCCCATAAAAAGATTTTTTGAGCCTGCAAACCAAGTTATCACCCCCAATAAGATATACTTGGGGTGGTTTCATGTACACAGTTTCATCAAGATCACCATAAAGAAAGGCTTTGTTGACATCAAGTTGTAAAATAGGCCAAGATTGTATGATAGCAAGATTAATCAAGCACCTAATAGTGACCATTTTAACAACAGGCGCAAAGGTTTCATCATAATCAATGCCCTCCTTTTGCCCAAAACCTTGGGCAACAACCCTAGCCTTATACCTCTCAACCTCACCACTAGACTTAAACTTTAATTTCTAAATCCATTTACACCCTAAGGCTTTTCTACCCTTAGGAAGTTCAACAATGTCCCAAGTGTCATTTTCAAGCAAAGCAGCAAATTCAGTGTTCATAGCATCAAGCCAGTGATGATTCTGAGATGCTTCAAAAAAACTTTTTGGTTCACTCATTTTGTTAAGTTGAGTGACAAAGCAAAAATTTTCTTTATCAAGTTTGGAATATCCAACAAATTTTTCAAGTCCATACTTGACTTTATATTGAACAACAAAATCATTATAATTTCTGGGAAAAAAAGAAGGTCTTGAGGACCTCCTCAAACCTTGACCACCCTGAACATTGTTTATAGAATCATCCCCAGGGTTTCCTTCCATGTTTTGAACATAAGGGGAAGGAATGGGATGAATATCTAAATTTCCCTCAGAGCTTGCATTTTCATCAAGTGTGGCAGCCTCTTCCCTATTCAAGCTGGCATCACTGGTATCATTGCCTGAGGCAATGTATCCAGTGTCACCTAGACTTGGAGGTGGGCAGCTAGCACTTGGTGACAGATTGTCACCATTATGTTTAGCTGCTCTCTCTTCATCATTGGGAAGTTCAAGGTTATCAAAGTCAAAAAAATTCAACAGATTTAAGTCTTGAGAAACATTTTCTTTATTAAAAATATTTTTATTGTAATTAAAAGCAGAGTCTTTAAAAGGAAATATGGTTTCAAAAAACTTAACATCTCTAGAAACAAAAGACTGATGCCTATCAAGACTGTAAATCCTATATCCTTTCTTAGAACTAGAATAACCCATCATAACACACTTTTCAGATCTGTTGGAAAACTTATCTGAACTATTAAGAATAGTAGCAAAACACAGACATCCAAACATTCTAATGTGAGAGAGCCTAGTACAAGTATTGTAAATAATTTCAAAAGGGGTTTTTCCATTTAGCACAGAAAAGGGCAATCTGTTAATAAGATAAGTAGCAGTTAGCACTTCAGTCCAAAATTTAAGAGGAATACCCCCTGAAACATAAGGCATCTAGCAACATTCAAAAGATGTCTATGTTTCCTTTCAGCAATTCCATTTTGTTGTGGTGTGTAAGCACAGGAAGTTTGGTGTATGATGCCATTATTTTCACACAAAAATTTGAAGTTTTGATTAACAATTTCAGTTCCATTATCACTTCTGAAAGTTTTAACATTACCTTTAAATTGATTTTCAATCAAATTATAAAAGTTTTGAATGTTAGAAACAACTTCATCTTTGGTTTTTATAAGAAACAACCAAACAACCCTAGTATAATCATCTACAACAGTCAAGAAGTATCTATGGCCAGAGTGACTAGTAACCCTATAAGGACCCCACAAGTCAAGATGAACAACATCACCAAGTTTTTTGGTTTTATGATCACTTAATGGAAAAGGATTTCTGGTTTGTTTAGATCTTTGAAAAACTTCACAAAAAAAATTCTCATCTTTATCAATTTTTAAAGATTGTTTAAGCACATTAAGGGCAGGGTCAGCAGGGTGTCCAAGTCTACCATGCCAATCATAATGAGACAGAGAGCAGGTAACAAGTTTGTTTTGATTTTTACAATTAATACCTTCAGTATCTAAATAGTATAAACCACCACATTGTTTACCAATCCCCATCACCTTTTTCAGATTCAAATTCTGGTTAACAAAGAAGCACTTGGTTTCATCAAACACAACAAATATTCTATTATCTTTAGCAAGTTTATGCACAGATATCAAGGTAACACAATACTCAGGTATAACCAACACATCAACAAGAGTCAGACCATTAGGAAGTTTAAGGTTACCAATTTTAGTTATAATATCCTCAGTGCCATTTGGGTGAGCAACTTTGATTTTAAGATGAGAAATTTCAAACACATTATCAAGTTCCCTATCACTATCAGTCATGTGTTGGTTAGCCCCGGAGTCAATAACCTTCCCATTGTAAGTCATCCCAGGTTTAGAACTGATATTAGAACAATAAAACTTATCAAAGTTTTCATTAAAAACCTTGCTAGAGTTAAAAACAGTACCTGCCATATTGGCTTGTACATTCTTTCCAGTTCTATTGTTATCTTTAAAAAGAGAGAGAAGAGTAGCCATTTGTTCATCAGAAAAACCAGTAGCACTAGTACAACCAACAGAGTTATTAGCCACATTTTTTCCTTTAAAATTTTTATTTCCTCTTTTTTTATGAACAAAATTACTGGGGTACCCAATGATCTTAAAACACCTATCAATGGTGTGACCATTGTACCCACAGTTTTCACAAACCAATTCAGCATTAGAGGTAAAGTTGGGTCTCACAACATTCTGATTATTAGGTCTAAAACCAGTATTACCATTGTTAGGTCTAAAGTTGCTTTGATTACCATTCTGATTAAAATTGTTGGTTATGGGTCTCAATATCTTAGCATTAGGGTTCTGATTCCTTTGAACATTGTTTCTGGTGGGGCCATTAGACAAAAAAAAACAGTGGTATGAGCCCTTTGAGAGTGCCCAGAACCACTGCTTGAAGCCATTCTATGGGATTCGTCAGCAGAGATGATGGCATAAGCCCCCTTAACATCAGGAAGACTTTCTCTAGACAATATAGAACTCCTAATACTCATATAAGAATCATCCAACCTCATTAAAAACTGCATAAGTTTCAATAACTGATTATGTTTTTTAAACTCACTAGAAGCAGAACAGACACAAGCAGGTAATTCAATCATAGCATCATATTGTTTCTAGAGAGCATTCAACTTATGATAATAATCAGACAAGTTACAACCATTTTGTTTCAAGGTATTGATTTTATGATGCAAGTTAAACATGACAGAACCATCAACCTTATGATATGTTTCCTTTAGCTCTTTCCAAACATGTTTGACCTTTTTAGAAAAAATTTGTCCAAGGAAAAGTTCCTCAGAAATAGAGTTAAGAATCCAACCCAACACAACAGCATTGACCCTGTCCCATTGCCTTGTTAAAACCTCATCAGTTACAGACCTTTTACAAGTATCATCAATGAAACCAATTTTATTTTTACCTTCCAAAGCAAGTAACATAACATTAGCCCAAACTTGATAATTTTCAGTTCCCTTAAGTTTCACAGTGACAACAGTTAAAACAGCAGAGTCATTTGGGTGCAAGTGCAATGGATCACTCAGGTCAAGCTTACTAATAAGTGTAACTAGATCAGTTACACTTATAGCATCATCATCACCATGTTCAGACATGGTGAAGGGTCAAAAAAGGACAAAAAAAAGAACTCACAATACTGCAAACAAAGTTCCCAGGAATCCAAACCACTCAAGGGTGGCAGGTCAAGGGCAAGCCGCAAGTGAGGATCCAAATAAAGGGTAAGAATAAATAAAAAACTACCAAACCCCCAAATAGCCAAGCAATAAATAAAAAAAATAGACAAATAGCAAATAGCAATCAAAGAGAGATAAGGAGAGGTGTTACAGTGTTAAAAACCAAAGCTCAATCAAACTGTCACTCTTAGATTCACTTAGTCTAAGATGTGACAGAACCTCCAAGTCACAAACCCCAAAAATTTCTTCAAGGAAAAAACTGGGGAAAGTGACAAAACCAGCGAACAAGCCACCGAATCAAAAAAGAACCAGAATGAATCACCACCAATCGAACAAGCCACCAGCAAAAAATGAAACCCTAATTTTTTTTTGAAAAAAATTAGGGAAGATCACTTTAATCAAGGGACAATACCACCAATCAACCCAATCGTCAATAATAATGAATAAGAGAGCAGATCTCAGAAACCCTAATTTTTTCTCAAAAAAATTAACCGTTCAAAACTTTGATTCAAGTAGTAATATTAACAGATCTAGATATTTCAATAGCAGATCTCTTCAAAAAAAGTATAAATAACCAAAAACCCCCAATTTTAAAGAAACCCTAAAAAGTTTTTCATCGAGTTTTAACAACCTGACTCTGATACCATGTAGAATAACATGATCAGAAGTACCTCAAACATAAAAACCTTTTATTAACAAAGATTTAAGAACACAAATTGAATAAGAAAATTAATAACGACTACCAGTGCCACTCACGTGTAGCCCTATGATATACATGATCATAGTCTTACAATCAAGACAAAATAAAACAAGGTTTCTGAGATCAAACTAGAGAGAGAGAGAGCAAGTATGTTTATCAAAGAGAAACACACAGATAAAAATGAGACGATAACAACAAGAAGTGAATACGCTACTAACTAAATAAACCCTAAAGAGGCAATAAAGCCGTTGTGGCTTCAAGATGGGCTTCAAGATGGGCTTGAGCCCAAGTCCAGCAAATACTAAGGCAACTTCACAGCTTTAGTCCTTATCATCTAAGCTTCCCTTCACATCATGTCCTTATAGCTAACTGAAAGATTAAAACACAACACAATCAGTCCTTATAGTTACAATGGGTTATCAGATTAAGTCCACAAATTTAACAAAGAATAAATTCTGCAGTATCAACTACTCATTTTATTCTTATTTAATGGCTTACATTAATTGTTTTTAATTTAATCAACATATGTCGTTAATGAAATACCGCATTATCCTTAAGTATTGCTTTGTAATTCTCTTATGTCCGGTTGATGTGATATGTCTTCTTGTCGCAAGGCATGGTTGATTCTTTTGGGAAACTCGCGGTTCATTGTAAAGAACTTCCGGATTCAAGTATCGACACGATTTTGTTAGAGACGTTCTTTTCAACATATATAGGCGTGTCGTGATCTCCGTCAAGAAAGAGGCACTTGTGAATTTTTTTGACCGATCCTTCAGATGGAAGATCCACACTGAAATCCGCTGACATTTTGGTTTTTAGATGGGTCGGAGGTAAACATGCATGTGGTTATTTGACAGGGTTTCTCCTCTCGTAAGATTAAGCAGTAGGGATTTTAAAGTGGGTCAGACTGCAATAAAAGCCGCCTCGTGCAAAGTGATTAAGCACGAGAAAGCATGTATCGAAAATCAACATGTGTTTATTCCTTTCACGTTTGATACATTTGTTTTTCTTGCACCTGAGGCGACGGAGCTACTTACCAGAATACAGCGTGTTATGAATACTAATGTTTTGATACCTAAATCTATAAACATTGTATTTAATAAACTTGGTTCAAAAAAGGCTAACGACGTAGTTTGTTGCCCGTTTGCCTTCTCCTATCATGTAAATTATAATTATTATAATAAAAAATAATACGAAAAAAGTGCTTTAATAGTATTTCAATTACCGAAAAGGGTGATTTAGAAAGAGATGTCGATGAAGAAAAGATACGGGAAGCGGTAAAATAATGTGCAAGTAAAAAGCGCCGGTCATGACGGTTTTAATTTCATATTATTCAAAAGTATTGGAATATTATTAAAAAAAATTAATAAAAAAATATATTTTCATCATATTTCTCAAAATTAAAATATCTCTCAAACCATTAATTATTACGTAAAAGTAATTATACCATCGCGAATAGAATTAAATTACCTTTTTATAGATAGGCACTTCTATATACTTTCGATTCGCACACGCGAATCACATGTGATTCGGAAAATGACATGTAATTTATTACCTTAAAAATCACACGTGAATTTGTAAAATTATGTGCGATTTATGAATTTTTGAAATCACACTTGATTTGTTACTTTAAATATCACTTGTGAATTTGTGAAATCACACGCAATATATAAAATCACACATGTATTTAAAAAAAATCACAAGTGATTTTACTAATCACAAATTATTATATAAATCACGTGTAAATTTTTTGACGGAAATTTCAACAAAAAAATCATCAACACTATATGAAAATTTCATATATCGTATACTAAATAACAAAATATTCTCGTTATTATATTAAAAATCACATGTGATCCAGTGAAATTTACATGTGATATTGTGAAATCACATGTGATTTTATAAATTTGCAAATGATTTATTTTGAATTTTGTGTTTTAAACTTTTATTTTCTTTAAACTTCAAACGGTAGTGTTACTCGACAGTTGTCAATGAGGTATAAAGAGTAGTGTTATTAAATATAGATATGCAAAATTGATTTTCAAAAGAATAAATTTTTTCAATTAAAAAAGGTTAGTGACATAACTTATTATTTGTTTGTCTTTCACTATTATGTAAATAAATACTTTAATAAATAATAATAAAAGTTATTTATTTATTCTTAAAAAAAACTGAAACATGTAATTTGTATGGATGAAAATTTTAATAATAAAAAAATCGATAAAAATATATCAAAGTGACCGTCTATTGAAATGTAAGAATTTTTTTGTCGTGATAGTATATTTTTTATTATCGGACGATTTATCATTTAAAAGATTATGTTATTTTTGTCACGCATTGATTTGTTTTAATGATATTTATCACTTCTAATTGTGCTTCTTCTACCAAACCTTCTAGCTACCTAATAGTTGGAATCTGTTTTGATTGTCATTCGCGAACTTATTTGTGTACTTTCACTTAATTATTAATTACTAGTATCATGTACCATGAACATATATCGTGTTATACTATCACCAATATTTGATAATCTCGTTCGGCTCAATTATGTGTCTTTTACATGAGAAATAAAATTAACGAGGCTACAAAAATTCGCTGTAATTTGTACTATATTCACAATGTGGAACTTTTATATCTTTCTTTTAAGGCTGGGGGAAGTGGTGCAAAAAACCCACGGGTGGGATACATGTGTCATAAACCCACGCGTGGGTTGCCAGGAACCCCACAATCCTACCTTAAAAACCCACGCGTGGGTTGTGGTTCCCAGGGAAAAAAAAACTCGCTACATGTGAGTTTCTCACCATTCACACTACCCCAAATCTTTCTTTTTCATCCCCATTTTATTTCTATATAATCCTCATTTTCACTTTTTTTTTTTCATATCTCTCATTTCATCTTTCTCTCAATAAAAAAAATCATCTTTTCTAAATTATAAATTTTCAGCATGGAAAACATTGATGAATATACATTTATGTACCCCGATCTAATGATCGAAGATGAAGAAACTTTGATGAATAGCCCCCGTATCCGGTTGCTAGCAAAAGCTATGGCATTTTTTCGAAATAGACGACAAAAAGTGTCGAGAAACCCGGTTAATCGAGATCGTTATGGTGCCAATGATCGTTTACTTGCCGCGTTTTTCACTGACAACCCGGTCTACGACGAACGTGCATTCCGAAAGACATATCGCATGGATCGATCACTTTTCAACGATATAGTTACGGCTGTAACTGCACATGATCCTTAAATTAATTCAAATATCGACTGTACCGGAAAAGAAGGCATTGCTCCATTGGTGAAATGCACTTCTGCAATTCGTCAATTGGCATACGGCATTGTTCCAGCCTTTTTAGATGAATATCTGCAAATCTCTAAAAGAACTTCACGGGAAAGTCTTGATCATTTTTGTTCTGCTATAAGGGCGATTTATGGGCCAAAATATCTGAGAAAACCCACGGTGAGTGATGTTGAATTACTATATCAACATCACGAAAGGAAGCACGGTTTCCCTGGGATGCTAGGAAAGACTGTACGGACTGGGAGTGGTTTGGTTGTCCGTACGCCCATAAAGGGCAATATGTTAGACGTGATCACGGATCGAATCCGTTCATTTTGTTGGAAGCTGTTGCGTCGGAAGACTTGTGGATATGGCATGCTTTCTTTGGTGTTTCTGGGTCTAACAACGACATCAATGTGTTATATCAATCCCCTTTGTTTAACGATTTGAAAACAGGACGAGCACCAGAGGTCCCGTTTACGGCTAACGGCGTTACTTATCCATTTGGATACTATCTTACTGACGGGATATACCCCGAATTAGCTCCACTTGTTAAGACGATTCCAGAACCATCTAACGATAACCACAGTCGAATATTGTATAAGCGGAAGCAAGAATCGGCAAGGAAGGATGTGGAACGCGCGTTTGGTGTTCTGAAAAAGAAATGGGCCATAATCGCCAATCCAGCACGTGCTTTGAAGAAAGAAAGACTTGTTAATATGATGTATGCATGCATCATAATGCATAATATGATTCGTAAACACAAAAAATATGCGATAAGTCCCAAATGGTTCCGAGGAGAAGCACACCAACCGGATGATCTGGTACGAACCACGGAAGAAATTCATGCTGTTATGGGATACATCAGATCAGCTCAAGTGCATCAACACCTTCGATCCGATTTAATCCAGCACTTGGCTAATAATGCCTAATATTTTTAATGTTTGTATTTACTCGCGTGTATCGTTTTTTAATTTTGATGGAATAAAAGTATGTATTTTATAAATAAGTTAAATAAAAGTGATAGTGGAAAGATGAGGTGGAGGTGAGGTGGTGGTGGGTTTTTTTTCATTAAGAACCTTGAAAGGTGAGTTTTGAGTGGGTTAATGAGAAGAAAGAGAAAGTTGAGGTAGAGCTGACATGGCAGTGAGATTTTTAGTTACCACTTCCCTTAGCCTAAACACCATACGTACTATTTGTTCACAAAGAATCTTATCTTATCTTTAATCCTTATCCTAACACCACACATGTGCTTTTTATTATTTAGACCAACAAATTACTATATAGATGAGAAATTACAATTATGTTTCATTAAATGAAAAATTATCAAAAAGATGTACAGACGTAAAAAATTCTAGTTGTAACTTGTAATCCAAAAATTATGTTTTCTTCATATTAGCCAGGATAACCGAAAAAATAGGATAATGGAGAGACAAAAACACCTAAGGCCGCGTTTAGTTGGAAAACATTTTCTATCATTTTCTATTTTTTGTGTTTAGTTGGAAAACATTTTCTATCATTTTCTACTTTTTGTTTTGTAGAAAAAGAGAAGGGATTTACATCTCCACAAAACACTTGAAAATTTACAAAACGCGTTTAGTTAGAGAAATATGTGTTTGTGTTTTCTATTTATCAAAACTAGAAAACATGTTCAAGTGTTTTTGTTTTAGGTTTTCGCCAGTACTTTTACGTTTTCGTCAGTAAATTTACGTTTTCGTTAGTAAATTTACGTTTTCGTCAGTAATTTTACGTTTTCATTAGTAATATTACGTTTTCGTCAACAATTTTACGTTCTCGTCAGTAAATTTACATTTTCGTCGGTAAATTCACGTTTGGGTCAGAAAATTTCGGTTTTCGTCAGTATTTTTACGTTTTGGTCAGTAAATTTACGTTTTTTTCAGTAAATTTACGTTTTCGTCAGTAAATTTACGTTTTCATTATTTTAACGTTTACCTCAGTAAATTTAATTTTTGTCAGTAAATTTACATTTTCGTCAGTGAATTTACGTTTTCGTAAGTAAATTTACGTTTTCGTCAGTAAATTTTACGTTTTCGTCAGAAATTTTACGTTTTTGTCAGTAAATTTACGCTTTCGTCAGTAAATTTATGTTTTCGCCAGTACTTTTACGTTTTCGTCAGTAAATTTACGTTTTCGTTAGTAAATTTACGTTTTTGTCACTAAATTTACGTTTCCATCAGTAAATTTACGTTTTCGTCAGTGAATTTACGTTTCCGTTTGCAATTTTACGTTTTCGTTGCAAACGTAAAAATTTTATTGACGAAAATGTAAATGTACCGACAAAAAGGTAAATTTGCTGACGAAAACGTAAATTTACTGACGTAAATGTTAAAATAATGACAAAAACGTAAATTTACTGACGAAAACGTAAGTTTACTGATGAAAACGTAAATTTTCTGACGTAAACATTAAAATAATTATGAAAATGTAAATTTACTGACAAAAACGTAAATTACTTACGAAAACGTAATTTTACTAACGAAAATGTAAAATTTTCTGACGAAAACGTAAATTTACTGACGAAAACGTAAAAATACTGAAAATGTAAATTTACTGACGAAAACGTAAATTGCTGACGAAAACGTAAATTTACTGATGAAAACGTAAGTTTACTGATGAAAACGTAAATTTTCTGACGTAAACATTAAAATAATTATGAAAACGTAAATTTACTGACAAAAACGTAAATTACTTACGAAAAGGTAATTTTACTAACGAAAATGTAAAATTTCTGACGAAAACGTAAATTTACTGACGAAAACGTAAAACTACTGACGAAAATGTAAAATATTTGCGAAAACGTAAAATACTGATGAAAAAGCAAAATTTCCAACGCAAACGTAAAAATAAAGAGAAAATTAGATATTTTGTGTTAAAAGGAAAACATGGAAAACAAAAAAAAGTTGTTTTCTTGTTTTGTGTATAAAAGGGGAAAATAGGAATTTTGTGTTTTGTAGAGATATTTTCTGGAAAATGATAATTTGAACGCGTTTTCTATTTTTCTTGTTTTCAAGAAAACATTTTGTGGAAAACAAAGTGTTTTCCATCCAACTAAACGCACCCTAAATGTCGCAGTCTGCCATTTATTTCCCGTATTTTTTTCGTTGCGCTCAACCCATTTGAGAAAAATGTTAAGCAATGGACCTTCTAGAGCATCTACAATGCTTAAGTCATAGAGCATTTAATGCCTTAAATACATCTCATATTTTATGACTATAACTTTTTTAAATGACTTGAGGTTTCTCAAGTCTTGTATAAAAGCTTTTTAAAAAGTTTTGCATGCAATGGTTAAAACACTTTCTCCAAAAGCTGTGTATAATAGTAAAAAACTATTGTTTAGTTTGCCCATTGCTCATGCTCTTACAAATTGTAAGTTACAATGCTTCAAGTCTTCAATGACTTAGAGCATTTAATGCCTTAAATGTATCTCATGTTTTATGACTATAATTTTTTCAAATGACTCTAGATTTCTCAAATCTTGTATAAAAGCTTTCTAAAAAGCTTTGCATGTAATGATTAACTTAAAACACTCTTCAAAACTTTGTAGAATGATAAAAACACTATTGTTTAGTTTGCCCTGGTGCTGTTAGCATTAACCCTTCATTAAACGATAAGACAAATTCGTTCAAAAAAAAACGATAAAACAAATGACAAGTTACATATATTGACAAACATAAATAGATTCCACTCTCTTGTTTTGTTTATAATTTACAGATGTTTTGCAGAAATAGTTATACTTTGGGGACTATTTTAGTAAGTTAAATGTAGAATATTATATTTGCGTCTTTGCGACCAAATCTATGGTGAATAAAATATTAGAAAATAGAAAGTGAAATGAATAAGAAAAATTTTAATAAACAAAAGTCGGTGAGAGGTCTCAACGAACGTGGAATCCATACTTCCCGAGGCAACTGAGAGGGGAAAGTTTGGTGAACACCACTCCTTTTCAACTTCTCACGATATTTTGAACATATCTACGTCCGAAACGATTTTATTTATATCGTTTTAATTTACTTGTTATTTTTAATTTTTAAATTTTTTATTTGAATATAACTAGCAGGTACCCATATGTTACGGCTACGGCTAACCTGATATTAAATTTTTTCAAACGTGATGTTTTATAGTTATATTTATTAATAATAAAAATAGTTTTAAGTTGTGATAACTTTGAAAAATAATAAATCATTTCATATAAAAATAGTATTACGAGGCTGTGATGATTGATAATAAAACGTATTTGCAAATCTGTGTAACATTCGTTGCGATATTATATAACATATAAATATAAAAAAAACTTCTTAATTTATATATTTACACGTTTTTATACATCATAATGACTTTAATTTTTTTTTGTTTTGATGTGCATGATCTAATCGAATTCATTAGTAAAATGATCAATATTTCACTAAATTTGTACTAAAATGTTTACATACAAGATATATGTCTGCAAAAATGCAAATTATGAAGACAAAAAAATGAATGGTTCAAATCAAACATATAAATTTGATATTAAATTTACATTAGTAACCAATTTAAATAATTGTATCTAAACAGTTATAATTTATAGCAAATAATCATTTGTACATTTTGAATACTAATTTGTATTAGTTTTATCATTTAATGTTTATTCCCACCAATTAATATGAAATAAATTTATGAAATTTTATGTTGTAAAAGTTTGTACAAAAACCTTGTAATGTTGTACTACTTCTAATTTTGGAGAGAGAGGGAGAGAAATAGCACAATCTCTTTTACGTACAAATTTATGTGTTGTTAAAAAAGTAGTACATGTAATTTAACGGTGTCGTTTTTATCAGTTTCGATAGTCCCTCTTCAGTTCGTCTTCTGACCTTTTTTTTTGCTAGTTGAACCGACTGTGACTCCGGTTCTCAGCTGAAGCTCATCATTTTAGGTAGACAATATGTACGATTTGGTAGATATATAGTATGATTTTAATTGTTGTACAATGTAAATATATATTAGTATTTCTAAATAATAGGGTGTATTAATTATTTTTATTTTTATGTGTGTATTAATTAATATTTGTTAATAAGTTTTAATATGAATATTAAATTATGTATTAATTAGTTTTAATATTATTTATTGGTTAGTTTTAATAATGAGTATTAAATGATATTTACTATCTTCATTTTCAATTTTGAAGCTATGTTTATTTGTAAATGAAACATTACAAAGAGTAAGTTGATTTTGTAACATTTCTATAGTAGGGATTAAATTAGTACTATTAATTAGGGCATCCACTATAGTAAACTCTTGTATAAGAGTGTGCAAATCACTTCCCAACATATAAAGTCATTAATTTATAAATTTTTTGACATCATGAACCTATTCACACTATGGATTAAACTTTTTGAGGTTTATAAATTGTTTAGTTTCTAACATGAATTAAATGTACATAAAGTCTTAGACCTCTTCAAAATCCTAAACCTCTTCGTGACACCTAGACATAAAATGATTACTCACTATGGCGAAAAAAAATTTAGGCCTCTTCATAAAATTTTAGACCTATCTTTAAAACAATGCTCTTACTTTTAATATTATTTATTGGTTAGTTGTAATAATGAGTATTAAATGATAATTTATTATTTCTATTTTTAATTTTGAAGCTATATTGATTTTGTAACATTTCTTTAAGTAGTAGGTGTTTTCTTTTAATATATACTAAAGATTAAATTATATATTAATTAATTTTAATATTATTTATTAATTAGTTTTAATAATGAGTGTTAAATGATATTTACTATTTCCATTTTTAATTTTAAAGTTATGTTAATTTGTACATGAAGCATTACAAAGAGTAAGTTAATTTTGTAAAATTTCTTTAAATATGAGGTGTTTTCTTTTAATATATAGTAGAGATATTATTTTTTTTATATTATATAATATTTAATTTAAGTTCATTTGAATACTAAAATTATCTAAGATATACATGACTCATCCCCAGCTTCTATCTTTATACCATTCAATGACTGAGATTAAATCCTTATTTTACACTACAGTCTGCGTATCTATTTTCGTCATTTCACCTGCTCACTATATAAACTTTTTTTCTTCTTTCTTTCTCATAAAAAAACACACACACGTCTTGTAAAATCCATGATTTTACCATTATAAATTATAACAACTTTGTACCCAATAATTCTAGAACATTTTCTCATGTATTATATTTCTATAAAATGTGTGAACTTGACATTATGTGTATATATATACTTACATACCTATTATAAGTAACATTAGAACTCCATGAGAAAAGCCTTCCCATACTTAGAACTTACTTTAACATTCATGATCATTACAAAGTACATACTTGTGCCTTTAAATATCCTATCCATGTACATGTACAAGGTTTGTACAAGCTTGGGATACACAACTTGGGCCATCTACACTTAGCCCATTTAAACAATTCACACAAGATCATGGGCCACACTTGGCAAGCCCAAGCCCATTACATTTCATTTGGCTAACCTTACACGGTAAACCACAAGGTGGAAGAGAAAAGGGTGCTTAGTTATTAGCAAAGGCAACACATGGCAACATATCCCTTACCAAGGCAAATCATGCCTTTCTCTCTCCCTCCTTTAAGTCGAAACACACACCCCAACAACACACACTTCATGCAACATTCTCTTTGATCCATCTCTCTCACCAATCTCTCTCAATCATACAGATTAAATACCTCAAATCCATCCAAAACATTAAGTCTTGTCCTTACCCTCTTTACTCCTAATCTTTTGGTAAAATCTTTACCAACTTGAACTTCATAAACAAACAAGAAGCCCTAGCCGAACCTTAAGGAGGCCACGGCTTGATTTTTGTTCATAAGCTCTACCATTGTTGATCATAAGGCTCAAATATCCCTAGGTTTACTTGTGTTCTTGTGCATCATTTACTAAGTAAGTATCATTAAACTTACCCTTTTTCATTATTTACTTCCATGCATGCATAAATCATCATAACCATCCACATAATAATCTCATGAGCAATCTTGTATAACTCAAAAACTAGAAAAACTATGACCTTAAAGGTCACGGCTTATTTTTGTACACACCAAAGATTTGTGTAACAAGGTTTTATTAAAGGAATATGTGATTATCTATGTATAATGACCTAATAAAAATCATAAAAACATTTTATGTAATTAATTATAGCCGTTGGCTATAAACCTCATTGTTGGATTTTGATGAACATGCAAGCTTATGATAAACCTAGATCTCATGTTTAAATTTTAAATTAACTTATAATCATGTAATAAACATAGATCTCATAAAGAAAACACATGGAAAACAATATAACCGTGTACTATAAGGCATGTTTTTGAACTTATAAATAACTTGTAATCTTTTAACCAAATAGATCTTATGATAAAACACTCTAAATAAAATATCCGTGAGACATGAAAGTTTTATAAACATATAAATGGCTTGTAAACATGAAACAAGCTTAGATCTTTGTAAACCTTGGAATACATAATACTTGCTTATTTAATACTTGGCTTTTACCCCAAAGTATCACAATTCGTTAGTCCCAAGTCTTTTCGAATTGAAAACCGGTCTTAAGTGCGACTCAATCGTCTTTTGGTGCATCAAGTGAATGGTTTGGTTTTGTTTGTTTTAAACTACTAGCAAGTAAATAAAGTGTCGTTGAGTAAAATGGAAGTTAAAAGATTAATTTGAATAACGAGTAAAAACAAATGCATATAAACGTAAAGGTGACAATGGAAAAATACTAACTCACTAAATAAAACTAACACTTTGAAAATTTTCAGAAAATAAAAAGTACTATAAGAAAGTGATATCGAAAGAAACCAAAACAAGCCAAAAAGGCCCCCGATCGGAATGTTGGTGGAGCAACACAATCGGAATACTGGGAAAGTCCCAATCGGAATATCAAGGCTTGGTTGTGATCGGAATGTTGACAAAATGCTACCAATCGGAAAGTTCAACAAGGCTACAAATCGGAATACGGGACAAGTCCCAATCGGAATAAGTAAAAACCCTACCGTCGGAATATTAACAAAGCCACCAATCGGAATATTGGTGAGTGGTGTCGATCAGAAAAGGGTTTTAAGCCCTTTCCGAACATCAAGTAAATCAGTTAAGGGGAACACCCGGTCGGAATATGCCAATCGGAAAGGGGTTTTACCACCCTTTCCGAAATTTGTGGAAATGGGGAAAAGCTAGGTAATAAGCTAAAGTAATAAGCTAATACCAAAACCAACCCGAATCAATGACAAATCCGAATCAAATAAGCACTTTGATCAACTTATTCAACTCGAAATTAATCAACTTTTTAGATCAAACCATAAAAACTTAAACTTTTTAATAAAACTTTTATAAGAAAAATAAGCTAATCATAAAGATAAGCCAATAAGCACAAAAGTCTTAAAGCTTAATCTAATGAAAACTTATAAAATGATCAAAAGATTAATTTTTAAGCACGAAATCAACTAGAACAACACGGATCTTATGATATACGCACCAAAATCAATCTTAAATCAAAGAAAAGTAGAATGAGATTAAGAGATAAAAGCTTAAAATGGAACTTTGATTAATGAAATAAGCAATACAAAGATGTTTAATCTTGAAAGATTAAAAGAAAAAGATGAACTAGTGAGAGAAAGTTTAAGACTTTCTCTCTCTAAAAACTAAAAAGTGAAAAATTAACTAAAAAATCTAACCACCCTCCTAAATGACTATTAGGAGGGTATTTATAGGGAAGGTGGAAGGAGTGCATGTGTTGCATCTTCTTTCTTGCTTTCTTCACGTTTTCTCGACTCGACTTTAATTCTTCGTCTTCGTCGTCTCGGGATTTGAACTTGTCTTTTAATTTTCTTCTTCTATTAGACTTAAGTTCTTCGACTTCGTTAAACTTCCGTCCGTTGACTTTTTCTTCGATAAATCTTCAGAATAGGCCTTGGACTTCCGTTCTTTTTGCACTCTTGATCTTTTGACTTCGTCTTTTCCCGTTTTCTTCAATAAAAGCCTGTGAAAGCCCGTGTTTTCTTCCTTTTTCATATTTTGGTCCTAAAACACAATAAAAACACAAACCACGCATAATTCCGACTTTTACGACATAAATCACACGTTTTGGTCTTGTTATTATTGGAAATAAGTGGTAAAAGGATAAGTGTTTTCACACTTATTAAATCCCCTACACTTGACCATTGCAATGCCCTCATGCAATGCATTAATTTTAAGCACGGTTTACATTTCCCATCATAAATAACCTACCTTGGCCTTTATTAAATACTAAAGATGAAAAGATAGAAACAAGTAAAGAAATTAAAAACTTACATTGGTTTTGGCAGCCATGAACGTTTATCGTCCTCAAGTTTCACGTTCCCCATACCAAGCTTAAAAACGAGATCATTGTTATTATAAGTTAGCAAACTATCACGAGCTCATGTGGGCCAATTATTCACTTAGACTCCCTTATTCCTATGGGTATCTCTTATATTTTATTTTTGTCTTGAATGATCACGAGGATGCATTGTTTGACTTATTTCGATAGTTATTTAGTCCGAAAATAAGGTGAACGATTTAATCAATAGTTAGCTAAAGGACCAAATCTTTTAAAACTGCTTCTCGGGATATCAGAAAGTTCATATCTTGGCATAACTTGGTTCGCGATTTGAGACCTTTCTCGGGCCGATATTTGGCAGCGACTTCATACTTCGAATCTTCGAGAGACGTTCTTGAAATTATGGTCTTCTCTTCATAATAGGAATTCTTCACTTGAAGTTTTTGAGAGATTCTTCATCTTTGGACCACGACTTCTTCATTTTTCTCCAATCTTTATTTTGGACTTTGATATACAACGATCCGCCTCCTTTTAGGACTTGGATCTATTTATCCTCATACCTTGTTAGGGTCTTTTCGGATAGACTTCTCCATGACTTTTGGGGAGTTCTTGCTTTTCGTCGTGTGTCTCGATCCTTCATATTGATTTTCGATAAATGATTCTTCACATCACTTTTGGATTTTTAGCAACAAAATGTAGCCCTCATGCCTTGTTAGGGCCTTTTCGGACTCGCCAATCTTCGCGCCCCGCTTCATAAGTTATGCCTTGGCTATGAACTCTCGTCATTACCGAGCAACTTTTAAACGATCTGGGGCTAGAAGCTAAGTAACCTTTTAAATCGTACAACCTTATTTATTAGCAGATAAATTATTAGCAAGCGATGGGAGAATAGGCTCATAATTAACTCACATAAATTCACGAAAGAATACCGAACTTATAATTGGCTCTATCATCTCTCGTTCTCCACAGTTTAAAATCTCAAGTAATGAGACTCGTGGATACTTAGCCTATTAAATCAAAGTTTTGGGTTTTCGAGTCGCCTATAGGATCTTGCAAATTCTTAGACTTTTTCAAGTTTAGAAATCGCATTTTAAAGTTCCCTTGATAAACGACTCTCTAGGATCAATTATAGGAACTTGTGAAAAGTTCTTGTTCTTAACCCGTGAGAGTTAAGACTTTCGCGTTTTATAGCTCCCTATATAAAAGCCTAGCAAAACTTGACTTAAACTCGTTAAGGATACTAGCTAGAGTAAACTTAGGCAAGTAAACTCGGGTTGAGTCAAAATGTTCACGACTAAGAAAAATCTAAAACCACTTTATTAAGAATTTATTCTAGCAAAGGAAACATAACAAAGGCAAATACAACTATACAACTAGGCCAAAATAGATTAAAAATTTTGAAAAATGTTGAAAAATCAAATTTTCCGGTTAAAATGAGGGCAAATTCATGGAAAATTCATGGAAAAGACCACTTACTTCGATAGAAGTCCCCCCTACACTTGAGATAAACATTGTCCTCAATGTTTAAGCATGTGGGAGTAAACTCCCCTACACTTAGGACATTGTGTACTTTGTTTAAATCTTGCTAAGGAAAGGACAACTAAAGTGAATTCAATGTGAACATATAGAATATGAAATATTGAATCACAAGAGTTTAGGATAGAACCGGGAAGATGGAAAACACGGTATCACGGTTCGTCAAAAGTCATCAAGGTGGGTCTTTGAAGCTTTAATCCCTGCACAGCACAAGAAACAAGACAACAAACATATGCGGGGCTCCCCCTACACTTATTATGAAAGCAGTAAAGGATAGAACACGGGTTGCCTCCCGAGAAGCGCTTGTTTTTGTTCACCGAGTCATGAGCCTGACTCGACCCAATTTTCGTTCATGGGGAACGTGGTGAGGGATGGAATCATCTCCTGAGAGATGTCCTCACCAAAGTACAGCTTCAAACGCTGGCCATTCACCTTGAAATTGGGCCCATTCGGTTGAGAAAGCTCAATGGTCCCATACGGAAAGACTTTGGCGACGGTGAATGGACCAGTCCAGCGGCTCTTCAACTTGCCAGAGAAGATCTTCAACCGAGAGTTAAAGAGTAAGACTTGATCACCAACGTAGAACTCTCGGTTCTTGATTTTAGCATCGTGGATCATCTTCGTCTTCTCCTTGTAGATCAGCGAGTTCTCATAAGCTTCATTCCTCAGTTCATTTAGCTCGTTGAGTTGAACTTTACGATGATCACCGGCTTTGATGATGTCGAAGTTAGCCCACTTCAAGGCCCAGTGCGCCTTATGTTCCAGCTCGATGGGTAGGTGGCAGGCTTTCCCGTACACAAGACGATAAGGTGTACAACCGATCGGGGTCTTGTAAGCAGTACGGAAAGCCCACAGAGCATCATCTAACTTATCGGCCAACGCGGCACGATGCTCTCCCACAGTACGCTCCAAAATTCTCTTTAAGCCACGGTTGGAAATTTCGGCTTGCCCATTGGTTTGGGGATGATAGGCGGTGGAAAGACGGTGAGTGACACCATACTTTGCCATGACTCTTGCAAATTGATCGTTGCAAAAATGAGTCCCGCGGTCACTGATAATAGCACGAGGAACGCCAAATCGAGCGAAAAGCTGCTTCAAAAAGTTCACAACCACCCTCGCATCATTCGTAGGAAGAGCCTTAGCTTCAACCCATTTAGAGACGTAGTCGACGGCGACGAGGATGTACTTGTTCCCTTTAGATGATGGAAATGGGCCCATAAAGTCGATGCCCCATACATCAAAGATTTCACATTCCTGTATGAAATGTTGAGACATCTCATCCTTATGTGTGATCTTGCCTTGACGTTGGCAAGCATCACAATGCTTAACCATTTCGTGAGCGTCACGATAAATGGTGGGCCAATAGAATCCAGAATCAAACACTTTCTTAGCGGTGTAGTTGGGACCAAAGTGACCACCGGTGGGTCCTTTGTGGCAAGCTTGGAGGATGTCGAAAGCTGCCGGTCCGTCAACACATCGACGAATAATCAGATCAGCACACTGTTTGAATAGATAAGGGTCATCCCAAAAGTAAGTCTTAACATCATTCAAGAACTTCTTCTTTTGTTGGGATGTTAACCCTTGGATGAGAATACCACCCGCTAAGTAGTTTGCAATGTCTGCAAACCACGGGGTGCCATCAAGATTGAGATTTATAGACATTAGAGTCTCCAGGGGGAAAGAGTCATTGATCTCTTTGTTCGGATGATCCCCCTGATATGGATCCTCAAGTCGACTCAGATGATCCGCGGCCAGGTTTTCGGCTCCCTTCTTGTCACGAATTTCAATGTTGAATTCTTGAAGGAGCAAAACCCAGCGAATAAGTCTTGGCTTAGAATCGTTCTTAGTCATCAAGTACTTCAACGCGGAATGGTCCGTGTATACGATGGTGGTGGATAAAACAAGATAGGGGCGAAATTTATCAAAAGCGTAGACAACAGCTAAAAGCTCTTTTTCGGTTGTCGTATAATGCAATTGAGCCCCCGTCATTGTTTTGCTAGCGTAGTGGATTGGTTGGAAGTGTTGATTCACTCTTTGGCCCAAAACCGCACCAATAGCAAAGTCGCTAGCATCGCACATCAATTCAAAAGGCAGCTCCCAATTAGGGGTAACCAAGACCGGTGCCTTAGTTAGCTTATCCTTGAGAAGATTGAAGGCTTCGAGACACTCTTTAGAAAAGATAAAAGGAGTATCTTTTTCTAAGAGGTGGGTCATCGGGCGAGCGATTTTAGAGAAATCTTGAATGAATCGACGATAGAAGCCCGCATGACCCAAAAAACTTCTCACACCCTTCACGGTTGAAGGTGGAGGTAATTTGGCTATGACATCTACTTTAGCACGGTCGACTTCAAGACCGGCTTTAGAGATTTTGTGTCCTAGCACAATGCCTTCTTTTACCATAAAATGGCATTTTTCCCAATTCAGAACAAGGCGAGTGTCTTCGCACCGCTTAAGCATACGTTCCAAATTGGCAAGGCAAGAAGAGAAGGAATCCCCGAAGACCGAGAAATCATCCATGAAGACTTCCATGGTTTGCTCAACCATGTCATGGAAGATAGCTAACATGCACCTTTGGAAAGTCCCAGGGGCATTGCATAAGTCAAAAGGCATTCGTTTATAAGCAAAGGTGCCATAGGGACAAGTGAATGTTGTCTTCTCTTGATCTTGGGGATCGATGGGTATTTGAAAATAACCCGAGAAACCATCCAGAAAGCAGTAATATTCATTACCAGCTAGACGTTCAAGCATTTGGTCCATAAAAGGTAGAGGGAAATGATCCTTTCTCGTGGCATCATTGAGTTTGCGGTAGTCTATACAAACTCTCCACCCAGTAACGAGACGGGTAGGAATTAACTCGTTGTTTGCATTGGGCACAACGGTGATTCCGCCTTTCTTAGGCACACAATGGACTGGACTAACCCACGGTGAATCCGAAATAGGGTAAATCATACCCGCATCAAGAAGTTTGATAACCTCTTTTTTGATGACTTCATGGACTTTAGGATTCACCCTTCGTTGACTTTGAATTGTGGGCTTAAAGT
Source organism: Glebionis coronaria (assembly GCA_025667525.1). Lineage (NCBI taxonomy): Eukaryota > Viridiplantae > Streptophyta > Magnoliopsida > Asterales > Asteraceae > Glebionis > Glebionis coronaria. Next base: position 470,463,434 of record CM046875.1, on the reverse strand, counting down.
CGTCCTCCATGAGAATTTTATGTGTGCAGAAATGAGGATCAATTCCACGGATGTCCGAGATTTTCCAAGCGATAGCTCGTTTATGCTTCTTCAACACGGCGACAAGTCGGGCTTTTTCGTCTTCTTTCAGATCCTTTGCGATGATGACCGGTAGCTTCTCATCGTCTTCTAGGAAAACGTACTCAAGATGAGGCAGTAGGTCCTTAAGCTCGAGAGTAGGAGGATCCTCAGTAGATGGTGAAACTAACGATGGATCATCATTAGTCACCTCTTTAGGAGCAGGAGGAGACAACGGGTCCTCATTGAGAAGTCTCTCAATAGTACTAATGTCTTCATCCCAATTTGTGGACAAATTATCATACTTAATATCGAGAGGACCCAAGCTAGCTTCGAAATCATCCAAGTCACTTTCTCCAAAAGGAGTCAATGCTGGAGCAATTGAGGCAACGGTCTCAACATTGGGTAGAGAAGAAAGAGTACTTTTGCAAGCATCATGAAAATGTTCTTCACAAGCCTCATCGAGAACATCAATAGGATTAACACTCTCATATGAATAAGGTTGCTTAGAAATCTTACCCATGTTGAAGACAATTTTATCGTCACCAACTCTCATGATTATTTCGCCCGCGGCTACATCAATGAGAGTGCGACCGGTCCTCAGAAAGGGACGTCCGACGATTAATGGAACACGGGGATCCATCTCGTAATCAACGACAACAAAATCCGCCGGGAAGGTGAATTTGTCGACGCCAACAAAGACATCTTCGGCTATCCCCACTGGATAAGCAACCGTACGGTTGGCTAATTCCAAAGTCATTTTGGTGGGGACTAGCTCGGGGAGAGATAATTGCTTCCAAACACTTAAAGGCATTAAGTTTATACTGGCACCTAGATCGGCTAGGGCCATGCAATTCTCTACGCCCGGGAAGTTGCAAGGAATCAAGAAGCGACCCGGATCACCAAGTTTGGTGGGCAATTGCCTTAAGAGCACTGCGGAGCAATTCTCATTAAGGTGGTTCTGAGCAATGTCAAGAAGCTTTTCCTTATCACTTAGAAGATCTTTAAACATCTTAGCGTATTTGGGCATGTGAGCGAGAGCCTCGGCAAAGGAGATGTAAAAATTCAATTGTTTAAACATTTTTAGGAAGTTCGAAACCTGAATATCATCCTTGCTCTTTTGCTTCTCTTTCCTCAACCTTGAAGGATAAGGTATATTGGATGAAGAAGAAGGCTTTAAGGGAATAGGATCACTCACAACCACGGGTGGTGGGGAAATGGGGATAGAAGGTGAAGGAGGTGAAGAAAGTTGCTCTTTTTCCTTGTTCACAATCACGGGTGGAGGTGTAGGAAGCTCGGGTTCCATATAACCTTTTCCACTTCGAGTGGTGATTGCTTTCATCTCCCCTCTTGGATTCGCAACGGTATTACTCGGAAGAGTACCCGAAGAAGAGGGTTGATTACTTTGGATGAGCGAACCAATCATATCACGAAGGTGAAGAGCTTGATTGTTAAAAGAGTTTTGCATGTTGGCATTAATATCATTGCTGTGTTTGGCCATGTCATTCCTTAGCTCGGCTCGAATATCGCTCCCTTGTTTCACCATGTCATTCTTCAAGTTGACAAATTGACTCTGAAGATTCGTCACCATCTCACGATTAGTCTTCATGAACGTCTCGACGTCTTGGTTTACGGCCATCAGTTGATTGAGAGGTGGAGCTTGAGAATTTCCTTGAGTTGGGTATGGGTTTCTTTGGGATTGATATTGATTTTGAGCACGAGGTTGGGATTGGTTGTTGCGGTTGTAGCTTTGTTGTTGGTTTTGGTTTGCAGGAGGGAAACCGGGAGGATCAAGATAATTGTTGGAACGATAACTTAGCAAGCCACGGTCTCCTTGAAGGCGAGCTTGATAGCCTCTCGTGGGATAAGTGTCGTAAGCTGCGTTAACGTTTTCAGAATAATTGCCTTGGGTAGAAGGACAATCATTATAAGAGTGAGGGCCACCACATGTGTCACAAGAAATAGCAACGGCTTTAGCTTGTTGAAAGTGGTTTGTGGCCATGGCCATGAAATTCTTGTTCATTTCAGCGAGTTGTCGAGAAATTTCAGACATTTCAGGATTGGAGGTAGTAGAAGAAACATTGACTCTCGAGTTAGATCTTGAGGATGCGGATGAATCCCAATTCTTGTGGTGAGTAGTCATGTTTTCGATCAACTCTCGGCACTCCTCCGGTCTCCTTTTCATAAAAGTACCACCGGCGGCGGCATTGATCGTGTCACGATCACGAAAAGTGAGACCATTGTAGAAGGTGTCAATGAGAGTGACGGGGAGCATATTGTGATTAGGACAGCGGTCGATCAAATCATTGTAGCGTTCCCAAGCATCGAAAAGCGATTCATCATTCTCTTGCATAAATCCACTGATTTGGTTACGAAGGCTAGTGACCATGGATGGGGGAAAGTAGCGCGATAAAAAGCGTTGAGTCATGTCATTCCACGTATGAATAGAACTCTTAGGAAGACGGTCAAACCATTTCTCGGCATGGTGAGAAAGTGAGTGTGGAAAAAGTTGAAGGCGAAGGTCATCCATAGAAACACCGGGGCACTTCATGCTTTGGGTAATGGTAATGAATTTGTCGAGGTGTTTGTTGGCATCATCATCCGGGATTCCACGAAATGGGTTTGTTTGCACTTGTTGTATCATGTGATGCTTCAACGAAAACTCCTGAGCCGTGACGTGCATTGGCGCAATCGGGCCTCCGCGTCCGTTCATGGTGGGTTGGCACAATTCCTCCATGGTTCGTAAATCAGGTAGAAGGACATTGTTGTTGTTGTTGTTGTTATTATTCAAATTGTTTTGAGGTGGGTGATTATTGTTGTTATTAACACCAGCCATATCTAAATCTTCACGATTCTCGGGCTCAGAATAGTTCGTAGATCTAGTACGCATGCACCTGCAGAAGAAAAATATACACAAAGAGAATATCTATATAATATTTTTGGTTTTTATAGGTTTTTTAATGTTTTTGTATTTTTGAAGAGTTTTATATTTTTTTATGGATTTTTGAAAATTTTTATAGCAATGAAAATAACGTTCAAAGAACGGATCCCAAAATTCAATGCGTCTCTCACTAGAAACCGTTTATCTTAACGAAAAGAGCCGGCAGCGGCGCCATTTAATACTTGCTTTTTTAATACTTGGATTTTACCCCAAAGTATCACAATTCGTTAGTCCCAAGTCTTTTCGAATTGAAAACCGGTCTTAAGTGCGACTCAATCGTCTTTTGGTGAATCAAGTGAATGGTTTGGTTTTGTTTGTTTTAAACTACTAGCAAGTAAATAAAGTGTCGTTGAGTAAAATGGAAGTTAAAAGATTAATTTGAATAACGAGTAAAAACAAATGCATATAAACGTAAAGGTGACAATGGAAAAATACTAACTCACTAAATAAAACTAACACTTTGAAAATTTTCAGAAAATAAAAAGTACTATAAGAAAGTGATATCGAAAGAAACCAAAACAAGCCAAAAAGGCCCCCGATCGGAATGTTGGTGGAGCAACACAATCGGAATACTGGGAAAGTCCCAATCGGAATATCAAGGCTTGGTTGTGATCGGAATGTTGACAAAATGCTACCAATCGGAAAGTTCAACAAGGCTACAAATCGGAATACGGGACAAGTCCCAATCGGAATAAGTAAAAACCCTACCGTCGGAATATTAACAAAGCCACAAATCGGAATATTGGTGAGTGGTGTCGATCGGAAAAGGGTTTTAAGCCCTTTCCGAAAATCAAGTAAATCAGTTAAGGGGAACACCCGGTCGGAATATGCCAATCGGAAAGGGGTTTATACCATTCAATGACTGAGATTAAATCCTTATTTTACACTACAGTCTGCGTATCTATTTTCGTCATTTCACTTGCTCACTATATAAACTTTTTTTCTTCTTTCTTTCTCATAAAAAAACACACACACGTCTTGTAAAATCCATGATTTTACCATTATAAATTATAACAACTTTGTACCCAATAATTCTAGAACATTTTCTCATGTATTATATTTCTATAAAATGTGTGAACTTGACATTATGTGTATATATATACTTACATACCTATTATAAGTAACATTAGAACTCCATGAGAAAAGCCTTCCCATACTTAGAACTTACTTTAACATTCATGATCATTACAAAGTGTACATACTTGTGCCTTTAAATATCCTATCCGTGTACATGTACAAGGTTTGTACAAGCTTGGGATACACAACTTGGGCCATCTACACTTAGCCCATTTAAACAATTCACACAAGATCATGGGCCACACTTGGCAAGCCCAAGCCCATTACATTTCATTTGGCTAACCTTACACGGTAAACCACAAGGTGGAAGAGAAAAGGGTGCTTAGTTATTAGCAAAGGCAACACATGGCAACATATCCCTTACCAAGGCAAATCATGCCTTTCTCTCTCCCTCCTTTAAGTCGAAACACACACCCCAACAACACACACTTCATGCAACATTCTCTTTGATCCATCTCTCTCACCAATCTCTCTCAATCATACAGATTAAATACCTCAAATCCATCCAAAACATTAAGTCTTGTCCTTACCCTCTTTACTCCTAATCTTTTGGTAAAATCTTTACCAACTTGAACTTCATAAACAAACAAGAAGCCCTAGCCGAACCTTAAGGAGGCCACGGCTTGATTTTTGTTCATAAGCTCTACCATTGTTGATCTTAAGGCTCAAATATCCCTAGGTTTACTTGTGTTCTTGTGCATCATTTACTAAGTAAGTATCATTAAACTTACCCTTTTTCATTATTTACTTCCATGCATGCATAAATCATCATAACCATCCACATAATAATCTCATGAGCAATCTTGTATAACTCAAAAACTAGAAAAACTATGACCTTAAAGGTCACGGCTTATTTTTGTACACACCAAAGATTTGTGTAACAAGGTTTTATTAAAGGAATATGTGATTATCTATGTATAATGACCTAATAAAAATCATAAAAACATTTTATGTAATTAATTATAGCCGTTGGCTATAAACCTCATTGTTGGATTTTGATGAACATGCAAGCTTATGATAAACCTAGATCTCATGTTTAGATTTTAAATTAACTTATAATCATGTAATAAACATAGATCTCATAAAGAAAACACATGGAAAACAATATAACCGTGTACTATAAGGCATGTTTTTGAACTTATAAATAACTTGTAATCTTTTAACCAAATAGATCTTATGATAAAACACTCTAAATAAAATATCCGTGAGACATGAAAGTTTTATAAACATATAAATGGCTTGTAAACATGAAACAAGCTTAGATCTTTGTAAACCTTGGAATACATAATACTTGCTTTTTTAATACTTGGCTTTTACCCCAAAGTATCACAATTCGTTAGTCCCAAGTCTTTTCGAATTGAAAACCGGTCTTAAGTGCGACTCAATCGTCTTTTGGTGAATCAAGTGAATGGTTTGGTTTTGTTTGTTTTAAACTACTAGCAAGTAAATAAAGTGTCGTTGAGTAAAATGGAAGTTAAAAGATTAATTTGAATAACGAGTAAAAACAAATGCATATAAACGTAAAGGTGACAATGGAAAAATACTAACTCACTAAATAAAACTAACACTTTGAAAATTTTCAGAAAATAAAAAGTACTATAAGAAAGTGATATCGAAAGAAACCAAAACAAGCCAAAAAGGCCCCCGATCGGAATGTTGGTGGAGCAACACAATCGGAATACTGGGAAAGTCCCAATCGGAATATCAAGGCTTGGTTGTGATCGGAATGTTGACAAAATGCTACCAATCGGAAAGTTCAACAAGGCTACAAATCGGAATACGGGACAAGTCCCAATCGGAATAAGTAAAAACCCTACCGTCGGAATATTAACAAAGCCACCAATCGGAATATTGGTGAGTGGTGTCGATCGGAAAAGGGTTTTAAGCCCTTTCCGAAAATCAAGTAAATCAGTTAAGGGGAACACCCGGTCGGAATATGCCAATCGGAAAGGGGTTTTACCACCCTTTCCGAAATTTGTGGAAATGGGGAAAAGCTAGGTAATAAGCTAAAGTAATAAGCTAATACCAAAACCAACCCGAATCAATGACAAATCCGAATCAAATAAGCACTTTGATCAACTTATTCAACTCGAAATTAATCAACTTTTTAGATCAAACCATAAAAACTTAAACTTTTTAATAAAACTTTTATAAGAAAAATAAGCTAATCATAAAGATAAGCCAATAAGCACAAAAGTCTTAAAGCTTAATCTAATGAAAACTTATAAAATGATCAAAAGATTAATTTTTAAGCACGAAATCAACTAGAACAACACGGATCTTATGATATACGCACCAAAATCAATCTTAAATCAAAGAAAAGTAGAATGAGATTAAGAGATAAAAGCTTAAAATGGAACTTTGATTAATGAAATAAGCAATACAAAGATGTTTAATCTTGAAAGATTAAAAGAAAAAGATGAACTAGTGAGAGAAAGTTTAGGACTTTCTCTCTCTAAAAACTAAAAAGTGAAAAATTAACTAAAAAATCTAACCACCCTCCTAAATGACTATTAGGAGGGTATTTATAGGGAAGGTGGAAGGAGTGCATGTGTTGCATCTTCTTTCTTGCTTTCTTCACGTTTTCTCGACTCGACTTTAATTCTTCGTCTTCGTCGTCTCGGGATTTAAACTTGTCTTTTAATTTTCTTCTTCTATTAGACTTAAGTTCTTCGACTTCGTTAAACTTCCGTCTGTTGACTTTTTCTTCGATAAATCTTCAGAATAGGCCTTGGACTTCCGTTCTTTTTGCACTCTTGATCTTTTGACTTCGTCTTTTCCCGTTTTCTTCAATAAAAGCCCGTGAAAGCCCGTGTTTTCTTCCTTTTTCATATTTTGGTCCTAAAACACAATAAAAACACAAACCACGCATAATTCCGACTTTTACGACATAAATCACACGTTTTGGTCTTGTTATTATTGGAAATAAGTGGTAAAAGGATAAGTGTTTTCACACTTATTAATACATAATAGCCGTAGGCTATGTAACTTATTTTGGACTTTTGATTTGCTTTTAACTTATAACAAACATGAACCTTACCTTTAAACACCCCAAATAATCCTAGCCGCGGGCTATAATGCTTAACTTGGACATATGATTAACATGCAACCCTAAAACTAACTTGGATCTATCTTGAATTGCACAAATTAAAAACATGTCATGGGTTTTTACTCTCTATTTAGAGATCTTGACTTAATTTTTATAAACCAATAATAAGCTTGTATGAATTCATAAATTCTATACCTAGATAAATGGTTAAGTATCATTAATGGACTAGTTAACCCATGCAACAATAGCCCAAAACTTAAATAGGCTCAATAAGCCCAATAAAATATAGCCGTGTATATGTAAGAGCCCATTAGGCCCATTTAATGCCTTCTAAGCCCACTTAGCTAATCTTAATTTATTAATGGACTTAAAAATATGTTTAGGTCCATTAGATAGCCCATTAGCTCTCTTGGTTCATTTAATGAGCTCACCTAGTATTTTAATACTTAAATAAAGTTTTTATAACAAGAATATAACTTATAAAAACTTTTGGACTAAAAATGTAAATTAATAAAACTTATGGATTAAAACAGTGACATTTGAAACTTGTTTTGATAAAACATTAAGTACAAGGACTAGTATTGTAAATATTCGGAAGTTTAAGGGTTCATTAATTCCATTCGTGACTTATTAAACCCTAAGGACCATTTTTGTAAGTTTCATAAAGTTAAATTATCATTTTATAACCCTAAGGACTGTTTATGTAATAAGCCGAAACATTTAGAAGCCCTAGGGACTATTCTTGTCATTTAATGAAAGTTACAAAACCTAATTATAACTAAAAGGACTATTCTTGCCATAACCCGAAAGTATTACAAGCCCTAAATACTAAAAGTGTTAAGATCCGAAAGTTTTACCTTAATAAAATATGGAGGGACTAGTTTTGCATATATCTGAAACTTAAACAAACCCTAAAACCCTTATTCCATTTAAATTAGTAAAACTTGAATTACAAGGACTAAAACCGTTATTTCTTAAACTTGTAACTTAAAGACTATTTAGTAAATGTTGGAAACTTTTGGGGACTTTAAATTAAATTTAATAAAGTATTTTTATTTTTATTTTTATGAAATAATTTATATAAATATAAATTAAATACAAGTACTTATACAAAAAAAATGTAAGTAAAACAATTTTACTTAAACAAGAAATTTAATAACTAATTTAATTGGACGTTATTAATACTTGTACTACAGTTACTTTAAAAAACATAGTAACATTTATAAACCGACTAAAATCTGTATAAGCATGCACATATGTTTCTTGCATTATTTACTGAGACTGTACTATTTAATTAGGCAGTTGACTGTGACGTGAGCATTACCTGGATTTCTTTTATTGCACAGCTATTACAGACACTAAGGTGAGTTTACGGCCCCACACAAGATATTGATAGACTTTTAAAAATCCTCTATGGGGGAGAAAACATGCAACTTATTTTATGGACGTAAACTGAACTGTACAAACTTTGATTACGATTTTCCTATTGTAGAAACTGTTAAAATTATTGCAATTGCCCGAATGTTATAAATAGATCTATTTGGGATTGACGATCCCCATCTGGGTGAGTAGCGCTCACTGTGCCTTGGCCAGACAACAGATGTATACCATGTTGGAACTGGAAATAGGAGCCTTTTTGTGAGGCAACGGGGGTCCTCATCTGTTGAGGACCTATGGAGTTAAGCCTTAGTTTCGGACAATAGGGAATGTAATTACCTTTTAGTATAAATGCTTTGTGCATTGCTACTACTGTGAATGTTTACTCTCCAAACTTATTTTATTAAACCTGTAAATTTACCAACTTTATGTTGACCCTCTAAGCATGTTTTTCTCAGGAAACTGAAGCAAGTACGTGGTGTGTGCATGGACTCAAGCATCATAATAGACTGCATTGTAGGACTCATCAGGGGTTTTCTACTTGGGGAAAACAAACAATCTATTTTGATAATGTTAAGACAATTTTTATAACAATTTGTACTACTGTTCATGTAAAATATGTTGGATAATCTTTTAACTAATGTTCTACGTATTATTTGCTATCGATCCACCCTTGTGACATCCAGATATTATTTTCGCTGCCTTTGACCCAACCCGGGGTGTCACAGAGAATGGTATCAGAGTGATAGTTATAGAGAACCAGATCAATTTAAATAACATAAATTTTTTTATTAACTGGACTATAACTAAACAAAAATCTTTTGGGGATTTTTTTTGGGACTGTATTAGTTAAGCATGTAGAACGTAGAGCATACATATACTATGTGGACTAAGTGTGCATCGATTATTAACAATCCGATTAATTAATCTTATAAGTATTAACGTAACCTTCACAACATTGCGATGTTTGTTTAAAAGGGGTATACACTATAAACTTGTAACCAAAATTTTTCTTTTGTTTGTAATCTTATACTTACGTCAAATTTAAAATAATACTATTTTAAGAGTATCATGACTCCACCTGTTGCATCTCCGACTATTCTACCAGATGTAGCCCCCGCACCAGCTATCTCTACGTCACCAAGATCTGTACTACCCGGATGGCTGTCGGCCTAAGACTCCAAGGACAGCCAGGCTGCCGGAGCCGCATTTCTTGATGACTCTCTCACTGCTTCACCACCTGCTATACTGGTCCCCACCACTGAGGAGGAGGACCAGATGACCCACGACTTACCATCTCTAGCACCACCATCGTCACTTCAGGGCTACATTCCCGGGTCTCTTAGACCATATGGGTAGAAGCCCCAGGCAGCACGAGGTGTTTGGGCCACGACCGATGAGGCCTTGCAGTGGTTGTTGGAGGAGAACTACTGCCTCCATTAGCATATTACACCTTGGAGGGGCTTCAGCACCAGACCCAAACTTCTCTCACTGCACAGAAGCGGTCCTTGTCCACCTTCTTTGATCTTGCAACTATTCGCCATGATGGAGTGACTGTAGAGACCGCCTACCTCCGAGGAGCTGTTGACAGACTTTGATCCCAGTTGCTGACTGCACTCCGTCTGCTTAAGGAGACTTGGTTGGCTATTCAGGGCTTGCAGAGTACCAGGTCAGCACCTACAGCTTCACCAGCCACACCAGCACCAACCACATCCAGCAGACCTGCTAGGCAGGATTAGAGTAGATGTACTAGACCTCTTGTACATCATGATAAGCTTTTGGGTTGTATCCCAGCTATCATGATATAGGACCTTTTGTACTTTTATTTTCTTCCAGCTTTTGTGTCCTATCGTTGTACTATATTCTCTCGAATAGGTGTTTTGATGTCATGTACTTAAGACTGTGTGTACCACTACCCTAGACAAGGCCTGTTGAGCCTTTGACTTGGATTTGTTATGCTTGATGTATGTTTAATTTCTTTCAGAAATGGCATGTAATCACTCTCTTTGGTTATATCTATTATGTGCTGTATTATATTATGAAATCTTGACAGGTTATCTAATTTGTTATGAAATCTATGCATGAAATTTCCCAGTGCAATTAATATAAAAACTATACTAACACTTAAACTAATGATCTCATCTTGTGTATGATTATAGAAAAATGGCGATTACTCGATCAAACCCCGACAATGCAACAACCTCAAACGCCACAAATCCCGACAATGTCGAAGCTACTCAAAATGTCACTACTTCTCAACTTAGGGAAACGATTAATGAGGGCATCGCGACAGCCATGGCAGCCAGAGGAGCTGACCGGAACATGAACGATGGTCAAAACCTTAATGCACGCAGAAACAATGCCAACAGGGGTTGCTCTTACCCTGACTTCCTGAAATATAAATCCTCATACTACCGAGGAAAGGAAGGTGTCGTGGAACTAATGCAATGGTTTGAAAGGTTGGAGACTGTATTCCGCATCAGTTACTGTGCTGATGAGAACAAAGTCAAATTCTCCACCTGCACATTACTTGAGAGTGCTCTTACTTGGTGGAACTCAGTAGTTGCTACCCTTGGGCACGATGCTGCTTATACTCTCACATGGGCCAACCTTAAGGAGAGAATGACTGAAAAGTACTGCCCAAGAGGCGAAATGAATAAATCAGAGATTGAACTGTGGGATCTTAGGTGCAAGAACAATGACATCATTTTGTACAACCAAAGATTTCAAGAATTAATCCTGATGTATACTAGAATGTTCCTTCAAAGGGAAGAAAAGATTGAGAAGTATGTCAGTGGACTCCCTGACGCCATTCACGACAGCGTGCTTGCATCTCGACCCACTACTGTCGAAAGTGCTATGGAGTTTTCTACTGAACTAATCAAAAAATGAGCCCGTAACCTGTCGGAAAGGAAAACGGAGAACAAAAGGAAGGCAGATGAAAACTTCCGTAGCCAGCATCAGCAGCCTCCTAAAAGACAGGATATTGGGCAAGTTTACGGTACTACCCCCGCAGCCAGCACCAGGAACTAATCAGGCTCCAAGCCTAAGTGCCCAAAGTGCAACTATCACCATCTCGTGGGAGGTCAGTGTAATGGATGCTACAAGTGTGGTCAACCAGGACATTTTGCCCGTGATTGTCAAGCCAATGCCGTTACCCCAGTCCGGCCTAGCAGCAACCCTGGAAACAACAACATAGGCGGGATTCAATGCTCGTGGGAACAGAAACGGACAACAGGGAAACCGTAACCCCACAGGAGGAAACAATAATGGTCTGAGGAAAGCAGTAGTGTTACGAATGTAGAGCACCTGGACATGTGAGACCAGATTGTCCCAAGTTGTCCAACCAGAAAAAGGACCACAAGGGGGCCTCATCACGAGTGTACATGGTGTACAGTGCAAAAGCCAACCCGAATTCAAACATCGTTACCGGTAGTTTCTACTAAACCATCGTTATGCATCCGTTTTATTTGACATCGGAGCAGACCGATGTTTTACATCGACCGAATTTAGTAATGTACTGGAAGTTACCCCATCAGTTCTAGACCCCCACTACACCGTGGAATTAGCCGACGGGAAATTTGTGAAAGCCGATGCTATCATTCGAGGTTGTACCTTAAATCTTTCTAATCACCAATTCAACATTGATCTAATCCCAGTGAACCTTGGTAGCTTCGATGTCATTATTGGCATGGATTGGTTAGCAAAATATCGCGCAGTTATCGTGTGTGATGAAAAACTGGTTCGTTTACCGTGGGGAAATGAAACCTTGATCATTCGAGGATATGGTAACCCGAACATTATCAACATTAGGCTTAGTGTCATCTCCTGCACCAAAGTCCATAAATATTTGGTAAAAGGATGCGCCATCTTCTTAGCCCACATTTCCTAAATTGATGAGGAACTTAAACCCAAAAGACATGTCCAACTCATAATGGATGTATTTTGTAGGGTTATTGATATTGAGTATTTATGCGTCTTTTAGGAAAAAGAGCGTAATTAGAGTAAGTATTAAACAAGTGGCTTAGGAAAACCAAATGTAAATGACCCAAAGGAGAGTTCGTTCTCAAGGAGGCTTGTGTATTGTGTTAAGAAGTGATTAAATATTTGAGATTATGATTATGAAGAAAGAAAATAGAAAATGATGACGGTTATGATTAAAATTACACTAAGACGAAAAGTCGTGCACGTAAAACCGTAAAATACGACGAAATTTAAAAATTATCCTAAAAATGTAATTAGAGTTTACAAAAAAATCAAAATTCACTCAAACATTTTACTTAATTAAATAATAATTTTTAATGCTAATTAAAGCTCAAAAAATAAATTTAATTAACAAAAAGCCCAAAATGAGATGTTTCACTTTGTAAACCTCTAAAGTAACTTATTTAAACTAAAAACTATTTTTTAAAAATTTAAAATTAATTAAAACTATTTAAAAATGATTAAAAACTATAAAAATATTAAAATAATCCTAAAATTTAACTAAAGGACAAGAAAATTAATCTAAAAATTTTAAAATTCCTAACTTAATGTATTAAACCTAGGAAAAATGAAAAAGTTGCAAAAATCTTAAATTTAATTTTTAAGAATAAAATAATATTAAAAATTCAAAATTTATAAAAATTTCTAAAAACTTACAAACTAGTTTATTTTAACCTAATTTAAACAGAAATGAACTTGAAATGACAAAAAATACCCCTGATGGTCCTCAAATGGGCTAAATAGTAAAACAATCCCTTAATGGGCTAAATTAAGGCCCAATAAGAAAAAGCCACAATATTGGCCCAAAACTTCCAGTTTAGCTTAAAATTCAATTTTAAACACAAAATTTCAAAGGCCCAAAAGCTGAAAGTGAGCTTATCACAACTTATTTCAAAGCAGCTTATTCTTAATGGGCTTTTTGGCCCATTAAGCTATAAGCTGATGCCATAAGCTGAAATTTGACACACAACCTTCTCTTGACCTAATTAAGCTGTTTGTAAAAAGAATATTTGAATAAGCCCAAGAAATAAGCCTGAAATAAGCAAAAGCTCTCTACAAAAAACGACCAAAATAGTCGTTTTTGAGTTCTAGGCCACTTCAAAAGCTGATTCAACTTGCAAAAGGTTTTAAATGACAAAAATAAGCTTAATCAACAAAAATTTTCCCAATAAGCTGAAATAAGCAATAAGATGTTTTTTGAAAAGACAAAATAATCGTTTTCTAGTCAAAAGCTAAAATCTAAAGCTGTAAACTTCAAAATTGATTTATAAGCTCAAAATAATAAGATCTATCACAAAAAAAAGTTGTTGCACATTAGAATAATCTAGAATGACTTAAAAAAAGTTTTTGACCAATTTGAACTAGCAGTGGCTAGCAGTAGGGGAAAGGAGTTCCCACTGCTTTGACTATTTGACTTTGCTTTTTAGAGAGTTCACTTGATGATTATGGACAATAAGGGTACCCCTGCAACCAGTGAGTTGTAGGGAGTCACAATCAAGCATAAAAACACAAAATCCCTCATCCAAATGATACAGATTAATCAATTAGTCCACAAACATGGCACAAACATGTTATAAGCAGATCTGGTGATATAAGCTAATGTTTAAGCTAGTATAAGCTGACCACAGTCCACCAAATGCATACACAAGCTCAATAAAACTTAATGACACACGAATTAACTCATTTCATTCACTGATTCTAAGTTTTGAACAAGATTCATGCACAAGCAGGTTACTGATGAACAATAAACAAACAAGAACAATGTTTGCTGAACTAATTGACCACAAATCCAAATTCAAAGCCTCATATCTATTATTCAGGTTGCAATAACTATGATTAATCACTTGTTATCCCTATATTAACATGCAAACTAGGTGTGCACAAGATTTCAAGTCAAAATAGCCTAAAACAAAGTAGATAGACCAAGGATTCAGATTTATAGATTGAAGGCACAAAACTTGCAAATATCAGACCACAAACACCTTAATAACAGATACAAACAATAAATAGCCTTAAACAACTACTCACACTCATGCAGATTTGAACCAACAGACAATCCCAAACACCCTTTTCACTTTTTAAAACCAATTTTAACAAGTAAAAGTATTCTCAAGACTGAATTAAGCCCAAATAAGCATCATAACATCCAATTTATGAACTAAGAACCAAGTTGCATGCATAAAAACACATATACACCAGCAGAACACAAAAATCACTTAGAACCAAGATTTTTGACAGATTTTCAAGAAAAGAGGACAAACCTCATGAATGCACATCCACACTCACGAACTTTTGAGCTTATGTGGTAGCTTAACAACCACAAGCTTCCAACAAGCTGCTAAGAACAACAATGTTAGAACAAAACAGATTATATGAACAAAAGTGGAAAATGACCAAGATCTTTTCAAGCTTGAACCCTACCCCTTGATCCCAAACCACAAGCCTCATAACACCTTGATAAACTCTTTATCAGGGTGCTATGATCAACTTATAGCCTAAAAAGTTCAAGTGTTTGAACAAGAACTTAGAAAAAATCAGGTTTTTGAAACTTTTGCAAAATCTTGCACAATCTTTAAAACCAAACCAAGAGACTTCAAACTCACAAACATATAACAATAACAACATAATATAAAGGTTGGAACTTGGAATTCGTCACAAAATCAAACACTTTTTTTATTCACTTGAAAACAAGGATTTACAGATTTTTGACCAAAGAAAACCAAGAACAAAGATAAATGTAGTGACCCTAATGCCTTATATAGGCTACAATGTATGCTAAGAAGCTGATAAATAACATAAACCCTAGTTGGTGAAGTCCCAAAATTGCCCTTGAGGTTTTTGAACTTTTGTTGAATGAATTTGACTTGGGAGGGGATACATGTGATGCCAGTGGGATAGGGGTGATATTGGACGTCCAATACATGCTTAGGAAGTAAGCAAAGCCTTGAGTCGTAGATTTAATGCATGGTTTTTGTTTGAAGGTGAAAAGTGGGATATGGGAGGGTGGTGGAGACATGTGAGTTGATGGTGATGGGGGTTTAAGGGTTGGGTTATGATATTAAGACCCGTAATCATCATTCTGGAATAGATTAGGTCTTAATTCATCATGGTTTAAAAATACCCAAATCGTATTAAGAAAATGAAGAACAAGGTTTTGATCTGATTTGGTTTTTAAATAAGTGTTTAGGCGCGAGATTAATTAATTAGTTAAATTAATTAAACCGGGTGTGAGTGGGATGGTGACTTGGAGGTTTGGTGGCTTGTGATTGGTGGAGAGGAGGTAGTGGGGCACGTGGCAACTCATTACTAGTCTAGGTATCTTTTGTGTCTTGGTAGAAATAACCCCCTTTCTTTCTTTCTCCTTTCATTTGTGTATAAAACTTGAATAATCCGAATTCCCTTTATATTCAAGTTTCATTTCTTTGATTTTGGCCACAAAACTTTTGCAAAAGTTTATCAAGGGACTTGTTTTGCCAATTCATGATATTTGAAGGACTGATTTTGGCATTTTCTTCATTCTTCAAGGTCTTGACTTGTTTGTTGACTTTGTAGAGGACTAATATTGACAAGTCTTCATAATTGAGGGACCATTCTTGCCAATTCTTCAAAGTGGAGGGTCCTTTTTGTACATTTGACAAACTTTAAGTACCAAACTTGTAATTATGAATATACAAGGGTTTAAAGTGTCAAATCTTAAATATTGGAGGACTCTTCTTGTACAATCTTCAATTCTTCAAGGGTTTTTCTTAGAAAATCAACACTTGGGTCCGGTTCATTGTGCGGCTTCTTTTCCCGTGTTCGTTTTTCTTTGATTCTTGTGATTTTCTCAATATCTGTACCTAAATACACATGGAACAAACACAAGCATATATTTGGCACATTTTATGATATTTTATGCATTTTAAGCCCGTTTTGGATGATGAAACTATGTATAAAAGCAGTCTCATCAGTTATGTTTGTCATCCAAGGCAAACCTAAACCTAAAAGACATGTCCAACTCACAATGGGTGTATTTTGTAGGGTTGTGTTGTTCATCCCCCAAAGAGAGATATTGGATGTCCCCTACTTTTGGACAATCCTCTTCCTCTTCGGGTCCAATTAGTTTGACAATACCATCATCCAACAAGCCTTGGAATGAATGACTTCCTTCTTTTATAAGTCAAGATATGTGCAAATTAAACCACTAACAGTGGATGCACAACCCTATCAGCATCTCACAAGAGGTGCACTTCTTTATTCTTGGTATCTTCTTTTATTTCCACCATTTGAGGTATTTATTTCCTACGCCTCTTACGCCCAGCCCAGCCACAAATGAAGCCGATTCTTTGCAACTTCCTACCCAATCACCATCAACAATAATCTTAACCATTTCTCTTAGTGAAGCCTTAGTGCCAAACTAATGTTTGTATTCCACAGGCTAGAAGTATGTCAGAAAGTCTTTCGCGTATAGTTGTTGACAAAAGAGCGGTACCATCCCAAAACCTTAATTTGTTAACCCACATCTATTCACTTAACCGATGACAACTTTCTTATTAGCTTTGAGGACAAAGCTAAAATAACGGGATGGTGCTGTCAAATCCATGATTTTACCATTATAAATTATAACAACTTTGTACCCAATAATTCTAGAACATTTTCTCATGTATTATATTTTTATAGAATGTGTGAACTTGACATTATGTATATATATATACTTACATAGCTATTATAAGTAACCTTAGAACTCCATGAGAACAACCTTCCCATACTTAGAACTTACTCTAACATTCATGATCACTACAAAGTGTACATACTTGTGCCTTTAAATATCCTAGCCGTGTACATGTACAAGGTTTGTACAAGCTTGAGCCATCTACACTTAGCCCATTTAAACAATTTACCGAAGATCATGAGCCACACTTGGCAAGCCCAAGCCCATTCCCTTTCCTTTGGCTAACCTTACACGGCAAACCACAAGGTGGAAGAGAAAAGGGTGCTTAGTTATTCGCAAAGCCAACACATGGAGACATATCCCTTACCAAGGCAAATCATGCCTTTCTCTCTCCCTCCTTTAAGCCGATACACACACCCCAACAACACACACTTCATGCAACATTCTTTTTGATCCATCTCTCTTACCAATCTCTCTCAATCATACGGATTGAATACCCCAAATCCATCCAAAACATTAAGTCTTGTCCTTACCCTCTTTACTCCTAATCGTTTGGTAAGATCTTTACCAACTTGAACTTCATAAAAAAACAAGAAGCCCTAGCCAAACCTTAAGGAGGACGTGGCTTGATTTTTGTTCATAAGCTCTACCATTGTTGATCTTAAGGCTCGAATATCCCTAGGTTTACTTGTGTTCTTGTGCATCATTTTCTAAGTAAGTATCATTAAACTTACCCTTTTTCACTATTTACTTCCATGTATGCATAAATCATCATAACCATCCACATAATAATCTCATGAGCAATCTTGTATAACTCAAAAACTAGAAAAACCATGACCTTAAAGGTCACGACTTATTTTTGTACACACCAACGATTTGTGTAACAAGGTTTTAATAAAGGAATATGTGATTATCTATGTATAATGACCTAAAAAAAATCATAAAAACATTTTATGTAATTAATTATAGCCGTGGGCTATAAACCTTATTGTTGGATTTTGATGAACATGCAAGCTTATGATAAACCTAGATCTGATGTTTAGACTTTAAATTAACTTATAATCATGTAATAAACATAGATCTCATAATGAAAACACATGGAAAATACCATAGCCGTGTACTATAAGGCATGTTTTTGAACTTATAAATAACTTGTAATCTTTTACCAAATAGATCTTATGATAAAACACTCAAAATAAAATAGCCGTGAGACATGAAAGTTTTATAAACATATAAAAGGCTTGTAAACATGAAACAAGATCAGATCTTTGTAAACCTTGGAATACATAATAGCCGTAGGCTATGTAACTTATTTTGGACTTTTGATTTACTTTTAACTTATAACAAACATGGACCTTACCTTTAAATACCCCAAATAATCCTATCCGTGGGCTATAATGCTTAACTTAGACATATGATTAACATGCAACCCTAAAACTAACTTGGATCTATCTTGAATTGCACAAATATAAAACATGTCGTGGGTTTTTACTCTCTATTTAGAGATCTTGACTTAATTTTTATAAACCAATAATAAGCTTGTAAGAATCCATAGATTCTATACCTAGATAAATGGTTAAGTATCATTAATGGACTAGTTAAGCCCATGAAACAATAGCCCAAAACTTAAATAGGCCCAATAAGCCCAATAAAATATAGCCGTGTATATGTAAGAGCCCATTAGGCCCATTTAATGTCTTGTAAGCCCACTTAGCTAATCTTAGTTTATTAATGGACTTAAAAATATGTTTAGGCCCTTTAGATAGCCTATTATCTCTCTTGGTCCATTTAATGAGCTCACCTAGTATTTTAATACTTAAATATAGTTTTTATAACAAGAATATAACTTATAAAAACTTTTGGACTAAAAATGTAAATTAATAAAACTTATTGATTAAAATCGTGACATTTGCAACTTGTTTTGATAAAACATTAAGTACAAGTACTAGTATTATAAATATCCGAAAGTTTACGGGTTCATTATTTTCATTCTGACTTATTAAACACTAAGGACCATTTTTGTAAGTTTTCCAAAGTTAAATTATCATTTTATAACCCCGAGGACTGTTTATGTAATAAGCAGAAACATTTAGAAGCCCTAGGGACTATTCTTGTCATTTAATGAAAGTTACAAACCTAATTATAACTAAAAGGACTATTCTTGACATAACCCGAAAGTATTACAAGCCCTAAATACTAAAAGTTTTAAGATCCGAAAGTTTTACCTTAACAAAATATGGAGGGATTAGTTTTGCATATATCCGAAACTTAAACAAACCCTAAAACCCTTATTCCATTTAAATTAGTAAAACTTAAATAAATCTTGAATTACAAGGACTAAAACCGTTATTTCTTAAACTTGTAACTTAAAGACTATTTAGTAAATGATGGAAACTTTTGGGGACTTTAAATTAAATTTAATAAAGTATTTATATTTATATTTTTATGAAATAATTTATATAAATATAAATTAATTACAAGTACTTATACAAAAAAATTGTAAGTAAAACACTTTTACTTAAACAGGAAATTTAATAACTAATTTAATTGGACGTTATTAATACTTGTACTACAGTTACTTAAATAAACACAGTAACATTAATAAACCGACTAAAAACTGTTTAAGCATGCACATATGTTTCCTGCATTATTTACTGAGACTGGACTATTTAATTAGGCAGTTGACTGTGACGTGAGCATTACCTGGATTTCTTTTATTGCATATTTTTTACATACACTAAGGTGAGTTTACGACCCCACACAAGATATTGATAAACTTTTAAAAATCCTCTATGGGGAGAAAACATGCAATTTATTTTATGGACGTAAACTGAGCTGTACAAACTTTGATTACGATTTACCTATTGTAGAAACTGTTAAAATTATTGCAATTGCCCGAATGTTATAAATAGATCTATTTGGGATTGACGATCCCCATCTGGGTGAGTAGCGCTCACTCTGCCTTGGCCTGGACAACAGATGTATACCATGTTGGAACTAGAAATGGGAGCCTTTTTGTGAGGTAACGGGGGTCCTCATCTGTTGAGGACCTATGGAGTTAAGCCTCAGTTTCGGACGATAGGGAATGTAATTACCTTTTATTATAAATGCTTTGTGCATTGCTACTACTGTGAATGTTTACTGTCTAAACCTATTTTATTAAACCTGTAAATTCACCAACTTTATGTTGACCCTCTAAGCATGTTTTTCTTAGGAAACTGAAGCAAGTACGTGGTGTGTGCATGGACTCAAGCATCATAATAGACTGCATTGTAGGACTCATCAGGGATTTTCTATTTGGGGAAAACAAACAATCTATTCTGAATGTTAAGACAAATTTTATAACAATTTGTACTATTGTTCATGTAATATATGTTGGATAATCTTTTTTCTAATGCCTTACATACTATTTGCTATCAATCCACCCCTGTGACATCCAGATTTTATTTCCGCTGCCTTTGACCCAACTCGGGGTGTCACACGTCTCATCTTTCTCTCTCCACCTCGATCTTCTTTTTGTCTTTACAAATTCTCTAACATCATCGATCCATCATGACGAATCCATCACGAATTAGAAGCGATGATTTTGAAACCATCACGAATTCATCATGACTACATCAACATGAATCCATCACCAATCCATCAACATGAATTAATCACGAATTGATCCATCATCAGGTTAGAGGTTTTTTGTTATTTTAGCTTACTTAGTTTGAATAAGCTTATTAATCTATCATCATCATAATTATAAACTTTTAATTAGCTTATATTGAACGAATTATTTAAATTCATTGTTCTTAATAAATAAACTATCTTATTATATGATTTATGTGGATAAGTTGATTTGTTTGAATAAGCTTTTGATTTAGATGAGAGTTATGAATAAGATTTTTAAGTTAGATGAGAGTTATGAATAAGCTTATTAATTAGATGATTTGAATCTGTTGTGTTAAATTATAAGCTAGCTTATTAGCTTTTTTTTTAACGAATTATCAGATTATTTGAGTAAGAGAGCTATGAATAAGCTTATGTTCGTGTAAATAAGCTGTATTATTAGAAATTTTTATGTTGCTGATGTAGGCTAAATTAAGCTTGACCTATCATATATGATACTTCATTTATCATATATGATAGATATATAATATATGATATGATAGACATATCAAATATGATACATGATGTATCATATATGATATATCTAACAAACCACAAGAAAAAACATATTTGTATGACTAATTTTCACAAATTCTCTTTAAACTCTTCAAACCTGCTTTCTATCATATATGATACTATACATAACTTTTTACACTTTGAACCTATTGTATATAGCTTAGCCATCAAACTCAAAAGTAGCTATCAATGGATATGGTGAGTGGCATGTGGCTTATAGTTGAGAATCAAATATGTTTCACATAGCTTAGTATCATAATCAAATATATCTTTCCTCTCCTGTATAAATGCGCATTGTGCGAACGCATCAATGAGCAGATAAGGATGTTGCAATTGCCCAATTGGAGCAAAGCAGAAAGGGATGTTGATCATAACAAAAGGACAGGCACATATATGTTTAAGGAATAATAAAGAAGTAGGAGTCAATCATGAATTCATCATGTGATGATGTGCTTGAAGAAGAGTTTATCGTTGAAGAAGAAGAGTAGTTTCAATAATTATGTTTTGGTGTTAATCACGAATTCATAAAACACCTTTGTTTTTTCATCTTTTAATTATGAATAAATGGTTATCATATATGATAGCAGATGTATATCACATATGATTTTACATTAGGTTATATTCTGTTTGAATTATCATATATGATACTGCTTAAAAAGTATTGTTTTTTATTTTTTGAACAAGTGTTTATTTATTAATTGAGCAGACTCTTTGTTGTAATCATGAATTCACCAAATCTTTTTCTTAGTCTATCAAACTTTATTTTGAGTATCATATATGACAATGCATTATCATATATTATAATGCATTATCATATATGATAATGCATTATCATATATGATAATGCATTATCATGTATGATTATGAAGTATCATATATGATGATACAATATCATATATGGCATAATTTAAGAGTTACATGGATTATCATATATAGTATTTCACTATCATGTATGATACTAGTAAAAAGGTAAAAAAAAACTATGTTTCAAATGATAAAAACATCAACAAATAGGCATTTTATCCAAAAGTTATATCCGCAAATGTTTCGCCATTTTCACATTCAACAAAAAACTCAATGATTTAGTAGCATAAAAAGTTAAAGCATTACAACATCATACACAAATTACTGAAATATAAACAAGTCAAATGACTAAAACAATTCGATTCTATGCATCAACACTTTGGTTGCAAACTGGACACTCATCTTTTGTCATCTCATGCACATGCCGTTGTTTGTTCTTTCAGCCGGAATTCCATGTTCCACTTCTTGACATTGTATTTTTCTAACTCACTTTTGGTTTGATGATTGTTGCTTTTTATGTTCACTTCTTTGGCCTTGAGACGATCAAGTTCTTCAAATGCATTCAAAACAACTTTCACTACACAAATAAAAAGATTTGCTTTTAGTTTCAAACAAATTATCAATATGATATCCTACAGAAGCTGAATTTCAACCAGATTATCAAATATGATAATATACACATAACTAACTTTTAATTACCAAGCAGGAGATCAAAGACTTACTTGTTGTAAAACCCGCATTTTTTAAATACTAAATATGGTCATTTATGAAAAATTTGAAAGTTCCAGCTCATTTCTGAAAATTCATTTCATTTATGAAAATTCATATCATTTCTGGAAATTTACAATGTGCATTTAATTATTTAAATAAGTTTAAAATAATTAAACCTTATGTTATAAAATCTTTTGAAAATATAAGGATATAACATATAGTAATTAATGACAAAAAATATATTTTTATAAAAGAAATAATATGCCGGATTTTATAAAATAAAAAATAGGATTTTTGGTTATTTTGTTACTTAATTTAAAAAGCCTTTAAAATAGGAAAATATTGTGATTTTAATGAGAGATATTCGTAAGACTTGTAAGAATGGCAAAAATATTTTTTATTCTCATCTTAAGGGTGTATTTGGCTGGAATTGATCAAGGAAAAAGGGGAAGAATAATTGATTTTATGACAAAATATGTTAAATGTAGAAACTAAATAAAAGCATAACAATTGTGTTTCCCTAACTTTTAGACATGAAAAAATTACATGAAATCTTCTCTAGACCTTTTCTTGGCAGTCCCATATTGTCCTCACAATATCAAAACTCCATTGTTGATTTTGTTAAGGTTTCTCTACACTTCCATTGTAGAAACCGTGAAGTTCTAGGTATTTTCTTGGTGTTCTTCATCCATTTTTCTTCCTTTCTTGGTGTCATTGCATATAGTAATTATCATATCATTATATTCATCTTATATACGTGTTCTTATGATCCTTGCGTCACCTTCTACTTTTGTGTATTCTTATTTTTATTATGTACATATTGGTTAGGGTTTTATAAACCTTAAAAATATGTTATGGTGATTTAATTTGCTAAAAAAACCTTTTCATATGTTAGATCTTTTTAGATCAACCTAAAAGTGGTTTTACATAAGTTTTTACATAAGTTATAACATGATCTATGCATCAGAACATGATCTAGACCCTTAAAACCTTTAAAACAAAATAAGGATCCAAAGCTGTCTGATTTTTAGATCATCTTGTAAAGGCCATAAAATGAGTTTCGGGATACCTTTTTAAGTGTTTCAAAAGCCTATGATAATTCCCTTTGAATCTAGTTTTCAAACCTGGTCTCTAATCAATTTGTAAGGGTAGGGAACTAGGTCTAATATTCTGGTCTTTGAAAACAGTCTACATATATCAAGTTTAAGAAAATGGGTCATCTGGCAAAGGTCATAAAATGAGTTTCGAGATATCTTTTTAAGTGATTCCAGAGCCTATGATTATGATCTTCGAATCTGGTTTTCATATCTAGTCATAAATCAATTTTTAGGGTTTGGAAATATGTCTAACAGTCAGATCTTTAAGAACAGTCCCTAAATAACAAGTTTTAAGAAAATAGAAAACTAGGGTTTTAAATCACCTAATCATGGAAACTTGTTATATGTGTTGTATGACCAATAGGTATGATGTTGTTATATGTATATTCTAGCTCCAGTGACATGGGTTTAAGACTCATTACGTTGTGTGCGGATCATTGTTTTGTTTTGCGATAAGGTACGGATATTCGGTTCTTTTAGTAAGAACCCTTATTATACCCTTTTTAACTCTTTCTTTTGATCATTCCCTAAGCTATTTCTATGTTTCCTATAAGTTTAGATGCTGTTTTGATATGATCGATGATCCACTTTGTTTCGTTATGATCCCTTTGATTGTTATGCCTTCGTATGCTTCCTTTTGACCTATTATGATTTATGCTTTGATACGTCTTATGATTATAAAACCCTTATGCCCGAGCCATATTTTGTAACTAGTCATGGAGGTACCATGACCATGTCGATTGATGAACTAACGACATGACACCATATAGGACGGTGTGATTAGACCCCGACGATCCCTTTCGATGGCCATTTTGCTATATATTTTGTAAGTGTGTATGCTAGTCATGAGCTAGTGTACGTGCTATTCTGTTTTGCAGGGGACGTATGGATGCATACTAGGCTGTGGTAAGTATGAGTATGAATTAGTGAGTGGGTGGTATGTGCTATATGCCCCACATCACTTCCGGTACATGGGAGTAGCTACCAATGTACACCTATGTGACTGTTTGATTTGATATGATATGTGATATGTGATATTAGCTCGTGGGCATTCCGTTACCTTGCTTTCATTTCCTCTTTGTGATCTTTATATTCATTCTATTGTTCATATATTGTTGATATTTGCAGCTTCTGTTACCACTATTTACTTTTCAACCTTATTTGTTATATCCGTTCACTAGGCATTCGCTCAGCCGTGTTTATTTTCCATGCGGCAGGTATTAAGCGGGAAGCTGGGAAATGAGAGTTTGATGTGTACGTCTAGAGTTAGCCGAGTCTAATAATTATTGAATACATTTATGATTTTGGTACTTTGCATTTTGGACCCCGTTGTTTGGGGATTTGATATTGTTGGATTATGGTTTAGTTATTATGCTTTAATTTATAAGTTTCATTTTGGACCTTTAGGTTATAATGTTTCTGATAAGACACCATAAACGTGACACTTAGTCTCTTTTCAGAGCGGGTGTTACACTTGTATTTGTTTTCAAGCACATTTATCATATTATCATATGTGATACCTCCATATATCATATATGATATATTTATCATATATGATGTATGGAGGTAACATATATGATACATCTGTTAAGCGTAACCTACAGTTTCAGCGTAACTCTCCTAATAAGCTTATTCACATAACTCACCTTATGCTTATCCAACAGCTTCAACAATCTCTATCTATAAGCTTATTCACATAACTCTATTCTAATTAATATGCTTATTCATAAAACTCTTCTAATAATCTTATTCACATTAAGCTTAATTATAACACATCAAATATGCTTAATTATAACACATAAAATAAGATAACACATTCATAATCACATCAAAATAAGCTGAAAAATAATAAATTAATAAGCTAAAAAAGCTATCATCTTATTCACATCAAAACTAAATTCGTATATAATTTCCGTCAAATAAGCTTACATCAAATAAGCTAAAAAAAGATATAGATCATGTAACCGGTTTTAACGAATTGTTGAAGGAGATGATTGAATTCGGAAGATAGGATGATATAATAGATACAGGATGGATCAAAATCGATCGGTAATGGATCGATCCTGATATATGAATTGTGTGTATGTTTTGTGTGTGTGTTTTGGTGTGTTAGATATGAGAAGAGAGAAGACGGGGAGGGGGACGTATTTGGGTGGTGGGGTGGGTGGGGTGTTAAATGACCAAATACCCCTCCGCTTTTTTAATTAATAAAAGAGGGATAATCTAGGCCCTTGATCTTTTGTGGATGGAAGGTGGGGATTGGTCCCCTTGTATCTAAGGGATACAAGGTATCCAAAATAACCCTTAACGTTATAATGGACACACTGATAACGCCCAAATCTAACATGTTTTCTTGAGCGTTATCCGTATATTTTGCATGGTTTTTGGTTATACTAACGAGCTATTTAGCTCATATATGTGTGAAGTTGTGTTTTGTGTTGTTAGTTAGCCAAGATCAAGGAAAGTGAAGAAAATACAAGGAAAGAAAGAATAAACGATGACTCATGCATATACGAAGGAATCCTGATAAATACAAGCCTTTGAAGATCCATTTCGGGTGCAAGAACTAGTGTTTTCAAGAAGTGTACAAGTCACTCGACATAGAAGTTGCCACTAGCGGAATCCAAGTTGCCATTTACTTTTATGTTGGCATATTTTTGTCTACATACATGCATTCTTGAAGCATCTTTGAAAGACACAAGAAGCTTCTATGGAGGATTCTAGAACTACTTTGGAACCAAGTAAACACCTTTGGCTCCAAGTATTATTCTTTGACTCCAAGAAAAACATTGATGACCAATGCTTGAATTCAACTATAAATAAGACCCTTGAGGTCATTGTAACATATCCCTTGAAGGTAATTCATTACCAACTTCATTATTCACCAAAGAAACACTCCCAACCTTGGTGAAGAACCCCATTCCCGGATTTAATATTAGAGTGCCAAAAAGTGACGTTTTTGAAGCTCCAATCATCAAAATAACATTGCCAAACTCTAAGGGATCATTACCCTTATCATTGGTAGTGTTTTTTGATACTTAAATCACCACCAACCTTCACCAAACCTCTCCAAAACCTGCCTTAAATCTTAAATACGAATTTCATTTGCATAACCCGAAAGACCACAAAACTTGTAGTCAATTGGAGGCCTAAGGATTGCTCTAATTCCTTCTATTTACTTATTGTATTCATACTATGGGTAAACTCTTGTTATTTTTATGATGTTGAACTCTATGTCATATGCTGAATGTTTGTTCTTTATTAATATGATCATGGAGTACTTTAATTTACACTTGTTTGGATGATGTCGTGACATGAGGATTGTTTATGTTTTAATCATGGTGTTGATCAATTTCTTGTTATGTTTGAAATCTAATTGTGCTTAAGTTCCATTCCATTTGCTTATCATACTTGATTAGTTGTCAATGATTTCATAGGTCGAAAGGGTTATCATTCATCAACTAGTTATAATCGTTTTGTCTATGGATGATTATCTATTGTATTGACCATTTCTTTAGTGGTATGATTATGTAAAGGAACATACGTGTGATTGTTAACGATTTTGTGAAACGACCGTGAATCATACTTGTTAAACTAAACATAGTCTTGAATTGGTTGATTTGTCTTAATGCTTGATTTCATGGATGTATGATCTTTCGCGAGGGTTTTATACTTTAAAATCAAAGATTAGAATTTGTGACCATCATCTTCTTTACTTGTAATCAATTTGTCAAACCAATCCACATATGAACAATCTAAATGTTATGAACTAATCCAAGCAAGTGTTGTCTTTAATATTATTGTTATCATCTCATCTTATTAGCTTAATCATCATTTACTTGTTACTTGTTGCTTATTTGCTTATTTGTTACTTATATGGTAATTGTGGGAGTGACAACCATTTTTACCACTAACTTTACATTGTTACAAAGATCCTTTACAACCGAAAACACCCAAATCCTGGTGAACGACCTCGGCTTACCAAAACAAGCTAGCTACAAACGAAAGGGTCATACTTGCCCGTGTGTTCTTAGCTTATTTGGAAATTCGTGTTATAAATTTAAAACTTGTACACTCACAAAGAACGCATCAAGTTTTTGGTGCCGCTGCCGAGGATTTGTGTTTTGTGCTTTTCATGTTTTGAATCTTTGTTGCATATCGTGTATCGTTTAATCTCCTTAGTGCTTATTTCTTTTATGCTTATTTGGTTTAAAATTAAAGTGTGTTCAGATTAAGCTTTTTAGTGATTATTTCATCAACCCCCCAAAAGTTTCTTTTTGTGCTCTATGTTTATAAGTGCCTAAATCCAAAAAAAAAATTAATAATAATAAAATAAAAATTTTCAGCAGTCGCCGAGTTGTCGACCGGCAAAAGCCATCTGCCGTCGGCAACTACACATCAGAAGCAAAGTTGCCGCCCGACAAAAGCAAGTTGCCGCCAACAACTGCTTCACAGTTTCCAAAAAGCCGGCCGGCACCCCAAAGTTGACGCGGGCAACTCCTCTAATTTGTTAAAAAAAAAACTTTTTATCTTCTTTTGTTTAGCCGAGCCTTACCCAAAACCCGTTCCTAGTTGTGTTTTACACTCGTTTAACATCCGTTCGTTGAGTTTAGAACCAATTATCCTTGTTTGCTCGTAACCCACCCAACCACCCCGTTTAATCATTTTGTGCCTCGTTCGTATTTCTATTCGCTCCGGTTGATCCCAAACCCCGTGGATAGAACCCGAAGTCATTTAAACCATCCGGTTTGATTGATTTGGTACAGTTATCGTTACAGTTTCGTTCTTATTTTTCTTATTTCTTTAGTTGTTTTTTTAGTAATAAAAATAATAATAATAGTAGTAGTAAATAAAAAATATATATATATATATACAAAAATATTTCCGGTCTTATTTGTTTTATTTAGTTTATTTTTCTATGAAGTTTTGTAAATCACTCTGGGTTTGTATAAACCCGCGTTCTTGGGGAAAACAACTTGTTCGTCCTTTCCAAAAGCTTAAACGTAAGATCAAAAATAGGACGACATCCGATAAAACACCAATTGTACCCCTTGAAATCGAATCATCCGAACCATACATCAAACCACCGTTCATCAAAGAATTTTTTGTCGTCGCCTCCAAAGACGACGTATTCGACACCGAAGTCGAGACGATATTCAAAAATCCATTCCATATTGAAGGAATCTCATCCTATGAAACCGAATCTGATTCCTCAACCATTGTTACCATTGATCCCGATGATCAACCAATGTGGTCAAACACTAGGATCGTTGCTCCAACGCCTAGTTCCTCTATTGTTCAAATCCCTATTTTGAACAATTTCACTATCACGAGTACCCACATGAAAATGATTCGGGAGAACCAATTTGATGGACAAGTACTATCCGATCCTCACTGACGCATTCTCGATTTTCTTGAGATTAGTAGCCTTTTCCAATATGGTGAAAATCAAGAGGAAGCGATTAACTTGAGGATATACCCATTCTCATTAACCGGAGAAGCTAAGATTTGGTTGAGTGAACTTGATGAAGGAACAATTACTTCGTGGAATGAATTAAGAGAAGCTTTCATAAGCCGATTTTTTCACCCGCACAGTTTAAACGTCTCCTAAACGACATTCATAACTTTCACCAACTCGATAACTAGACTCTCGTTAAAGCTTGGCTCTGAATCAAAGAAATGCTTCACGCTTGTTATGGACATGATCTAACCAAGAGAACGATAATTGAAACATTTTATCATGGCTTAGACGATCCAACTCAAGTACCTCTCGACGCCGGAGGAATCTTCCTCTACAATACTCCTAACGAAGCTTTCCAAATCCTCGAGGACAAAGTCCTTCTCAAATTCGATTATTCGAAAGATTCTTATGTCGAACTAAACCCAAAAACCGTTGTTTCCGCCGGTGGAAACAACCTCATCTCCGATCACACCGTGTTGATGGAGAAATTTGAAGCTCTCGCTAGGCTTATCAATTCCCAATTCCTAATCATAAGGAATGAACTAAACGAAATGCGAGAAGATCGTAGAAACGATCACGATCCAAAAACCACCATGAAGGATCACAAGCCAATGAATGAACCTCATGAGGCGAATTATGTCGAAGGATACCACGAAGGATATCACGACCAAAATTCGAGGAATTCGCATTCCTATCTTACTCTAAACCCGAACCGTCCCCTTCCTCAATCTCGACCGCGAGATGTGACGACATACTCATCACAATATCACCCAAAACCCGAAGCCTCAACGGAGGAGATGATGAGAGAATTTATGGCTTGGCAAACAGAAGAAAATGAACGTGTCAAGAACAATTTGGTTGACTTGGAGTTTCAAATCAATCTAAGGTTCCGAAACCATACAGCCATAATCGAAGACTTGGAGAGACACTTAGGTTATGTATAAGAGGACATAAAACGAACCAAGTCCCTTCCTCATATCACCAACACGAAAACAAGAGATAAAATACCCTCTATCCGAAATGAGGGTGATAAGGGTGATGTTGCTTTTATTGAGGAAGAAGAAGAACCTATTCCAACAGTGCCAAAACCTAAACCTATCATTTCTAACTCAACTTTTCCCAAGGATTGCACCGTGCATATCCCATACAAAAAGAAGAAGAATTATGTTTAGATACCGATTAGCCAATGTGTTAAGACGTGATATATGTATGTGTTGATCGATATGTGTTGAATAAAGCTCGTGACTATATTCATTTTTGGGCTTGTGATTTGTTCGGTAACTAGCAACATGGGACTTAGACTTCTGACTTGTATATATTTGATACACCTCTCATAAAAAAATCCCATGTGTTATCCATACCCCAAATCCTTAGCCTTGTAACCCGAAGAAAAGTCCTCTTTAGATGTGTACGCTTGGTGCTCACGCCATTTCATTAGTTTTGTTTGTACTTGGTAGATTTGCATCTTATTTTCAATAAACCATTTTTATGCACCGTGTGGGAAAATTTTTCTTTTACTTGCTTGAGGACAAGCAAACTCTTAAGTGTGAGGGGGTTTTCACCTTTAGCCATTTCTTATAAAATCCAAAAATATTTTCAGATTTTTATAGAATTTTCAATTTTTCATAAAATTTTAAAAATTTTCTTTTCTTTTAGAACATAGGTATTTAGTTTCTAACTTTATTTTTATTTTATTTGCTTGAGAGCAAGCAAAGTTTTTCTTTTCCTTGCTCGAGGACGAGCAAAACTTAAGTGTGAGGGGATTTGATAATGTTAGAAGCATTTAAAGTGATGGTCATATAATATACCATTGCGAAGCTCGTGGAAAAAGATACTTAATGGTGTCGAGATTTCTACGTTATTGTTATGTATGTAACGGGAATTAGTCCCGAACATACAAATGAGGAAGGCCTCCTATTCTTGTAAGCCTTAGTATAAAAGGCATAACCATCCTCATTTGTGTGTGTGTCTCCCATAGTTTTTCCTTCCTTCTTGTTGTTAGAGAGAGAAACTCTCCTTAGTTTCTCTCACTAGAAACACCTACTTTGTATCTTACTTCCTTCTTCTTCATCTAATCTAATATTCTATTCTTAGTTTTAATCTTGTTCTTCATCATCTTTATTTCTTGTTCTATAAGTCGTGTGTTACGTCCTACAAGTGGTATCATTCGCCAAGGGATTTGTGGATAGCTCTTTGGTGTTGTCCTTGTTTTCTTGAAATTCGTGAGTTTTAGAGATTTGGGTGCTTTGGGTTGGTTAAAATCACGGATTTCTTGTAAAATATCTCACCTTTTTTACCTATTTTTCTCAGATCAGTACCGTTATTTCGACAGATTCCGTCGGAAAAGGGTTTATATATTCCGACAGAATCCATCGGAAAAGGGTTTATTATTCCGATACATATTCCGATAAGGATTCCGATAAGTGTTGCAAGCTATTATTCCGATACATATTCCGATACGGATTCTGATAGGTGTTGCAAGCTATTATTCCGACACATATTGCGATACGGATTCCGATAGGTGTTGAACTCTGTTATTCCGATGGTTATTCCGACAGTTATTCCGACAAGTATTCCGACTGGTATTCCGATATCATCCCGATAGAACATTCCGATGTTATTCCGATGGACATTCCGATGGATATTTTGTTCGAGTACTTTTCAAACTTAGCCACTATCTAGACGTGTCCCGGAACATAGTTTACACGACGATTAAAAAAATGAGTTTTTTGGCGGGAAACCCAAGTAAAATTTATTTTTTCCTAGACCATTTTTAGGCCATTTAAGATTCGATTTCAAATTTTGCCGTTGCGAAAAATTTTTCGACCAAAAATTCAAATTTTCGGACCAAAATTCAAAATTTAGGCAATTTTTCGGTTTTATTTGTGTCAAGATTTTTCTTTTTTCAAAATTTTCCCCTACTAGTTATTGGCTATTTCTAACTTGAATTCAAAATTTGGTAATTCAAAATTTTTTCGGTTTATATTATATCGGACTGAGGTATTTTTTGTCGGGCTAGAAAATTTCGGCAAATTTTGATTTTGTTGAGACTCCAAAACACGCTTTCTACGAATTGAGATCCTGTCTTTCACACGACTTCTACTATGACGTATCAACAAGATAGTGATGTTACGGGTATTGGGCACGTGATAGCCATGCAAGAAAAAAGAGGAATGCTGCCCATCTCAAGTCTCGGCTTCTTATAGCACAAGAAGAAGAAGCAGGAATTCCAATTCTAGTTGAAGAGTTTGACCTCATGGCATCTGCATCAGCATATGATGAGGAAGAAGAGGTGGCTACGGACTCCATCTTGATGGTTAATTTGCAGCAATCATCAACATCGGTAATTCAACCTGACAGAGCTCCTATGTATGATTCAGACGGTTCCTCTGAGGTACACCCACGTCTTAATGATAATGAGTTATATAATATATCTAATCAGGAGGAAGAGTATACTGAGTCACTTGAGCCTTCCACTGAGACACACGGGGTTCAAACGAATAATAGCAATATTATTTCTAATGCGCCCAGTGTGGACCTTAGTGGAGATCAAGTAGCCCAACCTACAACCCTTCATGCCGAGACGCATGCGTATTATAAATCATTATTTGATAAGCTTGCCAAGGATGTTGCTCATGCGAATGTGGTTAATAATAAGTTTAGAGAAACTAATGTCAAACTGACCACTGAGCTTGTGGGGTATAAGGAAAGGGAGAAAAGCTTTGAAATCCATCATGCTAAAATTAAGAATCTTGAACAAGCTCATGCTACATCGGTTTATCACGAAAAATGCACAACTCATAAATTAAATGCCTTACATTTAAGTAGTGCTAAAAAGATAAGCGAATTGAATGATGAAATCACCTCTTTTAATAAACAGCTTTCAACTGAAAAATCTATTATTTTGGATTTAAAAGAAGAACGAAAACAGCTGAAACATGATTTCAAAATTCGAGAAGATGGGCTTCTTGAGGATTTTTGCAAAGCTCAGGATAGGATTAGGGAATTAGACAACCTTTTGGTAAAACGTGGCCAATCTATGTAGACGATAAATATGCTCGCACCAAAAGTGAATGAGATAAATTTCACTCGATACAAATTGGCCTTAGGTGGTCCTCTTCCTCCTAATCCCGGTTATCTTAAGCAAGTTCAGGCCATAAATGAAACTCTATATAATGGTAATGTGCTCTTGTCTGATGAGCATGATCCTCCTAGTGTGCATGATTCTAAGGAAACTACTAAACTTGCTGTAGAGACTCGTTTAAAAATGCAAAAGCTTAATAAAGAAGTGACACCCATTTATTATCCGAAAGTTAATCCTCCAACTGTTTTTGTTCGGTCTAAAACGAGTACTGAAATGCTTTTGCTACCAAGTGAGGAATTGTCCGATGACCCTCCGAAACCGAGTATCACACGAAGGTATCTAAACGAGCTCAAAGATAATTTTGTCATTCTCAAACGGGTTGTTAACGCCAAAATGACTGGAGGGAACTTTACTTCACCCGTTTACACTGAAGTTCGAAAAATTCTTCACAACGAGATTAATCCGCTTATTAATCAAGTTGATGCTAGGATGAGCAATCTTGAAAATGCTTTTCTAAAATAACTAGCCAAATTTGTTGAAGACTTTAAATCTTTGGCGAAGGAGGCTGATGAATCTCTTGATAGAATTAAAGTTTTGGAAAGCGATCTTGAACGTCTCTCGAAAGCAAGTGATAGTGGTGATTGTGTTGATAGTAACCCCGTTGCGGTAAACATCTATGTGTCAGACAATGAAACCCTAAAAAATGAGCTTGATCGTACGAAAGAGAAAATGGAGTCTTATGTCATCAAAAAGGACAACGAATTCACCGATCTTTGGAATAAATATGTCAAAAAATGTGATGAATGTAAGGATGACAAACTTTCGTATGATAAAGCGTACATTGAGATGCAACAAACAATCGAACAACTACAAGCTCAGTTAGGAGGTGAATGTCGCGACAGTGAGCCTTCAACAAATGTTAATAAAAAAGAGTTCACGATTCTTCAACACCGATATTATTTTCTTCAGAAACATTGTCATTCTCTTGAACTTGCTTTGCAAAACAAAGTTGGAAAAGTTCCAGATGACCGTAATTTACAAGTAAAACTCTCTTAATCATTTCGCGACTTGAATGAGAAAAGTTTGGAAATTACTGATTTGAAAGCGCAGTTGCAAGAAAAGGCCATCGCGATTGCTGAGTTGAGGAAATTTGTTGAAAAGATGGGTGGAAAAACTGTGGAACCTAAGGTTGTAAAATCAGTTGTTAGACAACCCAATGCGTATAAAGTATCAAAGCTATCTATCTTAGGAAAACCGCCTTCTAATGTTTCTAGGTTACCTCCTAATACCGATGGGCACTCAAGTGTTCTAAAACCAGCCATATCACCCTATGTTCCACCATTTAGAAAACCCACTCTTGCTAAACCCAACCATGTGAATGCACCTTCCTCTACTCCTAAGAGTACTCCCAAACGTGTGATTCTTACACCCACAAAGGAATCTAAAGGTTCAAATGACGTTGGTCAAACCATCAACCTAGGGGAGGGTAAGCCAAAAGGGAATATTCAAAAAGTAAACCATGTGTATTCAAAACCTAGTAAACCAACTACCGCTAGAGTTCAACACACTCCTAATGGTTTTCAACCAAAATCTAGGACTCCTTACCAGCAACCTAGGAATTGGCAACCACTAATGAGTAGTCGTGTTTCGAACAAGGTGCCTGAATGGACAGCAAAACCTAGGTACACAAGGACCTTTGAGAATCCCAAACTCCATGTATGCCCCACGTGCAAAAAGGGCATTCACCATGAAAACTATGCTCACTGCATTATGCAATACCTCTATGAGGTAAACTCTCGTGCCTTCTCACAGAGAAAGAATGCCGAATCCCATAAGACAACAAGGAGATTCACACCTGTCACAAAGAAAAGCAATGACAAGAAATCCATAAGGCGGATCAATGCAGGACCCAGTTTCTCTCCAAAGAAGTCTTCCGCTGTGCAAGAGAACAATACTCCTAGATCTAGTCTTCAGTGGAAACCAATGGGTAGGATCTTCAAGGAAGTCGGTCTTAAGTGGATTCCTATCAAGAAGAGTGATGACACCTGCTCCAGCACTAATGCGAGTGTTTTGAATGTAGAAAATGCATTTGTTACTCCTAACACTAGTATTTGTGCAAACTCTTCTTCTGTCATTGCAGGTACTTCAACGGATTTTGAATCCATTTCTTCAAAGGTTTCCAATTTTGTACATTCGACATCACCTTCTTCTACTGTACAAAGGTGTATTTTGGATTATTTTCGAAAACATTGAAAATCAAAATACAAAAATATAAAACCTATAAAAACAAAATAAGAAACGAAAAAATCTTTCAAAAATACCAAAAATATTCTTCTCGACATGTCTTTCAGTTTCGATAATATGGACGAGTCTAGAAATGTCGCTCAATAACGACACGGGTGTGTACATAAAGCTCGAATAAAAGTTCAAATGTTTTCAAAACATGTCATTTCCTTTTTTCTTTAAATGATTTGCAATTACCTCAGATTGTGAATCGTGCCTCAAAGAAGGGAAAGTTGATCCCGGATGATAACTTATCCTTAACAACGAGAAAATCAAATTTTTCTCGGTCCTGAGATTTCCATAAAAACATTCCATGTTTTTAAGCTCATGAAAACGACTTACAGTTAAATGTCAAACTGTAACTCGAACTTCAAATAAAGGAGAGTGTATCTTTAAAGATAACTCATCCTAATAACGGGTAGAGCAATCTATCACGGGTTGAGCTTGTCATAAAACATTTAAAGTTTTGATCTCAACACAATGGCTTATAGTCACATGTCAGACTATAACCCAGTCCCCAAAGAAAGGAAAGTCTATGACTTATCCTCATCAATGGGAAATTAATTTTTCTTGGTCATGGGCTTATATTAAAACACTCAAAGTTTTAGGCTCATGAACTCAAGGAAAATGTTCATTTATGTACATTTTTCCTCAACAACGGGAAATTCAGTTTTCTCGGGTTTGAGCATAATTTCTCAAGGTATTTCAAAACTGTGTGCTCATATACTCCCCATTTTAATTAGAATTTATTTTCGAGGGGGAGTACAAACTTTCATGCAACATTATTCTCTCCATGTTTCATCACTAGTTTTACAAAAATTCAATCACTTGCAATTTTTGAGGGGGAGAATAGTGATTAAAATGTGTCCAAAATGTGTCATCTTGGATAAGATCTTTGATATATGTGCTTTCTCTTCCTAATATGTGCAAAAACCTTTCATTTTATGATGCACATATGTAGGGGGAGCGTTTTGGTGATATAGAAAACTTTCAAGGTGTAAACATTGATTTCATCAACACCTTGATTATATTTTCAATTAGTTTTTCTGGTTACGATATCTATACCCTTCAACACATTGATTCATGACAGTATTGGTGTCAAAAGGTGGTTAGGTATTCGTCCTATGATCCAACCAGAACCGGAGAGATCTTCCCAGGGACAATCCATTAGAATTTAGAAGTCCTTAGGAAAGATGGAGTAGTAGAGTGTACGGGAAAAATGCCGACTAATGACTTAAGCTAGAACTAGAACAATCACAACAAAGTGCTAGTTATGACGTCTTATTAAGCATTGAAGGGGTTGAAGAATGAAAAAGAAATGTAAGGATAAAGGGTGTAAAGAAAGAAGCCCTCCATACAACTTAGGCAGAAACCGGGTCAATACATCTACTATTAGAATCACGTTGATGATTTCTGGTATTGAAAACAAAGCATCATGGACCCAGTGATGCAAAGCACAACCCCTCCCAGCCTACTCAAGCTTCTCTCAAAAGAAGTTTGTTTTATTGTCACGGAGTTCAACTCATTTCTGTCAACTTTCTCACTCCAAGATAGTAGATATTGAATAGGTGGCAGTCTGCTCCAGCCTCCGATCACCAAATAAAAGTGCACTTATAAAGTCTAGAGCCAACGAGATTCATCAAAAATCTCATTAGGACAATTATTCCATATATCAATTGTTTTTCATCATTAGAACACAAGCGATAATTCACAGTCCCACACTTTATCATTATGGTATTGCTAGAACATTCATAGTGATACTCTCTAGTTTTCACAGTGATGAATGGAAATCCTTCAGTGTTAACATCAAACAACACTGCGGTAGGTCATATGTAAGATTCACTTGAATTAAACATATGCTAACTGGAAAGCAACAATGGTTTGACTTCTCTTTGATTCAAACTCGTTCCAGGTCTCGACGCAATATCTTTATGATCTTGCCAGAACATTCAGAGTAATACACCTTAGTATTTACAGTGACGAATGGTAATCCTTCTAGTGTCATCATCAAACAGTACTGCGGTAGGTGACTTGTGAGATTCTATACGGATCAAACTTGTGTCAACTGGAAAGCGACAATGGTTTGATTCTTAATTGATTTAAACTTGTTCCAGGAAATTGAATTGATGACTTAATCAGCAGAATGGAACTCCATGATTCACTCTTTACTATGAATTAGCTTTCGATATATTCAAGTATTGAGAACGGCTACCACAGTCGGAAACCCTGTCAAGGAAGTTCTTTGAACTTACCTAATCACAGGTACAATATTCGTACTGTATAACGGGAAACCGGAGGAATGCAAACGGTGGCATAAACTCAAGAGTCGTGATTCAGGACCACATACTCAAGTAAATGAAGAAAGCTCAAGAACATCTATAGACAAAGACTTCCGCTACTCTGATCATCAAGGAGATTGTTAACAAGCTTTCAAGACAACACAAAATATGAGTATGTGGGGAAAGACACAAGAACACAAGTTGGCAAAGTTTTAAGATCAAGTCAAGGCAAAGACGAAAGATCCAAGATCACAAGTCATGAAAGGAACGATGAAGGAACTCTCAAGACAACGAGCTTTAAAGTCTGCAACAACAAAGAAGTGAAGTCACATAATACATGACCACCACTTAGGGGGAGATTGTTAGAAGTATTTAAAGTGATGGTTAAAGAAGTGAAGTCACATATTATATGACCACCCCTTTAGGGGGATATTGTTAGAAGCATTTAAAGTGATGGTCATATAATATACCATTGCGAAGCTCGTGGAAAAAGCTACTTAATGATGTCGAGAGTTCTATGTTATTGTTATGTATGTAACGGGAATTAGTCCCGAACATACAAATGAGGAAGGCCTCCTATTCTTGTAAGCCTTAGTATAAAAGGCATAACCATCCTCATTTGTGTGTGTGTCTCCCATAGTTTTTCCTTCCTTCTTGTTGTTAGAGAGACAAACTCTCCTTAGTTTCTCTCACTAGAAACACCTACTTTGTATCTTACTTCCTTCTTCTTCATCTAATCTAATATTCCATTCTTAGTTTTAATCTTGTTCTTCATCATCTTTATGTTCTATAAGTCCTGTGTTACGTCCTACAGATAACGCCCAAATACAACATGTTTTCTTGAGCGTTATCCGTATATTTTGCATGGTTTTTGGTTTATACTAACGAGCTATTTAGCTCATATATGTGTGAAGTTGTGTTTTGTGTTGTTAATTAGCCAAGATCAAGGAAATTGAAGAAAAGACAAGGAAAGAAAGAATAAACGATGATTCATGCATATACGAAGGAATCCCGACAAATACAAGCCTTTGAAGATCCATTTCGGGTGCAAGAACTAGTGTTTTCAAGAAGTGTACAAGTCACAGAACATAGAAGTTGCCACTGGCAGAATCCAAGTTGCCACCTACTTTTATGTTGGCAGATTTTTGTCTACATACATGCATTCTTGAATCATCTTTGGAAGACACAAGAAGCTTCTATGGAGGATTCTAGAAATACATTGGAACCAAGTAAACACCTTTGGCTCCAAGTATTATTCTTTAGATCCAAGAAAAACATTGATGACCAAGGCTTGAATTCAACTATAAATAAGACCCTTGGGGTCATTGTAACATATCCCTTGAAGGTAATTCATTACTAACTTCATTATTCACCAAAGAAACTCTCCCAACCTTGGTGAAGAACCCCATTCCCGGATTTAATATTAGAGTGCCAAAAAGTGACATTTTTGAAGCTCCAATAATCAAAATAACCTTGCCAAACTCTAAAGGATCATTACCCTTATCATTGGTAGTGGTTCTTGATACTTAAATCACCACCAACCTTCACCAAACCTCTCCATAACCTGCCTCAAATCTCAAATAAGAATTTCATTTGCATAACCCGAAAGACCACAAAACTTGTAGTCAATTGGAGGCCTAAGGATTGCTCTAATTCCTTCCATTTACTTATTGTATTCATACTATGGGTAAACTCTTGTTATTTTTATGATGTTGAACTCTATGTCATATGTTGAATGTTTGTTCTTTATTAATATGATCATGGAGTAGTTTAATTTACACTTGTTTGGATGATGTCGTGACATGAGGATTGTCTATGTTTTAATCATGGTGTTGATCAATTTCTTGTTATGTTTGAAATCCAATTGTGCTTAAGTTCCATTCCATTTGCTTATCATACTTGATTAGTTGTCGATGATTTCATAGGTCGAAAGGATTATCATTCATCAACTAGTTATAATCGTTTTGTCTATGGATGATCTATTGTATTGACCATTTCTTTAGTCGTATGATTATGCAAAGGAACATAAGTGTGATTGTTGACGATTTTGTGAAACGACCGTGAATCATACTTGTTAAACTAAACATAGTCTTGAATTGGTTGGTTTGTCTTAATGCTTGATTTCATGGATGTATGATCTTTCGCAAGGGTTTTATACTTTAAAATCAAAGATTAGAATTTGTGACCATCATCTTCTTTACTTGTAATAAATTTGTCAAAACCATCCTCATATGAACAATCTAATGTTATGAACTAATCCAAGCAAGTGTTGTCTTTAATATTATTGTTATCATCTCATCTTATTAGCTTAATCATCATTTACTTGTTACTTGTTGCTTATTTGTTACTTATATGGCAATTGTGGGAGTGACAACCATTTTTACCACTAACTTTACATTGTTACAAAGATCATTTACAACCGAAAACACCCAAATCCTAGTGAACGACCTCGGCTTACCACAACAAGCTAGCTACAAACTAAAGGGTCATACTTGCCCGTGTGTTTCTTAGCTTATTTGGAAATCCGTGTTATAAATTTAAAACTTGTACACTTACAAAGAACACATCACACACCTCTTTTTTATATACGCAGGTTCATTTCAACCTTCCATCCATCTAAGATCTATGGTTGAGATTAACTCTATTTTTAATTAAAAAATAAATAAATTAATTAAAAGGCGAATGTGTATTTTTGTCTTTTCACCCACACCACCTCCTAAATCCCTCCTATGTACAATGTAATTTTAGATCCACCTCCACAAACATATATTCGATCCATCGTCCCTGATCTAAAAACACACATTAAAACACGAATTCGATCCATCCCTGATCTATTATCTCATCATCTCCTTCGTAACTAAAATCTCCTTCTACAATTCATTAACATTAGGTAATAACATTAAGATCTATATCTTTTTTAGTTTATTTGATGTAAATAAGCTTATTTTTATAGTTTACTTGATGTGAATTTATATACGAGTTTAGTTTTGATGTGAATAAGATGATAGCTTTTTTTAACTTATCAATTTATTCTTTTTAGTTTACTTGATGTGATTATGGATTTGTTAATTTATTTCATGTGTTGGTTACTCCTCTAATTAAGACAACAAAACACATTTGAAGAATGTTGTTGTTGTAATTGTATAAATTTAGGCGCGAGATAACTAGAAATTAGTTTGAGTAACATAACTATATTGTCAGAGCATATATACAATTGTTGAAGCTATGGGATAAGCATACGTTGAACATGCTTATCATATATGATACCTCCATATATCATATATGATAGATACATCATATATGATATATGATCATGTGCTTGAAAACGAAATACAAGCAAGTCTGTGATCATTTGGTGGGTAATTGATGTGTTATGAAAGCTTTAAATTTATATAATTAGTTTTATTCGATTAATATTACTACCACATGGGAAAAGTATACCCTTTCATTTGTAATAAAGTAATGGTAAGACCGGGTCGTTTCATGTGATTGTTGTTACTTATAAGTTTAATTTATTATGAGAATAATCCTTAGATTGTTACGTATCTAACGATTAAGTAAAAAAATAATATAATTTCAGTTATCGGTTTTGTAAACAAAATGATTAAAGGTATGTTTATTTAGGCTGAGAACAATGAGAAGAGATAGTAACATAGGTAAGTATGCTAACACAAAAAAGATATGGAAACAAGTAATGACATGTAATCATACAAACATTCGTCTATTCAATATAACAAGAAATCCTTTTGGCCTATAATTCTTATCATATCCAATGCATAAAGATAAGTTGGTATTTGATTAATATGAAAGATAACTCTCTTATCTAGTTTGGTGTGAACATGAAATTAGGCATTCAACAAAATTACACTTAGGTTGATAATGATTATATTAACTAATTTCCATAAGGTCAATATCGATTCACTTATAGTTAAGTGACAAGAAACACAATCAATTAAATAAATTCTTTCGATCATATTCTAAAATCATGACTGAGCCAAATCAATAACAATGATCTAAGTATAATAATGTCGGGTATATAATTCATATAATCAAAAGTATATATTCATATTACATGTTCATATCATATGTTCCATTTCATCTAAATAAACATAATAAGACTACTCCATAATCACATGAATGAAACTCATAACAATCATATTAATTTCATAAAATATCATAATAAAAGAGTTATAAATATTATACCAATTGATTACAAGTGTTTCTATTCGACAATTAGTTTTCCCAAATGAAAACTATATAATAATGATCCAACTATCGATTCCTATTCTCCCGAATCCTTAAGATGTTGTCACTATACTTGGAATTCGTACTTTGATATGTAGGAGAATATGGGAGTTGTTGTTGTGAGTTAATGAGAAATGAGAGAGCCAAGGGAACCTTTTATAGGCCTTCTACGACCCACAGTTCACCGCACAAGTTCCTAAGCGCGGAGTACTTTCTTCTATACTTGGAGATATAGTGTCATTAATGTTATTAGTGTTGGAGAAAAGTGTGTTGCACTTTCATTGCGCAATACTTATAAATACGTGCACAACACTTAGTCAGTAGTGAAAGTGCGTCGCACTTTAGGTAAGTGCAACGCACTTCTGGTTGTTTCTAGGATTTGGACCAAAAATCAAAGGTTTTAAACCTATCATATATCACATATCATATAACTATCATGTATGATAAATGGGGCATCATATATGATACATCAAAATTAATTCAGCTTATATCAACAACTTAATTAAAATGCTTAATTATACAGCTTATTCACACTAACATTAGCTTATTCGTAACACTCATACTTATAAATCATGTTAATTCGCCAAAATAAGCTAATAAGCTAGTTTATTTATAACTCACCTCTAATTTATTATCTTATTCACATAAATCTCATCTAATTTATACGCTTATTCACATAACTCTCCTCTAATTCATACACTTATTCACATAGCTCTCATCTCCTCTAATTCTTAAGCTTATTCACTTGAATCAACTAATTCACATGAATTAAAATATTCATAATAATCTAGTTATTCACATAAATCACCTAATAAGCTAGCTTATAATAAAAAATAATAAATTAAGATAATTTGTTCAAAGTAAGCTAATTAAAAGCATATAAATTCAAGTGATAGTATATTAATAAGCTTATTCATATAAAATAAGCTAAAATAAGAATAAATCATAATCCAACCTGATGATGGATCAATTATTTCGATGCTGGATTGATAGATACATGATGAATATGGTATATGTGTTGACCACTCCCATTACAGACGGTGGAGATGATGTTACTCTAGAGTGTATTAGGAGAAAGAGAATATGGAAGAATGATGACTATGTTTGTAGCATCATTCTCAATGGTATGTCTGATTCTTTATCTGATATTTCTTAAAATGTTGGATCTGGAAAAGAACTATGGAAATCCTTGGAACCCAAATATATGGTTGAGGATGCATCAAGTAAGAAGTTCCTTGTGAGTG
Organism: Glebionis coronaria; assembly: GCA_025667525.1. Classification (NCBI taxonomy): domain Eukaryota; kingdom Viridiplantae; phylum Streptophyta; class Magnoliopsida; order Asterales; family Asteraceae; genus Glebionis; species Glebionis coronaria. Next base: position 470,419,920 of record CM046875.1, on the reverse strand, counting down.
AATGATCGATTCAAGACCAGTCATGAAACAATACAATGAACTTCTTGGAATACTTGGTAGATTTACACAACATAATATGAACATGGATTAGACCATTTAGGTCTCTTGTGTCATTGATAAACTTCCTCCTTCTTAGAAAGACTTCAAGCATACCTTGAAACATACGAAGAAAAATATACCTTTTGTTGAGTTGGGCACTCATGTGCGCATTGAGGAATCTCTTAGGGTGTAGGATAATGACAAGACAAAGAGTAAGTATGTTTTTGGTTCATCTGCTTTCAAGATGGCGGAGCATAACAAATTATCCAATTACAGTGAATATAGGGGAAAATGTAAGCATCAGGCTAACCCCAATGTTGATCAGAGAAAAAAAAGTATAAACTGACTTGTTGGAATGGGAAACCTAGACACTTAAATGGGATTGAAAGGGTATTAGTATTGGCAATAAAGCTAATGGTTAAGTGATTGTTTCAATATCTTCATATTTATTATGTTATATATGTATCTAAGGCTTATTTTGTGCAGGATGATGATGTTGCCTGGTGGGTTGACTATGAAGAAACTGTTCATGTATGTAAAGATGTTGGATTAGGACATATGAGTCATTAAATGATGGATCTATTATTCAACATGGGAAATGAGTAAACAACCCTGGTGCATGGACGTGGTCGTGTAGATCTTAGATTTAGCTCTAGAAAGATTGTTTCCTTGTTTAATGTTTTGCATGTTCCTAATATTAGAAAGAAGTTGGTTTCAAGTAGTATTTTGAAGTGGTTATAAACAAGTGACTGAATATAATTAATTTATTTTATCTTAACATGATGTGTTTATTGGTTTTGGTTATTTAAAAAAGCTGAATGTTCAGGCTTAATATTGTTCATGATAAAATTGGTTCAACCTTTATGTCAACCACTAAACTGAGTTATTCATCACTATGACATGCTAGGCTTGGCCATGTCAACTATAAGAGGATGCTAGATATGTTTAAGGATGGTTTAATCCCATCATTTGACATGAAAACTAAGAAGTGAAGGACTAGCATGCTGAACAAAATAACCAAAAAAACATTTCAAAATGTAAAAGGTGAAACTAAAGTTTTAGAGCTAATCCATAGTGACGTATGTGATTTGCATGCTACTCCTTCATTAGGGAATAAGAAATTCTTGGTAACATTTATTGATGATGCTTCAAGGTTTTGTTATGTTTATTTATTACATACTAAAGATAAAGCATTAAATAAATTTAAAGTATTCAAAATTGAAGTTGAATTACAAAAAAGAGTCCAAATCAAAATTTTAGGACTGACAGGGGAGGTGAGTAAATAGATACTCTACTTTTTAGCCTGTTGCTATAATCCATGAAATGAATGATCCCTATACTCCTAAAAAATGGTATATCCCAAAGGAAGAATAAAGTACTAAAACAGATGGTTAATTTCATGTCGTCCTATTCAGGGCTGAGTCAAGGGTTCTAGGGTGAAGATATGCTAACCGCTTGCTATTTACTAAACAGAGTAATAAAAGGAGCACGATAACCCCTTATGAACTCTAGACTAAAGGGAAACCAAACTTGACTACCTCAGGTTTGGGGTTGTAGGAAAATTGTAAGACTCCTTGATACAAAGGCGTATAGGTTCTATGTTATTGAACCTAATGAGTTAAACTCAATTAATTCAAAATTGAATCAAGGGATGTAAATTTTTACAAGAGTAGATTCTCATCCGTTTCTATATCAAGCCTCATGACTCTTGATGAAGCTGAAGAAGTTGGTGTATCAATGGAGCCTAAAAGGGCCATTAAAGAGGTTCTGGTCCGACAACTTAATCCTGAGCTTAGAAAAAGCAAAAGGTATAGGACTCCAAAGAACTTTAAAGTTGAATTTCAATTATACTTAATTGAAGGTTCAAGGGATGAGGTCTCTAACCAACACCCATATTGCTTTAATTTTGAGGATGATCTCAAAACATTTGATGAAGCAATGAAGTCCCAAGATGTTGCTTATTGGAAAGAAGTAATTGATGATGAGATGGATTTTGTTGATCCCAAACTCAGATCTTAAACCTTAGCTTGTTTAAGGGTTGTGATAGAGAGAATAGATTCAATCTAACACTAGAGAAACTTTGCAATACAAAGTAACAAAACAAGATACGGAATGTAGTGTTTAGCACAAGAATAAATGATTAAAGCAAACGTTAAACTTTAATATATCAAAGATATACGAATACCCAATAATGGTATTAGGGTTACAAAAACCTTAAAGTATGAAATGAAAGACAACAGAGAAAGACACACTTTGCATGATAACCTAGTGGGTCCTTTTATAGTACAAGGACTCACGTACAAGATTACTACTAACAAACTTGGGAAGTATCTCGGAGTAGTAACTGAAACGTGTTATAATCTATTCCAAGTTTATCTCTAGCAGCAGGGTCTTTGACTTCAGCAGGGGAACCAATCCCCCTGCCTTTGTTATTTAGCAGGGGGAACTTACTCTAGCATGGGAAACTTTGACCAACTAGCAGGGGTAACTAATACACTTATATTTATTCCCAACAATCCTCCTCTAAACTTGGGCTTTCACCTAAAGACAAGTTTCTGAATAAATACTAGTTGACGAGGGTGCTTACAAAGTTCATGGCCAAAGCTGACTGTACATCATCCTTACTATATCATAAGCAACATGTGCTTTTGCATCTACAATCAAATCAGCCTGTGCCAATTTATTCAAGGTCTCTTGATTGAAAGGATAATAACGATGATTAACCAAGTAAACACTTACCCCTTCCATGACTATCTCATAAACCCCAGAATTGGTAAATAGCTTCCAATATAACAAATTTCCCCCATTTAACGCATCAAATATGGGATCAAACAGTTCATGCTCATACATCCTATGCATGCATTCCCAGATCACCCAATCCCTCTCTACACCATCCACAGTGGGAGGTTTTACAGCAAAGGTCTTCTTCAAAATCTTCCACAGATCATCTAAGTCCTCACTATCCAAAGTTTAAAACATAATATCTAGGCTTAGAAATGTTTGTGCTGTATTGTCAGCTCTTGTAAGCTTCCACCAAGTCATCCCCTTGTGTTCATAAACAACATATTCCACTATGGCAAATTTATTCCCAAACTCACTAGGTGAGATTTCATCATTTTCTTGCACAACTAGCTGCTTATCTATTTCTTCATTTGAGGGACGTTAAGTCTCCTTAGTAACTATACCAACTTTTTTCCATCCTCTTGAGTCTTTTGGCTGCTCTTTGTGCATTGAGTACAGATCTCTCAATTGCTGGAAAACTTGCACCTGCTTGAGATGATGCACCTGCTTGTGATGATGCACCTGCTTGTGATGATGCACCTGCTTGTGTTGATGCACATGCTTGTGTTGTTTCCACTGTTGTTCCTTCAGCCTTTCTTTTTTCTGGATTCCCTAGCTCTCTGTAACACTTCATTTTGCCTCTTGAGATACTCAGCTTCCTCAAGAGTGTTGATAGCTATGAAGTCTTCCACATTTAACTCTTTTAGAACTGGTCTGACTGCCTTCTCTGTCTCCTCAAAAGTCATGTCTCTAAAATGACCATCAGTCCACTTCTTGTGTCTTTTGAGCAAAACTTTGTAGTGTGCCAGCCTCCCCTTCTCAGACCTTAAATATTTTTCTTTCTGAATCTGATTTTCCCTTCTTTCCAGATATTCTTTTTGATACTTGTAAACTAAACAAATCAATTCATACATGTCTTCCAAAGGAGCATTTACCAACTCCTTTTCCCATTGATCTGGAAATTCTTGAACATGAGGCACCCTGTCATCTAACTCTCTATGCATGATTTCAATCTGATTAAGCATCTCTTTGGGCCTCATATTTTGCATTCTCTAATCCTGCATATGTAGCTCTTCTTGTTGAAGTCTGAGAGCTATCTGTTCATCATATTCTTCTTGAGCCCTTTGCTATTCAGGAGTTCTATGCTTGTATTTTCTCTTGGGTTGTTCAACCATGATCCCATTTCCCTTGTCTTTTGGGTCCACTGTTGGTACTGGTTTTGCTTTTGGTGCAGGTTCTCCAAATTTGTTTTCTTTCTGAGCTGGTTGCCTTCTGTTCTTCCTAACAAATGTTTGAGTAATAGGTTTAACAGGGGAAGAACTTACAGCAGGGGAATCAGGTTTAGCAAGGGAAATTTTTGAAGCAGGGGCTTCTTCTTAATTGCCCATAGTCAACAATGTTTGGGCAATCTCTTATGTGACACTCCCCTTATCACTTCCTTTCTCAGCACTTCCTTTCTCAGTCCCTTTCTCAGCACTTGCTACCTTTCCTTGTTTAAGATCCTGTTCACCAGGATATGCATACCACTGAGTAGATTCATCTGTGTTAGGAACTTCCTCCCCTTTGGAAGCATCCTCATCTGTAGATATGATAAGCTTCCCTCTAGTGTAGCAAGTCTGGTTTCCAAATTATTGATAACCACACCTTGCTTTTTGACAGTTTGTACAAGTTGTGCATTTTGCTCTTTCAAGCTAATGCACATATTCGTCAATTCCAAGATGGACAAAAGTTGCATTCTGATCTCAACCCTAGAAGGGGATTGCTCCCCTCTTTGGGTATCACCGAGTGAGGGAGAGGACTTACCGATGGTGTCACTATCCTCCTCATCCCTTGAGGATGAGACAGTAGTGGCAGCTAAACCCTCAGTGTGCTCCAACCTTTTGGAGGCTCTCCTCTCTGCTACTTGTGAAGATTCACCAGGCAAGGGAGACCTGGCAAACCTGGATTTGGTTCTCCTTTCATGTTTTGGATCAGTAGGGGGTAGAGTACTAGCAGGGGGTATAGTCTTGGCATGGGAATCAGATGGTTTGTGTGTGGCTACTTTTGTTTTAGCTTCTTCTTGTCTAATTTGTTTCATCATGATGGAAGTGAGTGGAACAACCCTGCCAGAAAAATGTGGAGATGGTGCAAGAAGTGTGGTAAACAGTTTGGTAGAGTGTTTAGTGGCTGAAAAATATCTTTTGTGTTTGATAGGACCATGCTCACTCATATTCAGCAAAAGTTGTGTAAACCTTGGGTACATACAAAATTTAGTATTGCTTGTAACATTTTTTACCATTCTTTTGAAAATCATTTGAGAAAAAACAGTACTTTCTCCCTGTTGCTAAGCATATCAGGGCAGAAGCAACTTCACTTCCATATTCATTAAAAGCAGTGGTTTTAGGTGACAAACATTGCAAAATTGTATGAATAAAATATTTCCAATGTGGGGCAAACTGACCTTTAGCAAACTTACATTTTTGATCATCAGAAAGAGTGTACCCCAATTTAACAAGACCCTCAAATATTTCAGCATCAGGTAGGTTGGTTATCCCATCCTCATCATCCAAAACAAGCTTGTCTCTGATGGAGGAAAGTGTAATCACCTTGGGATGACCATCTACTGTGCTCTGAATTATTACCTCTGCATCCACTGTTTTGGTCATTGATTTAGACCAAAATTGCTGGATGTGTGAGGTGTAAATCCTAGGATTGATGAGAAGAGCCACTCTAAAATTCGAAGATTTTAGAAAAGCCACTGCATCAATGAATTCTGCTGGTTCATCATGTAAAAGAGCAATTTGATTGTGATTAGCAGCAATTTTGAGAGACATGATAAATGATGAAAACGTTTGAAGGTTTACAATGGTGAAAGTTAGGTGAGATTTAGTCGAGGGAGAGAGATGGACATGCTGGTTAAGGAAATTAAGTTTTTATAGGCGAATTGAAGAGCTGTGATTGGACCAAATTTTCAAATTGCAAAAATATCAAAGATAAATCTTGATAAAAAATTAAATTGTTTGCAATAATAAAGAAAAGATTACCAATCAGCGAAGAAAGTGCCTTAAATATCTTTTGAAAAGAATAAAATATTCCCTAACCAAAATTTTAGCACGCAGGCCCAACGGCTATAAGCAGGGTAACGGTATTGTCGGTCAACGGTCAAACAGGGGGATGTGGATCAAGCAGGGGAATCATGTAACACCCCCAAATATTCATACTTTAGTTCAGCGGAAGAGTCGTTGGTGTTACGGGATAGCACATTACTCAAATCATATACAACACTTAAAAATCGCGTCGTTTAATAGTAAAGCATTTTCCATTCATGAATATCAATTTACATAGGTCCCAAGTCATAGTATTTCATACAATTTTAAAAAACATTTGAATGGAAATTTATTATTTAAGTGCGGGCCATGAATTCTTGTCGTATTCCCGAGAATTACCTTCAAGTACCTGAGATAAAACATGTTAAAAGAAAAGGTCAGCGAAAACGCCGAGTGAATTCATAGAGTTTAATGAAATCCATTAATATATCATCGGTATAAAATTATTACCAAAAATCATTTTTGTACAAATCTTTATAGTAGGCCATAAAATATGCCAAAAACATTTTATACAAATCTTTGTTGTAAATCATACTATAGGCTTTTGCCTTCAAAACCATTATACGAGCCAATGTTGTAAAAACATCATACAATACGTTTGATAACGTTGTATAGAGTTAAATAAAAACCGTTATATGAATATGGTTAAGTAAAACCAAAACACGAACATAATATCAATAATAAGACCCCGTATTGCTAGTCAGGCAATATATTGTAATTCAATGCGTATAGCAGTATTTTTGTTATTTGGATTATTATAAGCCGCATGACATTGCTACCTTACTATAACAAACAACGGGTAGCTAACCCGAAACTCATTTGCCCATCTAAAACAGCGTGTCGTCACAATAATCACGCTTATGTAAATCTTCTCATACATAAATTCGCTTACCAATCAATGTGGCACGACGGGAATCAACCGTCAAGGCGCGAACTGGGATGATCTTCCCCAAATAGTACTATTATATGCATAAGCGTCTACCAAATCCCGGTACTTCACAATTCATGCTAATGGGACTTTTAGTGACATAACCTAACTATTAATAATCCATTTTGTTTCATTTATCGGGTCATATAATCATTCATCGGGTCATACAATCATTCGGGTCCAAATCAATAAAAAAAACAATCGGGACAACTGGTGTCCTGTTTTATTAAAACTAACATGTTATCTCCCTCGCGGGTTTATAAAACATTTCATAAAAACATTTAAAAGCGTGCGAGGCTATGAACTCACGTTGATTGGGAAAGGCGGTTATCGGCGATTTGGATGTACGGTACGTGCTTCAATCACGGAAACCTAAACAAATAATACTCGTCTTAGACTCTTGTCCAATGACTTTATAAAAATAATGGCTATGTATATATATGATGATTATATAAATATGATGATGATCAAGTGGAATTGTACATCTTTATTCACTCATTATAGTGTCATGTGTTGGTAAATTTTCATACTAGTTTCACTAATTTATCTTCTGACTTGTCAAGGCCCAATAAGCCCATTACCTTATTTTAGTCCATTTTACACTTTTAACATCAGTCCTATACTTACATGTTGGGCCCAATTGGGTTAAGCCCAATAAGTAAGTTCATAAGTGTTTAGCCAAATTAGTTGGATTAATAGTCCAATAAGGCTAATTTGGCCCGTTAATGTCCATAAGTTATAAAGCTCGGGTTTTATCGGTTTTTACTTTTTATATAAGTTTATACATCAGTATGTGAGTTTATAAAAGTTTACATTATACGGGTCCGACCGTCTAAGTTTTATTTGACAAAAACGTTAATCTTTCGGTTTTAGCCGAAAAGACGTAAAACTTATGTATATAGTTTTATAACTTGTAAAATGTTTGTACTTGTAAATTATATAAAATGTCTCATTTTAATATCATAATATATAACTCTCATTTATAATTATTATTAGTAACTAGTGGGTTTTTATATATGTATATTTTATAAGTACATAATTTGAGTGCTTATATTATATACTTTTTATTTTACAAAATCTGATCCTAAATATTCAGTCCACTAAAACATCCATATCTAGAGTTCTATAAGGAGATAGAACCCCAAATTTTTATAGCATAAACTAAATGATATGTGTTTCATTTAACTCTCTTATAGCTACTGATAAATCAACCTCTAAGTATTTTAATAAATTCGTCCAAAACAGTCTATGCAGATTTGTACTCCAATATTGTTTTGATCATATCTCACTCATTTTAAGGATTCCATTGTATGTCCAACATGTGTATAATCCATATACCTTAATTTATATTAGATAATCTATGCCATTTTAACAAGTTATTATATGGTTATTCTCTGTTTTATACAGCTTACTATTTTAAGCATGATTTTAACATCCTTTCATGTAGATTTTAATCTTTTTAATCAAATCTATCAACACCAAACCCCCACACAATATTTTGATCATCATTCATCATCATATAAATATACATAAATAAAGAAAATACAAGATTACATATTAAAAATAACAAGAGGATAGGAAGAAACAATCTCTATACCACCAAAGTGATGAAATGATGAGTTTTTGGATGAACAAGACTTGGTTTTGGGTAACTAATATTATGAGATATCAACACCACTTCTAGAATCACCAAGTATTTGTAGACTCCTCCAAAAATTAGCCCTTGATCTTCCTGAAATCTCCTTTGTGGATGTTATGATCACCTCCAATCAATAAGGCTTCAAAAGGACATCTTCTTGTGTAAGAATAACATAGGATTCATGGATGAATTTTGATTAATGGTGGTGGTGGACGGCCAAGAGAGAAAAAGAGAGAGATGTGTGAATTTTGCATGTAAGATATGAGTTGCTAGTGGTTTAGTTAGCTTGTTTAAGCCTTAAGAGGTTTTGAATGAAAAGGAGGACATGTGTCCTTGGTTTAATATCACGTTGAAACACACATGAAGTGTGTTGGCTAAGCTTGCCGCCACTTGTTATAGGGGTGGGCAAGTGTAAACTTTTCCCATCCCTATTAATTTACGGATATCCTCGATTCTAGTTTCCTCGATTTACGTGCCCTCGGGTCGTTTTACGAAAAACGTTTTTATAAATTATGAATCAACGGCACAAAACTAATCTAATAAAAATTGTCTAATAAAAAATGGAGTTCAAAAACGTAAATACGTAAACCTAGGGTTTCCGGTTTAGTCGTAAAGGACGTTAAATTATGCTCGTAAGTCCTAATCTGTTCTCGTAAATTTGTGAGTGTTAATGCAATAATGACTAAAAACGTTACTTGCATTTTTCGGTCTCGCTTAGTTTTGATTACGACAATATGTAAAAACAAGCATTTACGAAAACAACGAAAAACGAATTCTTGAGTTCAAGTATTTTTCATTTTACCCATTTTTACTTAAGGTATGGATAAACAAGTACTAACCTTAATCAAGTGATCAAGTGATTTAATCTTTTCTTAAAACTCACTTTTTATTAAATGTGACAAGTTTTTATTAAACTTTATTTTTAAGAAAATGTTTTATTAAATTAATTATTTGAAATTTGAAAATGGCATATTCTTATAACTGTTAAGAATATCCTTTCAGGATATTTTTATACCCAGATAAGACCTCCACCACTAAAAGACAAAAAGGATCAGAGTCTAGTCCGGCGGTACCTTAGCGCCTAGGCGGTACCTTATCGATAAGGTACCGCGGGCTGTGATAAGGTACCGCGGGCAGATATAGCCGTTGGCTCCTTTGTCCTTTAAATAGTTGGCCATTCTCAGCTTTTCACCTCACCTCTTTTGCACATTCATTTCCAGATTCAAACCCCTTCTTTAATCACTCAAATCTTTGATCATTTGTTTGATTATTACTTGTTTAAGAAGTGAATCTTGTTCTTCCATCTCTTCCTCTCCAAGTGCAAAGAGAAGAACACTATCCTAGTGAAGTGTTGAGTCCACCACCAAAGATCTATTGAAGATCAATTTGTATATTCTTGTAGTTGTGTCATTGTTGTGAAGATCCAAGTAGTTGTGTCTATTTGGAAGTTGTGTATGTACTAAGTATAGTTGTGTAGATTGGTCCTAGCTACGATTAGGGCTCGACTTTTAGCTTAGAGTCGGAAATTGGTTAAGCGACGTGTACGGTTTTCTCCACCATAAGGAGCTTGTTGTGTAGTGAACTCTCGAGTAAGGAGTACTCGAGGAGTGGAGTAGAAACGAGGAGTGAGCTTCGTTGCCGAACCACTATAAATCCTTGGTGTTCGGTTTGATCTTTCTTTACCCTTAACTCTTTACATTTCTTATTACTTTTTGCATATACATGTGTTAATATTAGATTAGCTACACTATCATTCTTTATTCTTTGTGGATATATTTTTTGTTAGTATTAGTTTAGCTACACTATCATTCTTTATTCTTTGTGGATATATTTATTAGTTTAGCTACACTATCATTGTTCATATTTGTGCATAAGAAGATTTCACATATTTCCTCAAGCCTAAGTTTTTGAAAAAGGATTTTTGGAAATCATTTTTTAACAAGTAAATTTTAAGAAACTATTCAACCCCCCCTTCTAGTTTCTACAATTGGTATCAGAGCGGGTTGCTCAAGGATTTTTAAAGTATATTGTATTTTAAAACTTGAATCGATCTATGGATCCCAACAAGTACCTAGAAGGGCAATCTATGCAAAGACCACCACTTTTTGAAACCGATAGTTTTATTTATTGGAAAAAAAGATTTGAAACTTATGTGAAATCAAAAGATTTAGATCTTTGGCATGTTATTACCAATGGTGATTTTTTACCCTTTCAATTTAATGAAGTTTCTAAAACAAAAGAATTAGTCACTTTTGACAAAGCTAATGATGATACTAAAAAGAAACTTTCAAAAAATAATGAGGCTAAAATGGTGATTTATAATGCTTTGCCTAAGAAAGAGTATGAAAGAATTTTTATGTGTGAAACCGCTAAATATATTTGGAACACTCTTTTAGTAACCCACCAAGGTAATAGCCAAGTCAAAGAAAGTAAAATCGATCTTCTTGTCCAACAATATGAACAATTTGTCATCTTAGAAGATGAAACTATTGATAGTGCATTTGCTAGGTTTAACACCATTATTACTAGTCTAAAAGCACTTGATGAAGGTTTTTCTAGCAAGAACAATGTTAGGAAGTTTCTAAGGGCCTTACAACCAAAGTGGAGAGCAAAAGTCACGGCTGTTGAAGAGTCGAAAGATCTCTCAACTTTATCACTCGATGAACTCATAGGAAACTTGAAGGTTCATGAGATGATAATTTTGAAGGACTCGGAATTAGTAAAAACCAAGAGTGAAAGGAAATCTCTTGCACTTAAGGCCAAGAAGGCACAAAGTGACCATGATAGTTCCTCAGAAAGTGATGACGAGGAGTATGCATTGGCGGTGAGAGATTTCAAGAAGTTCTTCAAGAGACGAGGTCAACACGTTAGGCAACCAAACTATGACAAGAAACCATTGTCAAAGAATCGGTTTGTCAAGAACGAAAAAGGTGATAGGAGTTGCTTTAGATGTGGTGATCCAAATCACTTCATTGGTGAGTGTCCAAAGCCCGCTCGTGATAAGAACCACACGGCATTCGTTAGTGGCGCTTAGAGCGATAGCGGTGAAGATGATGATGACAACCCCAAAGAGGAGAAATGTCTTATGGCTCACACTTCTAAAGAGGTACATTCCGAAACCGAATATTATAGCTATGATAGTTCCACTTTAGATGATATTGAATTTGAAGGCAAATATGATAGCTTACACAAACTTAGTCTTAAATTCATAGAAAAGAATAAAACCTTAAAATCAACCAAAACTAAGCTTGAAAATGAGATCAATGAACTTAGGGAGAAATTGGCTAAACTTGAGAAAAACAAAGAGGTTGATTTAGGTTGCTTAAGTTGTGAGAAACTTAGATTAGAGAATGATGATCTCAAGAGCACCTCCATTAAATTGGAAAAGTTCATGAAAGGTACTAGTGCTCTTGATGATATGTTAAACAAACAAGTTCATTCTAAGGAAAAACTTGGTCTAGGTTTTAACTCAAATGAAGCCTCAACTAGTGAACCAAAACAAGTCAAGTTTTCACAGAAAACACTTTCTGGACGCGGTTCCACATTGTATGGCGCGGTTCCTTATCGCTATGGAACCGCGGCCATAGATAAGGTACCGCGGCCAAAAGTTGAATTTTGTGAAAATTATGAACTTTCTGAAAAATCTAAGTTAAATGAAAAACCAAAACATCTTACTGTTAATAAGGTTCAATTACCCATACTTGACGACAATGCTATTAGTAAGTTCTATAAGCCGTTAAGTAAACTTTTCATGGGAAATAGAAGTTTATCTAGATTATCCTCTACTCCACCTAGAGTACGGAATGAGTCTAAGCCTAGAAGTAGAACGACATCGCCTACAAGAGATAATCAAAAGAACTCTCAAACTAGAAGTAAAACTCCAACACCTAGAAAGAATAATAACTCTAAACCTAGATCAAACACACCTAGGAGAAGTAATGAACAACAAAATGGTTACATGAATTACTACCATCCTCCATTTTGTTCTCCATGGGGAATCCCCACCTCATTCATTCATCCCAACCAAATGCAAGGGATGTTTGGAACTAACAATTTTGGACCCATGAGATATTGGGGACCAAATGTTTGATCTTGTGTATTGTTACCTAGATATGCTTGGGAATTGATTTGGAGCCCGACGAGTGGATTAAGGATAGTGGATGTTCTAAACACATGACGGGTAATCGAAGTTTGTTCTCGCATTACAAAGCATATGATGGAGGTAACGTCACATTCGCTAGTAGTCTACGTGGTAATATCATTGGCAAAGGTACGGTTTCTCTTGACTCCATGACCATTGAAAATGTTGAGCACGTAGATAACTTAGGTTTTAACCTTTTAAGTATAGGTCAAATTTGTGATAATAAGTGTAAGGTTATCTTTTCGGAACATGACAGTGAAATCGTAAAAGATGGAAAAGTCATTGGAAAAGGTATTAGAAAGCATGGGCTTTATGTCATGAAGGTTAATAAGAAGTCAAAAGACAACATATGTCTTGCGACTATAGATGATAGTTCTACTCTTTGGCATAGGAGATTAGGTCACGCTAATATGCGTTTAATTCAATCTTTAGTCTCTAAGGAGTTGGTAAGACACCTCCCCAAGATTAAGTTTGATAGTCACTTTTGTGATGCTTGCAAAGTTGGAAAGCAAGTTCACTCAAGTCACAAAGCCAAGAATTTGGTTTTGACCTCTCGGTGCTTAGAGCTCCTACATATGGATCTCTTTGGACCTTCCGCCATACGGAGTTATGGAGGTAACCTTTATACCCTAGTTATAGTTGACGACTATTCTAGATTCACTTGGACTAGATTTTTGGCATCTAAGAATGAAGCTTTCGATCATTTCGAAATCTTTAGTCGAAGAATTCAAAATCAACTAGGATGTTCAATTGTTTCTATTAGGACGGATCATGGTAGGGAATTTGATAATGAAGTGCAATTTGGTGCCTTTTGTGAAGCTCATGGTATTACCCATAACTTCTCGGCTCCTCGCACTCCACAATCAAATAGGGTAGTTGAAAGGAAGAATAGGACTCTCCAAGAGATGAGTAGGACGATGTTAAACGAGCAATCTTTGCCTCAAAAGTTTTGGTGCAATGCCGAAGATACATCGACTTATATTCTCAACCGAATTCTTATTCGACCTTTCCTAGGAAAGACCCCATATGAGATTCTTAAAGGCAAGAAACCCTCATTAGAATAATTTAGGGTGTTTGGAAGCAAGTGCTTTATCCTCAACACCAAAGACTACCTTACCAAGTTTGACCCAAAGTCTTACGAAGGTATCCTTTTAGGTTATTCCCAAACTAGTAAGGCCTACATAGTTCTAAATAGAACCTCAGGGGTTATTGAAGAATCACTCAACGTAACCTTTGATGAAACCCCTCCTTCACCCAAGACACCACCATTGGTAATGATGACTTGGATGAATTAGAAGTAGTTAAAGCCAAAGAGGTTAGAAAAATAGGAGTTGAAGACCTTAGTGTTGAAAAGGAAGTAAACATTAAGGAATCTAGGGATCATACTCTCAATAATGTCATTGGTGACTTAAATCAAAGGACTCTAAGATCTCAAGTCCAAAACCAAAGCAACTTCTTTTGTTTTGTCTCCTTGATTGAACCTAAGAATGTTAAAGAAGCTTTGACGGATGAGAGTTGGGTCATTGCGATGCAAGAAGAATTGAATCAATTCATTGCCAATGATGTGTTGGGAACTTGTTCCTCCACCTAGAAGTTCTACCATTATAGGAACCAAATGGGTATTTAGGAATAAGCTAGATGAGAATGGTGTTGTGTCTCGTAACAAGGCTAGACTTGTAGCTCAAGGCTATAATCAACAAGAAGGGATTGATTATGACGAGACATATGCACCGGTAGCTAGATTAGAATCAATTAGAATCCTTTTAGCCTACGCTTGTGCCTTAGATATTAAGCTTCAACAAATGGATGTAAAGAGTGCATTTCTTAACGGTTTGATCAATGAGGAGGTATATGTGGCTCAACCTCCTGGCTTCATTGATTTTGAGAAACCGGACCATGTTTACAAGCTTAAGAAAGCACTTTATGGACTCAAACAAGCACCCAAAGCTTGGTATGATAGACTTAAAGCGTTTCTTGTTAAACATGAGTATACCATGGGTATGGTAGACAATACACTCTTTACAAAGAAGAAAGGTTCTCACCTCATAATCGTACAAATATATGTTGATGACATTATATTTGGCTCAACTTGTCAAGAATTGTGTGATGACTTTGCCAAAATCATGCATGATGAGTTTGAAATGAGTATGATGGGAGAACTTAACTTCTTTTTAGGAATCCAAATTAAACAAATGGACGATGGTATTTTCTTTAGTCAATCTAAGTACACTAAAGAAATGCTAAAGAAATTTGGATTAGAAGAATCTAGACTAATGAAGACCCCTATGGCCTCGGATACTAAACTCACCGTAGATGATGATTGGGAGTCGGTAGACAACACCAAATATAGAGGTATGATTGGTAGTTTGTTGTACCTAACGGCAAGTCGACCGGATATCATGTTTAGTGTTTGCCTTTGTGCTCGCTTCCAAGAGGCTCCCAAAACTCTCACCTTGAAGCGGTTAAGCGTATCTTCCGATACATTAAAGGCACTATACATTTAGGATTATGGTATCCTAAAGGGACCGGCGTAGAAACCATCGTCTACGCGGACTCGGATCATGCGGGAGACTATGTGGACCGGAAAAGCACTAGT
Organism: Glebionis coronaria; assembly: GCA_025667525.1. NCBI lineage: Eukaryota > Viridiplantae > Streptophyta > Magnoliopsida > Asterales > Asteraceae > Glebionis > Glebionis coronaria. The sequence goes on along the minus strand of CM046875.1, from coordinate 470,404,710 downwards.
GGAGTTTGTACCTTCATGGGTTGTTGTTTAACTTCTTGATTCTCCAAGAAACAAACTGCTCTTGCGATATCCACCACGGAAGCCGAGTATGTGAGTGCCGGTAAAGCATGCCAACAAGCTCTATGGATGAAGCAAGCGCTTGTTGATTACGGGATTTCTCTTGATGATGTTCCCATCATGTGCGATAATAAAGGCGCTATAGACCTAAGCAAGAATCCCGTGCAACATTCGCGAACCAAACACATAGAAATTAGACACCATTTCCTTAGGGATAATGTTCAAAAGGGGAACATTACTATTGAAAAGGTGCCCTCCGAGGACAACTTAGCCGATATCTTCACTAAGCCACTTAAGAGGGAACCTTTCAATTACTTGCGTCTAGGTCTAGGATTAATGGAACATCTTCCTTAAATTTCTTTCTTATTGTGTGCTTTCTATTATGACTTTGAGCTCTTGAGTCTTCTAAAATTTTTTTGAAAATTTTTCTCATCTCTTTTTCAAAACTCTCAAAGTCTCTTTCGAAAATGATTGAGAAATTCGTTTGACATTGTTAATTCAATCTAAAAACGATTTTTCATAGATTCTCGCTATTAATATAGAGCTTACATAATTCATATGTATGATTCTCTCAAACATAGCAAGAACAAGATTGAATCATGGAGGATCATTGTGTCATGACTTAAGGTCTTGTCTTACACACCTCCTACATTGATTTTTTAATCCATGTATTTTGGTCAAATCTCTATTTGGTAAGTTTGCATTTGTTTTCTTTGTCTATCTTTGCTTTTAAGCATATCCCTATGATAAGTTAGACTAGAAAAATAAGATTTGCTGAAAATCTTCCTCAAACACCAAACCCTGCTTCTGCAGGCGGTTCCTTATGTGAACCGCGGTACCTTATTGATAAGGTATCGCCTGTATAGATAAGGAACCGCCTACAGTGGCCTTCCTTTTCGGGTTTTGTCTGAAACTCCAGATTTGCTCCAACCTTTTTGAGATCTTTGTTTCAAACCCTTTGACCACCCCAAAAATACCCTAAGCCTTCCTTATTTAAACCATAAGCATTTTGCATTACTTCACATCCAAAATGTCTTATTCCCCCAATGAAAGCCTTGAATCTCCTACATTTTCTCCAATTGCTTTCAATCCAAACCCACCCAAGAACACTCTTAATCACATTTCTCCTACCAAGAATGATGATTGTGGAACTTCTTTTCTTCCACCACCACCCTTTAGTGTTCTTCCTCCTTCTCATGATAATGTCATGCACCATGGAACATATTGTCATTATTGTCAATATCAACATCTTGCTATGGCACACATCTATGAGGAGTTGAGCTACATCAAGAGTCTCTTAATCAAGCCTCCTCTTCACTTTGACTATGAGATCTCCAAAAAGCCACCACCGCCACCCTCTGCTATTACCTTGTCTTTCATATAAGCATTGATTGCTTATCCTCAAGACACCACATTCAAGCAAATCTTAGAATTCTAGAATAACTAGGATTAGATTTATGCTTTTGGCTTGTTTCTTTTTCCATACTTCTTTGTATGATGTTCCTTTAGTAACTTATCTTGGATCTTTGTCTTTGTGTTTTCTTCTCTTTTTATTTTATTTTTTATGTGACCTATTGCTATATATTGTTGGTTGTTTCTTTTGTTCAACTAACCCTTCTATGTAGCTTGTCACCATATCTCGATTCCTCGGTGCCCCAAGCTAGGGGGAGTAAGCACCAAGGGGGAGTCTTTGCAAAGTCCGTTTCTTCAACACCGGATTACGCAACCTTTTTGCTTCGACAAAGGGGGAGAAATGAATAAACTCGTCTTCGAAAATCTTGTTTTTGTGTGATTGAGTTTATGTATTGTCGAAATCAAAAAGGGGGAGATTGTTAATGCAATAATGACTAAAAACGTTACTTGCATTTTTCGGTATCGCTTAGTTTTGATTACGACAATATGTAAAAACAAGCATTTACGAAAACAACGAAAAACGAATTCTTGAGTTCAAGTATTTTTCATTTTACCCATTTTCACTTAAGGTATGGATAAACAAGTACTAACCTTAATCAAGTGATCAAGTGATTTAATCTTTTCTTAAAACTCACTTTTTATTAAATGTGACAAGTTTTTATTAAACTTTATTTTTAAGAAAATGTTTTATTAAATTAATTATTTGAAATTTGAAAATGGCATATTCTTATAACTGTTAAGAATATCCTTTCAGGATATTTTTATACCCTGATAAGACCTCCACCACTAAAAGACAAAAAGGAGCGGAGTCTAGTCCGGCGGTACCTTAGCGCCTAGGCGGTACCTTATCGATAAGGTACCGCGGGCTGTGATAAGGTACCGCGGGCAGATATAGCCGTTGGCTCCTTTGTCCTTTAAATAGTTGGCCATTCTCAGCTTTTCACCTCACCTCTTTTGCACATTCATTTCCAGATTCAAACCCCTTCTTTAATCACTCAAATCTTTGATCATTTGTTTGATTATTACTTGTTTAAGAAGTGAATCTTGTTCTTCCATCTCTTCCTCTCCAAGTGTAAAGAGAAGAACACTATCCTAGTGAAGTGTTGAGTCCACCACCAAAGATCTATTGAAGATCAATTTGTATATTCTTGTAGTTGTGTCATTGTTGTGAAGATCCAAGTAGTTGTGTCTATTTGGAAGTTGTGTATGTACTAAGTATAGTTGTGTAGATTGGTCCTAGCTACGATTAGGGCTCGACTTTTAGCTTAGAGTCGGAAATTGGTTAAGCGACGTGTACGGTTTTCTCCACCATAAGGAGCTTGTTGTGTAGTGAACTCTCGAGTAAGGAGTACTCGAGGAGTGGAGTAGGAACAAGGAGTGAGCTTCGTTGCCGAACCACTATAAATCCTTGGTGTTCGGTTTGATCTTTCTTTACCCTTAACTCTTTACATTTCTTATTACTTTTTGCATATACATGTGTTAATATTAGATTAGCTACACTATCATTCTTTATTCTTTGTGGATATATTTTTTGTTAGTATTAGTTTAGCTACACTATCATTCTTTATTCTTTGTGGATATATTTATTAGTTTAGCTACACTATCATTGTTCATATTTGTGCATAAGAAGATTTCACATATTTCCTCAAGCCTATGTTTTTGAAAAAGGATTTTTGGAAATCATTTTTTAACAAGTAAATTTTAAGAAACTATTCAACCCCCCCTTCTAGTTTCTACAGTGAGTTTATGAACCAACACAAATTTAAAATCCCAAAATAATATTCACGGATAAATTTATTTCCTGAAATGTTGGACTGTCACCAAAAACGGTGTATGTAAACGTAAGCACGTAACGTAGAGTCCTCCGGTTTAGACGTAGTCGATGCTACTTCAAGACGTAAACCCAAATTTCTTCCCATAAATGAGTGAGTTCATAATATAACATTAAAATAATGTTTTCAAATAATAATTGAGAATAAAATATCGACCATAAATTGACGGATTGTCACAGCATTTACCCCTAAACAGGATCTTTGTCCTCAAAGATTAATTTATCTTACTACTCGCTTCTTATAGAGTTAGAGCCATGTGGGTATTTCATCCACCTTCGGTCTTTTCTCACAAGTGTAATTCATTACAATACGCGAGTTTCATCAAACATAACTACGGGAATACGATCAGGATTAATGTTGACTTACTTTCTCTATCCATGATGTTCACGGGTTTTTGATGAATGCAACTTTTCGCCGATCTAAACTTTACTAAGAAACAGTCAGATTTTCACTTGATATACATTTTATCAAGTTCGATATACGAAACATAATTCACGCAACCCTTGAAGTCCTAGGGTAGATCCAGCTTATATGCCTTTCAAACCAACTTTTTACATTATCTCAATGGTCCCATACAACGGGGACTTATTTCCCATGATCTTTCAGATCATCAATTCACTTTTCCATGGTAATATTCTTTTTTTTTGGCATAACTTCGCTACCCATCCTGCACTTTAAGATCTACATTTCATATTCACATAACCTCCTGCCCACTACTGCAGTCAATAATCAAATCCTAATTTCAACAATCATTTCAGGTCTCGCGGGTCGGGTATTTTGTAAGGTTAGGTTTTTCATCATAGGCAACCTTAAACCTAAAAGACATGTCCAACTCACAATGGGTGTATGTCGGATGTCTTCATCCCAACTCATGCTTACAGATTCTCTCATATTTAGATCCCGACAAGATTCGATATCGATCCTAACACGATAATTATCAATGATGATCTCTCCAAAGGAAAGCGATTATACGGTTTAGTACCAAAGTTCAATCATTTAAACATAAACAACACTTATAGTGTTTTGTATCGTTACTTTACCTCGTCCCTTCGATTGGGGTGGTAAACAATACTCTCATCAAGGCTCGTTCCCAATGACTTCTGAGCGAATCTCTAGAAATTCAATGCGAAGCGAGGATCTTGATAGAGATGATCGATACAGGCACACTATGTTTACACAACTTCTTTAAATACAAAGAGTCAATTTCTTCATCGAGAATCTATCATTAACAGGAATGATATTAGCAGATTTGGTCAGTTTGTCGACGATGACACAAATCGAATCAAATTCAGATGATGACCTTTGCAATAGTTTGACGTTTACTAATGTATGAGGCGATGTCTGCCTTCATAATTTGTCATCAGTACAACTTCTACACATAAAGATACATTTAATCAGAAATAGCATGAATAGAATACTTAATCTTATGAGATTCCAACATGAATAAATCTCAAAATCTCCATATTTAGACAACCACAAGCGGCCTTTTATACATTTAACGCCATCAGCTTCTCAATTCTAATGGTTCACATTAGCCACGAACCCCTTTTATTATCTATATTATCCTTTTTACAAGCATCAACTATTTTTAAATTGTTCGGCAATTTATTTTGCACAGTTCATTACTAAGGAACACATCCTAATTGATTTCTTTATCTTTTCTACATAATGTGTCAGTATCTACATTCACCTTTCCTGATAAAATAATTATCATGACCACAATTCATTCAGAAATCCTTTCTTCATATTTTCTAAGTTTTAGTTTCGTCTCAACTATCATTTTTTATCAGTTTTGCTCAATCCGACGTCTAAAGCATCGATAATTACTACAAGCAATTAAATAATAAATATTCAATCTTTGTGAAACGTAAACGTAAAAAAAATAATTTAAATTTCTTAGTTCGACCAATTATATACAAAGGTTCAAAATAAATTTGAATTTAATTAATACGATTTTTGTTGATTTACCGAAAATAATTAATAAGATTTGTAAATGTTCGAAAAATCTTTGTTTATAATTTGGTCAAAATTTCTTAGTTGAAAAGCAAAAATTTTCGTTTCTATTTTTAAGTCATGGTTTAAATGGTTTCCTCAATTCCTTTTAGGTTGTCTTGAGGTATACACAAACATTTACCCCTAAAGGAGTCTAGTTAAATGATTTGGGTATGAGGGAATAATCCCTTAAAAATCCTTTGATAATATATTTGTCAAAACATATTTGCGCTTTCTTTTTGGTAAAACCCAAAGTCTCAAATGGCTCTAATTTTTTTGAAGAGTCAATATATTCCATTATCTATTAATCACACGGTCAATTAATGTAAAGGATTAAGCCTTAAATTACATGTTAAATACTCAAGGTACAGGTTTTCATTGTTCGGCCATTTCAGGGCAGTCTATAAATAATTATTAACTCATTCTTATTCTTAGAAACAAACAAATGGTCCTTAATGATCACAAGCATGAATTTATCAAATTACAGCCTACACGCGTGATTCACCAAATTTATGGATGCTACATGTGCATTGGTCAATTCAAACAACATAACATGAAACTCACAATGTTCATTACAAGTTCTGAATGCAGCGATTGGAATAGATAATCTTTTTCGCGGACGCGAAATTGATGATAACCATGTCGTGGATCAAATTTTTAGAACATACGCTAGAACCTTGTAAATGATCGAACAAATCTTCCATCTCGGGTAGTGGATATAGATTTTGATCATCAGTATACTTAGTTCACTGTAATTCAACAAATATAAGGAATGATAACACCATAGCTATTCATGATGACGAGCTCGGTAGAATAAAAGCTTTCTCCGGCAACTCTCTCAATTGTACGGTAATTCTTTTAATTCAGATGGTGCTGACGTACAGTGCACATGTCACAGATGCAGCACTAGGAATATAATCAATACCAAATTCAACTTGCCTTAATGGCGAAAGTCTAGGTAATTCACCAGCGAATACCTCCTAAAGTTTCAGATAACAAAAACATCTTTTAATATATTTAGTTTAAGTTCTTTCTATATTACAAGGTCTATGACTAATTCAAAACCATTCATGGTATACTTTCAAGTCTAAATGCAGGATATGGTCATCCATCAAGAATTATTTAGATCACTTTTGATAATCAACATCTTATCTTTTAGGGGAATTCTACTCGAGGTCCCATCAATTAAGACAATGTCGTCATGTCATAATCAGTCAATCCATTCTACTAGCACTACCAACTTTTCAGTTTTATTGCCGTTGATAAGATGTGAACTTCTCAAAAGACTAATAATAACTCATAATCCTTCACAAATTCAAGGATATATGGAGACATAGCTAACATTAAAAGAGTAAGGTTAACGCATGATTTACGCGAGAGAATTTCAAATCAGATAAAGACGGAAACATTTAACGAATATGAATATATCCCATGTTTTCATGATTTGAGTACGCATTCGAAAGATCCTCTGATCGTTACCCAGGTCATTCAAATGACTAATCAAAAGAAATGATAGGAACGTCGATACATCCAATCGGGTATCAACACTCGGTAATCAGATACTTTTCTAAAGAATCTCACCACGGGAGAATTGGACAAGAAGGGGATATCAATTGTCAAATAAGACAATTTTCCACAGATGATTAAATTCGATTCAGAAGAATAAATGGTACGGGCACATATGTAGGTGTCTCTAACAGTATGTCCCTATTTTGCACTTCTTGCAGATCTCATAAAGTTTAATCTTTAACAACTTCCAAAAAAATGTAATGTTTATTAACAATTTCATGGTGACTACTAATCAGCCTTGCATGGTCCCTTCCAAATTGTATGTAGGCGCGCAACTATATACAATTTTAAGATTAACGATGCAATACTCAGTTCATCAAAACTTTGTCATCATGTTTAAAATAAAAATATTTTTATGCTTAATTCTTGAAGAAGAATCAAAAATAAACTTACAGAGATGTTCTTTGTTATGGAAACAATTAAGTTTTCCAAGGTGTTTCATAAAAAACTTTATTTCAATAACGATTACTTATAAATCTCACTTTGAATAATCCTTATAGTGATGAAAGTTTAATTTTTCTCAAGGGATACTGTTTTATCTTATAAAAACAATGAGTGATCTGCAAAGGAGTGATGAAGAGCTATTCACCAAGAACTAACTACAATATGATATGAAATGAGCCTAGTCAAATAATCATGAGGTTCATGACCTCGATGGCACTCAAAAAGAATAATCCACAACGTAACTCAAATCGAGAGGAGTACTTGTTCAATTGTTGCATCACCAATGCGAACATTAGGATGAAGCAAGAAAAGATAGATAGCATCGATACATGTAAGATTTAGCAATCAAATGTAGTCTTTTCATTAATCACAAACAAGTCAAAATTGTACCGTAACACATTACGTGTCACTATGTCATACAATTCCAAGAACTCATCCTACCAACTGATGTCTCAATTAAGTTAGGGATTTTTAAAAGACACCACAATGAATACTAATCTATAATAGTCATTAGGTGTTCCACATGTCCCGAAAGATCCATCGGTCCCAATTTAGAAAAAGATTTCTTTAATTTATTTCTTGGACACTGGGCATCCTTGTTAGTGAACAATGGCCTAGGAACAACCCTTAACACGAACCAACAATCATCTAAAACCTTATAATTCAATTACAGGACTTAACGACTTCCTCTTATCAATCTCATATTCCATACGAGTTAAATTTCTACTTCATTCATGTTTCAACCAAATCATACTCAATGCGATATCCTACCTCATTCTCCAATACTGTCAACCTTATTCTTAGACCTTGAAAGGGCAATAAAGTTCGATATGAATAACACTTAATTTCCAATCCTATAGTTCCTTCATCAATAGTTATCAAATGAGTCACTAGTATGAAATGACTCACAAATTCCATTAGACTTCTCGGAGAGGTACTTGTGGCATGAGGCTTTTGGGTAATGGTTCCAATGACAGCCTCAAGTGCAACATTCACCCTTCCGATTTCAAATTTAAGAATTGGGTGACAACGAATCGGATGACACCTTTCCAGGTGGTAACGTTTTGTCAAACTCCACTCTATAAGGAAAGATCGTCATGACATCGATATCAGATTTAATCTCGCCAATTCTTCTTCAATCACAATTAACTAATATCAACATTTCTACGAATATCAACCATTTCGTTGGGATCATAAATATCCACAACTTGGTTTAGATCTAGAATAGCTAGAATTCCTACGGGAATAGCTTAGATTAATTTACTATGGGATTTAGGGTTCCTTATGACAATCTACGTCGTATAAATACCTCGTATAAGTATTAAAATAATCATCAAACAATCATGTAATCAAATTACAACATATATATAATATATATAATCCAATATATATATATATATATATATATATATATATATATATATATATATATATATATATATATATATATATATATATATATATATATATATATATATATATATATATATATATATATATATATATATATATATATATATATATATATATATATATATATATATATATATATATATATTAAAATAACACTTCTCAGTCTGGCCTTGTCGGTAACTCGGGAATTCTTCGGCACCGTTATAGTCAAAAGATTTTTAGAGATTTTGTGAAAAATGTTTATAATTAAAAGATTTTGAATGTTTTATTCAAAACCTTGGTTTTAAAAATCTTTCGTTCTGTATAACGAGAGCTCTGGTACCAAACTGTAACACCCCCAAATATTCATACTTTAGTTCAGCGGAAGAGTCATTGGTGTTACGGGATAGCACATTACTCAAATCATAGACAACGCTTAAAAATCGCGTCGTTTAATAGTAAAGCATTTTCCATTCATGAATATCAATTTACATAGGTCCCAAGTCATAGTATTTCATACAATTTTAAAAAACATTTGAATGGAAATTTGTTATTTAAGTGCGGGCCATGAATTCTTGTTGTCTTCCCGAGAATTACCTTCAAGTACCTGAGATAAAACATGTTAAAAGAAAAGGTCAGTGAAAACGCCGAGTGAATTCATAGAGTTTAATGAAATCCATTAATATATCATCAGTATAAAATTATTACCGAAAATCATTTTTGTACAAATCTTCATAGTAGGCCATAAAATAAGCCAAATTTTTTTATACAAATCTTTGTTGTAAATAATACTATAGGCTTTTGCCTTCAAAACCATTATACGAGCCAATGTTGTAAAAACATCATACAATACGTTTGATAACGTTGTATAGAGTTAAATAAAAACCGTTATATGAATATGGTTAAGTAAAACCAAAACACGATAATAATATCAATAATAAGACCCCGAATTGCTAGTCAGACAATATATTCTAATTCAATGCGTATAGCAGTATTTTCGTTATTTGGATTATTATAAGCCGCATGACATTGCTACCTTACTATAACAAAGAACAGGTAGCTAACCCGAAACTCATTTTCCCATCTAAAACAGCGTGTCGTCACAATAATCACGCTTATGTAAATCTTCTCATACATAAATTCGCTTACCAATCAATGTGGCACGACGGGGATCAACCGTCAAGGCGCGAACTGGGGTGATCTTCCCCAAATAGTACTATTATATGCATAAGCGTCTACCAAATACCGGTATTTCACAATTCATGCTAATGGGACTTTTAGTGACATAACCTAACTAATAATAATCCATTTTGTTTCATTTATCAGCTCATATAATCATTCATCGGGTCATACAATCATTCGGGTCCAAATCAATAAACAAACAATCGGGACAACTGGTGTCCTATTTTATTAAAACTAACATGTTATCTCCCTCGCGGGTTTATAAAACATTTCATAAAAACATTTAAAAGAGTGCGAGGCTATGAACTCACGTTGATTGGAAAAGGAGGTTATCGGCGATTTGGATGTACGATACGTGCTTCAATCACGTAAACCTAGACAAATAATACTCGTCTTAGACTCTTGTCCAATGACTTTATAAAAATAATGTCTATGTATATATATGATGATTTTATAAATATGATGATGATCAAGTGGGATTGTACATCTTTATTCACTCATTATAGTGTCATGTGTTGGTAAATTTTCATACTAGTTTCACTAGTTTATCTTCTTACTTGTCAAGGCCCAATAAGCCCATTACCTTATTTTAGTCCATTTTACACTTTTAACATCAGTCCTATACTTACATGTTGGGCCCAAGTGGGTTAAGCCCAATAAGTAAGTTCATAAGTGTTTAGCCAAATTAGTTGGATTAATAGTCCAATAAGGCTAATTTGGCCCGTTAATGTCCATAAGTTATAAAGCTCGGGTTTTATCGGTTTTTACTTTTTATATAAGTTTATACATCAGTATGTGAGTTTATAAAAGTTTACATTAGACGGGTCCGACCGTCTAAGTTTTATTTGACAAAAACGTTAATCTTTCGGTTTTAGCCGAAAAGACGTAAAACTTATGTATATAGTTTTATAACTTGTAAAATGTTTGTACTTGTAGATTATATAAAATGTCTCATTTTAATATCATAATGTATAACTCTCATTTATAATTATTATTAGTAACTAGGGGTTTTTATATATGTATATTTTATAAGTACATAATTTGAGTGCTTTAGTAACTAGGGGTTTTTATATATGTATATTTTATAAGTACATAATTTGAGTGCTTATATTATATACTTTTTATTTTACAAAATCTGATCCTAAATATTCAGTCCACTAAAACATCCATATCTAGAGTTATATAAGGATATAGAACCCCAAATTGTTATAGCAGAAACTACATGATATGTGCTTCATTTAACTCTTTTATAGCTACTGATGAATCAGCATCTAAGTATTTTAATAAATTCGTCCAAAACAGTCTATGCAGATTTGTACTCCAATATTGTTTTGATCATATCTCACTCATTTTAAGGATTCCATTGTATGGCAAACTCTCACATGTGTATAAGCCATATACCTTACTGTATATTAAATAATCTATGCCATTTTAACAAGTTATCATATGGTTATTATCTATTTTACACAGCTTACTATTTTAAGCATGATTTTAACATCCTTTCATGTAGATTTTAATCTTTTTAATCAAATCTATCAACACCAAATCCCCACATAATATTTTGATCATCATTCATCATCATATACATATACATAAATAAAGAAAATACAAGATTACATATTCGAAATAACAAGAGGATAGGAAGAAACAATCTCTATAACACCAAAATGATGAAATGATGAGTTTTTGGATGAACAAGACTTGGTTTTGGGTAACCAATCTTATGAGATATCAACATCACTTCTAGGATCACCAAGTATTTGTAGACTCCTCCAAAAATCAGCCCTTGATCTTCATGAAATCTCCTTTGTGGATGTTATGATCACCTCCAATCAATAAGGCTTCAAAAGGACATCTTCTTGTGTAAGAATAACATAGGATTCATGGATGAATTTTGATCAATGGTGGTGGTTTATGGGTGGTGGTGGACGGCCAAGAGAGCAAAAGAGAGAGAGAGAGAGAGATGTGTGAATTTTGCATGTAAGATATGAGTTGCTAGTGGTTTAGTTAGCTTGTTTAAGCCTTAAGTGGTTTTGAATGAAAAGGAGGACATGTGTCCTTGGTTTAATATCAAGTTGACACACACATGAAGTGTGTTGGCTAAGCTTGCCGCCACTTGTTATGGGGATGGGCAAGTGTAAACTTGTCCCATCCCTATTAATTTACAGGTACTCCTCGATTCTAGTTTCCTTGATTTGCGTGCCCTCGGGTCGTTTTACGAAAAACGTTTTTATAAATTATGAATCAACTGCACAAAACGAATCTAATAAAAATTGTCTTATAAAAAACGGAGTTAAAAAACGTAAATACGTAAACCTAGGGTTTCCGGTTTAGTCGTAAAGGACGTTAAATTATGCTCGTAAGTCCTAATCTCTTCTCTTAAATTTGTGAGTTTATGAACCAACACAAATTTAAAATCCTAAAATAATATTCACGGATAAATTTATTTCCTGAAATGTCGGACTGTCACCAAAAATGGTGTATGTAAACGTAAGCACGTAACGCAGAGTCCTCCGGCTTAGACGTAATCGATGCTACTTCAAGACGTAAACCCAAATTTCTTCCCATAAATGAGTGAGTTCATAATATAACATTAAAATAATGTTTTCAAATAATAACTGAGAATAAAATATCGACCATAAATTGACGGATTGTCACAATTCAAAAGTTGAAAGTAGGGGAAACTTTCCTAGGGGTATTAGACTAATCATGAAGAGACCAATGCTAAATAGCTCTGCTCTAATGTACACCCTTGTAAAGACAAGGTAGATACACAGAAACTCAAGAGTCCTCCATTAAGCAAAGTTATAAACACAAAGAGTTAATACATAAGCAACCCTGCACCTGGTCAACCCAAGAAAATAAGCATACCCTAGTCACCATCCCTACCTTTCCCTTACCTATGGTCAGTTAGTCTTGGCAATGTGTACTAAACATCTGAATCTAGACAGCAAGCTGTTGAATAAAGAAGTATAAGTACACATTACAGTGCCTCAAGGCTTCAGAATTCTGACAAGCTTTGCAGCAAGTTTTCATCATTCTGAACCCTTGCTCACCAGTGGATATGATCTAGAATCATATATGAGTATCCTAAGGATACCCTAAATCCTAAAGGTGTGACCTAACCTCCCCTAAAACATAGAGCATGTACCTGATTCTCCCGTAAGTGTAGCATGCACCATTTGAATCTTTTCATTGTTAGTCTAAAACCACATATAACCACTTTTAAAAAGAACAAACTCAGTTTAAGAGAAGAACTCTTAGTAGGGGAATGAAACCCAGCAGGGGAATCTTTTTTCAAAGGCAGTGGAATGAAAAGTGATGGAAAAAATGACTAACATATATACAACAACAACAATAAAGCAATCATGGGTATACAAGACAAAATAAACATCAATTTTTAGGGAGAAACCATTCCAATACTTGCAACCAAGTACTGAAACCTCCCCACTTCAAAAGCTTTTGTCAAAAGATCAGCATCATTAAGTTCTGTATCAATTGTCTCTGGACAATCAACCCTTTTTCAAAACAATCTCTAATAAAATGATGTCTTATTTCAATATGTTTAGTCTTGCTATGAAAAACAGGATTCTTAATAATGCAAATGGTGCTGTTATTGTCAATAAATATCTTGGTTTTAAGAAAATTGTACCCATAATCTAGCAGCTGGTTTTGAACCCAAAGAACTTGACCACAGCATGCAGCAGCTGCTACATACTCAGCTTCAGTTGTGGATGTGGCCAGAATAGTCTGCTTCTTACACTGCCAAGATATGAGCCTGCTCCCCAAAAATTGGCATCCACATGTTGTAGACTTCCTATCATTGTTGTCACCAGCATAATCACTATCTGAGTAGGATATCAGCTCAAATGGTGACTCCTTGGGATACCAAAGTCCTAAAGTTGGATGACACTTTAGATACCTAAAAATTCTCTTCACAGCAAATAGATGACACTCTGCGGGTGCCACTTGGTATCTTGCACATAAACAGATTGCAAACATGATGTCAGGTCTTGAAGTTGTAAGGTACATGAGAGATCCAATCATAGATCTATAATTCCTGACATCAATAAGCTTTCCAGGACCATCTTTGCCCCAAGGATGATCCTTATCCATTGGAGTGGAAACTTTTTTTCCTTCACACATGCCAAACTTCTTCACAATTTCAGCCACATATTTGTCTTGTGAGATTAATATCCCATCTTTCATCTGCTGAACTTGTAACCCTAAAAAGAAGTTGAGTTCACCCATGGCACTTATTTGAAATATGTCCTGCATCAACTTGGCAAACTCTTTGCTAAGAATAGAGTTTCTGGATCCAAAGATGATGTCATCAACATAGACTTGTACCAAAAGAAAGTCACCCTTTTGTTTCTTGATAAACAAGGTCTGGTCAATTTTCCCCCTGTTGAAGCCATTATCCAACAGATATTTAGAAAGAGTTCCATACCAGGCCCTAGGAGCTTGGTGAAGTCCATACATAGCCTTCTTCACCTTGTACACTTTGTCTGGGTATTATAGGTCTTCAAACCCTAGAGGTTGCATAACATAGACTTCTTCATCAATGGTGCCATATAAAAAGGCACTCTTAACATCCATTTGGTACACTGTGAAGTCCATGAATGAAGCATAAGCAAGAAACAATCTAATGGCTTCAATCCTGGCTATTGTAGCAAAGACTTCTTCATAATCAATGCCTTCTTCCTATGTATATCCCTGTGCCACCAGTCTTGCTTTGTTTCTGACTACAATACCCCTCTCATCCTTTTTGTTCATGAGCACCCACTTTGTCCCAATAGGCCTTGCCCATTTTGGACAATCTACCAGAATCCAAACTTCTTGAATGTCAAACTGTAAGAGCTCCTCTTGCATAGCTTCAACCCAACTTGGATCATTTAAAGACTGAAAAATCTTCTTTGGCTCTTCTTGTGACAAAAATACAGTAAACAGACAACATTGCATGTTGTCATGATTAAACTTCATAGTGATGTTTGCAATGAAGCTGTGTTCCTTTGCTGAATACCTTGTATGTCTAGGAGCTTCAGGATCACCAATGATTTGTGACAAGGGGTGATCTTTATTGATTATGTAGGTAGGCTACATGCTCATGATTACTTTGTTTCATCCTCTTCCAAATCAGAATTGATGGGGCTATCTTGATTGGGAAAGAACTCCTCAAAAGAGCTTCCAAATGATACTGCATGACCTAGAGATGGATGCTGATGAGCTGATGCAGCTCTGAATAACTTGGACCTCCACTCCTAATTATTCTGCTTCCACTACTGGACATGAGTGGACCACCAGATATAGGTGAAGATGAGGAAAAGAGTGGGGATTCTCTTTCTTCATCATTAACATCATTGACAGCTGGATCCTTGGTAGCAGGGGAAGCAATTGATCTAGCAGGGGAATCCTGGATTCCACTGCTTTCAGCCATTCTACTGCTTTCAGAAGTTGACTTAGAAGGGGAAGAGATTGGCTGTTCTTTCCTTTGAGATGTATCATCTTCTTCACCTGTTTTTGGAGCAGCTTCAATGGGAAACAGTGAGGGCACATTCATATACCTCAATGGTGGCTTCTCCACACCAGTTGGTTCTTTAGTACCTGAAATGTTAGTATTTTGAAAAGCAACAGGTACATAATTCATAGACTTTGAAAGAACCTCAATATCAAAGAATCAATCAGGACCTGTTTGTACATCTTCAGGCTTGTCTTCAAGAAAATTCACATGAAGATTTTCTGTCACTTTGCTTGTCTTCTTGTTGAAGACCCTATATCCCTTGTTGTTTAATGAATAACCAACAAAGTACCCATCATCCCCCTTTTTACTGAACTTGCCTAGATTGTCAATTGTTTTCAAAATGATCACATGACATCCAAATGGTCTAAAGAAGTCAATTAAAGGAGGTCTTCCATTAAACAGCTGATAAGGGGTCTTGTTGTGTGCCTTAACCACCAAGGCCCTGTTTTGAACATCACAAGCAGTGGCTACAGCCTCAACCCAAAAGATAACTGGAAGCTTGGAATCAGATAGCATAGTCCTTGCAGCTTCAATAAGTGTCATATTCCTTCTTTTTGCAACTCCATTTTGTTGAGGTGTTCTTGCTATACTGAATTCCCTCTTTATTCCTTTGTTTATGCAAAAAGTGTCCAGTTTCTTATTTCTGAATTCACCACCATTGTCTGATCTCATGGTCACTACCCTCATACTTTTGGAAAGTTAAATCTGATTGATGAACCCAATGAGTACATCTGGTGTGTCACTCTTTTCAAGCAGAAAGAATGTCCATGTGAACCTTGAAAAATCATCAGTAATCACTAGGCAGTACCATTTCTTCATTATGCTTGCCACATAAGTAGGACCAAAAAGGTCTATATGCAGTAATTCCAATGGCTTGGTAGTGGACATACTTGTTTTTTATTTGCAAGAGGCTCTATGTTGCTTCCCTTTCAGACAAGCAACACAAGTATGATCATTGGCAAAGGACTAGGAAGGAAGACCATGAACCAGATTATATTTACCAGTTTGTTCATGTTCTTAAAATTAAGATGACCAAGTCTTCTATGCCATTTCTTACATTCATCAACTGAGGCTTTAGCAATAAAAAAGGTTTCATTGTCTTGAAGAGAGATGTCCTTAAGATCAATTGTGTACATATTCTTTTGTCTTGGTGTTCTGAGTACAATAGGAGTGTTGGGTGGTAAGACAAACTCCTTCCCTAACACCAGACATTCAGTATCTGTAAACAAGACAAAATTCTTGTTATCAGTCATTTGTGACACACTGAAGAGATTGTACTTGAGCTCTTTCACCAAATAAACATTGTCAAAGGTCATCCCATTGGTGACAATAGTTCCTTTTCCTGTGATTGTTCCATGCCCATCTCCAAAAGAAACATCATCATTGTCATGCAGGGGAACAAAGTTAGACAGATAAGATTTATGTCCAGTCATGATCCTTGAGCATCCACTATCCCAATATGCTTTATCATTCATGTTCTTCTTTATTACCTGCAAAAAGAAAAACAATTTAGTTTTTCTTGGGGACCCAAGCCATTTTAGACTTGGATCTACCTCGTGTATCAATATAGGATAGCTTATCAAAGACTAGAGATACACCATTGGACTGAGCACCCCTTTTGGGTACCCAAACCCAACGAGCTAAGGCTTTCACAGCTTTTCCCCATCTGCCCATGTTCCTAGAGGGCAAAACTTTGCTAGCAGGGGATACCCTAGATTTTGCAGGGGAATCCCTATGCTTGACAGAGGGAACCCATCTTTTGTTTTGGCCTCTATTGATGTGTTGGTAAGGTCTAGAGACAGATTTATATGCATTATGGGGTGTTGGGTTGATCATAGAAGGGTTGGTCTTGGGATATGCATTATTCACCTTCCTTAGAGCAGGAACAACATACTTATCAGATACCTTGTTTCTCAAGGCAGGGGCAACATACTTGGCAGGGGAAAAGGATTTTGCCCCTGCATTCAGAAGAATGGCTTTTGGTTGCATGTCCTTTAAAGGATTTGCAGCCACCACTTCTATTGGTGCCTGACAGTCTTGATAAGTGTGATCAAAACTGCCACATGTGAAACAAGGTTTGGTGTTTATCACAAAGTCCTCTCCTAATTGATGAGACTTTTGGTCATTCCAATTTCTTTGATTACCTCTAACAGACCTATACATACCAGTATATTTAACAGTGGATTTAGAGGACTTTGATCCTGTTTTAGATTTGGGTGAACTACTCTTAGAAATAGAATCGCTTCCAAAAAGTCCTTCTCTTGAAAAGAGAACATGGTTATCAATTTTCCACTGTTTTAAAGCAATTTGTTCCTTTTCAAAGTCCCTAACAACACTGGTTTTCACTAGTGGTTCATCTGTTTCTAGATTATTAGGTATGTATGCACTTAAGTCAAATTCAATATCTTCCTGCTTCTTGAAACAAGAGAGACCAGTCCAAGACAGGTCTTTTCTAGGAACAGGTGCATGAATATTAGCAGGTGGTGGTGGTATAGCAACATGCTCATTTTTTACACCAAAACCTGTTTTGTCCCTAGGAGACTGTCCATTTTCAACTGCTTTAGTTAAATCTTTAGAAGCTTTTCCAAAATTTTCAATAGTTTCTTCATCAATCCTTTTATTAGATCTAAAAACTTCTAGTTCAGCAGTTAATTCCTTAATGAAATCATTATTTTCTTTAGCATCTCTCTCTAAAATCACAATGTGATCTCTATATGTAGAAAAGCTAAAAGCTATCCGGTGGTCTAATGTGGTGGAAAAGGGTGGTGGAAGCCATTGTTGGCTTAGAGAGAGAGAAAGAGAGGTTGAGAGTAAAATGTGTGTATTCCCAAATGAATAAAATAACAATCAACACCCCTCCTTGGAAGCTAAGGAGGGGTATATATAGTCACGCACATTACAAAGAGCCTAGTCTAGTCTAAATGTGCGTGACTATGATAACTAACGGGAATTCTTAAATGTCGTCACATAAAGTGAGTTTCCAACAATCTTCCCCCATGGGACGACGTGTAGAATTCCTTACAATATTCTACCTATCAAGTACAAAATAATTAAGAACAAGAGCTTCCATGAAGCATCCAATGCTGATGATGTCTTCTGAGGCCTTTGACTTCAAAACGACTCATCTTTAACTTGTAGTAGAAATACTGTAACGGCACGAGCTAAGTAACCCATACACTTCTGGTTAAGGAGAAGCTTCTGAATTAGCTTCCCCCTAATTCATGCCACGTAAACTTGATGTAGAAGCATTTTAAATAGCTTCCCCCAAGTAGATCAACAACTTTTCATCTCACGCTTGAATAATTCTTCTGAATTTTTCTTCCCCCTGAGAGTTCAAGTTATGCATACCAGAAAGAATCAAGACACTTCTTCCCCCACATAGTTGAAGAAGGTAAATCAATCCCAATTATGAAGCTCAAATACTGAAGTGGACACTTTATCCCATTCATGAAGTTGACATCGTAACACCAGAGTCAATCAAGTCCCGGAAATGCACACGTCTTCTTCCGGAGATGCACCAGAGTCAATTAAGTCCCGGGAATGCATAAAGGATAATGATGATGTTTAATTGCAACAATCAAACAATTAAACCTCGAATCAGTAGTGTACCGTTTGGAGATTGATAACGACACGAGTTAAAACACTGATTTTCTCTGCGGCTATGACAAATGTCATCCCGGAATATCTTCAAATCAAAAGAAGGTATGAAGTTCATCACGTGTACTCGTTGTGCGTTCAATGTGTCTGCTTCTTCCCCCTTGATGGTTTCGAAATTCGGAACCATCAATAAATTGTACGCACATGAACCTGAAATCTCGTGAGAATAATAAATAAGCTGAATTATATATTTTGTGAGAATCAGCTGTTGATCGAAAATCTCTTCTCATAAACTCTCCATGGCCACCTTTACCTTCCCACGTGAAAGCAATTTGAAGTGACCACTGAAATAATGAACCGGATACATCAAACGTGAAGCTGAATAAAAATCCTTCGATCTTGTGACTTAAGCTTGCACTATTGTTGAATGAAGAACGGTGGAGAAATCTCTAAGTACTCAATGCATCACTGAAGAAGTCTATAAGCACAACACCTCTTGAAATTATCCACGTCGACTAAGCGCGTGACACTGAGTACAACAATGTAACCCCTTTAAGTGATAGTTATCCGAGTCATCAACCATCCACCCCGAACCCGGAAACCAGATAACCAAGTCTTCATTCTAGGATTAAGCACGAGCAAGTTATCTAGTCAAAGATAAAATAAATACACGCCTTCGAAAAATCCGTCTTCAACGTCACGTAATTAATACCCGATCAAACAAAATCTGAAGCCACTAAAAAATCGCCCATTTTTTCTTCGGTCTCGTCAAAATATTTTTTTTTTTCATTTTGTCTCGTCTTTTGTCTCGTCATATAAATCATATCACTTTGTCTCGTTGAAACCCGACTTCAAAAAATACTCATATGTCATCGTATGACAAAAAAAATTCAAAGACTATGACATTTGATATTCATAACAAAAAAAAAACGTTTCAATATTCCCATTAATAGTTTCATACCATGGACCCACCATAATATGCATATCTTTATCAACATGTTCTTTTCCAAATATGCTTTGAATAGAAACGGATGTTAAATATTAGCACTGGATGCTCTTAACAAATTTCGAGGTATATGGCCCATCAATGAGTTAGACTTAGCCGTCCCCTCAACATTTGAAGTATTTGGTCCATAAAAACACTCGGCCCATCACCATTTAGGGATATCAATCAACCGGTGCAAAGTCAATTAAGATGTACTGTATATAAGACACATCACAACCCTAATTTGCATCATAGCTAATCTAATCCACTTATCACTTTATTTTCTCCGCCCCCAACTTCTATAATCCTCACACTCTATTTTTTAATCATATCCCAAATTTCACCAGATTCATCTAGTCACTCCTTATACATACACAATCTCACAGCCACAATCTCCAACACACTTCGATCTATATTCTAACTAAACCAAAAACGAATCTCATGTCTCATCTATACATACGAATCTCAGTAATTATCATCTTAATCCTATCACCATAAACAAACTATCCCGTAATCCATCTCTTCCAATGAGATCATATAATCCTTTTCAAACTAATGTGACAGCAATCAAATCAGAAGCTATAACACTCAATCACAGGAGAAACGACGGCAAGATCTTTGAACAAGATCTCGGGTAGGTTATAATTCGTGACTGCATGTTGCTTTTTGATTAAAGAATCGAAACAAAATCAGGATAATAACAAGTTTGTTATTAATCTTATTTTAATTTCGTATATTAACATTGGGTAAAAGCCAAACATGGATCTGTGATGCATGTCTTGTTCGTGCGTAGATCTAAAAGGATCTATGATATTGATATATCACACGAAAAAGAATAAACTGAGATCATTTGTGTTTTGAGTCATTTGCTGGTTTATAGAGGGTTTAGGTGACGATGGGAGTAGGTTAGATCGAGTGGTGTTGATTGGGAGTTATAAGGTTGGAGATTTGTTTGGTCCTGGTTAAATGTTGCGTTGTTAAAAAAAACAGTCGCAATGTTCTTTTGTTAAATACAGTCCATCGCAATGTTTTCCTTTAAAAACCCATCGCAATGTAGAGAAAAAATCGGCAGCATGACGTCATGTCTTATGCCATTGCGACAGGTCAGCCAACCATCGCAATGTGACTCATCGGAATGAGTCCCATCGCAATGGGTATGGCGAGCCCATCGGAATGTGTCAAAAACCACTCCATCGCAATACATGCGATCGTACCAAGAAGATAAATCCAAAAGTGGTCCTTTTTTTTCCTGAAAATCCGGGACTGATTTCTGGGTCAGATTTTCTGGCAAATCTGGGTTTTTCACCATCATCTTCAAAAAAAATATATAACCCAGAAAAAACAGTACTTAGATGAGGACTAAAGTGATAATCCAAGATACAAGAGATGACCAAATATAGTATAAGGTAACTGATGAGACTGTGACCAGCAACTTGACCATGATAATTTGACCATGTTTGACCAGTGATATAAATTTGGATATTTTGGACAAAAAATGATATGGATATGGACCAGTGAAAAAGTGATAAGATAACAACTTTTTGATGAAACCAAAAAGTAATGAAACCACCACAATGAGACTGTGGACAAAAAACATAAGACGTGACAAAGTATTTTGACAAATCAGACAAAGCTAAATGTAACGAGACACATAAATAAATTAGACCACCAAAATCGCATATACAAACACGATCCAAGGATGGAACCGTGGCTCTGATGCCAAATGTAGAAAAGCTAAAAGCTATCCGGTGGTCTAATGTGGTGGAAAAGGGTGGTGGAAGCCATTGTTGGCTTAGAGAGAGAGAAAGAGAGGTTGAGAGTAAAATGTGTGTATTCCCAAATAAATAAAATAACAATCAACACCCCTCCTTGGAAGCTAAGGAGGGGTATATATAGTCACGCACATTACAAAGAGCCTAGTCTAGTCTAAATGTGCGTGACTATGATAACTAACGGGAATTCTTAAATGTCGTCACATAAAGTGAGTTTCCAACACTATAATCACATTCTCTTTGTTTATACTCCCTTATGGTGGACTCTAGCTGTTCTAAAGCGCGTTTGTAGTTATCAAAGTCATTGTCACAATTAATGTAATCAACTTTTATCTTTCTTATTTGATCATTCAATGACTCAATATTTTTCCTACAAGCTTTAGTACAATATGAATCCTCATATACCTCATTGTTTGAGCTAGAGCTTGACATGGCCATAAGAGCAAAATCTTCCTCTTTTTCCTTAGCAACCAAGGCTTGATTTCTTTCAACACTCTCTGTCATGACACTCCAATTCCATCCACCTGCTCCATCTATCCCCTGCATGGCTACCATAGCCTTAGCACCAGAATCATCATCCCTGCTTTCCTTCCTATAGCTGCTCCTAGTCTTAGGTCCTCTGCATTCCCTAGCAAAATGACCTTTCTTGCCACAGTTGTAGCATTCTACCTTTGTTTTGTCAAATCCAGCTACATCAGAAGGATTGATGGAGATCTTCTTCCCATACTTCTTGTAAAACCTGTTGGCTCTCATACTGAGTAGAGCCATGTTCCACTTGATTTCCATCTCCTCCAGCCCTTGCTTACTGATTTGACTCATATCTTCATGTAACACAGTAGATCCTTGTGACCCTTGGGATGCTATGAAATCACAAGCAGTGTCAAGGCTGAATTACAGACCTTTCTTCATCATAAGATGATCCAGATCTAGTAGCAGGGGAATGAGTAGCAGGGCCAACTTCGATTCTACTTCCTTTGGAGATTCCACTGCTGTGAGATATGAAAGCCATGTTAGCAGGGGAATCAAGAGATCCACTTGAATTGGTGAGGATGGTTCCTAATGACTTCATCTCATTGACCACTGGCTCAAAAACTTTCAAGTTATTGTATATGTCATCAATGTTCTTGTCATCTATGCCATCCCTATTATGCCAAATAGCTTTGTAGACGAACCATTCTTTCTGAAGACTGTTAAGAAACCTGGTATTCACCTGTT
Source organism: Glebionis coronaria (assembly GCA_025667525.1). NCBI lineage: Eukaryota > Viridiplantae > Streptophyta > Magnoliopsida > Asterales > Asteraceae > Glebionis > Glebionis coronaria. The sequence goes on along the minus strand of CM046875.1, from coordinate 470,381,739 downwards.
CTTTTGTTACTTCTATTTCAAAGAACTCTAACTGAGCCACCAGATCTTGAAGCCTATTGTAGATAACACCAATTGATTCATCACCAATTGCTTTGAAAGAAGCAAATTGATCAAGCATTTGATTCTTCTTATTCTTCTTTGTGGCTTCATTTCCTCCAAAAGTTTTGCCTATTGCTTCCCAGAGTTCCTTAGCTATTTTGTACTTTCTGAATCTTAGCTGATGTCTATCAGGTAGAGCCAACAACAAGGAGCTGTGAGCCCTGACATCATGCCTTCTTGCCAGTATCTCCTTGTCAGCAAGGGCAGCAGACTTCTTCTTGGCTTCACTTTTGGAGCCTTAACCTTTTTCTTCTCCCTTATCCTTTTCTTCAACTTGTACAATCTTTGGAAATTGATCACCAAATTCTATGATTTCCCATAGAACATAGTGTTCCATTTTAAGGTATTGTTGAAGCCTGAATTCCCATAGTTCAAAGTTTTCAGGATCCAGAATGGGTAGTTTGAGAGCATTGTTGTTGGTTGAGGATGAATGAGAATTTGAAGACATGATTGATGTTGATTGTGGGAGATATTTTGTTCTTGGTTTAATCAAAGTTTCTCAACAAGCTCTGATACCACTTGTTGATCCCAAACTCAGATCTTAAACCTTAGCTTGTTTAAGGGTTGTGATAGAGACAATAGATTCAATCTAACACTAGATAAACTTTGCAATACAAATTAACTAAACAAGATGCGGAATGTAGTGTTTAGCACAAGAACAAATGGTTAAAGCAAACGTTAAACTTTAATATATCAAAGATATACGAATACCTAATAATGGTATTAGGGTTATAAAAACCTTAAAGTATGAAATGAAAGACAACAGAGAAAGACACACTTTGCATGATAACCTAGTGGGTCATTTTATAGTACAAGGACTCACGTACAAGATTACTACTAACAAACTTGGAAAGTATCTCGGAGTAGTAACTGAAACGCGTTATAATCTATTCCAAGTTTATCTCTAGCAGCAAGGTCTTTGACTTCAGCAGGGGAACCAATCCTCCTGCCTTTGTTATTTAGCAGGGGGAACTTACTCTAGCAGGGGAAACTTTGACCAACTAGCAGGGGTAACTAATACACTTATATTTATTCCCAACAGATTTCATCATGAGCAATAACACTTAGGTGTTCAGGTTGCAACTCCTCTTGGTTGCAAATGGATCTTCAAAAGTAAAATGAAGGTATATGAAACTATTAAAAAGTTCAAGGCAAGGTTAGTTATTCAGGGATTTATACATAAGTTAAGGATAGAGTACTTTGATACTTATGCTCCAGTGACACGTATCAATACCATAAGAATGTTGATTGCTTTGCATTAATTCACAATATGATCATATATCAAATGGATGTGAAGACATTATTCTTGAATGGTGAACTGGATGAGAATGTTTATATGAACCAGCCACAGGGCTTCAACATGCATAGTAATGAACTACTAAGGTGTGTAAACTGATCAAGTCTCTTATGGACTAAAGCATGCAATTAAGAAATAGCATCAAAACTTTGATGAAGTGGTTTTGTCTAATGGTTATTTACTTAACCAAGGTGACAAATGTGTATATAGAAAAATTGATGAATCTAATAAAGGAGTCATCATTTGTCTATATGTTGATGACATGTTAATTTTTAGAACTGACCAAGTTCAGGTTGACTTGATAAAGAAATTTTTTCATCAAGGTTCTACATGAAGGACATGGAGGAGACTGATGTTATGCATGGTATAAGGATTAAACATGAAAGTAATGAAATATCAGTTTCTTAGTCTCATTATATTGAGAAGGTCTTTAAGAAATTCATTACTTTGATTGTACTCTGGTAAGTACTCTTATGGATACAAGTGAGAAGCTGATGCCTAATAATGGCTAGGTTGTATCTCAACTTGAGTATTCTAGGGTAATCGTTTACTTGATGTATGTCATGACTTGTACAAGGCCTGACATTGCTTTTGTTTTGGGTAAACTGAGTAGGTACACTAGTAGTCCTAGTACTCAACATTGGCAAGCAATTTAGAAGGTAATCAAAGTATTTGAAAGAAACTATGGATTATAAATTGTCTTATACTGGGTTCCTTTAGTGTTGGAAGGATACACTGATGCAAGCTAATCAACACTACTAAGGACAATTTGTTCACCAGTGGCTGAGTATTCATGCTTGGTGGTGGTGCAATTTCTTGGGTATCTAAGACGTAAACTTGCATTACTGGTTTAATAATGGAGTCTGAATTTGTAGCTTTAACAACTATTAGTAAAGCAGTTAAATGGTCGAGAAACTTGCTTCACGAGATTCCATTATGGATCAAACCTGTGACACCTATATACACCCATTGTGATAGTGTAGCTACATTGGATAAGGCTTATAGCTACATGTACAATGGTAAGTCTAGACACTTAGGTGTCAGGCATAACATGATTCGTGAGCTTATCATGAATAAGGTGATTTCTATAGAGTTTGCGAGGCCTAAAAAAACTTAGTTGATCACTTGACGAATAGAATGGCTAAAGATTTGGTTATAAAGTCTACGAAATGGATGGGTTTAAAGTATAAAATTAGTCATTAAATGCTAAGACACCCAACTCTCTAAACTTGGGAGCTGAGTTCAATGTGGAAAACTAAACATTCAGGGGATTAAAGCACATGTTATATATATCATCCCAAGGATGTGCTTCTTACGTGCTGGAGAGGATGATGAAGTATTTACTTGTTAATGGTTAATTTATTTGAAAAATGCTTTAGCAAAAAGCATGAATAAAGAGAAATCACCTATGTGAATGTTGAGATTTTGCCTCTTAGGGAGCTAGACTTTTAGCTTTTACAACATTTATGAACTAGATATAGACACATGACTCATATTATGCCAAGAGCGTTTAAGTGTTTTAAAACTTGTGTGTATTTTATATTTTCATCTTCGGGCATTTAAAGGTTTTTTTTGAATGGCAGTTTGGTGCAGCGGAGTATCTTGCGTGCCACCGAGGCACCAAGTCTCTCAACCCGAGTTCGAATCATCTCACGAAGAGAATATCAACCCCCATGCTAGCCATCCAGTTTCTCATGAAGGGGCTTCAAGGCATTGCGATGGGATTCAAACTCGACTGCCAATTCTGAGAAAAATCCCCCACATAGGGAATGACAGGAGTCGAACCTCTGACCACCCCCACATGAAGACTATAACCAAATGCATCCATCCGACTGAGCTAGACTTCATTTGCAAAACACATTGATTCTCAAATATTTGAACGTGTAAGGTACTAAGGTGGAAATTAAATCTTTAAGATATTTTCATTTATCCACTGAGTTTGTTTAATGTTAATTTTCATGCAAAAGAAATTGTACTATTATTGGAAATATAGTTTAATTGTGTGTCAAGTTTATACCGAATAATGAGACTGGAGATACGGAGAGTACACCCATAAATACATGAACATCTGAACTCTGATAATGGTTAAGTATTTTTTAGGATCACTTCCTAATGAGGTTTTCGTGTTAACCTAAATATAAGGTCAAATAATCGTGATTACTTGATTTCAACTAGTGATCAACTAGACTATTGATTGTATTAACCCTCTAATTAGACTCTAAACACCAAGATAAACAAAGTAACAAAACCACTAATCTTGAATTAATAAACATAGAGGTTAGCATGAAAAAGTCGTATAAAAAATTAGGTATATGTGGGAGAGAGTGGGATCCACTATGATATTCTTTGACGCTCTTTTTCCTTGTTATTTTCTTTCATTCTTTCCCCGCCCCTACTCATCTCTCTATCCCTTTCTCACACGCACATCTCATCTCTCTCTTTCTCTCACACCAACTAACATAACATAAAACAAAGAATACCCACCGATAAAGAAAATAAAAACCACCAAAACGTTACTTGTACGATCATCATTCCAAAACCATCCCTCAATTTAACTCAACTCCAACCCACATTTATACATACATACATAATTATATAAACTCATAACCCCTTCATTACTACGCTTTTAATTCCCAAAAGGTAGACAGACAGAACTGTAACAGAAACAAAAAAAGGTATTGTTGACTATTCCGTAACGTAACTGATTCATCTTCAGTTTCATCAATTTCTTTTTCATGTTTAATTAAATGCACTCCTACACGTTACTATTACGATCTGTTCAATTTATTGTTATACGTTAGTATTTGATTCTATTGTTAAGCTTTTGATCGCTATGTTATTGCGATCATGATTTGAGTTATTCCATATTTGAGGAGGTATGACCATCACATCATAATCACAAAAGTCTGTGTGTTTTTATTGAGGGGGTGTTTGTTTCCACGTAAAAACTGAACAAACACCCCTCAAGTTGATGAAATGTAGTTTTGGTAGTATTTCATTAAATACGGGTGTGTTTGGCGTTGTCATCTTTGATGCTTGTTTGGTAAACAACAACTAGCTTTATCTATTTGTTCCGAATGATCATTTTCTAGCGCTCCGTGAAGTAGCATTCAGGAGCGTAGATCATATAGGAGTTGTTTTACGCATTATGATTAAAACTACGTTACCAGATGTTTTTATAGAAAAAAGTTGCTACTGGTTACTTTTACCAAACACACCTAACTTTTTTTTTGGATCACAAGGTTTGTTGTTTCCTATGGCGCAATTCATAGGAGCTACCAGGTTTTCTGATTTTTGTAGCTGTGCAGAATCTCTTGTAAAATTAATAAAATCATTAATAATATAGTTTCGCCCGAACATAAAACATTAAATCAAGTTACGAATGTTACTCAACTTTTTTCTAGTTTTCTCTGTCCCTGCTTGATGCTTACAGCTAGTTTATATTTTATATTTGTACATTATTGAGTTTTTTTGGTTTTTATGGCTTTAGAATATATCCTTCATAAAAGGCATGAAATCACATCAGCCGCCCAAGTAATTTGTTAACTAATACATGAGTATGCTGCTATTTGGGTGAATTTTAGGTTGTATGCCTTTGCAAGAGTTTTATGCTCTCCTTATTTATAAAACAAGATCGCCTGTCATTCATTAATTAAATAACGACAATGCATTTGTTTTGTCTCAGGTTTACAGTTTCTCGGAACTTTAGATGAGTACTGTTACTGCAAGTGAAGGAACCCCGGAGGTTGGTAACCGGAGAGTGAAGTCCAGTGGTTCTGCTGGTTCTAGTGGCAAAAACAGACGACACTCTATTGGTACAACAAGTTCCGGGAAGAGTAGCGGAGAAGAGGTTAACAGCGTTCCTAATTATCTCAGAGCTTCCACTGGTTCCTGTCATGATTTCTGTAAATATGGTAAGCATCATGAACACGTAAAGTCTGCTATTCCCGTAAAGTTCAAACGAACAACAGTTGTCAATAAAGAGAAAGTTGCTAAGACCGTAGTTCCAGTAGAGAAAAAGAAAACCACAACAGTCGCAAAAGTTAACCCTTCTACAGATCCCAAAATCCCAAAGCCTGCTGAACCAGTTGAGGTAACCAAAAAGGATGTTGTGTTACCTGCTAAGAGAACACAGGTTATGAAACGGTCTTTGTCAACAAACGGGAAAGCAATGTGGAACGAGCCAGCAAAAAATGATGTTATGTTACCATCTCAGAAAGTACAGGTTATGAAACGGTCTTTGTCAACGAATGGAAAAGCAGCACAGAATGAGCCCAAAATGTTTCAAAGGTCTACTTCGCTTGTTAAACCAAGTCCAGTGGCGGTGAACCGTGATGCTACAGCAGGGTCGAATGCTGTAATTAAAAAGAAAGAGATTAAAACTGTTAAAAAGGCTGATGCGACACCTAAAACGGGTCCTGCTAAGAAACTTATTCCCAAGGCCACCCTAACAGATTCACGGTCCCAAAAAGCTTCTTTTAGTAGAGCTGAGAGTTTGAAGGTGATAAAATCTAAAAGTGCTAAGCAGGTGGCGCCCTTAAAGGATCAAAACCGGATGTCAAAATCTGAGCCCAAGCAAACTAGTTCTGACAAGGTCCAGACACAAGCTTTGCAAGACTGCGAGGCTGAATCTGAGGTCAATATCGAAACCATAGAGTTTGACTTTATTGATTCATCAATAGAATTGAAAGACCCCCTGGCTTGCGATAGCTCTCTGGTTCAGATAGAAGCCTTGGATTGTTTCGAGACTGAATCTGAGGTCAAACATGAGACTATGGAGTTTGACTTTATTCATCCATCAATGGAATTGGTTAACCCTCCGGTTAGCAATGAATCTGAGCCTTTTTCATGCAACGATATTGTAGAAGAAGAGTCGTTGATCACGCATACAGTTTATGAAAGCTCTGAACTTATTCCAGATGAGGAACTACCTGAGGAGTCGACCACTGCGCCCACGGTTATTGAGAGCTCGCAGTCATCCTCAAACGAAGATGTTCTAGAAGAGAATTCTTCAGTTTATGAAAGCTCTGAAGTTTTTCCGGATAGAGAACTGCTAGAAGAATCTGCAATTAGACCTACTGTTGAAGGCCCCCAATCTTCTTCAGACGACGAAGTTTTGAATGAAGATCCCTTGATCACACATACAGCTTATGTAAGCTCTGAACTTATTTTGGATGAAGAACTTCTAGAAGAATCTTCGATTGCACCTGCGGCTGTTGGAAGCTTCCAATCTTCTTCAGACAGCGAAGTTTTAAATGAAGATCCGTTGATCACACATACAGTTTATGTAAGCTCTGAACTTATTTTAGATGAAGAACTTCTAGAAGAATCTTCGATTACACCTGCGGCTGTTGGAAGCCTCCAATCTTCTTCAGACAAAGAAGATTTAGGAGAAGACTCGGTGACTGAGAGCTCTGAACTTTTGCCAGATAAAGAACTTCTAGAAGCATCGTCGATTGCACCTCCAGTTGTTGAAAGCGCCCATGCTTCTTCGGACAAAGAAGTATCAGAAGAAGAGTCGCTAATTGCACCTCCAGTGTCTGGAAGCATTCAAGATGAAGGGGTTCTAGAAGACGAGTCTGAGTACACTGATGACGACGATGAAGAAATTGAAGTTTCAGAAAACGAGTCAGAAAGTAGTGATAATGAGATAGAGGTTGCCGCTGCACAGAATGATGAAATGGAAACTACTGCAGGGGTTCAGGACAAAGTCCTAAGAAAGGGCAGAGGGGTAATTTCCGAAGACAAAGACGATAAGGGGGTAAAGTTGAAATTCAGAAGGGGAAAGGTTCTTGACATTCAGTCTGAGAATAATGGTCCTAGAAGGCTCAAGTTCAGGAAGAGAGTTATCACGGGTAATGAAGATGGTCAAAGTACGGCTAGAAGAATTTATAAAAACAAAACCTCAGACATCCAAACCGAGTCTGATGATCCTAGTAGGCTCAAGTTCAAGGGAGGGAAAGTCATGGAGGGTAATGAAGAGAAAAAAGGCTTCACTAGAAGAAGTTTTGAGAAGAAACATGTTGAAGAAACAAACGATTCTAAAAATGGCCCTGAGAGTGTTGTTTTGAAGCATCAAGGTGAGCAGGAAAAGAAAGATGCTCAAGGCTTGTTAAATAACGTCATTGAAGAAACAGCGAGTAAGCTCGCTGAAAGCAGGAAGAGTAAGGTTAAGGCGTTGGTGGGTGCTTTTGAAACCGTGATATCTCTCCAAGATGGCAAACCCTCTTCCACGTGATGAAGAAATTCGTCATTTCTTTCACTATTAACACGGGTTTTGTAAAGGAATTGTAGATGAAGAGCCTGGTGATTGTGATGGAAGTTTTAAACAAACTAATAGGATGATTTGAGGATTTCTTTATGCTGCTGGTTTTTAACTGTGGTAAGTGGCAACTTCTGCTATCGATGTTTTTTTTTTGCATTTTGACTTTACATATAAGTAATAATGTGACAAACTTACAAGTCTTTGCGACTGTCGGATCTACAAATGAATACATGTGAACATAGTTGGGTTTTGGTTTTGTGGTATGGAACAATGTTGGCAATCTTATAGTGATATATTGTATGTTTGCTTGTTTTCTTGAAGTGATATATTTTGTTCATTGACGTTTATTTACTTGCAAAAACGTGGGCCAAACAGCCTACAAATGTGGTTCTTTTGTAACAAGGCTGGAATTGTGTTATGATCAAGTCAAATCACGTAGATTTTGCTACAAAAATTGGTCCTTTCATTTGCTGTGCTTCACTTGAACTGTGTCCAGGTCAAGCTGTTTGTATAAAATTTTGAACCGTTGTTCGTTTTCCGTCGTCATCTGTACCAATTCATTAAGAAAAGGTAGCATTTTATAAGTCTGACCATTGTCTGCTCTTCTGAAGGCAACAATGGGCACAACTGATGAAATCAAAGACAATTTTCAAGAACCAAAAATAGAACTTGTGATATGTTCGACCAGGCTCTTTATTATGGTTTTACTGACAAAAACTGTGGCCTGCAAGTATATGGTTTTGTTACAAGGCTGGAACCGTCTCCTGATCAAAATCATGTAGATATTGCTACGCAAAATCGGTCCTGATCAATTTTGGACCATTAAGTTGTCGAAAATCCATTTACCGTGTTGCACTTGAATTGTGTCCGGGTCAAGCCGGTTTGTATCTTTGATGGCAGTGGAAAATGCGGTTTCTAGATCATTATTCGTACATTGTGGCTCTTCTGACGAAAGGACAACTTACAAGAACTACTAAAAATAAATTTTTTATACGTTTTATTATTAAAATCAGATTTACAATTACAATAATAAATTAACATAATGTAAAAGAACATGAAACTAAATTTCAGAAAATAAATAACGACAATTAAACGAAAACAGAAAAGTTGTGAGACGAGACTCGTGTTTAACACGGGCCCTTTATCTGAGAACTCGTATTTTCCCGATAATTATTTAATTCTTTTATTAATACTTAAATTTTTCTTCATGTTACCTTTTTTTGTGTTTTCATACACAAATCCTGAGATCTCAATAATTTTTAAATAAATTATATTTTTAAGTATTTTTCTGATCATTGATAATATTTTATTCTGAATTATAAAATTTCTATTTATTTAAATCGAAAATTTTGATTTAAAAGCACCCGAGTGCGTTTTACAAAAAGTTTACCGAATCAAGAGAACGAGAACCGAGGGCTAAATATTTCGACCTTAGGAAGTGAAAATAATGTTAATTATTAGCTGGTATTAAGTCTAGACCGATAATGGGCACGGTGTTGAATTCTTGTATTTTTACGTTTTTCGGGTGTCGGACTGACTTTTCGGGCCGGGACACCGTCATGATATATTTTCATAGCCGTTTTCTTTACTCTTGCTCCTTAGTATCCCCCTTAGCTAAAAATGAGTATTTATCGAGTCCTACTTGTGTTTTAAAGGTTTCGTGTTTTTACGTATTCAAGTTTGCAAAATGAGTCGGGTTTTGTTCAAATATCATTTTTGTCATCAAAAATTACTTTACCCCTCTTTTTCTCCTCTTGTGGGCAGCAAATCGACAAACCAAAACAATAGGGCACAAATGTGAATTTTAAAACTTGAACATTTAAATAAGTTTCTTTCATTTAAAAAAAACACATAGTAAAAAGTTATTAAATTTTTTCTTCTTCTCCTTCCTTTCCCCTCTCTTGTCGCCACCTACAATATCACCATCACCATTGATTTTGTTTTCTCTTGGACAACTTAGCTATCAAATTGTAAGTCTTACAACCCTAATTACATGTTTTTGGTGTTAAATTCCACATGCAAACACTTTTTAAAAAACTTTGATTTTCAAATTTTACTTGTTTTATGAAGTTTGTTTTGGGTTTTGATCATGTTTTTTATGATTATACACACATGCATCATGCCATTTTGTTCAAAATCAGATTCTATCATCTTATAGGGGTGTTTGGTTTTTGAAAATTAGGGAGGTCACAAGCACAAGAGCTTTGATCATTGGAATTGGTATTGTGCTTGATTAAGGTATACTTAGCATCATTGTATTGTTTTGATTTCTATTTGTTCAAGTTATTTTGATTATGAATTTGGGGTTTTGTATCTTGACCATATGCTACTGATGTCAAGGTGGTTTTATGGTCATAAAAGGTCTTGTGTACTTGTAGAGGTATTGCTTAGGGTGTGCAAGTGTTTATGTGATGTTAGAAGTGAATTTGGTGTCAAAACCAGGCTTGAAAAGTTGGCAGATTGGTGCAAGTCTCACGAAGTATTTTTATACATAAGGCCTGCAAATTTCTTGAGAATTTCATAGGTATAGTTGTGTAGTGCAATTGGTGATTTGAGTGGTTTTTGGAAGTGTCCAGATGAGTAAATTACGTTTGTTTTGTCAAAACTAGTCAATACCGGCATGTGCGCCAAAATTGTGTTTGGGGTCAAAGTATAAAAAGTCAAAGTGAGCATTTTTATGACTTATTACAGTAATCTTAATACCTTATAAAACATTTAGACCATTTTCTAAATTTAGTAGTCTTAAAATTTTAAGACTAAAACATTTCTTCTTTTGAAAAGTTTATGCATACAATGTTTAAAAGTCATTCAAAATCTGAGAGTTATGCATACACATTTAAGAAAATTAAATATCATATATCATAATTTAAAAGTGTTTATTATGTAGTAATGTATACGTTTTTTCTAATGCTGGGTCAATAACAACCCTTAAAAATTAAATTTCTTTAAAACCATGGTTGTAACCGTCCTCCCTTATTGTAACAGCCCATATCAACCAAACTTATAAAAGCCTATTGCACAACCTTTTTAAAGCATGCATAAGACACTTTTGGCTGTTGTTTTTGGTTTCAAACCCCTCGAACATACAACTCAACCCTTTGCTGCATTCTGAAATTACTACATCTACATCTTCGTCACAACATATGTAGTTTGCTTATGTTTAAATTGTTTTTGTTGGTTATTTTGGCGGTGTTGCGCTACAATTGTGTGTGACACATGTTTATATAGTTTAGCTTGTTAAATGTGCAGTTATTTTTTTATCATATAATTCATTCGTTTGCCTCAAAATATAGTCACAGGTACCCGCCGCCGCATTGCGCGGGTACCCGGCTAGTATAGGTCAAATGTGAACTTTTCCAATTAGTTTCAAATTAAAATCCTTTACGGATTGTAAATGATGGTCAAAACGGTTTTTGTGCAAATTTTCATCGAATGAGTCAAATATGAGTAGTCTTCACTAAAACTGCATTTCCTGTTGATTGGTAATAGCAATGACAGTGTTCTTTAATGATTTGAAAGTAAGACTTGTAGCTTTCCAAAGCCGTAAGGTAGGAGTTTATAGCTATTACAAAACTCAAGTTATGACATATTTCTAAAAATCTAGTGCAGCCACATTATCGACGTCAATTTTCGACTCAAAGTGTATAAGTATATGTTACTAATGGGTTTGATGAGTATTGCTAATGTTTATAAACATGTTCATACAGTAAATTAGTGGTGTTTTTTAGTCAAATTGATTTCGAGTCGATAGGTTCCAATGCCTTGCGGGTGATAAGATAGTTTATGTATTAATAGTAATCAAAGTATTTTCTAGACGTTATTTTTTTATCTTCCAAGTTTTTGTGCCCCGTTATCGTAAGTCTTGGATGTCTTAAAGTTGCTTGAATTCTTGTTGTTATTACTCAGCTCTCGAGTTCCGTGTTGATTTACCTCGTAGCTTAAGGTGAGTTCATAGCCACATATTACTCTTTATAAAATGTTTCTAAAACGCGGGGTGAGATTTTCATGTTGGAACACAATCTTTTAAACTGTATGCTATCCTGAAATGTATGCTGCCAGATGAGTACAAAATATTATTTCTTTTAGTATCTATAGCCATTAAGTACCCCTCAATATCATGAACGGTTAATAATTCACAATCTGCAAGCGCGAATGTTGTGCATGGATCCATCGCGATTGACAATCCCCGTCTCGTATGAATACTCATTAGGGGCACTTATGTACGTTAAGTTTCGGTGTCATGAGCTAAATATCAATAATAAATAAATACTATGGATATTGTACATAGTCACCCCCCCGTTACTTATTTTACATAATTATACTTGTGTTCCATTACTTAATTTACTAAACCTATGAATATCACTCAAATTTTGTTGACGAATTTACATGTTTAAATCTTAGGTAATAATGCTTAATATGCTTGGATGGGAGCCCGCTGGATGTTAGCAACTTGGATCTTCTGTGTTGTATTTAAACTTTTGTTTGGTAAAAGTTGTCATACATTCATCCTAAATGTCTTTTGGTATCTATAAACTTAAAACCACGTTGTAATGGTTCTATACCATGTTATAAAACTTTTGGGACCTAAGTTAAAAACTCTGACAATCATGATGTAATATATATATTTTATTACGTCATTTTTGTGTCATTTATAATTCATTGTTGTTTGTACCATGACGTGGCACCCCCCATGCTGCCTAATTGTTCCTTGTCTGATTTCGGGGGTGTTACAGATTGGTATAAGAGCGAAGGTGATAGGGAACTGAGTCATTTTCAAAACTTGGTCTATAACTAAAATTTTCAAAGTATTTCATGTTTCTTAAAGTCAAACACAGAATTTGCCAATGTTGTTCAATATCTGAGCGGGTAACTCTCTATTCCCTACTATTTAATTAATTATTCATATAATATTTCATACCTTAATTTCATTCTTGACATATTGTATTGATTTCATTACTATACATATTTTCTTCAGCCAAATTCTTCGTGCTTATTATGTATATATTTCCCTTTTCTTATGTAGATGAACTCTCCACCTCGATCGCCAAACCATGTTTTCAACTTTCCTCAAGAGGAACCTGAGGAAGAGTTTGAGGAAGAGTTTGAGGAAGAATTTGAGGAAGATCTTAAAGAAGAGCCTCAGGAGGAACCTGAGGAAGAGTTTGAGGACGATCCTAAGGAGGATCCCGAGGAAGAAGAGGAGAAATGGAGGAAGAAATTCAACCTCCAACCACACTTATCAAAGACTCTTCCACTTTATCATGCCTACCTTTAGGGCATTCTTTAGACTCTGGCAGTGATACTCTTGATCCACCTTTTCAGACCAACACCTTTGAGGTGCGAGGTCCCTCTACTGTCTATCTTGCTTCCCCTAAAGCATTGATTGAGACCATCCCGACTCTAGCAGATCCTGAAATCGAAAAGCTGCACAACAATGTAAGATGTTTGTTAAGGGCAACAAATAAAAGAGAAACTAAAGTTAAAAATCTCCAATCAGACATGAAAGAGTTAATAAAGCACATGAAGTCTTATGACAAGGATTTCAGGGATGAAAGGAAATATATGGTTCGTCAGAATGAGTTAATTGTAGACTTAATTGCCAAAGATAAAGAAAAGATGGGATGATTAAGGGTTTACAAGAAACTGTGATGGTAATGAGAAAGCGTTTGGATGAACCTGAAGACAAGCCTAATGGGGTGGATACATCTGCAACGTCGTTATCTTCGGGATCACCTAGTGGCTCCCAGTAGATCTTTTCAGTATTCGCTTTTATGTACTTTTTATAATGTATCTTTTGCACATTTCACTAGACTGTTATGACAGTTAGTGCTACTTGTATGTGGGTGTAATGTTGTTCTTTTGTATAGCTAATGTTGCCTAAGACTGAGATAGCTCGAATGGAACAATGGCTATGGAATCTACAGATGAAAAATGATGATATTGAAGCCTACAATAATAGGTTTCATGAGTTGGTCTTAATGTGCCCGGAAATCGTTCCAACTGAGAAAAAGAAGATTAAAAGGTATGCAAGGGATTCTGTGAAAGAATTAAAGGGCACATTACTTCATCAAAAACTTCTTCCCTACATGAAGCGGTGAATATGGATTGTGAATTGGTCGAGCAGTATGTGGAAGGTAAAGCTGCTAAGGAAAATGATGGTAACGATCGGAAATGGGAGGATACTAAAGAAAATAATCAGGGGAACAATCAAGGGAATAATTAGGGTAATAAACGTAACAATAACCGAGGCAACAACAAAAACACCAACAGGAACAACAATCGACAAGAAAATAAAAGACAAGAGATGAAAACAATGTATGTAGTTGCTCCTGTTGTTCTTGCTTCTCCTACCGGAAGACAAGGTTATGCTGGGAACTTGCCCAAGTGTGATAAATGCAGTTGGCATCATCCCGTTGGTGTGTGTCCTCCCAAGTGTGCGAAGTGTAGAAGGATTGGCCATGAGGAAGGAAACTGTACTGTGGTGTGCTTTGGTTGTGGTGAAAAAGGTCATTTCAAGAATAGGTGTCCAAAGGCCAGGAATCCACATAATGATGGAGCTCGAGGCAGGGTGTATCAAGCGGTCAATAGTGCTCAGCAGAATCCTAAGGTAGTCGCGGGTACATTTCTTCTTAACGACCACTATGTTAGTGTTTTATTCGATTCGGGTGCTGAGAAAAGTTTTGTGTCTTATGCCTTTACTCCTTTTATTTATATTACTCCTACTGCCTTAGACACTAGCTATGAAGTAGAATTAACAGACGGTAAGATTGTTAGCACCAATACAGTCTTACGTGGTTGTTGTACCCTCGACTTGCTTGTAAAAGCAACAGATGATGACCCTTTATTTGGAAACAAAAATCCTCTGTATGACTGCTTCATTACCCACCAGAAGTAGTAAATCTGTTCTTCAATGGAGGCAACATAAATGAACTAGACAGTGAAAGACAAATAGCCTGCAATCTCAGTATCATGTACTAAGATCTGAAAAGTAACGCAACTGGCTGGGAAAGCTTCTTCGGAGGAAAATACACGGCTGGCCGAGAGACGACTGATTCATCATCCGGGTATGTGGAAAGCAATTCTCACACTGCTGTACACATATGAGTTGGTAGATTAAAGTCCGGTAGTAGTCCTAATAGTGAGGACATGGACAACTTCTACTCCGCGGGATACGACCTTTGTTTTATGCTCACTATGTAAACGTCGACCGCATGTGGAAAATGTGGAAGGATTCGGGCATTCCTGGACATTCAGAGCCAACCGAGAATGACTGGTTAAATGCATCATATGTATTCTATAACGAGAATGAGAATCTTGTACGTGTTAGTAACAAAGACTCTGTCAACATAAAAGATCTCAAATACGACTATGACTACTTAGAGACCCCTTGGAAGAACAGTCCACCAGCCCGACATATGGCAAAGTCAAAAGATCTGTCGAGCGCTCTAATTGGAGTAGAGGTAAAAACAGTAGAGGAAGCCTTTAAGACCCCAGCGAGTGTGGATCCACTTCTTAAGGTTCGTGTGAAGAGGCCAGCTAAAAACAGAAGTCCCTAAGAGAAGGCCAAGGCGAATGAGATTTTTATGCATAAACGGGATACAATTCAACAGCAACAAGTTTGTGAAATTCGACGTGTTTGTGAATGATAAAGTTGACAAAGATACAGAGAAGTTGAAGCTGCCAACACCATGTGATCCTGAGTTTGCTGGTTTTTGTGAATGATAAAGGTGGAATGTTGATGCCAAGTGCAGCGAGGTTTGGTTTAGATGAGCTTATGGACGACACAAAAACAGAAGACGAAGAATATGTGTTGGTAGATTTGGTGGCTAGGGCAGGTTGCGAAGATCTAACTGTCTCAGGGATCGAGATCAAGTTGGTTCCTGCTGGTTCAACTTAACCGATCCTGATTATTGCAATCACATTTCATTAGCTTGTTTCGTACTATGATTAGCCATGATTAAGGTTGCATTGCAGGGTTTCTACTTTAGATCTATGTATGTATTCAATAAAACTGGCCTACTAAGCCATGTGGTTCTTTAGACTCCTCTCCGATGGACTCGAATGTTGTAGTGCTTACGTGTAGTAGTTATTGTGAACGCTTGATCATCTTTTTAGTCCCTTGTTGCATTGATTAATTATACACTGTTTACAGCATATGGATCATTTCAACATACGTATCAACATGCAATATTGTTCTTTAAGGTTTAGCTCTAAGAGCTGCAAACCGAGCTTTAACATCATAATAATCAGGAATCCTAGGATGAATGTATCCCGTTGTAGGATCATGCTCATATCCAGCTGGTATGAACCTGCCCTTTTATGCCCATCTGGTGCTTCTTGCTACAGTCAAACACTCAGTCGAATGTGAAGCTTCTTCGTAATTTGAAACTTCTTAGTTTCCTTTGTTACCATTGTGTTTTGCCTATTTTTGGAAAGATTGGAAGATGTGTCGATATTTTAGCCTGAATCGCCGGAAGAGCTTGAACTTGAACTGTCTGCTGGTTGGTGGTTGTTTCTCGATTAGTTAGTAGACTAGTCATTCTTGACCAATAATCTAAAATTTGTTAGACAATGATAACCGGCCATAGGTGTTACATATTATTCAACCACTATGTAATGGTAACACTAATAGACCCGACCCATAAACTAAGCTTGCCATTTATACACTAATATCAAGCTTCAAAACTCATACCAAAAAATCTTCAATATGAAAAGATAAAAGTTTTACTAATAATTATAACTTGCAAAAGTACATCTTCTACATACATACTAATAGCCTCTTATATAGGCTTACAATTAAGATAAAAAACCTAACCGAAAAACCCCCTGGCTTGCGATAGCTCTCTGGTTCAGATAGAAGCCTTGGATTGTTTCGAGACTGAACCTGAGTTCAACCATGAGACTATGGAGTTTGACTTTATTCATCCATCAATGGAATTGGTCAACCCTATGGTTAGCAATGAATCTGAGCCTTTTTCATGTAACGATATTGTAGAACAAGAGTCGTTGATCACACATACAGTTTATGAAAGCTCTGAACTTATTCCAGATGAGGAACTACCTGAGGATTCGACCACTGCGCCCACGGTTATTGAGAGCTCACAGTCTTCCTCAAATGAAGATGTTCTAGAAGAGATTTCTTTAGTTTATGAAAGCTCTGAAGTTTTTCGGATAGATAACTGCTAGAAGAATCTACAATTAGACCTACTGTCGAAGGCCCCCAATCTTCTTCAGACGACCAAGTTTTGAATGAAGATCCCTTGATCACACATACAGCTTATGTAAGCTCTGAACTTATTTTGGATGAATAACTTCTAGAAGAATCTTCGATTGCACCTACGGCTGTTGGAAGCTTCTAATCTTCTTCAGACAACGAAGTTTTAAATGAAGATCCGTTGATCACACATACAGTTTATGTAAGCTCTGAACTTATTTTAGATGAAGAACTTCTAGAAGAATCTTCGATTGCACCTGCGGCTGTTGGAAGCCTCCAATCTTCTTTAGACAAAGAAGATTTAGGAGAAGACTCGGTGACTGAGAGCTCTGAACTTTTTCCAGATAAAGAACTTCTAGAAGCATCGTCGATTGCACCTCCAGTTGTTGAAAGCGCCCATGCTTCTCCGGACAAAGAAGTATCATAAGAAGAGTCGCTAATTGCACCTCTAGTGTCTGGAAGCATTCAAGATGAAGGGGTTATAGAAGACGAGTCTAAGTACACTGATGACGACGATGAAGAAATTGAAGTTTCAAAAAACGAGTCAGAAAGTAGTGATAATGAGACAGAGGTTGCCGCTGCACAGAATGATGAAAGGGAAACTACTGTAGGGGTTCAGGACAAAGTCCTAAGAAAGGACAGAGGGGTAATTTCCGAAGACAAAGACGATAAAGGGGGTAAAGTTGAAATTCAGAAAGGGAAAGGTTCTTGACATTCAGTATGAGAATAATGGTCCTAGAAGGCTCAAGTTCAGGAAGACAGTTATCACGGGTAATGAAGATGGTCAAAGTACGGCTAGAAGAATTTATAAAAACAAAACCTCAGACATCCAAACTGAGTCTGATGATCCTAGTAGGCTCAAGTTCAAGGGAGGGAAAGTCATGGAGGGTAATGAAGAGAAAAAAGGCTTCACTAGAAGAAGTTTTGAGAAGAAACATGTTGAAGAAACAAACTATTCTAAAAATGGCCCTGAGAGTGTTGTTTTGAAGCATCAAGGTGAGCAGGAAAAGAAAGATGCTCAAGGCTTGTTAAATAACGTCATTGAAGAAACAGTGATTAAGCTCGCTGAAAGCAGGAAGAGTAAGATTAAGGCGTTGGTGGGTGCTTTTGAAACCGTGATATCTCTCCAAGATGGCAAACCCTCTTCCACGTGATGAAGAAATTCGTCATTTCTTTCACTATTAACACGGGTTTTGTAAAGGAATTGTAGATGAAGAGCCTTGTGATTGTGATGGAAGTTTTACACAAACTAATAGGATGACTCGAGGATTTCTTTATGCTGCTGGTTTTTAACTGTGGTAAGTGGCAACTTCTGCCATGGATGTTTTTTTTTGCATTTTGACTTTTCATATAAGTAAATAATGTGACAAACTTACAAGTCTTTGCGACTGTCGGATCTACAAATGAATACATGTGAACATAGTTGGGTTTTAGTTTTGTGGTATGGAACAATGTTTTGCTGGAAATATAGTTCAATTGTGGGCTAGTTCAAACTGGTGAATCGGAAAGGAGGTACGGAGTGTACACCCATAAGTCCCTAAACACCCTGACTCATGTTGTGGTTATAGGTTGTTCAGCATCGCTGATGATCTTCAGTGAGTTTAAATCTTTATGGAGTATAACTCTGGACTGAAGGTATTCATCAGGGAGTAACACCACTGAAGGCATATCTTTAGTGTTTACACTTTAGCAAGTCTTCTTCAGCAATGAAGGCGTCCATGGGAACACCCTTCAGTGTTTGCTGATGCTTCAGTGGGACTGAAGAATAAAAAAATGCTGGAGGTGAACTTGTACACTTGTAACGGTCTTTGACCCATTCAAGTGGAGTTAATGACCACGTTTAATTGGTCTTGTAACCACTTTCCTGGTATTATGGAGCACATTAAGAGGAGATTAATTGGCCGTTAATTCCCCTTAAATCCATTGACTAGGGTTTAAGTGCTACACCTATAAATAGGTGATCATGACTTGCATGAATAGATACACAAAAACATAAACACATAACAACAAAAGAGTTAGAGATTTGTGCCTAAATCACTAACTGCATTTGGTCTTATCCCAAGTAGGTATTCGTGATACCCAGGTGTTAGCCTTAAAATGTGTGCGACTAACGGAATTACATTAGTTTCATAGACGGGACTTGCAGGGACTAATATTGTCATATGTAAAGTCCAAGTCCCGTGCTATATAAACCCCTCTATACTTCCATGGAGGGGTGGGGCTTATCATTTCCTTCTTGTCTTTCTCTCACTAGAATAAAACACACACTTTTATTCTTACTTGTTTCTCTCTCTAAAATGGCTAAACACCTCTATCACCCTCCCCGACTTCCGGATCGAACCCGTGTTCATAGTGAATCCAAGTTAACACCAGGCATTAGGGTCGAATAATTTACTTTGGAAAGTGATTACACGATTCCAAGTGATATCCGGTAACCATTGTTTTGGTACGTAGCTAGGATTGATTATCTATACCCTGGTTGGGACGAATAAACTCCAATAATCAAAGTAAATTATTTTGTGATAATCAATGGCTGCTGCTATGAAGAATATGGTGGCTAACTTCTCCAAGCTTAATAAGTTTGAAGGGGTGGATTTCAGAAGATGGCAAAAGAAGACGCACTTTCTTCTTTCTACCATGAGCGTGGTGTATGTGCTGACTACTCCAATTCCTGATGGTGGTGATGATGCTACTTTGGAGGAACTGAGGAAAAGGAGCAAATGGGAGAATGACGACTATGTGTGTCGTGGTATTATTCTCAATGGTATGTCTGATTCTTTATTTGATATTAAAATTCTGAATATGGTAAAGAACTATGGGATTCCTTAGAAGCCAAATATATTGTTGAGGATGCATCAAGTAAGAAGTTCTTTGCGAGTGATTTCACAAATTAAAAAATGATTGATTCAAGACCAGTCATGGAACAATACAATGAACTTCTTGGAATACTTGGTAGATTTACACAACATAAAATGAACATGGATGGGACCATTCAGGTCTCTTGTGTCATTGACAAATTACCTCATTCTTGGAAAGATTTCAAGCATACCTTGAAACATAAGAAGGAGGAATTAACTCTTGTTGAGTTGGGCAGTCACTTGCGCATTGAGGAACCCCTCAGGGTGCATGAAAATGACAATCCAAAGAGCAACTGTGACAATCCGTCAATTTGAGGTCGATATTTTATTCTCAATTATTATTTATAATCATTATTTTATTAAATTATGGACTCACTCACTTTGGGAAGAAATTTGGGTTTACGTCTTAAAGTAGCTTCGACTACGTCTAAACCGGAAAGCTCTACGTTACGTGCTTACGTTTACATACACCGTTTTTGTGACAGTCCGATATTTCAGGAAATAAATTTATTTTCGAATATTATTTTGGAATTTTAATTTCTGTTGGTTCATAAACTCACAAATTTACGAGAAGAAATTAGGACTTACGTGCATAATTTAGCGTCTTTTACAATTAAACCGTTTATGTATTTACGCTTTTGAACTCCGTTTTTGATGGGAAATTTTTTATTAGAATCGTTTTGTGCCGTAGATTCATAATTTATGAAAACGGTTTTCATAAAACGACCCGAGGGCACGTAAATCGAGAAAACTAGAATCGAGGAGTACCCGTAAATTAGTGGGGATGAAACAAGTGTACACTTGTTCACCCCCACTATGGGCGGCCAAGACAAGTAACCAACACCATCTTGGTGTCAATTTCTCATAAACTAAATGGGAACATGTCCATCTAGTCTTACAAAACCATCAAACTAGCTAAACCAAAACCATTTCTTCATATCACTTACATGCAAAACCTCTCAATCTCTCTCTAGCTATCTCCTTTGCCATCCCATTTACACCCACAAACACCACCATTAATCAAAACTTAACCACAAATCTTATGTATAATCTACATATGATGATAACCCATTGAAGACATGATGATTTGAGGTGATCTTAACAACTAAAAAGAAGTTTTCAAAGGAGTTTAGGGCTGATTTTCTCAAGGTGTCTTCATACTCTTGGTTATCTCAAAGTGGTCTTGATATTTCATAAGATTGGTTACCAAAAACCAAGTCTTGTTCTTAACCTTTCACTATATTGGTTGGTAACAAGATCATTTCTTCTATCATCTTGTTATTTTGTAAATGTACTCATGTATTTTATTTATAAATGTATATGTATATGATGATAAATGATGATCAAAATATCGTGTGGGGTATTTGTGTTAATAGATTTGGTTAAAAAGACTAAAATCAACAAGTAAAAATGTTAAAATCATGGTTAGATACATAGGCTGTATAAAACAGTAAGTATCAATATGATCACTTGGTTAAATGGCTTGGATTATTAAATATACAGATAGAAAAATGATTTTTACATATGTGGTGAGTTGGCCACTTAATGGAATCGTTAAAATGACCAAGCTATGATCAAAATACTATTGAGGTACAAATCTGTATAGTCTGTTTTGGACGAATTATTTAAAATACTTAGAGGATGGTTGAGCAGTGGCTATAAAGAGTTATTTGTAGCACACATCATGTAGTTTATGCTGTTAAAATTTGAGGTTCTATCTCCTTGTAGAACTCAAGATATGACAATAATGGTGGAATTGACTTTAGTAATCAGATTTGTAAATAAACTATATGATATAAAAAGAGCACCCAAGTAAATATTATTATAAAATAAGTATATAAAAGCCACTAACTAATAATAGCTATTATAAAATGAGTTTGTATACTAAAACAAATAAACATGATATCTTATAAAAGTAAAACCCAGATGTTTTATAAAACTACAAACTATATATAAGTTTTACGTCTTTTCGGCTAAAACCGAAAGATTAACGTTTTCGCCAAATAAAACTTAGATGGTAGGACCCGTCTAATGTAACATTTTTTATAACTCATATACTGATATGTAAACACATTTTACAAGTAAAAACCGATAAATCCGAGCTTTATAACTTATGGACCATAATGGGCCAAAGTAGCCTTATTGGACCACTAGGCCCAACTAGTTTGGTTAAATATTTTTGGACTTACTCATGGGCTTAACCCACTTGGGCCCAACATATGAGTATGGGTCTGGTCTTAAAAAGATAAATGGACTAATAAAACGATATTAGACTCTTAATGGGCTTATTGGGCCCTAATGTGTAAATAGGTTAAAACTAGTGTAACTAGTATGATAAGCCTAAGTTAACTAATACTAAACAACTAGTAATGTTATGTAAGGAAATAAAACCCCACTTGATCATCATGTTATGACATCATTACATATACATAACAACTTTTATAAAGTTATTGGGCATAGCCTAAGACCGAGTATTATTTGTCTAGGTTTCCCGTGATCGAGGCACGTACTATACATCCTAATTGCCGATAACCCGCCTTCCCACACTAATGTGAGTTCATAGCCTCACACCCTTTTAAATGTTTTATGAAATGTTTTATAAACCCGCGAGGGAGATAACATGCTAGTTTTAATAAAAATAGGACACTAGTTGTCCCGATTGTATGCTTATTGATATGGACCCGAATGATTACATGACCCAATGAATGAAATGAAATGGATTATTATTAGTTAGGTTATGTCACTAAAAGTCCCATTAACATGAATTGTGAACTATCGGGATTTGGTAGACGCTCATGCATATAATAGTACTATTTGGGGAAGATCACCCCAGTTCGTGCCATGACGATTGATCCCCGTCGTGCCACATTGATTGGTAAGCAAATTTATGTATGAGAAGATTTATATAAGCGTGATTATTGTGACGACACGCTGTTTTAGATGGGCAAAGGAATTACGGGTTAACTACCCGATATATGTTATAGAAAGGTAACAATGTCATGCGGCTTATAATAATCCAATAATGAAAATACTGATGTACGAATTGAATTATAATATATTGCCTGACTAGCAATACAGGGTCTTATTACTGATATTATGTTCGTATTTTGGTTTTTCATTAACCATTTTCATATAACGGTTTTTATTAAACGCTATACAACGTTATAAAACGTATTGTATGATGTTTTTACGACAATGGTTCGTATAATGGTTTTGAAGGCAAAAGCCTATATTATGATTTATGACAAAGATTCGTATAAAATATTTTTGGCCTATTTTATGGCCTACGACAAAGAATTGTATAAAAAGATTTTCGGTAATGATTATATACCGCTGTTATATTAATGGTTTTTTAATAAACTCTATGAATTTACTCGGCGTTTCGCTAACTTTTTATCATGTTTTATCTCAGGTACTTGAAGGTAATTCTCGGGAAGATGACAAGAATTTATGGCCCTCATTCAAATAAAAATTTCCATTCAAATTTTTTGTAAATTTGTATGATATACTATGACCTGAGGACCTATGTAATTTGATATTCATGAATGCAAAATGCTTTATTATTAAACGATGCGATTTTTAAACGTTGTCTATGATTTGAGTAATGTGCTATCCCGTAACACCAACGACTCTTCCGTTGATTAAAAATGTGAATATTTGGGGGTGTTACAGCAACAATATTGCTGGTTCATCAGTTGTCAATATGGTGGAGCATAAAAACTCCATCAGGTATAAGGACAACAAGGTCAAACGTAAGCATCAGGATAACACCAAAGCAAATCCTAACAAGAAGTCATCAGTGGCTTGTTGGAAGTGTGGGAAACCTGGACACTTCAAAAGGGATTGCAAAGGTGTTGGTACTGGCAACAAAGCTAGTGGATCAGGCACAAATGGTTCAGTGATTGGTTCTAACAACACAACACTGAAAGGTCAGAATATGTTTAATGAATCTCTCCAGATTTATTATGTTACATATGTATCTGAAGCTTATTTTATGCAGGATGATGAAGTTGCGTGGTGGGTTGATTCTGGAGCAACTGTTCATGTGTGTAAAGATAGATGCTTGTTCAAGACTTATGATTCACTAAATGATGGATCTATTCTTCACATGGGAAATGAATCAACAGCCCTAGTGCATGGACGTGGTTGTGTGGATCTTAAGTTTAGTTCTGGAAAGATTGTTTCCTTGTTTAATGTTTTGCATGTTCCTAATATTAGGAAGAACTTGGTTTCTAGTAGTGTTTTGAATAATTGTGGTTATAAACAAGTGATTAAATCTAATAAATTTACTTTATCCAAACATGGTGTGTTTATTGGTTTTGGTTATTTGAGCAATCAAATGTTCAGGCTTAATATTTTGTATGAAACAACCATCAGCATTAACTCAGTGAGTGCTGGTAGTGCAAATATTTGTTCAGACTCAGTACCCTCCAGTAAACTAAATGATTCTTCACTATGGCATGCTAGGCTGGGCCATGTCCACTTTAAGAGGATGCAAGATATGTGTAAGGATGGGTTAATCCCAACATTTGACATGGACATTGAAAAGTGTCAGACTTGCATGCTGAACAAAATAACTAAGAAACCATTTCGAGATGTAAAACGTGAAACTGAAGTTTTGGAGCTAATCCATAGTGATTTATGTGATTTGCATGCTACTCCCTCATTAGGGAATAAGAAATACTTGGTAACATTTATTGATGATGCTTCTAGGTTTTGTTATGTTTACTTGTTACATACTAAGGATGAAGCATTAGATAAATTTAAAGTATTTAAAACTGAAGTTGAATTACAACAAGAAGTCCAAATCAAAAGATTAAGGACTGATAGAGGAGGTGAGTACATGAATGCTCAGTATTTTCAGTCTGTTGGTATTATCCATGAAACGACTGATCCCTATACCCCTCAGCAAAATGGTAGATCTGAAAGGAAAAATAGAGTACTAAAAGAGATGGTTAATTCCATGTTGTCCTATTCAGGGCTGAGTCAAGGGTTCTGGGGTGAAGCTATGTTAACAGCTTGATATTTATTAATTAGGGTACCCAATAAAAGGAACAAGATTACCCCTTATGAACTCTGGACACAAAGAAAACCAAACTTGAACTACCTCAAAGTTTGGGGATGTAGGGCAGTTGTAAGACTCCCTGATCCAAAGGTGAAAACCTTGGGTGAAAGAGGCATTGAATGCATCTTTGTTGGATATGCTGAGCATTCCAAGGCTTATAGGTTCTATGTTATTGAACCTAATGATTCAGTTTCTATAAACTCAATCATTGAATCAAGGGATGCTAACTTTGATGAGGATAGATTCTCATCAGTCCCTAGACCAAGTCTGAGGACTCCTACTGGAGCTGAGGACATTGGTGCTTCAGTGGAAACTAAAAGGGTCACTGATGATGTTGTGGTTCAGCAACCTGAGCCTGAGCTTAGAAGAAGCACAAGGCATAGGGATCCAAAGAACTTTGGGCCTGAGTTTCAGTTATATTTAATTAAAGGAACAAGGGATGAGGTCTCTGATCAATACTCCTATTGCTTTAATGTTGAGGATGATCCCAAAACATTTGCTGAAGCAATAAAGTCCCAAGATGTTGTTTTCTGGAAAGAAGCAATAAATGATGAGATGGATTCCATCATGGGCAACAACACTTAGTTGTTGGTTGATCTACCTCCAGGTTGCAATCCACTTGGCAACAAATGGATTTTCAAAAGGAAAATGAAGGTAAATGGAACTGTTAAAAAGTTCAAGGCAAGATTAGTCATTCAAGGCTTTAAACAAAAGTCAGGGATAGACTATTTTGATACTTATGCTCCAGTAGCACGTATTTGTACCATAAGAATGCTGATTGCTCTAGCAAGTATTCACAATCTGATTATTCATCAGATGGATGTGAAGACAACATTCTTGAATGGTGATTTGGATGAGGAGGTTTATATGAACCAACCTCAAGGCTTCATCATGCCTGGTCATGAAGGCAAGGTGTGTAAACTGATTAAGTCTTTATATGGACTGAAGCAGGCACCTAAGCAATGGCACCAAAAATTTGATGAAGTGGTTTTGTCTAATGGTTATTCACTTAACCAAGCTGACAAATGTGTATATATCAAATTTGATGAATCTGGTAAAGGAGTCATCATTTGCCTGTATATTGATGACATGTTAATCTTTGGTACTGACCAAGTTCAAGTTGTTTTAACCAAATAATTTTTGTCATCAAAGTTCTCAATGAAAGACATGGGGGAGGCTGATGTTATCCTCGGCATAAGGATCAAATATGAAAGTGATGGTATTGTAATTTCTCAGTCTCATTATATTGAGAAGGTACTGAAGAAATTCAATCACTTTGATTGTACTCTAGTGAGTACACCAATGGATACAAGTGAAAAACTGTGACAACCCGTCAATTTCAGGTCGTTATTTTAATCTCGACTATTACGTATTACGTGTTTTTGCTTTAATGAGAATTTTAAATTATCGACTAACCGAGAAGGTTATGACTTGAAACTAGCGTAAGAATGTCGATTAGATGAAAACCGACAAGAAATATGTTAGGTATCGATATTATATTCTAAAATAATCATAAAAATGATTTTTATTATATTTAATCTTTATTTCTCGTATTTTACGTTTTAACGAATGACGATAACTATTAGTGATCGCGATACCGACGGATGCCCAAAAATTTACGTTTTATTATCGATTGTCTTGATATTGTATATTTTCGACGTTTTCGATTTAATTGCGTTTTAAGTCGTGTCGAAGCTTTGTTATTAGATTTTGAAGCGTTTTAACTTTCGAAAAGTATTTTTACGAAACCCGAGCCCCGTAAATATTTTTAAAATTTACAATTTACATTTTCTACCTTGTAAACTATTTACTTGCATTTTTGGACCAAAACTATGCCTAAATAACAAAATCTACCCTACCCTTGGACTATAAATACATTTTCCACTAACTCATTTTATTTAAAATTCATTTTTATCAAAAACTCAAATCTCTCTCTCTCTCTTGTTCATCCAAACCGTCCACCCCCTTTACCCAAATCCCTTTGATTTTTGATTTTCTACCTTGAATCTAAAGAAACTAAGAAAAGACCCACCTTGGAAATTTGATAAGCTTCATATTGGTATAATTTTTTTTCACATGCATCCACTTAATTTTTACTTTCAATTTTTGATGATGAACATCAAGTTTGATCCATTTTTATGGTGATAAATGGTGTTAATATTATAATATTCATAGTGGGTTTTTGTTGCATGTAAGATTTTTAATTATTTAATTTTTGTGAGATCAAATTTGAGGGTGTTATGAGTTAGTTAGATGTGTTAGTATGATATTATGATGATATTAGGACTACAGGAATTGTTGGAATGGGTCGAAAAATTGTTTTGGTATGATTTTTAGATAGTCTATTTTAGGCAGTAACTTTAAGGCCATTTTTGAAATTGCTACTGTAGTAAACTTGGTAAACTAATAAGATAGGGTCGTAGAGAATTTCGTTAGCTTCGATTTGAGCTAAAGTAGAGCTTCTAACTCATTACGAGCGAAAAGTTATGCTACTTTTAGTATTTGTGTACCGGGAGACGGGTATCGGCACAATCCGAAAATTGTTGTCGATATTTGGATCGAATATCGGGGACTATAAAATGAGTTTTAAAAATGATCAAGGACTGTTGTAAGTTGATAAACCTCAGGTCATGAGTCTATTTTCAAACCCGAGTGTCGGTTTTGCAAACGGAATTGTTTAAATAAGTCAAAATGGTTTTACAAGTCAAATGCGTAAAACTGTCCGGTTTTTGCAACACGAAGGTGTGTCGGGCAGAAGGTCTTAGAAGCAATATTTTTGAATGAAATTTAAACTGAGTCTTATTCATATTATGTGTGAGTTTGTCACCAAGTTTCGTCGAAATCGGACAAGTCTAGATAGGTTAGATTGGTGTGTACATTTGGAGTGTACATGCTGATTGGTATTTTTGGACACGTAGTTCAATACTTGTGTGGCGTGAGTTGAGTATTCACTATTGGACATGGTGACTTACTCAAGTGTTAAGTCATTATATAAATGACTTAGTTACTGGTCCGAGGGAAGTAAAATGAAGGTTTGACTTGCGTTGACTTGGCGTCTTATGACGGGTCATTGTCAAGGGTGTAAGTTTTTAAATGAATAAGTGTTGAACAAAAAGGTATAGTAGTACACTTATATTTTTGTTATTTTTCGGGATTTTCATGGTCATTTGAAATTGACTTTCGTATTATTTAAGTATTATTTATACTTGAGTCGTTTATTAACGAACGCGTCTTAATTGATAGGTTGCGGTCTTCGTGTTTAACGGGCATCACAAATCGTCAGCAATCGTCACATTTCTACTATCGTACCAAGGTGAGTCTATAGCCTCGCTTTAACATGTTTACTTGTTTTATAAAACCCGCGAGGGGGATAACATGCTTGTTTTATTAAGATAAAAGGGGTACGACGAGAAGTTGTGGAAACCCTTATTATTGGAAAAATATTTATTGATAAATGAAGGGTACAACGAGAAGTTGTGGTAAACCCTCTTTCTTTTAAAAATTGAACACAAAGGACCCGATTGTATGCTTAGATGAAAGTTGTTATAAAAGTTTGTTTAGCCTGAAAAGACCCATGAATCGTGAATTGTTAATCGAAAGGAACGCTAATACTATGGATAGATCTATCGGGGTGACACCCAGTCCGGTCGCGACTAGCTATCGCGTGGTGTTGTGATGCACCAGTAATGAAACATCGGATGCAATTGTATAAGAGAAATATACGCACTTGGCTAGGTGTGTTGGGCTGAAATAATATATGTTAACGTTCAATTTCACAAGACTTATGAAATAACAACGATAATTATGTCTGATCCACATGATTGTCAACCAAGGAAGGTTTATTCAGAATACTTGTGTTCGTTCATTTAATTTAAACTCTATAGATTCACTCAACATTTTTGTTGACTTTATAGTATGTTTTATCTCAGGTCCATGAAGAAGGCACTCAAGGAAGGCGGTTTCACGCAGCTTGCTAAATTAAAATGTTTTGGCCCGCTTAACTAAACGATGTCTATTCTAAGAAACTTTTATTGTTTGGTTGGTTGTGTAAACTTTAAAACTATTTGGGACCGTGTGTGAACTATTTTATTTTAAAACAAATGAATGGATGTATGTTTTGTTAAAACGACTCATTTTGAGGCGTTTTCTATGATATTGAGGTTGAACCATGATAGTAACACCCAATGACCCTTCCGCTGCTATGACCCGAAATTGGGGGTGTTACAAAAACTGATGCCTAACAATGGTCAGGCTATCTCCCAGCTTGAGTATTATAGGGTTATTGGTTGCTTGATGTATGCCATGACTAGTACTAGGCCTGACATTGAATTTGTTGTGGGTAAACTGAGTAGGTACACTAGTAATCCTAGTACTCAGCATTGGCAAGCTATTCAGAGAGTACTGAAGTATTTGAAAGGAAAAATGAATTATTGTTTGTCATATACTGAATATCCATCAGTGTTGGAAGGTTACACTAATGCAAGTTGGATAAGCAATACTGAGGATAATTCATCCGCCAGTGGCTGGGTATTCCTTATTGGTGGTGGTGCAATTTCTTGGGCATCCAAGAAACAAACTTGCATTACTAGTTCTACCATGGAATCTGAGTTTATGGCTCTAGAAACTGCTGGTAAAGAAGCTGAATGGTTGAGAAACTTGCTTCTTGAGATTACATTATGGGTCAAACCTATGGCACCCATTTCTATCCGTTGTGATAGTGCAGCTACATTGGCTAAGGCATATAGTCAGATGTACAATGGTAAGTGTAGACACTTAGGTGTTAGACATAGCATGATCCGTGAGCTAATCATGAATGGGATGATTTCAATAGAGTTTGTGAGGTCTCAACAAAACTTAGCTGATCACTTGACGAAGGGATTGGCTAGAGACTTGGTTATAAAGTCTGTTGAAGGGATGGGTTTAAAAGTCCACTCTAGTCACTGAATGCTAGGACATCCAACTCCCTCTTGAGGAAACTTGGGAGCTGAGTTCAATGTGGAAAGCTGAACATCCAGGGGACTGAAGCACATGTATTTCATCCCAAGGATGTGCTTGTACTTGCTGTAGGAGGATGAAGTTATAAACTTCTCAATGGTTAATGTCTTTGAAAAAGTGCTGAAGCAAGAGCATGAACTAAAGAGGAACCACCTATATAAATGTTGAGGTTTCGCCGCCTTAGAGAGCATGGACTTGGCTCTTACAACATTTATGAATTTGGATATGGACACATGGCTAGTAGTGTCAGGTGTTGTTATGTATTTGAAAACTTGTGTGTATTTTATCTTCAGGTATTCAAAGTAGTTGAAGGGTTCAATTCTTAGAACACCCTGATTCTTGAATGTTTGAAGTATTGTACTAAGATGGAAATTCAATCCTTCGGATATTTTCATTTATACACTAGTTTTGTTAATGTTAATTTTCATGCAAAAGGAATTGTACTATATTGGGGAGGATTGTTGGAAATATAGTTCAATTGTGGGCTAGTTCAAACTGGTGAATGAGGAAGGAGGTACGGAGTGTACACCCATAAGTCCCTGAACACTCTGACTCATGTTGTGGTTAAAGGTTGTTCAGCATCGCTGATGATCTCCAGTGAGTTTAAATCTTTATGGAGTATAACTCTGGACTGAAGGTATTCATCAGGGAGTAACACCACTGAAGGCATATCTTCAGTGTTTACACTTTAGCAAGTCTTCTTCAGCAATGAAGGCATCAGCGGGAACAACCTTCAGTGTTTGCTGATGCTTCAGTGGGACTGAAGAATAGACAAATGCTGGAGCTGAACTTGTACACTTGTAACGGTCTTTGACCCATTCAAGTGGAGTTAATGACCACGTTTAATTGGTCTTGTAACCACTTTCCTTGTATTATGGAGCACATTAAGAGGAGATTAATTGGCCGTTAATTCCTCTTAAATCCATTGACTAGGGTTTAAGTGCTACACCTATAAATAGGTGATCATGACTTGCATGAATAGATACACAAAAACATAAACACATAACAACAAAAGAGTTAGAGATTTGTGCCTAAATCACTAACTGCATTTGGTCTTATCCCTAATAGATATTCGTGATACCCAGGCATTAGGGTCGAATAATTTACTTTGTAAAGTGATTACACGATTCCAAGTGATATCCGATAACCATTGTTTTGGTACGTAGCTAGGATTGATTATCTATACCCTAGTTGGGACGAATAAACTCCAAAATGTTGGTAATCTTATAGTGATATATTGTATGTTTGCTTGTTTTCTTGAAGTGATATTTTGTTCATTGACGTTTATTTACTTGCAAAAATGTGGGCCAAACAACCTACAAATGTGATTCTTTTGTAACAAGGCTGGAATTGTGGTGTCTGTCATTCAGAAAAAAAATGGGCTGGAATTGTGTTATGATCAAGTCAAATTCACGTAGATTTTGCTACAAAAATTGGTCCTTTAATTTGATGTGCTTCACTTGAACTGTGTCCAGGTCAAGCTGTTTGTATAAATTTTTAACCGTTATTCGTTTTCCATCATCTGTACCGATTCATTAACAAAAGGTAGCACTTTATAAGTCTGACCATTGTCTGCTCTTCTGAAGACAACAATGCACAACTGATGAAATCAAAGACAATTTTCAAGAACCAAAAATAGAACTTGTATCTATATTGCTCATGTTTAAAATTTAATTACGTTTTTAAAAGTAGAACTTGTATCTATATTGCTGGTTGGTGGTTCTTTCTCGATTAGTTAGTAGACTAGTCGTTCTTGACCAATAAATCTAAAATTTGTTAGACAATGATAACTGGCCATATGTGTTACGTATTATTCAACCACTATATATTAGTAAAAACTCTAATAGACCGACCCATAAGCTAAGCTTGCCATTTATCCACTAATAATTCCCTGGTTGGTTGCATTGAGACTCCGTAGGATATTCAAAACTCATACCAAAAACTCTTCAATATGAAAAGATAAAAGTTTTACTAATAATTATAACTTGCAAAAGTACATCTTCTAAATACATACTAATAGCTTCTTATATAGGCTTACAATTAAGATATAAAACCAAACCCAAAAAACAAAACTTATTGCAAACATTACTACTAAATTCGTAACTCACAAACCGATTATGAAAGACACAATAACTTATTGTCACGGTGTAAGTGTAATGGGCTAATTAAAAGCACCATAAATCGACGATTAATCCAACAGACTTGTTGTCATGACCTGTCTCAATTTTATTATCAAAATATATAAAGCTTAACGACATTCAAAGTTTTAAGTGGATACATACTAACATTACACATTCAAATTTTTATACATAACTGAACAAGCACGAGCAAACCCCGACACGTCTTTGAGAAACTCAGGCAACTGCGTTGTTAAATTCACCACCATCGTATGCTTCACCTCAACACATAACTTTTTGTAAGACTCATCCTCCTCGACCAACCGCAGCTTCAACGCCTCTACAGTTATCTTTTGCTTCTCAATCACTTCCATATCTTCAATATCATCACTCGATCGATTCTTAGCAATCTCTTTATTGCACCATCTTTCAAAATTTTATAACACTTTGAACAACTCTTTTCGCATTTCATCACATTTCTTTTTCATTTTCCTCTTGTTTGGTTGTAATTGAGCGATTGTATGAATATCCGCGGAAATTTTTTCCATAGCGGTCATTGTATCTTCTTTCAGAAGTTTCACAAGTTCGTCTAGCCATGAGCATAACAATGATTCAATTTTAGGGTATTGAGGCTTTAAGATGTGATTTGTGGTAACAACTAGGTTATATTTAAGCCAATTTTCGAGTGACTTAATGTAGCTGTTTTGGTGTAGCATGAGTTTTTTGAACTCGATTGACCAAATTTTTACGTGATGATGGAGTTGTCGCATGTTTTGCAAGTCATGAACACTTGTTTCGTCAGGCAGTTCCAAGGTTTTGAAGTTTTGTAACGCTTGAATGATCGTGTGTTGGAAATACGTTTTACGTATTTATGAAGGATCGGTCGCACCAACGATAATTATGTAATGGGCTCGTGATCCACTTAGTAATTGTATAGTCCATATAGCCCACATGTAGGGTGGGCTATATATATCCCCTCCTAGCATGTTAGGAGGGGTTGATCATTTTCATATTTCATAATTCATCTTTATTTTCTCTCTCTATTCTTCTCTTTTCTCTCCTTTCTCTCTCTACTCCATCATCTCCTTCATCTCATCTTCTTTATATTAATCTATTTAATCAACCATCTTTATACATCAAATCCATCAAATCCATCATGTAGAATAGGCCAATGATCTCGTAGACCTTCAATTGGTATCAGAGCATGGTTAGTTTGGTTTATTCTTGTTTTTAGTTTGTTTGATTTTGATGGGTTTTGATTTAATCAAGCTTTTATCTTAAAAAGTTTGTATTTTTATGCTTTAAATCATGTGAAATCTTTAGATTTACTTACTTTTTAGATAAAAATCACAAATTTTTATACAAAAATCAAAAATTTTATTATCAAATCTTAAAAAGTTTGTGTTTTTATAAAAAGTTTGTGTTTTTCTCTTTTTAATTTGGTATTTTTATTGATAAAACCCTTTCTATTTTGATTGCATCT
The DNA here is from genome assembly GCA_025667525.1 of Glebionis coronaria. NCBI lineage: Eukaryota > Viridiplantae > Streptophyta > Magnoliopsida > Asterales > Asteraceae > Glebionis > Glebionis coronaria. The sequence continues at coordinate 470,348,346 of CM046875.1, read as the reverse complement.
TTGTTTGAATTCTTTAAATTGAACTTTTAATTTTATCCTTTTTTATTTTTTTATAATTAGTTTCCATTTTAATTTTTTATTATTTATTATCAGTTTTTCTTTTATCAGTTTTTTATATAATCAGTTTTTATATAATTTTTTTTATATAATCTTTTTATATAATTCGTGTTCTGTCCATCGAATCTGTTTGTCTTTTTTGGTCAAATCTGTCAATTATCTTGGTTATCATCGTCTCTGGTCCTTTGTTTCTGTCCCATCAATTTTTTCAACATCATCAAAGTTCCGGACGAACAAAGTTCCGAACGAACAAACTTCCGGACGAACGGAAGTTCCGGACGAACGGAAGTTCCGGACGGACGAAAGTTCCGGACGAACGAAAGTTCCGGACGAACGAAAGTTCCGAACGAACGAAAATTCCGAACGAACGAAAGTTCCGAACGAACGGAAGTTCCGAACAAACGGAAGTTCCGAACGAACGGAAGTTCCGAGCGAACGGAAGTTCCGAACGAACCGAAGTTCCGAACGAACCGAAGTTCCGAACGAACCGAAGTTCCGAACGAACGGAAGTTCCGAACGAACGGAAGTTCCGAACGAACGGAAGTTCCGAACAAAGCATTGTAAATTCAAACATAACGGAAAACAAACTCAAACTCAAACTCACAAAGACTCACGAACCCTCACTCTCATCAGGACACCAAACCCCCCAACCTCGAACAACACTCACCCTCGACACTCACATCACCCTCGAATCTCACAATTCTCGACTCATCTAAACCAACACCCACCCTCGACTCCCAACCCCTCTCTCGCAAGATTCTAACACCAACTCTCTCTCTTGAATCAAGACCCAAGACACCACACAAAATCAAACCTTTAACCCTCCATTAACCCTCGACTCGATACACGACAGAAAAACACTACAGATGAGAGAAAGACTATGATTAATAGAAAAACAAAACCTACCCGAGACCCTTTCAAGGATCTTGAAGTTGCTGTCTTTTAAAAGTTCTCGGATTGACATCATCTTAAAGAGAAGAGATTAATTCATCTTGCTTGTTTTGGGTAAATGATTTGAGGTGAGGATTTCATTTGAGTGAGAATATTTTGGGGTTGACTGTATTGAGAGGATATAAAGAAACTGAGTTGGTTTTGAAGAGAGAGACTTTTGATGTGATATTGAGAGAAACCAGATTTATGGGTAAAGGTGAAGTCAGGCGGAGGTTACAAGAAACCAATATTGGATATTGGAACTAGACGTGTTTGTTTTTTTTGGAAGCCACGTGCCAGTTAAGTGATTTTGTCTCCACAAAGTGATGTTGCACGTATGATATACATGGGATATGTATATTGAACGTGTTTTGTGATAAGTTTATTTGGAATCATCTTTATTTCTATATTTATAGGATATTTATTTGGAAGTCATTATCTTTGCCCAAGCTTAGCCATTTTTTTATTTTATCCTGATTTGCTACATACGTTAGTAGCATCAAACTTTCAATCAACGATCCAAAAATTTGTCATCGAACTTTCAATGGATTTGTTGAATTCGACATCGAACGAGGGAGAATTACATCATTTGCAAGACAAAGTTAGAGAAAGTGGCTGTTGGGTCAAAAGTTGATGAGTCAAACACTATGGAAACAAGAAAGACCAAATAGGACATTATCACTGCTAGAATTCCCACTGCTGAGATCCCCCTGCTGGAGTTCCCCCTGCTGGAGTACTATCCCCTGCTAGAGCAAGTTCCCCCTGCTAGTGTACTTCCCACTGCTAGTGATAAGTATGAAGATTTGGTCAACACAGGATAAGAATGAATAAGTCAGTTTTGATTTAGTCATTAATACTTTATTTAGTTTCCATGTATCCCTGGGTTCCTTAAGTTATAAAAGGAACCACCAGGCATAGGTTTTATTCACTACTTCCTACTACACAAATGTAACCTACTGCTTGTTTGATCTCTAGGTGTGGGATTCAATGTACACACACCTAGAGTAGTTTGTGTTAATCAAATAATACAAACTCTCTTTGGGAATCTTTCATCTTTGTTAAACATCTTATTCATGATCACTGTTCTTATTCCGCTATGTTATCATATGAATGATGATCAACCTAGATAAAACGGTTTTTACTGTTTGAGTCTAACGATCTTGGATTCAACAAGTGGTATCAGAGCGGGTGGCTCGATATCTAGGTGAATCAAGGTGTTTAATTTTGTTGCTGTGAAGATCTAGGGTTTATGTTAAAACCCTAGATAATTAAGTTTTGTTGCCGTGGGGAAATAATGTTCTGTCAACGTCAGAAAGCAGTTGTCAAAACCATGAGACAAAGTGCAGTCCTTGTATCTACGAATAAACAAAATAAATCAAAGGGTGAATTCGTGATACGTTTGCTCATTTGTTGGTTTAATTATCAATCATTAGGCGTGGTCCCAAGATGATTCACAAAACAGAAAACAATTATAGTTTTTGTGTGCTTCACGTAATATTTAAGTGCATACATTAATTATCATTAGATGTTGTGGGGTATGCATATGATGACGTGAGAAGGTCAAATGTGGTGGCTAAGTTTTGCAATCCATTTAATGTCACGTTAGACATTATACAAGGTCAAATTTTTGATGTCACATTAATAATCACGTGATGATTCATTAGTCAAAAAGAGAAGTCAAGGTCAATTTCGATTGTTTCTTGATATTCTCAAATATATATACCAAATGTTGATATCACGTGAAGTTAATGGCCATAACAGGGAATGGGGTATTAAAGTTTCTGTTTGTTTGTGGTCTTGTCAAAAGGCTGCGAGAGTTTAGTCACTGCTGACTCAGACGAACATAGAGTGGGTCTGATGATGGGAATAATACAAAGTACACAGCAGGTATAAACTATTTACAGTAGGTCACTTTTAATTGTCTTTGTTTTTGTTGTTTATTTTACTGTTATAAAATTCATTCCCACCTTGAGTGGGTTTGGCACAGTTAATAACAAAAACAGGGGCATTAAAAGTTCCCCCTGCTTGTGAAAAAGTTCCCCCTGCTTTCATTAAAAGAAGCCCCTGCTATGTTCCCCCTGCCTTCAACAGTTCCCCCTGCTTTCATTAATAGATTCCCACTGTTTTTGAAAGTTCCCCCTGCTGTCAGATATGAGTTTTGGGACAGCAAGGTTTTGGAGTTTGGTTATTCACAGCAACTGATCTTAAAGGTATAACGGCTTGATTTAATTTTATTGATTACGAAGAAAAGTTTTTATCATTTATTTGAAGATGAAGGAGATTTTCGCGGGTATGTGTTTTATGCTTAAACGCTTAGTGAAAAAGAGGTACAAGATCTAGGAATGTGTGATTTTTCTTATGGTACTCTATGCACATATTTTCTATCACTTGAAGGAGTTACATTATCGTGCTCAGTGTCTCATTTTCATGAGGATTTTGTATATGCTGATTCTTTGTCACGTGGTTAGTACAAGATATAAAATGCAAGTTCGGGTTATTCTACTTCATCATCATGTAAGTTATAATCAGTTTTCTTCATATGTAATCATTACATAAAGCCTACAGAATTGAAGATTCATCAATGACTAGCACACTTTAAGGGGAAGCTCATTTGATAAAGTGTTAGTCATTCTCATATGACATCGAAGTGAAGATTTTTGCTACTGCTCATTAGTAATATTACAACTAACGTAAGTATCTACTACTCAAAATCATTTTTTATTAGGATCCTGGCCTATGTGCGTCATGGAGGGTATTTTGAAAGGTGGAATACTTGGGTTAGAAGTATGATATTGGTTAGTAGTAGTTGAAAATCAAGGTTGTTCACATAGAAGACCCCTATTTGATCATGTCAAAAAGGGGAAGTTGTCTACAAGAATGTTCAGCCTGTTGATCTTTGATGTTGTATGTTTAAGGGGAAGTGTTTTGACATCATCAACTAGGGGAAGATTGTTGGGTCAAAAGTTGATGAGTCAAACACTATGGAAACAAGAAAGACCAAATAGGACATTATCACTGCTAGAATTCCCACTGCTGAGATCCCCCTGCTGGAGTTCCCCCTGCTGGAGTACTATCCCCTGCTAGAGCAAGTTCCCCCTGCTAGTGTACTTCCCACTGCTAGTGATAAGTATGAAGATTTGGTCAACACAGGATAAGAATGAATAAGTCAGTTTTGATTTAGTCATTAATACTTTATTTAGTTTCCATGTATCCCTGGGTTCCTTAAGTTATAAAAGGAACCACCAGGCATAGGTTTTATTCACTACTTCCTACTACACAAATGTAACCTACTGCTTGTTTGATCTCTAGGTGTGGGATTCAATGTACACACACCTAGAGTAGTTTGTGTTAATCAAATAATACAAACTCTCTTTGGGAATCTTTCATCTTTGTTAAACATCTTATTCATGATCACTGTTCTTATTCCGCTATGTTATCATATGAATGATGATCAACCTAGATAAAACGGTTTTTACTGTTTGAGTCTAACGATCTTGGATTCAACAGTGGCATCACCTCCTTTCAAATGCTCCAGTCTCATCTTGTCACTCTTTCGGGGATTCAAGGAGGGAGCGAATTTGTGACAATCTTTGGACAAGATCGTCATATATTCATCGACTCAATTTTCACCACTTTGACCCAACTCGCCGAGCAACTCAACCATAACAACTTTAATCACTCTGCATCGGCACTTGCATATAAGGCTCTTGTGACACACCTCACGCCTTTCCTCCAATTCAATATCATCAAGTCTGAAAGTTCAGTGATTTGCCAATCTTTTCTTCGAGATACACATACCGAGCTTCGAGTTTTCCGTGATACAATTTTGAAACTCATGACATCGGTCTCGTCTTTGATTTATCAAAGATCACAAATTCAGCAAGTGTATGATAATGGAGTGCAAGAATCAATGACGCAGATGCAAGAGGAGAATGGTCATACGGTTGACAACTTAGAGCCTAACGATGGCACGAGCACAGAATCAGGAGGACAACATGATGCCAGTGGCACGTCAGGGAATGTTCACGAGATTTCTCTTGATGACACCTTACCCATTTATGACGCAGAGCCTGCAAACATGGTACAATGTAATGTTGTTTATGATGTATATGCTGATGATATGCCGCATATTGAGAATTCTGAACCTAATTATGACAAACATAGGATGGAAACGAGTGATAGCAATACCACTTCTGATTCATCCGATGTAAGTCATAATGGGGGAGAGATTGTTCAGAATGCTATAGTACATCATGATAATTGTATTATAATTGCTTCATTGACTGCTTCTGATTCCAAGATTAGAGAGCTCGAAACGATTGTAGCTCAACAATCAAAAGATCTTGAGGATGCCAAAATTGAATTTTCAAAGAAAACGAACAAATTTGAAACATATTTTGAAAAACTTGAAAAATCAAATGTTGTTCTTGAAAGAAAATTGGATCAAAAAGTGTTAGATTCTAAAGCTGAAAAGGATAATCTTTTGAAACAAATTCAACTGCTTGAATCTAAGTTGGCATCCCAAGATAACTTGCTCAAAGAGAATGAGACTTTAAAGGCCCAAGTACAGGAAAAGGTTTTTGCTATAGCTGCGTTGAAAAACGAGTTATGGAAAAGTAAAGGACCTAGTGTGGACACTAAGCTTGAAAAACCATCAATCTTGGGAAACCGCCTACAAATCAGTTCGTCAGACAACCGATTGTCAGACAACCTACTGCATTTAGATCCGAGCGATCACTATCCTCGAGACCGCGGTTTGCCTCCCAAGTTGATTTGGGTCATATTTCTAGAACAGTCACTCCACCAACTAGGCCTAATGTGACTAAATCAGTTTTAGCAAGACCTCATCACATGATTGCCCCTAGTTTCTCTAAGAAAAGTTCAATGAACACGTCTAGAACTAGTTCAACTGATGTGCGCCATGATTTTGGTCAAAGGGAAGCTATTTAAAAGACACATGTAAGAGATAGCAATGCCCAACCTAGTCAGATGCCTTCTAGATTACCCAACACTGCTAACCATATCATGACGTCTCCTAGGAGCATCGATCAATCATCTAGGAATTACTCGGACATTAAATATGCTACTTGTAAAACATGTAGAAAATGTGTCTTTACGGCAAATCATGACTCTTGTATCAAAAAATTGCTTAATGAGGTGAACTCTCGTGCTAGACTTAAATCCCAGTGGGTCACTAAAATCAAACCCATTGGTAAAATGTGGCGCCCCACTGGTAGAACTTTCACTCTCGTAGGAAACGAGTGCCTTTTAACTAGGATGGTCTCTGATTCTACGAAGACTACTAGGGAGGAAATTGCAAAGGATGATACATCACTTAAGCCTGAACTTAAGGTTTTCTATAAAAGGAAACGTTTGCCAACTAAGACAAGTGAATCATCCCCTCAGGCCACCTCTGACACAAGAAAAGAAAACCGTGAACCCCCACGTGCTTCTAAAATAGATATCTCTAACCCATGCAAAAGTATACAAACTCCTAATGAGAATGCAGGTACCAAAGTTGATGTTCCAAAAGAACGAAGCGGTCCAATCATTGTATACCGTTCAACTAAGGACACTCTCAGAGTTTGGTTGCTGAAGAAGCAGATATCAGAGAAACTAGTATCTCGGGGGATTCATGGTTAAAGCTTAAACATGACTTACAGTCACATAACAGACTGTAACTCGATCTCAAAAGACAGGAAAGTTCATCCCGATGATGACTTATCCTAAAAACGAGAAATTCATTTTTCTCGGGCATGAGCTTATGTTAAAAACATTCCACGTTTTAAGCTCATGCACAAGGACTTATAGTCACATCACAGACTATAACTCGCTCTTCAAAGAAAGGAAAGTTTATCGCCGATAGTAAACTTATCCTAACAACGAGAAATTAATTTTTCTCAGGCATGAGCTTATATCAAAAACATTCCAAGTTTTTAAGCTCATGCACAATGGCTCATCGTTAAATGTCAGACGATGACCCGTTCTTCAAAGGCAGGAAAGTTTATCGCCGATGGTAAACTTATCCTCATTAACGAGAAATTAAATTTTCTCGGACACGAGCTTACGTTAAAACCATTCAAAGGTTTTAAGCTCGTGTACATGACTTACAGTTAAATATCAGACTGTAACTCGAACTTAAAATAAAGGAAAGATTATCTTTTATGATAACTTATCCTCTTAACGAGAAATTCACCTTTCTCGGTCATGCGCTTGTATTAAAACATTCGAAGTTTTAAGCTCAGAAAGGAAAGTGTATCTTTTAAATAAGAGAACTTTTCCTCATAACGAGAAATTAACCTTTCTCGGTCATGAGCTTTCCGTTAAAACAGTCAAAGTTTTCAAGCTCATGAAAACGACTTCTAAGTAAATGTCAGCTTAGGACTCGTTCTTCAGATAAAAGGAAAGTTTATCGCCGATGATAAACTTATCCTTAACAACGGGAAGTTTACAACTTCTCGGACTTGAGCTCGTTTTGTAAGATATTCAAAATCTTAAGCTCAAGTAATTGGTTTTCAAAACTTTGAACACAATTTTTCGAGAATTTCTCAAAAGGTTTTTCTAAATCTTTCAAAATTGTGTGTTCAAAAATGTTTTGATAAAAAGAGCATGTCTTCTGGAATCGATAATATTTACGATACTAGAAATGTCATTCAATAATGACACGGGGTTGTAAATAAAGTTCGAGCAGAAGTTCAAACTTTTAAAACATGCTCAAAATGGTTTGCTATTATTTCCGATAGTAACCCGCTTTTCACTTTGAAGTCAAGCATTTCACCGGAAAGCTTTGACTTCAGAATCCGAAGTTATCAACTCCACAATCCAAAGTTCGTTGCAATTGATATCTACATACTCGACGATGCGACTACTCAAACGGTGACTACAACTCTTTCAATAGAACACGGGTCAACAATTGAGGGGGAGCAATTGTCCAGCATTCAGAATCCTTGATGCCGAGAGTGCCAAGTTCACATATTGGTGTTAAGACAACGATATCAATCATACACATGGAGTCAAGAGATAACTTCAGAAGTTACGAGGAAGACCAACATTCGTGAACAAGAACCATGTGCTTCTTTCATATGATGTTCTCCATCATTCAGGTCCAACCTCGTAAATTGCTAATATTGTGAATTCATTATCATATATGATCTTTGCACGTGATAAATACCTTACACTTGTGTTTAAAAGGTATTTAATTTACGTTTCAGCACACCCTCATTAATTTGAGGGGGAGCTTGTGTAACTCATGAAGATAACTGGATTTGCATTTTTCTTCCCAAATTTTCTTAAAACGCTATTAAATCAATTGATATTAAAAACATTGATTGAGTTAATATTTTTAATATGGGGGAGAAAATGTGATTTAATATGGGAAATGATTAATCACAAATGGTTTGACTTAACGTGCTAGCTCATCCCGACATGTGCGAAATGTTTTCGGATATCGTGGCATATGTTAAGGGGGAGCAAAATGGATTTGCACTTCAAAATGGATTTCATGGTGATTTATACTTACCCGCAACCCATTTATTTCACGACGATGAAGATTGTGGTGACATAAGGATGGTAGGATAGGTTAAAGTCCAATGATTCCTCTAGAACCGGAGGAATCTTCCCAAGGACATTCCATAGCTAGAAATAGTAGTCCTTAGGAAAGATGGAGAAAGATTGTGAACGTAGCTGAATGCCGACCAAGTACTTAAGTTAGCACTGGAACAATCACAACAAGGTGCTAGTTATGACGTATTGGTAAGCATTGAAGGGGTTGAAGAATGAAAAAGAATTGTAAAGATAAAGGGTGTAAAGAAAGAAGCCCTCCTTACAACCTTAGGCAGAAACCGGGTCAATACATATGCTATTGAGATCATTTTTAATGATTCTTGATATTGAAGATAGACATCATGGACCCAGTGATGCAATGCACAACCCATCCCAGCTAACTCAGATATCTCTCAAAAGATATTTGTTTTATTCACACAGAGACAACTCATTATCTATTGATTTATTCACTCCGAATAAATTGGTATTGAAATGGTGGCACTCCTCTCCAGCCTCCGATCACTAAAAATCCAAAATGCACGATTGAGTCTAGAGCCATTTGAGATCATCAAATATCTCATTAGGACACACTTTCATATTTCCTTGCTTCTTCACACACTGTGAAAAGTAAGAAAGATCTTAAGAGTCCTACGCAAAATCTTCATGATCTTGCCTGAACATCCGAGTAATACGAAAGTATTTACAATGAAGATGGAAATCCTTCTTGAGCGAATATCAAAAAGCTCATGGTAGGTGACTTGTGCGATTCTTTATGAATCAAACTTGTGATAACTGGAAAGCAACAGTGGTTTAATTCTTAAATGAATTTAAACACGTTCCAGGCCTCTACGCAATATCTTAGTGATCTTGCCAGAACATTCAGAGTAATACTATTAAGTATTTACAGTGACGAATGGAAATCGTTCTAGTGTTAACATCAAACAGCACTTGGTAGGTAACTTGCAAGATTCTATATGAATCAAGCTAGTGACAACTGGAAAGCAACGACAGTGCGGTTCTTAATTGAACTTCACTTGTTCCAGGAACATGAATTGACGGCTTCAAATCATGCGGATAAGATTATCCAAATGATTCACTCTTTACGTTCGCAGTCAGCTTTGGACGATCGAGTAAAGAGAACGGGTTTACCCGCGAAATCTTGTCAAGGAGGTTCTTTATTGAAACTACCTGCCACAAGTACGATATTTAATATCGTCCAACGGTCTTCACCGACCGGAGGTAAAATGCTACCGAATTAGAATGAAATGTTCAAGGCCATTTCATCCGTGTATATTGTTTGTTGCTAACTGTCTTATGCAGCGTAACAAGAAGGTGGCATTGTGGTGTACAATCCAGAAGAAGTCGTCACCACATGCTTATACTACATACAATTAGTACTTCAACAAATTCAAGAAAGCCTGAAGGTCAAGTCTTCCGCTGTATCAAACTCTGAAGCTTTCAAGAATTTAAAAGTATAAGTATGTGGAACATGAAGTCACGAAGAGGCAAATATCACAAGTGAAGAATGCACAAGGTCAAGGCAAGGAAACATGCTCAAGACTAAAGTCAAAGATCACATCAAGCATATTCATAAGAACAAGATCGAAGACTCAAGCATAGATGCTAGGTTTAAGATTTTGTAAAAAGATGTGACCTCCCTTAGGGGGAGATTGTTGGAAATACGTTTTTCCCAATAAAGTCTCGGTCACATCTTAGTTAGCATAGATCACGAGATATAGACTATTTAGAACTTTGTCTCTTGGAGCGACCTCCCTTAGGGGGAGATTGTTGGAAATACGTTTTACGTATTTATGAAGGATCGGTCGCTCCAACGATAATCATGTAATGGGCTCGTGATCCACTTAGTAAGTGTATAGTCCATATAGCCCACATGTAGGGTGGGCTATATATATCCCCTCCTAGCATGTTAGGAGGGGTTGATCATTTTTTCATATTTCATAATTCAATCTTTTCTTTCTCTCACTACTTTTCTCTTTTCTCTCCTTTCTCTCTCTACTCCCTCATCTCCCTTCTCATCTTTCTTATATTTATCCTTTAATCAACCCACTTAATCCATCAAATCCAATCATGTAGGATAGGCCAAAGATCACGTAGACCTTCATCGTGGACTGGTGTTCATGTTGCTTTTGCATATTTTCCCACATTGTCGCCATCCTGCAAATAAGTTTTCGTGTTACTTTCAAGCGTTTATAAAAAAATGTACTATTGTATTTACACAACGATACTTTCTTACTAGTCAATCATAACAACATTGATTAATAAAATAATTGTAGGAATTTGCGTTTAAGCTTTAAGAAATATGTTTCTGCATTAGTAAAGTGTAACTAATGATAGAAACAATACTGTAAAGTTAAAATCACTTACTCTTGAACGATTTGAACAAGTTTTGGATTTAATTGCTCGTCACGAAGAAGGTTGATTTCTGTAATGGCTGAATTGATAGAGTGCATGTCCATAGTGTATGTTGCGTGCAACTGATCTACGGTTGCTTGTGTGTTCATAAGTGAGTCGTTACTAACGCCTTGTTTTTCAAGTTTATTTAACGATGCAATCTTTCTATGGTATGCATATTTCACATCTTCACAATCCTTCGCTAGCTTATATAGTTTCTTCTCCCATTCTAACATAATGTATAGTATCGTAGAGATTGTCTCTTTCTGTGCGTAGACAAAGTAGTCGTTCAGGTCATTTGAAATTTCTGGTCTTCTAGACGACATGTTGAGAGTAACGACCCGCATGAGTCTTGTAGAATGACCAATAAGACCTCGATAATCTCCAAAAGTCGAGTGTTGGTGTAACTTATTAGCCTCGAGTATTGTTGAAACTTCGTATGCACATTGTGAAGCATTTAAAAAACAATCGTCAACCTCTTTGAATACCTTGAACAAGTTGACATTTTTTGCAATTGAGCCGAAGTAATCACTTAAGGCAGCGCTTGTGTTTTTGAGAACCGAAGCATAGGTGAAGTGGGCATCAGCAAAGGCGGCTTTGAAAGTTTATGGACTTAAAATCGATTGTCGTGTGATAGGATCGAACTCGAGATCACGGGATTGCACACATTACGTGAAGAGTTAACTTATTTATTAAATATATTTATTGTATATTTATTAAATCAAACCGTAGCTAACGATCGTTAAGTAATTAAAAGTTAAGTATTAAACGACCGTTATAGAATGTTAAAGAAGCTAAAAGAAGGTGTCAGAAACGTTCCGGAAACCTCCTTGGGGCTTGTGTATATCCGGCCTAAAAGGGGAGACAAAAGGGAAGGGAAAAGATTTTGTTGCTTTAATTTGTTTAAACCTTGGAAGAGAAGTTTTCAAAGGTGTATATAAACAAACCAAAGGCTTCATAATTTTTACCTCACATCTCTCTTTCTCTTGCTCTAACCGCCGGCCAAACAAACACCCTATTAGGGTTCTTCTTTGATTTTCAATAACCTATTCTAGATCTAGTCCTAGCCCCTCTCTAGGGTTGTTGGGTAGATCTTCCATAGACTTAGAAGCTCGGTTTGTTCGTGCTAGACTCACGGTTAACTCGCTGTATCACGTGTGTACAAGATCGTGTTGTAGTCTTGCTTTAGATTACATCCTGGTGGTGTTCGTGATCTATCTCTACCGGTGACCGTTTCGTCGACTTGTAGATCTTGCTAGGATAAAGGTATGTAACCCTAGCCTTGATTAATTATAATCGTGTTAATTAAAGATCTTGTTAATTTGCTTCCGCTGTGTGTTCTTTGATCCATATTAGGGTTTTACTTAATTGTTATGGTAAATATAAACCAACAGTGGCATCGAGAGTCGTTTTAACATGATTTTAATTATCAAGATCTAAAGTTTTTAACTAATATTGATTTGTGTTAATAATTACATGTTGTTTTTTAGGTTTTATAAAAATTTGGGTTTTGTATTTATTGTTTTTTAAAATCGGATCTGGCCGGTTTTTTTTTGTAAACCCTAAAATTACATGGTAATTAACTTTAGATGTTTTCCATGAATTAATTGTTATGTCATGCGTGGTTACGATCCGTAGTTTTTTTTAATTGTTAAGAGAACGTGGGAGATCCGTAATAAACGTGCATGTTTTTTTTACGGATCATATAATTTTGATTGCTATTTGCTTTATTTGATTCAAAGTTTTAAAATTAGGGAAGAATTTTTTTATGTTCATAAAAACCTAGATTTAATGTTCTTTGAATAAATTGTTATGCATGTGGCTATTTGATTTAGTTTTTTTTGTACTATCTGTTTTCATGCGTTTTTTATATTGTATGTTGTAAACAAGGGTAATTTTTTCTAAGAAAAATAATATGGACTAAATCTTATCAAATTAATGAATTGTTTTGAGATCTAAATTACATATGATTTGTGTTGATTAGAGTTGCAATAGCAACTTAACGGCCTACTCAATTTTGACAAACTATAAAGTGGGTATAACGCACCGCTGGTCATGTACCCGGTTAAGGAAGGAGGTGTTATGCTTCAGCGCTGACCAAATTCCCGACTCGCCTGTGCGTCAAAATTGGAATTACCTACGGTTATTATTGGTATAATTCTTTAAGGTTGATTTAACTACATTAATTCACATCCGAAACACAATGAATAAGGTTATTGCTTTGTGCTTTAGCTGAGTTCTAGAAAAAGTACTGTGTGAATTTAGTTGTGTGTAAAATCTTTAATTGGTTTAACCAATACCTCAACTTGCAAATATATGATGAAATTTTAGTCTCACCAAAAAGTTTACTAAACGTTTTTATTAAACTTATGTTATGGAGATGTATGCATGCTTCTCCATACATGATTTTGACACCAAAATCTAGACCCTAAAAATTTAAGTCATATGCCCTCTAATTGACGAACACTTGAAGTTACAATTATCGTCATATAAGATATTGGACGATGTTGTAATGGAGAGAAAACTTCATGACTGAATAAGATTGCACATGAAGGTTTTACGTTCTTTAGATTAGTCGACTTAATTGAGTTACTCAGTGAGATCTGGAAACTTAAGGCATAAAGAAGGGATGAAACATGTTTACAATGCAAAATGACTGTTGGCAATGTAAATCCCTTAAATGTCTAGAAATTGCAAATTTGTTTGTCAATCATTGTTCGACAAGTTACCATCTTGAATACTTTCATTGCTAGCAGATCAACTGATGTGATGAAATTATGTCAATTTGGATTCTAGTTTTCAAGGAAAATACTATGGTTATTATTACCGGGGTAATTTTATTTTCTTGAATGGTATTATCGAAAATACTAAAATTGAATTTTGTATATTCTTTTACAAATATATTAATGCAACGTTACACCGTAAACGTGGTTTATTCATTTATTGATCTAAAACCGTATGGTTGAGGATAGAGTCAATTTACAAATGAAAGATAAACCTAAAACTCTTTTTCATGAGTAAAGAAGGAGTTATAAGGATTTTAGAAATGTCAAATTCAAATCCATAACTCATAGCAAACTTTAGAAGTTAAGGAAAGTGCATATTTTGAGTTATTTAAAGTTACCGCTAATTGGTTATAAGGCAAACTAGCATATTTGAATAGTAGTTATGCTTTGACCATTTATAGGCACTACATACCATTGTGAGGTTGGTAGACCTATTAAGGAAGAAATTGCATGTCAAGTCTTTCAAGTTAAAAAGCATTTGATGGATAAGTCATCATTTACGAGCTAGAGTACACTCTTAAACACTATAAGTAATTGTTGCGAATGTGTTTTTCAAAAGTGTAAGAAAGTAAACACAACACTAATTATTTTCACCGATTATGAAACATTTTTAATGTCGTCAAGTTCAATGGGAGAATTGTGTTGTATTACTGATTTTGAGTCTATGAAAACATTCTCTAATTCAGTGGGAGTTACAAGCCTTGTTGTCTTGGTAATAACCCATATTATCTTTAGTATGTTCTAAGATAATTGCTTTCGAATTGTTGACACTAATATCTTCAAAGATAGTTATGTACTGATTCTTGTTGATTAAGTGATTCTACATCTACTTGTAAAAAGCTAATATATGTGGCACAATCATATTTTGTATAGACAAACGTTAGACGTGATGTTTATCTTATATATGAGGGTGTTCCATGCACAAGTGGGAGAAATAAACATTGTGTGGAAGAAACAACTCATAAAGATATGATTATCTTGAGTTCAAGATAAGATACTAACAATCTAATTAATATTAGATGAAAGTTAGATCATGTGTCAATATGATTAGAAGACTACTTAAAAGTATATATATCATTCACATTAAGAAACACTTGTTGTTTTGATTTAGTCATGTGAAAGCTTGTACTAAATTGTAAACTCAAGGGTAAAATATCCACATGTCATAAGATCGGGCGTGGAATGTTTTGAAGTTTCTTAAAATGGACAAAACTCCTGGAATGACATAAGATACATAGAGTAATCTTATACTACTAAACTAAAATATTTGTGTATTCTTGGAATGACATAAATAGACATAGTAGTGAATTAACTTGAAAATATTATTGAAACCTAGTGGTGTTCATGATCACTTTAGTTATACATGTTTATGATTTATTTGTATAAAGTCACAAACATAAAGTCTTGGAAGACGTATAATATAAAGTAAGACGTTAATGTATTGTCTCTATTTCACTAAAGACATATACATGAAGTCATGGTCAAATGACTTAAAACGTATGATAGAATTATAACTTCTATGTTTTTAAAACATGGAAATGAAGTGACTTTGTATTAGAAGTACTTGAGTTATAAAGCATGCAAATGGTTAGGAAATCTATTATACCATTAAGATGATTTAGTTGGTATATAGGTAAGCCTAAAGATATATATTTATCTTAAATATTGTTAAGATTGACTTACAATATTTCCCTAAATGAAATACATCATTGTTATGGTATGTTCATTAGGAGAATCAAAATTCTCAATATGATGGTGATGTTTGATTCAAGATAACTATATCTTCCTTTATTCCAAAAGATATCAAGGTTAGAAAGTTGAGTATGACTTGAGCTAAGAAGATTAATAAGATACCATTATATATGGAATGTGATGAATCACGTTATATCTTAAATAAAGTTCGGAATTTGCTAAACTACTTATGAAGTGGATTGTTTAGAAAATAAAGAGTATGGAACTGTCATTGTGTTTTGTAATGTCCATATAGATAACGTTGGAGTGTTGATCTATTTGCTATGTATTTAAAGAGTAATTTTAAGTTACTAAAAGCAAGTGGGAGTTTTGATCTTGAAAGATAAAATTACAAGATACATAATCTTCTGAAATACACTAGTAATTATAATGAGGAAGGCTTGTAAAAGCTAACTCTCAAGATAAAGGAATTTACGTCATAGGTCCGTAAGGATATCTCGGATATGCGATTTATATGTTGAGAATTATGAGTTACAAATAATTGTTGTGATTTGTTACCAAATATTGTTTTGAGTAAACTACTCATACTATGATTGTTATAGATGTTGTCCAAC
This sequence comes from Glebionis coronaria, assembly GCA_025667525.1. Classification (NCBI taxonomy): domain Eukaryota; kingdom Viridiplantae; phylum Streptophyta; class Magnoliopsida; order Asterales; family Asteraceae; genus Glebionis; species Glebionis coronaria. Next base: position 470,332,313 of record CM046875.1, on the reverse strand, counting down.
AAGATAATCAAATTTCGGTTTTGGTTTATCTTATATACTTTGACTAGAAATTGGAGATGAGTTTCGTCAAAGGAAGAAAAACGCCAATTGTTGTGGTTTAAGCTTTGTGTCGAAATTATATGGACAAAATTGTACATATATTTAATGTATGTATTATGAATAGATTATTAGTCACACTTAAGTAATTAATTGTGATTGAGTATTCTTTCCTAAACGCATTAAATATATAAAGATTTTGATGGTCATATTTTAATTGACAAATTTGGATATGTATGAACTATTTCTTGAATGACTACTTGAGAAAGGATTTAAGTAATCGAAATGAGTTTATTACTTCAAAATAAATCTTTGGGAAAGTACAAAAATGCAATTATCTATTAATGGATAAAAGCATGCATCTAGGAGATTATTCTTATGTTTAATTTGAAATCCAAGATTGGATTTCAATTTGAATAAGATGATTTCTAAGTATTCCTAAAAGCTAGTGGGAGTATTATGGTTATTTTCTAAATTATATGTGTCAAATAGACATGTAAGAAAGTAAGTTTTCATTCAAATTAAATGTTGTTTTGGTTTATGTCGACGTATAGTCGGTATTCGGCCCGGCCCAACAGGCCCACGGCCCACACACACCTAACTTATCCTTCAAGAAACCCTAGCACTATATAAACAAGGCTAGGGGTCTCATTCTACGACAGGTTCTCTCTCTTAACCACACTTCATATACAACATATCAATCAAATACTAACTTGACCGTCAGAGGTGGACCCCGGGGCTCCGGCCTCGGGTCCACGTCTAACCGGTTTACCTTTGTTTGCAGCATTACTCAGGACCGGGGAAGACGATTAACGGCCCAGGAGAGTCGTCGAGCCGGCCCAACCAAACTATGCTCCAACAAGTTGGCGCCATCCATGGGACCCTGACTAAACTATGTTCGTGGTCTCAACTACCGAAAGCGCAGATCATGTCAAAATTCGGTAACATTAAAATCCCTAATATACTTGTTTTCACTTACTGCATGTGACCATGTGCAAAAAAGTAGTGATTGCTAATTTAATTAACGTACGCCATATGCGTTTTAGGCCATTGGTATAATAAGAAATTCATAAAATGGTTTTGCTAGGTATATTACGGTATGTGTGAAAAAATTATGACATAGAAGTACGCAAATCTATGCAGAGATTAAAAAATAAAAGGGGCTTGGTTCATACAAATCAATGTCAAAAGTCTCGGTAATTTTAAACCCTTTTCATACAATGCGAGTAAATACTTAAGATGCTACGTGTTATGGAGGACATCTTCTATTTAATTGACGCATGATAGCTAGCAAAGTTTTGCAAATCTCGTTATGTTATTCGCACAATATGTCCCATAATAATATGTCATTTTTTTTAACTTATAAACTGGCATATTTTTTCCACATCTCACATGTTGGTTACCACTTTTTATTCGCGGCCATGGTATGTCCAGACGCGCTCATCTATATGTTCGATTATATTTTATTTTTTCACTGTGGACACGAGTCGCGCCAATCCGCATGCTTGTTTATATTGTTATGTGATATTACGCATATCTTTTAAATTAATAAGAAGATATGATTTATCTTTTAATATATTTGCAAAGATGTACTCTTATATATATTTCTTTTAAAAGGGATAGTATATTATCCATATTTAAAAAATAAGTAGTCAAATATTACCTATAATTTCTAACTAATAAAAGATATTACATATATCTTTTTGTATTCAAAAAATCTTATTGATATTTTTCATATTCATAAGAGATATTTATTATCTTTTAAATTGGGTAAAAGGTATATTCCAAAAAAAAAATATACTATCAATATTTTTGTTTATCGGTACAAGATATAACATATCTTTTAAAATTGGCAAGTAGATATTATATATATCCTTTAGCTTTGTGTGATTCCCTTTTATTACGATAAATGTTTGCATCTTTGAATACATATCTGGATAGATATTTTCATGTCTACTGTTCAGTGATTACTTATTATACATATACATATGCTAGTCCGTACACTCGGATATCTACTGCCTACGGGCGTACATGTACACATCGTTCCTAAATAAGAGGATTGAGTGAACCTAATAATTCAACTTGTCGTGTAAGAGGGATGCAACCCAACGACCATGGATCATGTATCCTTGTTAGACACCTTACTATCAAGACGTTGTAGTAAGTTACGCAAACCACATGACTCATGATGGACTTGCAAAAGACACACTGTGCACGTCTAACAAAATTTTGTCAAAACTTTGACCGTCCTTATGGTAGTAACGGTACGCCGCACGTAATAGCATAACGCATCCCATAAGTTAGTTAAGATACGTCTTATACTATGTGACAATTCGCGGTTATGGCAAGATCCATCCGCGTTGGTTTGCACGTTCGAACCTAATCTCTATCTTTTGTACGCGGCTATGGTACGTTCATTCGCGTTGGTCTACGCGATCGTAATTCTTTAAATACTTGATTAAGTTTAATCCTACTAATCGAGTATAGCACCATTAAACTTGGGGGGGGGGGGCTACCAGGGTATACTAATACCACTATTTCCGTGCATGTCACGCAAATATCTTTGGATATATTCCTTTCACGATTGGAGCCTCTCGTGTTCGTTTTATGGGAGCACTCGATCGTTTGCTTTGGAGACATTTCTCAATATCCATGATATATCCTTTGATGTTCTAACCTTAGGTTTATAGCACACTTCATAAACGGCTATTAATTTATTGGTTACACCCTTTCCATGCTAGATTAGGCATTCGACTACGTCTCTAGTATGGGGGTGTTTTGCACCCCTAGACTCGAAACATTGAGGACAATGTTTAACTTTAGTATGGGGGGGTGAATAGATACTTGCCTTGCCAAACCTTCACGCTTTCCAAAGTTTATCTTTTTGTTATCATTTTGTTGCAAAATAAGGCTAAAATGGCCAAATTTTAAATTTTTTCTCATGATTTATAAGTGTTTGAAGACACGAATGTAGATTTTCCGATGGCGAGAATAAGAGTAATTTTTGACTCGACCGTACGTGTTGAGCACTTAGCTTTGATTCCTTAACTACACATTAGGCTAAGTCTCTTAAATGAGGACGAGAAATGATAGGGTTAATTATAAGTTACTATGCTAAACGTAGAGTACTCGTATTCTTTCAAAAACTCATGTGTTCTCGTTGTTTGCTTATTCTCCCTTCGCATGTAAATATTTTTTGCTTAATAAATATTGACTTAGCGGTTTAGTTAGGATTGTTGGGTTTCTAGTCTTTTCTAGTAGCTTCCGTGTAAATAAATTGGGAAGACATTAAGGTATCGCCAGCGTCACGGTTTTGAAGTATTGGCACCCGAATAATCGAAAGCTTCACCTAATAATAAGATTTCAAGTGCTCACCTAAATTAAGCAAAAATTTGAAGCTCACAAGGCCGAAAAATCTATGCCCAAATTAAAAGTGAATCAAGCCTTAATCTTCGAAGCTTTAAAGATCCAAAATTCACTTTAGCGTGAGGATATACGTCTTTGGCTAATAAAACCACCGATGAGGCGGATAATAAAAGGCAAGGCAAGACCGAAGTCATAATAAAAGCTTCATGGCGAAGTTGAATAAAAGATGGAGGTAAACCAAAGATAATAAGGCCCTTCCGTTAGGGGGCGTATAAAAGTCTTGGTAATAAGTCTCATGTTCAAAACCGTTATAAAACCGTGTTTATCGATTCTTCTTGTCAACTTAATTTTTTGACATCGTTGTCTATTAGGAGGGGTTATTGATTTGATGGTCTTAGTTACACCGTTAGGACTCTATTTTTAGACCTAAATCTCTATTATCGCATAAGTCAAACAATGTATCCTCGTGAAACATTCAAGACACAATAAAATATAAGAGATACAACTTAGGAATAATGGGAGAATAAGTACGTGATTAGGGCATATGAGTAGTGTTAGCATTACTAACTTATAATGAAAATGATCTCGTTGCACGCTTGGCATGGAATTGAAGTGAAAATCGAGGACGATGAAATTATTTCTAACGAAGCATTCACGTGTTCTTATTCTATGAACCTAAACGTCCCATTTTGCGATGAAAATCATACATTATGTCTATAACACAAGTAGTAGTAATAGTAGTAGTGTAGATAGTTTATCATTCCAATAAAGTCCATAAAAATGAATTTTGGAGATGCTACGATACTTTATTCTAGCATTGCGTGAGGGCACGGCAATGGTTTAGTATGGGGGAGTGATGAGACTGCTTTTATACATGGTCTCATCGTTCTTTTTGGACTTAAAATGCATTAAATATCATCAAAATACCCAAATATATGCTTGTGTTTGTTGCTTGTGTATTTTAGGTACAGATATTGAAAAAATGACAAAAGATCACAAGAATCATGCAAAAACGAACACGGGAAACGAAGCCGTACGATGAACCAAGCCCTAATGAAGAATTTTCCAAAGAAAACCCTTGAAGATTTAAAGAATATTGAAGATTGGTCCTCCAAGTTTGAAGAATTGACACTTTATACCCTTGTATCTTCATAATTACAAGTTTGGTCCCTAAAGTTTGTCAAAATTACAAAAAGGACCCTTAACTTTGAAGAATTGGCAAATTTAGTCCCTCAACAAAACTAAATTGTCAAAAATGGTCCTCTAAGAAGTCAACAAACAAGTCAAAGACCTTGAAGTTTGAAGGCATTACAAGAATGGCCCTTGAAGAATACAATTTGTGCATAAAAAGCCCTTAAAACAAGTTTTGAAATATCATGTGCCATTTTTGACAAGTGCTGAAAGTTAAAAACAAAGGAAAAGGAAGTTTTGGGCTATTTAATGGAAAGTATCAAGTTATAAGGAGTCTAGGGGGTATTTTGGGCAGACAATCAATCTCCTCACACCCACTCACATCACGCCACCTGTCCCACTACTGAAAACCAACCAATCACGTCCACCCCACCAGCCATGTCACCATCCCACTTTGTTATTTAACTGATTTTTAAATAAATCAGTTTATTAATGGAGGTAAACACTAATTTTTAAAATTAATCCCCCCCAAACGGATTTAACCCTTCCTGCTAAACACCCTCATCCCTCATAAACCCTAATTTGATTAAACCACTAATCAAAGGGTTTTTGTATGAAAGTTTCCAGATTGCTAATTTACCCCACTCAAAACACACCCACATGGTTCATTTGTCTTCACTCTCACCAAAAGACCCCACCCACGCTTCCCTGTCTACCCAAAGATGGCAACTTTGGCATCTTTCAGTCCTCCAACGGTTTTGATGCATCTCCTTGGTCCCCAAGGACCAAATAAACGTTCAAGATCAAAAGGCACCAACTGGCACATCACATGATGAAGATTGACCAAGAATCAACAAGGGGCAAGACTGGAAAAGCACGAATTAGGGTTTAGGGTTTCTCTTTTCTTTGTAATATTTTATTTACATTCTAGAATAGTCTCTAGCATAGTATAAATGGGGTGTCTTGTATCCCATTTTAGTTGTTCCAGTTTTATGTAAAATTTTTCTTTTATGAATTAATGAAAAAGTTTTTATCCTGCATAAGACTGAGATCCATTTTACTTTCCAGTATTTTCAGTTTTAAAGTTTGATTTTCCTGAATTCATTTTAAAATCTTCAAGTTTGTTTTTAAGAATTTCACTTGTTTTTAAAAAAATATTTCAGAAACTTATTTTAGCTTACTGCTATAAGCCATTCATAAGCTTATTCAACCAAGCTTATTGAATCTCTTATAAGCTTGTTCTCTCTCTCTTTGTTGTTTGTGGTGTGCAGGAAACAAGGAAAAGCCAAGGTTTATTCTCACCATTTTCTTGGCATTTGTGCTTAAGCTAATCCAACTCCCACAAGGCTCAGCACAAGCCCGAGCTTGTAGGAGGTGGCTTATCAGCCACTGTTGGGCTTGGAAGTAAGCCCAACAAGGTAGTCCTTGTCTTCTCTTTTTAATTTTCATTTTTCTGAAATTTTTATGCTTTGTGTGATTTTCTATGTTAAGTTGTTAAGAGTTGGTTTAAGTGCTTGTATTTGCTTTATTTAGTATATTATGCATGTTTAGAAGGATTTAATCTAGTTTGGTAAAGTTTTGTGTTGATTTTGTTTGAAAAAAGTTGAAAAAAGAGTTTAAAGGGTTGTTTGGATACGGGTTTAAGTAGGGTAAAAAATCATTGCTTGTGCTTAAAACTTGTTTAGGTATACTTCTTAAGTGATAAATAGGTAGTGTGAAGTTTAGATATCAGTTTGGTAAAGGTTTGAAACTATTTGTATGTTAAAAAGTTGAGAGGATAGCAAAAATTCAGAAATCTGCTCATTGTATATGATTTTGTTGAAATTTTGTGCTTAGATCTTGTGAGCTGTTAGATCTTAAGGTGTCTGAGGATTGTGTGTCATTTTTATGCATGTTTGTGAGCTTATTTCCAAGATACAAGGCTTTAAAATTCAGATTTGTGCATGAAACACCAGCAACTGTTCATCAGACCTGCTTAGTGACTTTTCAGAAACTTTTTGGCTTGATTGGTGCTTATTGTGTTAAGTGATTGTTTGTTATTTTGTATAATCTGACTCCTTATACTCCAAAGAGTATAAGGGTGCCTTATTGTCCCAAATAAGCTATCAAAATAAGCTTTCCTGAGCTTGTTGAAAAACAGACCAATAACACTATCAGTGGGAACTCCTTTCCCACTGCTAGTATCTTTTTTACCACTGCTGCACTAGCAGACAAACACCAACCACTTGTCACTATCAGAAAGTTTGTATTTTTGTCTTTAGTGCCCAAAAAGTTGAATTAGATCTTGAAACCAGTTCCATTATTTTTCTTATTTAATTTAGGATTTTTCTGATTAATTAAATTTTTATTTACTGTTCATTTGGTAATTTTTAGTTTTTATTGCATTTGAAATTAACTTTAATATTTCTGTTATTTGTCTTTTAGTGCCAAAAAGTAATGTTTTTCAATTTAATCAATTTTCCTAGACTTAGAATAATATTTTAAGGTTTTTGGTATGAAAATATTTTACTGTTCATCTTTTTATTAATTTTTAGAATTAATTTAATTTAATTAGGGTTTTAATTAAACTAGTTTTGTCATTTAGTGGAAAATTTAATATTTTTCAAGCTTTTTCATTTTTCTACTGTTCATTAGAGTAATTTAAGATTTTTAAAATTGGTAGATTATTTTTAGCATTATTTTATTATTTTTTATAATTATTTTGGTTTAAAAATAGTTTTTAGTAATTTAAAAATATAAAAATAGTATTTAAAAATTGTAAAAAATACTTTTTAGTTTTTAGATAATATAAGTAAGTTATTTGTTCAATAAAATCATATTTTGGACATTTTGATTAATTATATTTAATTTTAGGGCTTTAATTAGCATTTAAAATTGAATATTTAATTAATAAAAGTTTTTAAAATATTTTTATTGGATTTTATTCCTTATTTATATTATTTTAGACTTGTTTTAGCTTATAATTAATTTTTAGATTGAAATTTTAAATTTTGTAGTTCTTACGGTTTTACGTGAACGCGTTTTCGTCTTAGCTCGATCCGTCTTCGTAACCGTCTCTTCTTTCCTTTCTTATTTCTTTTTCAATCAATATAATCTCAAACAAAAACCAACTCTCAACACAACGCACTTGCCTCCTTGGGAAAACGAACTTGGACTTCATTTGGGTCATTAGTGCTCGGTTTTCCTAAACCGACACTTAATACTACCACTATTTGTACTTCCTTTTCCTAAAGGTCGTATTTTACTACATCATTTTGGCGCCGCTGCCGGGGAGGTGTGTTGTGTTTTGGTTGAACCATTGTTGCTTTTATATATAGCCATAAAAGTATTTATATTAATAGCACTCTGTTAATACGTATTATCGTTTTCTCGGTTTTTGTGTGAATATTATTACTATATTGTATACGTAGAACAATAAATTCACAAGTACTCCAAATACGTGAGCAATCACAACCTTGATTCGGGATTTCATCACTCGATCATTGTATTCGAATCTCAAACCAAAGAAAAAAAGGCAAAAATAGATAAATACTTTCGTGAAGCTTAATCTTGATAATACAAACTATAAGGTGGGTATAAGGCGGTTGTATTTCACGACCTAAAGGAAAAAGGCTCTTAAGTGCTTTGCGCCGCCTCGTTTCCTCCGCTTGCTTGTGCGTATTTGATTTTGAGAGTGAATCGAGGGTTTTGCCGCCCAAAGTATTATTACATATCATATATATTTTCTTGGTTTCTATTGATTAAACCCTCTTGAACGATTTGGTGTTCCACCATCATTCTAAAGTCATCGAAGGCGTTCACTTCACGTGATCGTTTTCATTCCTTGAGGCTTCTTTAATCGAGAGATTTGATTAAGGAGGAGATTTGTAGATTTGTGTCTACTAATACATTCCAAAAATCCAAAAAAAAGTAAAAACAATCAAAAACCACAAAAAATTGAAAAAGTAAAAACACCAAAAAGAATCTTCTTTGCTCGCCTTCTCGTTGTACGTGACGTTTATGCAAACTCGCTCTAAAGCAAGACGTGCTCGTAAACGAAGAAACAAATCACTCACTCCTACTAGTGAGGACTCTCCTATTGACGAACCCATTGTAGTGAAAGAAGCACCCATGGCTAATCGAACTATGATGGAGTTGCTTCAAGCACCCACCGAGGGTTATGGAGAAGCGATTGTGATTCCCGCTATCCTTGCGGAGAATTTTGAGGTTAAGACGGGTTTGTTGTCCATGATTCAAAACAACAAGTTTCGAGGGGACGAAAAGGACAACCCTCATAACCACATTCGCCAATTTAATCGTCTCACCGCCACGTGCAAGTTTAAGGATGTTTCAAACGACTCGATTAAGATGATGCTTTTTCCGTATTCCTTAGCGGGGCCCGCAAAAATTTGGTTAGAGAAAGAGCCACCCAATTCTATATTGACGTGGAAGGATCTCGTTTCAAAATTCGTGAACCAATTTTTTCCGGCCTCTAAGACTACGCACTTGAAAAACGAGATTTCAAAGTTTTCGCAAGAGTATAATGAGAGTTTTTCAACGGCTTGGAATAGGTTTAAGGAAATGTTGCACGAATGTCCTCATCATGGTTTTTCCGACTTGCATCAAATAGACACGTTTTACAATGGCTTGAACGATCATGAGCGTGATTATCTTAATGCCGCCGCGGGTGGTAATTTTTTGTGTAAGACGGTCGAGGAAGCATTGTTAATCATTGAGAATAGGTCTAAGGTGTATAGTCCTCGTAGCACGTCGAGTGTTCGTAAGGCTTCGTCTTCATCTTCACCTAGTTTGTCACACACCGTTGATGCTTGCCAAGTCGAGGCTAATTTGGAAAACAAAATTTTTGATATAGTGAAAGGCTTGTTAGTTGAGTTTAAAGTTGGTGAACAACCCGCTCCCGCTACGATTAAAGCGGTTGAGGTTTCTTGTATGTATTGTGGTGGAGCTCACGATTATTCCGAGTGCATTACCAACGGTGGTAACACTTCGAGTGCCTTCGCGGCCGCGGGAACTTATAACCAAAACGGTCAAGTTCCTCGCACTAATCAATTGACTCCACCGGGTTTTTCACCAAATCAAAATGCTAACAATTATCGAAACAATCAAGTTGGTTACCAAAGCAATCAAAGGAACAATTATAAGGGTAATAACAACTATGGGAATCAAGGGAGTAGTAGTAGTAGCCAATTGCAAAATCAAAATCAAAACCGTAATTTTCAAAACACAAGTCAAGGTCTTCAAAATGCTCACACTAAAGAACTTCCAATGGACTTTTTGAATTACGCTACTTCAAATGATAAGATTTTGGAAAACATTCAAGAGCAATTGGCTAGTCAAGCTAGGGACACGGCTAAGAACGCAAAGGAGTTAGCTAATTTTGTTAAGGAAAATCTAGCCATGAGAAATGAATTGAAAAATGATTTTGCTAACCAAATTCGAGGTCAAAACAACAAGATAGAACAAAGTCATGCTAGGCTTGAACAAAGAATTGACCAAAAAGCCGCTAGTCAAGATGTGAAGTTTAATAGTTTTGATGTTAAGCTTAATGCCATTTTAGAAGCCGTCATGGGGAACAAAGCCTCTACTTCGGGTAGTTTGCCTAGTAACACCGTTTCAAACCCGAAGGAAGAGATGAAAGTGATTACCACACGAAGTGGTAAGAAACTTAAAGAACCGACTCCTCAACCAATTACTCCATCGGTGGAGGAAATTGAGGAAGAACCCGAGGTGGTGGTCGAAAAGGAGCATATTTCAAGCCCACAAAGTACCGCTCATACCACACCTACGGTTGACCCATCACCCATATTGGAACCCGAGATTCCAAAGGCTATGCCTATGCCCCAACCCACACCACCCTTGCCTTACCCATCAAGGCTTAGGAAGGAGAAACGACAAGAGCGCGACAACTACCAATTTGAGCTTTTTATGAAAATGTTTCGTGATTTGCACTTTAATGTGAGTTTCGCCGATGCTTTGGTCATGATGCCTCGATTTGCCGCTAACTTTAAGAGTATGTTGAACAACAAGGAGAAATTACACCAAATGTCTAGTTGTTCGTCGGTTTATCTTAATCGCATACCTCAAAAAGTCGGTGATCCTGGTAAATTTTTGATCCCTTGTGCAATTCAAGATATGGAAGAATGCTATGCCTTGGCCGATCTTGGTGCTAGCATTAACTTGATGCCACTTGCAATCTTCAAGTCGCTCAATCTTCCTAATCTTACTCCTTCACGAATGTCTATTGAGTTGGCCGACCATTCCACGATTCTTGCATGTGGTTTGGCGGAAGACGTTTTTGTGAAAGTGGGGAAGTTCTACTATCCCGTAGACTTTATTGTTGTTGACATCCCCACGGATCCTCAAGTTCCTCTTATTTTAGGTCGTTCGTTTTTAGATACGTCTATGGCTTTGATTGATGTGCATGCTAGAAAGATCACCTTACGTTTTAACGACGAGGAACTTGTTATAAACGCAACTCAAAATTCTCAACTTTCTCATGTTTATTCCGTTGCTACCATAAACCTCGTTGATATGATCGACGTGGTTTGCGAGGAATTTTCACAAGAAGTTTTAGGGTTTGGTGATGAAGAAACTAGTGGCAATCCCACTATGTTAGATCCAATTCTTGATAATTCGACACCAACCTTCACTCCTTTCGAAGGTGGTGGTTTTACGTTGGAAGAATTCGATGTTCCACGTACTTGTGACGAAGACCTCGACAACGATGAGGACTTCTCGATTATCAAGGATTTTCTCAACGATTTCCCATTTCCTCCACCCGAGGAGGTTATGAGTATCGAGCCTAAATCTTCACTTGAGGAACCACCTATTCTCGAGTTGAAAGATTTACCTCCTCACCTCGAATATGTCTATTTGGAGGAGGACGAAAAGTTGCCGGTTATTATTGCGAAGGAACTTTCGGATGATGAAAAAACCGCACTTGTCGATGTTCTTAAGGATCACAAAGGGGCGATTGCGTGGAAGTTATCCGACATTAAGGGAATCGATCCCAAGTTTTGTACCCACAAAATCTTAATGGAGGAGGATTTCAAGCCAACAATCCAAAGTCAAAGGAGGGTGAACCCCAAAATTTACGACGTCATCAAAAAGGAGGTCCTTAAACTCCTTGACGCGGGAATGATTTTTTTTTTGAACGGCAGATATATTAAACCACTAGCAAGAAGCTAGAAAAAACAAAGGAGATTACATAAGAGGATTTTGCATCCAGTTGTTCCAATGAATGGAAGACAACGTGTTTCTAGAGGAATACCATCTAAACGACATCTCAACAATAAAATCAAATAAAACACATCTTCTAGGAGGAGAAGATCCGAAGATAGTCTCATTACGAAAGCGCCAAAGAGCCCACAAAGTCACCCCACAGATAACAGTTAAGATGTCCTTTTTAGAAGAGGCCATGTGCATGTTGCCAATCCAAATAAATAAGTCCCGAATGCTGCTCGCAGGCGGGGCATTCAGGTCCACCCAGGCGAAAACTTTATTCCAAATAGAAACTGCTAAGGAACACAACCACAAAGAATGAACAGAGGTTTCCACGCTAGAGGCGCAGATAGGACAAGTAAGGGAATCCAACTCAATCCCTCTCCTGCTAAGGTTCCATCTAGAAGGAAGCCGGTCTCTAATAGCTCGCCACAGAAAGATGTTAATCTTTTTAGGAAGATATCGATTCCAAATAGTTTTGGACCCATCATCAGGTAAAATGCAGTTATCTATGTGCTCACGCGTACATTTGACTGTAAAAGAAGAAGAGCTCACGCGTACATTTGACGCGGGAATGATTTACCCTATTTCCGATAGCCCTTGGGTGAGTCCTATTCATTGTGTCCCTAAAAAGGGAGGGATGACCGTTGGGCCAAACGATGCCAACGAGTTGATTCCCACTAGACTCGTGACCGGATGGAGAGTGTGCATTGACTATCGTAATTTGAATGAAGCCACTCGAAAAGACCATTTTCCCTTGCCCTTCATGGACCAAATGTTGGAGCGTCTTGCGGGAAACGATTTCTATTGCTTTTTAGATGGTTTTTCCGGTTACTTCCAAATTCCCATCGATCCTCGTGATCAAGAAAAAACTACGTTTACGTGTCCATATGGAACGTTTGCCTATCGTAGAATGCCATTCGGACTTTGCAATGCACCGGGAACTTTTCAACGATGCATGATGGCTATTTTTCATGATATGATCGAGAAGACGATAGAAGTCTTCATGGATGACTTTTCCGTGTTTGGTGATTCCTTTACTTCGTGTTTGTCGAACCTTGAGAGAATGTTAAAACGTTGTGAGGAAACCAACCTTGTGCTCAATTGGGAAAAGTGTCATTTTATGGTTAAGAGTGGAATCGTCTTAGGGCACAAGGTCTCGAAAGCGGGGATTGAGGTAGATCAAGCTAAGGTAGACGTCATCGCCAAATTACCTCATCCCAAAACCGTCAAGGGAGTTAGGAGTTTCCTAGGCCACGCGGGCTTTTATCGACAATTCATCAAGGATTTCTTGAAGATTTCTCGACCTATTACACATCTTCTTGAAAAAGAAGCACGTTTTTTCTTTGACGAGGATTGTGTACGAGCCTTTGAGATCCTTAAGAGGAAACTTACCGAAGCTCCCATTCTTGTTGCTCCCAATTGGAACCTCCCCTTTGAACTTATGTGTGATGCAAGTGATTACGCTATTGGGGCCGTTTTGGGACAACGTCATGATAAGCACTTCTTGCCTATTCACTATGCTAGCAAGACGATGACCGAGGCTCAACTTAAATACACTACAACGGAAAAGGAGTTCCTTGCCGTGGTGTATGCATTTGAGAAATTCCGACCTTATCTCGTCTTGGCGAAATGCATAGTGTATACGGACCATTCGGCTATCAAGTATCTCATGGCTAAACAAGATGCTAAGCCGAGATTACTTCGTTAGATTCTCCTCCTTCAAGAATTTGATCACAAAATCGTTGACAAAAAGGAGCCGAGAATCTAGCGGCCGATCATCTCTCTCGTTTGGAAGATCCTCACCAAAGTGTTTACGAGCCTAAGGAAATCACCGAAACATTTCCGCTCGAGACACTTGGTGTAGTGAATTCTAAGCTTGATTCTTCTACCCCATGGTTTGCGGATTTTGCAAATTACCATGCGGGTAACTTCATCATTAAGGGTATGACGACTCAAGAAAAACGAAAATTCTTTCGTGATGTCAAGTTCTATTTTTGGAACGACCTTTACTTGTTTCGAACTTGTGCGGATCAAATCATCCGCCGATGTGTATTTGGCACCGAAGCTTCTAACATCCTTAGAGCTTGCCATGAGGGACCCACGGGTGGTCACCACGGTGCTAATCTCACGGCTAAAAAGGTGTTTGATGCCGGCTTCTTTTGGCCTACTATTTACCGAGATACACAAAAAGATGAAATGCCACAAAATATCATTCAAGTATGTGAGATCTTTGACGTTTGGGGCATAGACTTTATGGGGCCGTTCCCATCATCTCGTGGTAATAAGTACATTCTCGTTGCAGTTGACTACCTTTCTAAGTGGGTGGAGGCAAAGGCCTTGCCCACTAATGATGCTCGTGTGGTAGTTAAGTTCTTGAAAAGTTTGTTTGCTAGGTTTGGAACCCCTCGCGCGATCATAAGCGATCGTGGAACCCATTTTTGTAATGACCAATTCGAAAGAGTCTTAAGGAAATATGGGGTTACACATCATCTTTCTACGGCTTATCACCCACAAACGAGTGGGCAAGTCGAGGTTTCAAACCGAGCTTTGAAGAGGATCTTGGAGAGATCCGTAGGAGAAAACCGACAATCTTGGTCGGATAAGTTGGACGATGCTTTATGGGCCTTTAGGACCGCTCATAAGACACCCATTGGGTGCACTCCCTATAAGCTTGTGTATGGAAAGAATTGTCATTTGCCTATCGAGTTAGAACACAAGGCTTATTGGGCCCTAAAGCATTGTAATGATGACATGGAGACCGCGGGAAAACACCGGAAAATGCAATTAAATGAATTGGATGAATTAAGGGATATTGCTTATAAAAATTTATTGATTTATAAAGAGAAAACTAAAAAGTTGCATGATTCTAAAATTAAAAACCGGGTTTTTAACATTGGGGATCAAGTTCTACTTTTTAATTCAAGACTGAAAATATTTTCCGGTAAATTGAAATCCCGTTGGTCCGGTCCATTCACCGTGACTCAAGTGCTTCCGTATGGGACCATCGAGCTAGCTCAAGATGATGGTCCTAACTTCAAGGTGAATGGACATAGGTTGAAGCACTACTTTGGCGGGGAAGTTCCATCCTTGAACTACCTCGACCAAATCACCTTCCCTAATGATAATTAGTATTGAGGGGATCGAGTCGAGCTCATGACTCGGTAATCAAAAACGAGGTGCCTCGTGGGGGAGTCCCATGCTTATCCTATGTACATATTATCGCTTTCTAATGTAGCTTATATGTGGGGATTCGTGCCCTTCCAACCTTTGTTTCGTGGTTGTTTGTGATATGTGGTTTTTAGATCATGATCTTCACGATTGGAGCCTCTCGTGTTCGTTTTATGGGAGCACTCGATCGTTTGCTTTGGAGACATTTCTCAATATCCATGATATATCCTTTGATGTTCTAACCTTAGGTTTATAGCACACTTCATAAACGGCTATTAATTTATTGGTTACACCCTTTCCATGCTAGATTAGGCATTCGACTACGTCTCTAGTATGGGGGTGTTTTACACCCCTAGACTCGAAACACTGAGGACAATGTTTAACTTTAGTATGGGGGGGTGAATAGATACTTGCCTTGCCAAACCTTCACGCTTTCCAAAGTTTATCTTTTTGTTATCATTTTGTTGCAAAATAAGGCTAAAAATGGCCAAATTTTAAATTTTTTCTCATGATTTATAAGTGTTTGAAGACACGAATGTAGATTTTCCGATGGCGAGAATAAGAGTAATTTTTGACTCGACCGTACGTGTTGAGCACTTAGCTTTGATTCCTTAACTACACATTAGGCTAAGTCTCTTAAATGAGGACGAGAAATGATAGGGTTAATTATAAGTTACTATGCTAAACGTAGAGTACTCGTATTCTTTCAAAAACTCATGTGTTCTCGTTGTTTGCTTATTCTCCCTTCGCATGTAAATATTTTTTGCTTAATAAATACTGACTTAGCGGTTTAGTTAGGATTGTTGGGTTTCTAGTCTTTTCTAGTAGCTTCCGTGTAAATAAATTGGGAAGACATTAAGGTATCTCCAGCGTCACGGTTTTGAAATATTGGCACCCGAATAATCGAAAGCTTCACCTAATAATAAGATTTCAAGTGCTCACCTAAATTAAGCAAAAATTTGAAGCTCACAAGGCCGAAAAATCTATGCCCAAATTGAAAGTGAATCAAGCCTTAATCTTCGAAGCTTTAAAGATCCAAAATTCGCTTTAGCGTGAGGATATACGTCTTTGGCTAATAAAACCACCGATGAGGCGGATAATAAAAGGCAAGGCAAGACCGAAGTCATAATAAAAGATTCATGGCGAAGTTGAATAAAAGATGGAGGTAAACCAAAGATAATAAGGCCCTTCCGTTAGGGGGCGTATAAAAGTCTTGGTAATAAGTCTCATGTTCAAAACCGTTATAAAACCGTGTTTATCGATTCTTCTTGTCAACTTAATTTTTTGACATCGTTGTCTATTAGGAGGGGTTATTGATTTGATGGTCTTAGTTACACCGTTAGGACTCTATTTTTAGACCTAAATCTCTATTATCGCATAAGTCAAACAATGTATCCTCGTGAAACATTCAAGACACAATAAAATATAAGAGATACAACTTAGGAATAATGGGAGAATAAGTACGTGATTAGGGCATATGAGTAGTGTTAGCATTACTAACTTATAATGACAATGATCTCGTTGCACGCTTGGCATGGAATTGAAGTGAAAATCGAGGACGATGAAATTATTTCTAACGAAGCATTCACGTGTTCTTATTCTATGAACCTAAACGTCCCATTTTGCGATGAAAATCATACATTATGTCTATAACACAAGTAGTAGTAATAGTAGTAGTGTAGCTAGTTTATCATTCCAATAAAGTCCATAAAAATGAATTTTGGAGATGCTATGATACTTTATTCTAGCATTGCGTGAGGGCACGGTAATGGTTTAGTATGGGGGAGTGATGAGACTGCTTTTATACATGGTCTCATCGTTCTTTTTGGACTTAAAATGCATTAAATATCATCAAAATACCCAAATATATGCTTGTGTTTGTTGCTTGTGTATTTTAGGTACGGATATTGAGAAAATGACAAAAGATCACAAGAATCATGAAAAAACGAACACGGGAAACGAAGCCGTACGATGAACCAAGCCCTAATGAAGAATTTTCCAAAAAAACCCTTGAAGATTTAAAGAATATTGAAGATTGGTCCTCCAATTTTGAATAATTGACACTTTATACCCTTGTATCTTCATAATTACAAGTTTGGTCCCTAAAGTTTGTCAAAATTACAAAAAGGACCCTTAACTTTGAAGAATTGGCAAATTTAGTCCCTCAACAAAACTAAATTGTCAAAAATGGTCCTCTAAGAAGTCAACAAACAAGTCAAAGACCTTGAAGTTTGAAGGCATTACAAGAATGGCCCTTGAAGAATACAATTTATGCATAAAAAGCCCTTAAAACAAGTTTTGAAATATCATGTGCCATTTTTGACAAGTGCTGAAAGTTAAAAACAAAGGAAAAGGAAGTTTTGGGCTATTTAATGGAAAGTATCAAGTTATAAGGAGTCTAGGGGGTATTTTGGGCAGACAATCAATCTCCTCACACCCACTCACATCACGCCACCTGTCCCACTACTGAAAACCAACCAATCACGTCCACCCCACCAGCCATGTCACCATCCCACTTTGTTATTTAACTGATTTTTAAATAAATCAGTTTATTAATGGAGGTAAACACTAATTTTTAAAATTAATCCCCCCCCAAACGGATTTAACCCTTCCTGCTAAACACCCTCATCCCTCATAAACCCTAATTTGATTAAACCACTAATCAAAGGGTTTTTGTATGAAAGTTTCCAGATTGCTAATTTACCCCACTCAAAACACACCCACATGGTTCATTTGTCTTCACTCTCACCAAAAGACCCCACCCACGCTTCCCTGTCTACCCAAAGATGGCAACTTTGGCATCTTTTAGTCCTCTAACGGTTTTGATGCATCTCCTTGGTCCCCAAGGACCAAATAAACGTTCAAGATCAAAAGGCACCAGCTGGCACATCACATGATGAAGATCGACCAAGAATCAACAAGGGGCAAGACTGGAAAAGCACGAATTAGGGTTTAGGGTTTCTCTTTTCTTTGTAATATTTTATTTACATTCTAGAATAGTCTCTAGCATAGTATAAATGGGGTGTCTTGTATCCCATTTTAGTTGTTCCAGTTTTATGTAAAATTTTTCTTTTATGAATTAATGAAAAAGTTTTTATCCTGCATAAGACTGAGATCCATTTTACTTTCCAGTATTTTCAGTTTTAAAGTTTGATTTTCCTGAATTCATTTTAAAATCTTCAAGTTTGTTTTTAAGAATTTCACTTGTTTTTAAAAAAATATTTCAGAAACTTATTTTAGCTTACTGCTATAAGCCATTCAATAAGCTTATTCAACCAAGCTTATTGAATC
Source organism: Glebionis coronaria (assembly GCA_025667525.1). Classification (NCBI taxonomy): domain Eukaryota; kingdom Viridiplantae; phylum Streptophyta; class Magnoliopsida; order Asterales; family Asteraceae; genus Glebionis; species Glebionis coronaria. The sequence continues at coordinate 470,314,097 of CM046875.1, read as the reverse complement.
TCTTATAAGCTTGTTCTCTCTCTCTTTGTTGTTTGTGGTGTGCAAGAAACAAGGAAAAGCCAAGGTTTATTCTCACCATTTTCTTGGCATTTGTGCTTAAGCTAATCCAACTCCCACAAGGCTCAGCACAAGCCCGAGCTTGTAGGAGGTGGCTTATCAGCCACTGTTGGGCTTGGAAGTAAGCCCAACAAGGTAGTCCTTGTCTTCTCTTTTTAATTTTCATTTTTCTGAAATTTTTATGCTTTGTGTGATTTTCTATGTTAAGTTGTTAAGAGTTGGTTTAAGTGCTTGTATTTGCTTTATTTAGTATATTATGCATGTTTAGAAGGATTTAATCCAGTTTGGTAAAGTTTTGTGTTGATTTTGTTTGAAAAAAGTTGAAAAAAGAGTTTAAAGGGTTGTTTGGATACGGGTTTAAGTAGGGTAAAAAATCATTGCTTGTGCTTAAAACTTGTTTAGGTATACTTCTTAAGTGATAAATAGGTAGTGTGAAGTTTAGATATCAGTTTGGTAAAGGTTTGAAACTATTTGTATGTTAAAAAGTTGAGAGGATAGCAAAAATTCAGAAATCTGCTCATTGTATATGATTTTGTTGAAATTTTGTGCTTACATCTTGTGAGCTGTTAGATCTTAAGGTGTCTGAGGATTGTGTGTCATTTTTATGCATGTTTGTGAGCTTATTTCCAAGATACAAGGCTTTAAAATTCAGATTTGTGCATGAAACACCAGCAACTGTTCATCAGACCTGCTTAGTGACTTTTCAGAAACTTTTTGGCTTGATTGGTGCTTATTGTGTTAAGTGATTGTTTGTTATTTTGTATAATCTGACTCCTTATACTCCAAAGAGTATAAGGGTGCCTTATTGTCCCAAATAAGCTATCAAAATAAGCTTTCCTGAGCTTGTTGAAAAACAGACCAATATTTAACACTATCAGTGGGAACTCCTTTCCCACTGCTAGTATCTTTTTTACCACTGCTGCACTAGCAGACAAACACCAACCACTTGTCACTATCAGAAAGTTTGTATTTTTGTCTTTAGTGCCCAAAAAGTTGAATTAGATCTTGAAACCAGTTCCATTATTTTTCTTATTTAATTTAGGATTTTTCTAATTAATTAAATTTTTATTTACTGTTCATTTGGTAATTTTTAGTTTTTATTGCATTTGAAATTAACTTTAATATTTCTGTTTTTTGGCTTTTAGTGCCAAAAAGTAATATTTTTCAATTTAATCAATTTTCCTAGACTTAGAATAATATTTTAAGGTTTTTGGTATAAAAATATTTTACTGTTCATCTTTTTATTAATTTTTAGAATTAATTTAATTTAATTAGGGTTTTAATTAAACTAGTTTTGTCATTTAGTGGAAAATTTAATATTTTTCAAGCTTTTTCATTTTTCTACTGTTCATTAGAGTAATTTAGGATTTTTAAAATTGGTAGATTATTTTTAGCATTATTTTATTATTTTTTATAATTATTTTGGTTTAAAAATAGTTTTTAGTAATTTAAAAATAGAAAAATAGTATTTAAAAATTGTAAAAAATACTTTTTAGTTTTTAGATAATATAAGTAAGTTATTTGTTCAATAAAATCATATTTTGGACATTTTGATTAATTATATTTAATTTTAGGGCTTTAATTAGCATTTAAAATTGAATATTTAATTAATAAAAGTTTTTAAAATATTTTTATTAGATTTTATTCATTATTTATATTATTTTAGACTTGTTTTAGCTTATAATTAATTTTTAGATTGAAATTTTAAATTTTGTAGTTCTTACGGTTTTACGTGAACGCGTTTTCGTCTTAGCTCGATCCGTCTTCGTAACCGTCTCTTCTTTCCTTTCTTATTTCTTTTTCAATCAATATAATCTCAAACAAAAACCAACTCTCAACACAACGCACTTGCCTCCTTGGGAAAACGAACTTGGACTTCATTTGGGTCATTAGTGCTCGGTTTTCCTAAACCGACACTTAATACTACCACTATTTGTACTTCCTTTTCCTAAAGGTCGTATTTTACTACATCAATCGTTATCTTCGCCGTGGAAGTATCTCTTCCACGTGCTTATTATCTTCGCCGTGGAAGTATTCTTCCACGTGCTCGTTATCTTCGTCGTGGAAGTATTCTTCCACGTTCTTCTTATCTTCGCCGTGGAAGTATCTCTTCCACGTGCTTGTTATCTTCGTCGTGGAAGTATTCTTCCACGTGCTCGTTATCTTTCGCCGTGGAAGTATTCTTCCACGTGCTTCTTATCTTCGCCGTGGAAGTATCTCTTCCACGTGCTTATTATCTTCGCCGTGGAAGTATTCTTCCACGTGCTCGTTATCTTCGTCGTGGAAGTATTCTTCCATGTTCTTCTTATCTTCGTCGTGGAAGCATCTCTTCCACGTGCTTGTTATCTTCGCCGTGGAAGTATTCTTCCATGTGCTCGTTATCTTTCGCCGTGGAAGTATTCTTCCACGTGCTTCTTATCTTCGTCGTGGAATTATCTCTTCCACGTGCTTGTTATCTTCGCCGTGGAAGTATTCTTCCACGTGCTCGTTATCTTCGCCGTGGAAGTATTCTTCCACGTGCTTCTTATCTTCGCCGTGGAAGTATCCTTCCACGTGCTTATTATCTTCGCCGTGGAAGTATTCTTCCACGGCGCATCGTTATCTTCGCCGTGGAAGTATCTCTTCCACGTGCTTATTATCTTCGCCGTGGAAGTATCTCTTCCACGTGCTTGTTATCTTCGCTGTGGAAGTATTCTTCCACGTGCTCGTTATCTTTCGCCGTGGAAGTATTCTTCCACGTGCTTCTTATCTTCGCCGTGGAAGTATCTCTTCTACGTGCTTGTTATCTTCGCCGTGGAATTATTCTTCCACGTGCTCGTTATCTTTCGCCGTGGAAGTATTCTTCCACGTGCTTCTTATCTTCGTCGTGGAAGTATCTCTTCCACGTGCTTATTATCTTCGCCGTGGAAGTATTCTTCCACGACGCATCGTTATCTTCGCCGTGGAAGTATCTCTTCCACGTGCTTATTATCTTCGCCGTGGAAGTATCTCTTCCACGTGCTTGTTATCTTCGCCGTGGAAGTATTCTTCCACGTGCTCGTTATCTTTCGCCGTGGAAGTATTCTTCCACGTGCTTCTTATCTTCGCCGTGGAAGTATCTCTTCCACGTGCTTGTTATCTTCGCCGTGGAAGTATTCTTCCACGTGCTCGTTATCTTCGCCGTGGAAGTATTCTTCCACGTGCTTCTTATCTTCGCCGTGGAAGTATCCTTCCACGTGCTTATTATCTTCGCCGTGGAAGTATTCTTCCACGACGCATCGTTATCTTCGCCGTGGAAGTATCTCTTCCACGTGCTTGTTATCTTCGCTGTGGAAGTATTCTTCCACGTGCTCGTTATCTTTCGCCGTGGAAGTATTCTTCCACGTGCTTCTTATCTTTGCCGTGGAAGTATCTCTTCTACGTGCTTGTTATCTTCGCCGTGGAAGTATTCTTCCACGTGCTCGTTATCTTTCGCCGTGGAAGTATTCTTCCACGTGCTTCTTATCTTCGCCGTGGAAGTATCTCTTCCAGGTGCTTATTATCTTCGCCGTGGAAGTATTCTTCCACGATGCATCGTTATCTTTGCCGTGGAAGTATCTCTTCCACGTGCTTATTATCTTCGCCGTGGAAGTATCTCTTCCACGTGCTTGTTATCTTCGCCGTGGAAGTATTCTTCCACGTGCTCGTTATCTTTCGCAGTGGAAGTATTCTTCCACGTGCTTCTTATCTTCGCCGTGGAAGTATCTCTTCCACGTGCTTGTTATCTTCGCCGTGGAAGTATTCTTCCACGTGCTCGTTATCTTTCGCCGTGGAAGTATTCTTCCATGTGTTTCTTATCTTCGCAGTGGAAGTATCCCTTCCACGTGCTCATTATTTTCGCCGTGGAAGTATTCTTCCATGGCGCATCGTTGTTTTCGCCGTGGAAGTATTCTTCCACGGCGCATCGTTGTTTTAGCCGTGGAAGTATTCTTCCATGGCGCTTCGTTATCTTTTGTCGTGGAAGTACGCCTTCCACTGGCTCATTCTGCCACAGAAGCACGTCTTCTGTTGGTACATATCTTTGTTACGGAAGTACGTCTTCCGTGACGAATTAGTTTACTCGACCATGGAGTGATGTTTCCAAAGTTTACATCGTTTATACTTAATTAGATGGAGCCTGATCAACTATGTTTAATCTAGGAAAAACTGTGACAAATTTTTGAAGTCATTATCGGATGTCGTGGCCGTAAGACGGATGTAATATCCGCATCACCTTTCCACAGAGGTACGTCTTCTGTTGGCTTTAAGAAGAATGACACATTCGCATTATGTTGCATCATTAGTGGGTATAAGAAGTACGCCTTCAAATGTTCGCGATGCAGCATACGGGTTCCACCTCCACCTTCACAAAACATTCTTATCATTCTCACGTTAGAGATGAATAAGAATGATACCTTGCCAATGCCAGTGTTACCCCGGATATAGAAACACGTTTTCTTCTTATGGGGTCCTTACTGTCTAAACACGGGAAACCAAGCATTCGAGCACAACCACCCCGTCTTACGTATACATGTTTTCCCATTTCTTTCGACGTGGATATGCTTATAGGTAGCGGATATGGTGTAAAGTCTAGTAACCTCGGTGACAACCTCACATACTAGACTGGGGGAACATGATGGCGTATAGTGGCTATGCTCACTATTCGCAATCCTAACCCATCATCTTTTTGCTAAAGGAAGCCCATTACGAGTGGAGCCATATGTTACGGACAACCCACGAGGATGTCCTAGCAACAAGCCACACGCGGTTGTTTAGTGAGCATGATACACAAATGAGTCTAGCATAACATGATCATGGACCATATCATACTAGACTGGGGGACATGTCGACGTATAGTCGGTATTTGACCCGACCCAACAGGCCCACGGCCCACACACACCTAACTTATCCTTCAAGAAACCCTAGCACTATACAAACAAGGCTAGGGGTCTCATTCTACGACAGGTTCTCTCTCTTAACCACACTTCATATACAACATATCGATCAAATACTAACTTGACCGTCAGAGGTGGACCCCGGGGCTCCGGCCTCGGGTCCACGTCTAACCGGTTTACCTTTGTTTGCAGCATTACTCAGGACCGGGGAAGACGATTAACGGCCCAGGAGAGTCGTCGAGCCAGCCCAGCCAAACTATGCTCCAACAGTTCACATTTGAGATGAAACTTTACTTTGAAGATTTAGAAAAAAATAAGATGTACATAACCTTGGAAACAATAAATTTATTTATTTATGCGGTGGAAATACAACATAATATGCCATGTAGTAAGTTTATATGGATATTTAGAACATGGAGAAATCTAAATCTGGTTTGAGAAATTCTCATGTGTGTCATGTTGTATTTATATCATGCTTAAAATACATGATGATTATTAATCTATTTAAAAGTTATTAAATAACTTGTGTAATGAATATCCTGAAGGAATATGTTTGGAAACAGAATAACATCCTAAATCTTGGATCGGCTTCCATATTCTATAGATGAATAATTTGTCAATCGTTGTGCAAATTATCATAGCCAACAAACTTAGAGGTTTTGGTTGGAATCAAACATTACATAATAGATATTAAATGTAACGTATTTATATCTTTTATAACAAGTTGTAAAACTTGAAAAGATTTAATTGAGGTAACACTCAATATTAGTCATGAGATCTTTGGAGATGACATGTTGATTAAAGTTGCATTATACATTAAAGAGTTAGAATACTTTGAACTTCAAATATGTTTGGAAGTTTACGAAATTGGTGATTAAGGATGTTTCACAATTTTGATACTATGTGGCAATATCAAATTGTTTGAATGCACATGTACAAGAGTTTCAATGAATTGAATTCTTGAAGAAAGTATTCTCAAAATTCCAATAGGTCAAGATTGGTTATTTTATGCTTTGCCAAACAAGTATGAATGTCATTACTAGAGGCATGATGCATGTATCAGTTTTATGCATTGATCTATTTTTAGTATTTGGATAAAGGATGTTAAGACATTATTATTTAACGGAATAAAGATTGGGTTTCGTTTATTCTTGTTATCTAATTTTGTATCCTATTTTACATGTTTTAATCCATGAATATTATGATATTTCTAAATGTGGGTTGTCGATTAATAATATGGGAATATTATTAAACTAAGACAATTCAAAATAGTGACAGAGTACACTTGAAAGTATATTGGTCAATTTTGGATGATATTTGATGAATCAAATATTAGACTTATCCCAACTATATGATTTTACTTTATGGATCTTTGTCATCAAGTAAATCATAAATAGTTATCCTTAGACCTGAGATACCAGGAAACTGTCGTGGATCTAGCGCATTTCTGTGGAATAATCTAACGCTAAACGTAATTGGTAGCTATAAGGGTTATTTTCAGAAGTGTTGCAAAGTTCAGAAGTGTTGCTTGTAGTCAATATGGGATTTGTTTCCTTCAAAATTATTTTGAAGTATAATACAGCTGGGCTCCTCGAGGGAGGAGTAAGATATTTGTGCGGCCGCACCCAAATTTGTTTTGGTGATCTTGCTATATCCGTAAACGAGAAACAGAATGGTTAATGAAAGGAATGATTGAGATCCATATCCTTATTAACGATGTATTTGAAATGAAAGGATAATAATAATGATTATATATCATTAAAAGGTTTTGTCCAGGAAACCTTACTCGAGTTGTACTAGTGACATTGTTAGTGTAACTAGACGCTAATCAATGTGATCACGATATTCGAATTTTGTCCAAGTGGGAGCTGAAAGTTTATGGACTTAAAATCGATTGTCGTGTGATAGGATCGAACTCGAGATCACGGGATTGCACACATTACGTGAAGAGTTAACTTATTTATTAAATATATTTATTGTATATTTCTTAAATCAAACCGTAGCTAACGATCGTTAAGTAATTAAAAGTTAAGTATTAAATGACCGTTATAGAATGTTAAAGAAGCTAAAAGAAGGTGTCGGAAATGTTCCAGAAACCTTCTTGTGGCTTGTGTATATCCGGCCTAAAAGGGGAGACAAAAGGGAAGGGAAAAGATTTTGTTGCTTTATTTTGTTTAAACCTTGGAAGAGAAGTTTTCCAAGGTGTATATAAACAAACCAAAGGCTTCATAATTTTTACCTCACATCTCTCTTTCTCTTGCTCTAACTGCCGGCCAAACAAACACCCTATTAGGGTTCTTCTTTGATTTTCAATAAGCTATTCTAGATCTAGTCCTATCCCCTCTCTAGGGTTGTTGGGTAGATCTTCCATAGACTTGGAAGCTCGGTTTGTTCGTGCTAGACTCACGGTTAACTCGCCGTATCACGTGTGTACAAGATCATGTTGTAGTCTTGCTTTAGATTACATCCTGGTGGTGTTCGTGATCTATCTCTACCGGTGACCGTTTCGTCGACTTGTAGATCTTGCTAGGATAAAGGTATGTAACCCTAGCCTTGATTAATTATAATCGTGTTAATTAAAGATCTTGTTAATTTGCTTCCGCTGTGTGTTCTTTGATCCATATTAGGGTTTTACTTAATTGTTATGGTAAATATAAACCAACAGGCATGAGCGGATATCGACTGTCTCATGTATGCTTTACTGCGCTTGCATTGATTTGTGGGTCGTTTGTCGTCTATCTTTGATTCAGAACACCCCATGCTTGCTTGTTCTTTTGTAAGATGGTCGACAAGGATGTGGTGAATGCATGATTGTAATTTGCGCCTCTACCTAGTTTTATACTAAGGTGATAGGTCGGTTCCATAGTGTACACTGTACACCGACTAAAAACTTCCCAAAAGCAAGGATTGCCAAAATCATCTCACCCACCAACCCTCAATCTCTGATCTTTCTCTGTTCTCTAATTTTTTAATCCTAACTAACTTCTCTCCCTTCCGTCATACCTAATTTTGTAGAGCTAATTAATTTCTATTTCTATCTTTGTTTAGGGGTTTAATAATTTTGGTATGCGTTTTTGCTGTTTAATATGCTGATAATGAACAAATACCCAATGCAGGCAACTAGACATGCAAGGCGGGTTTACGTTGATGGACTTTGTTCAACTGTCAACGAACATGTATCTCATTATCCTTACATTTCTTTACACATCATGTTCCCTATGATCTAATACGCAAATCGATTTTATGGATCAACTTTATTGTCGAAAGTTGCAAAGCCCGCTTATGGTCATGTTTAGATATAGTCGTATATAATAATTCTGTATAAAGATAATTCGATCGTCCACAAATGTTTCTGATTCATTTTTTTTCTTTGCAGTCTGTGGCGACCTTTTTTAGTCATGCTATGTCTGCAATCGGTATGGAAATACCGCTGGTCAAGGTGATGCTGTTGTGAATGAGTACATTAATCATGAGAAGAAGTTTGCTTTCGTGGAGATGAGATCTGTTGAGGAGGTCAGCAATGCAATTGATTGGATGGCATTATGTTTGAGGGAGCACCGGTGAAGGTCGATAGACCTAGTGATTACAATAAGTCATTAACTGCAACTCTTGGTCCGAGTGAATCTAATTCCAATTTGAACCTGGCTGCTGTTGGTTTAAAACCAGGTTCTGCTGCTGGGATCGAAGGTCCTGATCGCATATTTGTGGCTAGGATTCCTTATTCTTTGACAGAAGCTCAGATCAGGGAGCTACCAGTGACTTTTGGGGCTCTACGTGAAAGTTTATGGACATAAAATTAAATAGTCGTGTGATAGGATCGAACTCGGGATTACGAGATTGCACACAATACGTAAAGGGTTAATTTAATTTAATAAATGTATTTATTATATTTATTAAATTTATTAAATTTAAACCGAGCATAACTTAAACGATCGTTAAAATAATTAAGAGTTAAGTATAACGAACGTTATGGAATAATTAGAAGAGTTGGAAGGTTCCGGAAGACACCCTAGGGGCGTCGACCGTCGGTTAAACAAGGGGCAAAGGGAAAGATTTTTCTTTCCTAATTTGTTTAGAACTTGGAGAACAAGTTTTGCTAAGCCTATATAAACAACCACCCATGGCCTTCATAATTTTCCATCCCTTCTCTTTTCTTTCTTGTAGCCGATCGAACCAAACATCCCTAAGGGTTTCGGTTTGTTTTTTCGATTATTGGTATTAGCTACATTCCACAAGTGTTGAAGCTCCGGTTTATTAGTGCTAGACTCACGATTATCCCGTTGCATTATGTGTGTACAAGAGCGTAATATAGTTTCACTATAAACTATATCTTGGTATTATTCGTCCAAACCTTAATTGGTGATTCGTTGGTGTTGTTGTGGATTTGCTCTAGCTAAAAGGTGTGTAACCCTAAACTCGATTAATTATGAATGTGTTATTAAATATGATCTTGTTAAATCGCTTCCGCTATGTGTGCTTTGATCTTATTTAGGGTTTTGCGTAATTGTTATGAGCGTGATAAACCTTCAGTGACATCGAGAGCCGTTTTAACATGTTATAACTATCGAGTTCTAAAGTTTTTTTTTAACTAATATTGATTTGAGTTAAAAATCACATGTTGTTTTTTAGGCTTTCACAAAAAATTAGGGTTTTTTTGTTTTATTAAAATCGGCCTAGCCGAATTTTTTGAAAAAAAAGTTTTTTTTGAAACCCTAAAAAAATTGCATGTTGATTATCTTTAGATGTTTGCATGAATTAATTGTTATGTCATGTATGGTTACAATCCGTAGAGAGATTTAATTGTTAAGATTATGTGGGAGATCCACGATGAACATGCATGTTTTCACGGATCATATGATTTTATATGCTATTTGCTTTATTTGATTCAAAGTTTTAAAATTAGGGAAGACTTTTATATGTTTATAAAACCCTAGATTTGATTTATGCATGTGGCTATTTGATTTAGTTTTTTTTGTACCTACTTGTTTTCATACGTTTTTTTAATATAAATTCTATGTTGTAAACAAGGGTAATTTTTTCCAAGGAAATAAATATGGACTAAATGATATAAAAATTAATGAATTGTTTTGAGATCTAAATTACATAGAATTGCGTTGATTGATAATTTGCAATGATAATTTAACTGCCTACTCCTTTTGACAAACTATAAAGTGGGTTTAACGCACCGCTGGTCATGTACCCGGTTAAGGAAGGAGGTGTTATGCCATTAGTCGCTGACCAAATTCTCGGCTCGCCTGTGCGTCAAATTGAAATTAACTACGATTATCATTTGCATTATATCTTAAGGTTGATTTATCGCAAATTCACATCCGAAACACAACGAATAAGGTTATTGCTTTGTGCTTTAACTGAGTTCTAGAAAAAGTACGTTGTGAATTGTTGTGGGTAAATTCTTTAATTGGTTTAACCAATACCTCAACTTGTAATATATGGCGAAATTTTAGACTCACCAAAAGGTTTACTAAAAGTTTTTATTAAACTTATGATATGGAGATGTATGCATGCTTCTTCATACATGATTTTTACACCAAAATAAATACCTTAAATTTAAGTCACATGCCATCTAATTGACGAACACTTGAAGTTACAATTGTCGTCATATGAGATTTTGGACGATGTTGTGATGGAAAGAAAATGTTCATAGAATGAGAATTCGCATGAATGTTTTGCGTTCTTTAGATTAGTCGACTTGATTGAGTTACTCAGTGAGATCTCGAAACTTAAGGCATAAAGTTGGGATGAAACATGTTTACAATGCAAAATGACTTTTGGCAATGTAAATCCCTAAAAATATCTAGAAATTGCAAATTTGTTTGTCAATTATTGTTCGACAAGTTACCATGTTCAATACATTTATAACTAGCAGATCAACTGATGTGATAAGTTTATGTCAATGTGGATTCTAGTTTCAAGGAAATACTATGGTTTTATTACCGGGTAATTTTATTTTCTTGAAAGGTATTATCGAAAATACTAATATTTTGAACTTATTTTTGTAGACATGGCTCAACCCGATAACAACACGTTGAGTTCTACCTTCAAGACTTATCTTGAACGTCAGGAACTAACTGGCCCAAACTTCAACGATTGGTACCGCTCACCGAGAATTGTCTTGAGAGTAGCGGGTACTTTTGATTACTTGACCAGGGCGTTTCCTGCGCCCCTTGGCCCTAATGCTACTCTAGTTGAAAGACTGAATTATGAGGCACAGGTTAAGAAGCACAATGATGTGGCTTGTTTAATGCTCGGAAAAAAGGCTTATTTCTTACAAAGAAAGTTTACACTATTTGCTCCAAATAAAATGCTTGAAGAGCTCAAGGCAATGTATGAGAAGCCTCAGGCTGTGGAGATCTACGACTTGGTAGATGCTTTGCACAATTGTAAGCAAGCCCCTGGGAAACCCGTAAGTGCACATTATCAAGAGATGAAGGGTTACATGGAACAACTCATCACACTAGGGAAACCCTACGACAATGATATGGCTATTAACCTAATCAATAGGTCCCTTAATAAGGACTTCAATGATTTAGTTAGGAACTTTAATATGCATTACGCGGGAAAGACAGTTAATGATTTGCACGCAATGCTCATTGACTATGAGAAGGGTCTTAAATACAAGGGAAGTACATCTACTTCTACTCCTCCTGTGCTTTATGTACAAAAGGGTAGAGTGAGTAAGCCACAACCGCACGCGAACAAGAAGAAAGGTGATGGTTGTATTTTTACACTTGTTTAGGAAAACAAGGTAATTAGGGTAAGTATTAACAAGTAGTTTGAGAAAACCACAAGTTATGACCCAAAATATGGTGATCGTTCTCAAGGAGGCTTGATGTGTGTGTAATGAGATGATTAATTTGTGATTATATTTGTGAGAAAAGAGAAAGAATAAGACGAATTACACTAAAAATTACCCTAAAACGTAAAAAACGTAAAATCGAAAAACTCGACGAAAAATAAAAGTACTCTAAAAATTACCAAAAAATTACAATAAATCAAGAATAATGTAACTAAGACAAAAATGCAAGCCAAAATTTCCAAAACCTTTTTAATAATTTTATATTAGTTTTTAAAGTTACTTAAAACCCCTAAAATTAAATAAAATAAAAAATAAGTCAATTTGAAAACTTTAATGGATGTAAACCTCAAAATACTAAATTAACACTTAAAAACTATTTTTTCAGATTTTTAAAACTCTTTTTCCTGTTTTTTAATTACTTTCTAAAATTAAAACTAAAAGTAATCCTAATAAATTAAATACAAACGTGAAAAATAAGATTTTTATGCCAAAAAGTCTTAAATGCTAAGACAAACAAGGGAAAAATCAAAAGAAAGAAAAATACTAAGTGAATAAGCTGGAAACAACTTATTTACACACGGCTTATATTAATAAGCCCTAACCAAATAACCCTTAAATATTAAAGAAACCAAAGGATAACCAGTCAAAGACCCTAGGGAAACTGGTTATCACGTTAGTGTGTGGGAGAGATGGCGCAGGTTCGAGTCCTAGCCAGTCTCTTTTTGATAAAACTTTTTTTTTTACTTTCTTTTTATAAAACTCAAAACCAGTGGTCTACACTACTCCAAAAACACAAAAATATTTAAAATCAAACAAGATTAATACCTAGAAATCACAAAAACGTTCCCAGTTTAACACTCTTGCTACAGTAACAAAATAAATCAAAAAAATAGTACTATCCGAGAACCCAAGCGTTCTCAGACAACACTAGAAGCCAATCTGATGATAATAGAGCTTGAATATGGATTGATCTTGTTGGTTTGTTGGTTGTTTCTGGAAAATAAGGCACCCCCACAACCAGTTGGGTTGTGGGGAGTCACAATGAGCAATAAAAACCAAGTTAACACACAAAATCAATTACACAAGGCAAATCAAGTTGCTGAAAATCAGAACAAGCATATGGGCAGTCTTGCTGATGCAGTTGGCACTTAGATGAGATTCAATAGTCACAAACTTGCATAAAACCACACCAAATCACATACAAACTGAACACAATCCTAGATGACTACTAGAATAATCAGTTAACAAGATTTTACCAAGTGAAAAAACAGATTCTAGTCCTAAAATTTCCTACTGACTTTTATCCTATTATTACCAAGATATTTAGCATGCACTTTTGTTTTAACCTAACAACTGAAAAAACAATCACCAAATATACCCAAGGCAGAAAAATAAAGGGTGTTTAACCTGTATTTAAACCAAGCAGATGTCAAATACTTAGCTTAATCCCTAATCCCAAACAACCCTTATGTTTCTGATTTTGGCAATTAACAAAGAGATAAAACACAAAACCTATCCAATCTGATTTCTAACAATTCTAGCATGCTTATAAAGTCAAACAAAGAATAATCAAACAGGAACAACTACAAGTAAACATGACATACTCAATCATCATTCAGAAACACAATAATATCCATAAAACTAGCCTAAAGGGTACAAGCTTAATACCAGAGCTTAATGCTTTCCAAAAGGCTGTTTAAGAAGCTTATATGAGCTTATGGATGAGTAGAGGATCCCTGTTGGTAGGACTACAACAGACCTAGGGATTTCAATATCTTCAAAAATGAAAGAAATGAATGGAGATGGACCTTGCTTCTTGTTTGATTCCTACACAACACCACAAGACAAAAAAGCACCTTCAAGCTTATAAAACTGGAACAAAAGCTAAAAGGGACACAACTCGTCTCCTTTTATAGCACTAGATAGAATAGTCTAGAATACTGAATAAAATATTACAAAGAAGGGGAAACCCTAAACCCTAATTGACTGAAATTCCATAATTGCCCTTGGTTTGAAAATTCGAATCTTGTTCAATAAGAGCCCATGTGATTGTCCTTGTTGTAGCAGCTGTCTTGGGATGATCTTGAACGTTAAAAACTCCTTTGGGGACAAGAAAACACATCCAACCGTTTGTTTTGTCGATTTTTGGGTTTTGGGATGAAAGTGACGCAGCAGGGGAGGTCCCTACTGCTCACATGGGTTGGTTGGGATCATGGTTTTGGTGTGGGATGGGTTTAGTAAGTTGTTAATTAATGATCTGGAAAAGGGGAAACAAAACCCCTTTGTTTTTTTCTTGATTAATCATGGGGATTTCTAGGGTTTATGAGGGGATTAGGGGTGGGTTTAATCTAGTTTGGGGGTGGATTTAGTTTAAATATTTGTTATGGAGGGAAGGATTATTTAACTGATTAATCAGTTAATAAATAGATGGTGGAAGGTGACGTGGAGGATGGAGTGAGTGTGATTGGTGGGTCAAAGGTCAAAGGTGAGGTGGCGAGGTGTGAGTGGTGGGTATGAGAATGGTTGTCTAGCCATTTTGGCCCCTGAAATTCCCTTTTGTTTTCGCTTGACATCAAACAGCTCTCAAAACCAAATTCTTTTGTTAAAAACTTTGTGTTTTCACACTTTGGCCACAATAACTTTTGAAAAGTTATTCCAAGGACTAGTTTTGCCAATTTAAGATATTTGAAGGACTGATTTTGGCATTTTCTTCATTCTTCAAGGTCTTGACTTGTTTGTTGACTTCTTGGAGGACTAATATTGACAATTTAGTTTTGTTGAGGGACTAAATTTGCCAATTCTTCAAAGTTAAGAGTCCTTTTTGTAATATTGACAAACTTTAGGGACCAATCTTATAATTATGAATATACAAGGGTTTAAAGTGTCAATCCTTCAATATTGGAGGACCCTTCTTGTTCAATCTTCAATTCTTCAAGGGTCTTTCTTGGAAAATCATTACTAGGGCTTGGTTCATTGTGCGGCTTCGTTTCCCGTGTTCGTTTTTGCATGTTCTTTGTGATCTTTTGTCATTACCTCAATATCCGTACCTAAAATACACAAGAAACAAACACAAGCATATATTTGGCATTTTTAATGATATTTAATGCATTTTAAGCCTATTTTGGACGATGAGACTATGTATAAAAGCAGTCTCATCACTCCCCCATCCTAAACCATTGTCGTGCCCTCACGCAATGCTAGAATAAAGTATTGTAGCACCTCCAAAATTCAATTTTATTCACTTTTATTGAACGATAAACTAGCTACACTACTACTACTACTTCTACTTGCGTTTTAGACATAATGTATGATTTTCATCGCAAAATGGGATGTTTAGGTTCATAGAATAAGAACATGTGAATGCTTCTAATACACGGCTTTTGACACCCCGTATAAAAATTAAGTTCAAGTTCTTGGTATCTTAACGAATTGATCTAGGTTCTATGTGTGACTCTATTGTTTTTGGTGAAACAAATATGTGTGGTTGATTTTAAAATAAAATGTGCAAAACTTTAAAATTAACTGACGTTAAAGTAAATGGTGTTAACGTAAAAGGCGTTAAAAAAAATCTAAGTCTAATTAAACGAAAGGGTGCAATATTAAAATACTTTGAAAAGTAAAATAATAAAATGACAAAAATTAAAAGCGTGACGGAAATTAAAATTAGACAAGAATTAAAATGAGAATGTAAAAATTAAACAAGACAAAACATGAAAATTAACCAAGATCGGAATATATTCCGATCGGACCACATTCGGAATAATGCACTCACTCCCGATCGGAATAATGATCGGAATCCCAATCAGAATGTCACCTACCTGATCGAAATGATGGTCACGTCGGAATAAGGAATAGAACCCTGGTCGGAATGCTGTCACTAATTCAGATCGGAATACCACTACTTACCTCGATCGAAATATAAAAAACTTCTTGGTCGGAATGTATAGAAGAGTTCTGATCGGAATAACTGTCACTTTACACTGATCGGAATCCACTAGACTTCCCAATCAGAATATCGTAAACCCTTTTCCGACCAAGCCAAAGAGCTATGGTCGGAATACAAAACCCCTTTCCGATCAATAGATCGGAATACAGTAGATAAAGCACAAAATAAGCTAGAAAAATAAGCTATAACTCTAATAAGCATAAGACGAAAATCCTAAGGCAAACCGTATAAAAATAAGCTTCTAAACTGAAATTTAAAGACTTTTATAACATGAAAGTAAAAAGGTTTACGAAAAACAACTTTTATACGAAAATAACTTTTATAAAAACTTTATAAAACTCAAAAATAACACAAATAAGCTATAAGAATCAATGATCTAAAACAATCAAAAGCATAAAAACACAATCTTTAATCAAATAAGCAAGATAATAAACATGTAAACATAAAGATCAAGCAAAAAAGAAAGGTAGAATGAGAGATAAAAACAAAGAAATTTAAGAACACTTACTTGGAAAATTAAATGTATAAAAAGTGCAAGACGAGTATTTAAATGTGCAATAAAGTAAATGTGCAAATAATTAAAAGTGGAAGACTAATTGTCACCTTAGCCAACAAGTGTAAAAATGAAATGCTAATGACTATATATAGGGGAGGATTAGGAAGCTTCCTCCCCTCCTTCATTTTCTCTTAATTGCATCATTAGGCCCTTCCTTCTTAATCTCTTTGTTAATTGCACCATTAGTCCTTAAGCCTTTAAATCTTCTTTAATCTTGGACTTTAATGACTTTTGGCTCGGGATTTCTTTGAACTCGTCTTTTAATTCTTCAATAAATTAGACTTGAGGTTTTTCGGCTTTTGATAAACTTCCGTCTTTTGACTTTTTCTTCGATAAATCTTCAGAATTGGTCTTGGACTTCCGTTCTTTTGCACTCTTGACTTCTCGACTTCATCTTTCATCTTTTTCTTCAATAAAAGCCCGTGAATGCCGTGTTTTCTCCACTTTTCACAATTTCGTCCTAAATCACAACAAAAACACAAACCACACATAATTCCGACATAAAAGACATAATATACACGTTTTGGTCCGGTTATTATTGTAATTAAGTGGTAAAAAGGATGGATGTTTACACACCTATCAGCTTCGTTAGAAATAATTTCGTCGTCCTCGATTTTCACCCCAATTCCATGCTAAGCGTGCAACGAGATCATTGTCATTATAAGTTAGTAATGCTAACACTACTCATATGCCCTAATCACGTACTTATCCTCCCATTTTCCTAAGTTGTATCTCTTATATTTTATTTTGTCTTGAATGCTTCACGAGGATACATTGTTGACTTATGCGTGAATAGAGATTTAGGTCTAAAAATAAAGTCCTAACGGTGTAACCAAGACCATCAAATAAATAACCCCTCCCAATAGACAACGATGTCAAAAAATTAAGTCAACAAGAAGGATCGATAAACACGGTTTTATAACAGTTTTGAACATGAGACTTATTACTAAGACTTTTATACGCCCCCTAACGGAAGGGCCTTATTATCTTTGGTTTACCTCCATATTTTATTCAACTTCGTCATGAAGCTTTTATTATGACTTCGGTCTTGCCTTGCCTTTTATTATCCACCTTATCGGTGGTTTTATTAGCCAAAGACGTATATCCTCACGCTAAGGCGAATTTTGGATCTTTAAAGCTTCAAAGATTAAGGCTTGATTCACTTTCAATTTTGCATAGATTTTTCGGCCTTGTGAGCTTCAAATTGTTTGCTTGATTTAGGTGAGCACTTGAAATCTTATTATTGGGTGAAGCTTTCGATTATTCGGGTGCCAATACTTCAGAACCGTGACGCTGGCGATACCTTAATGTCTTCCCAATTTAATTACACGGAAGCTACTAGAAAAGACTAGAAACCCAACAATCAAGACTAAACCGCTAAGTCAATATTTATTAAGCAAAAAAAAATATATTTACAAGCGAAGGGAGAATAAGCAAACAACGAGAACACATGAGTTTTTGAAAGAATACAAGTACTCTACGTTTAGCATAGTAACTTATAATTAACCCTATCATTTCTCGTCCTCATTTAAGAGACTTAGCCTAATGTGAAGTTAAGGAATCAAAGCTAAGTGCTCAACACGCACGGTCGAGTCAAAAATTACTCTTATTCTCGCCATCGGAAAACCTACATTCGTGTCTTCAAACACTTATAGAACATGAGAAAAATTTTAAAATTTTTTTTAGCCTTATTTTGCAACAAAACGGTAAACAAAAAGATAAACTTTGGAAAGCGTGAAGGTTTGGCAGGGCAAGTATCTATTCACCCCCATACTAAAGTTAAACATTGTTCTCAATGTTTCGAGTCTAGGGGTGCAAACACCCCATACTAGAGACGTAGTCGAATGCCTAATCTAGCATGGAAAGGATGTAACCGTTAAATTTAAAGCCGTTTATGAAGTTTTCTATAAACCTAAGGTTAGAACATCGAAGGATATATCATGGATATTGAGAAAGTCTTCAAAGCAAACGATCGAGTGCTCCCATAAAACAAACACGATAGGCTCCAATCGTAAAGGTAATGATCTAAAAGCCACAGTTCACAAACAACCACGAAACAAAGGTTGGAAGGGCACAAATCCCCTCAGATTAAAATAATTAGAAAGCAATAATATGTACATGGATAAGCATGGGTCTCCCCCATGAGGCACCTTGTTTTTGATAACCGAGTCAAAAGCTCGACTCGAATCCCCCATAAATGTGATCATTTAGGGATAATCATGGTATGGTCAATTTTTGGTGGGGCTTACATGATAAACAAGGCCAAAAAACAAGCGGTATTAAGGACTAAGTCCTTTGATGGTGCAAAATACCGAGATCGAAGACGCCGTTCTCGTTTTCATTGGAAAAACAAATCAACGCCACTTCATCATGTGTCAACACAAACCCAAAGGGTTTAAATAAAATAGATGAGAAGTAAATTAAGGGTGGGACAATGGGTAAGTCACAAAAACCATGAGCTACTCGAGGTAGACTCGCACCATAAAATAGAAAGATTTTCCATTTATTGCATCGGTGGAAGACCGAGATTTCCCTTTATAAACAATTCCGGGATCAAAATTCTCGTCCTAGGTGGAGAAAGGGAAGGGAACATAAGGGGCTTCCCCTACACTTGATCCACACAAAGCATCGTCAAAAGGAGAAGACGAACTTGTAGTACTCAAAACACGAGGTGATGACGGAGTTAGCATTGTTGAAAAATCTTTTAAATCCAACTTAAATTTTTTTCCTTTTTCATCTTTTAAACTCTCCTTATGAAAACCCGACTTGATTATGTCAAAAATATTTGGTGTTTCTAAAACAATGTTAGTCACACTAAAAATTCTCACATTTGAAAACCGTTTTGGTTTTGGTGGTGGTAAGTTCTCAAAACGTTTGTCAACAAAGAAAACTTCCCCATCGGGGTCAACATATTCACCATTCGAAGAATCATTCATGATTGGAAACGTAGGCTTAACACTCTTAACCTCCACCGGCGGAGGGGACGAAAAATCGTTTTTATCATCAACTCCTAAAACTCTTTTTGAAATCCTTTTGCAAATGTTTTTGATGGGATTAACATTGTTCAAAGACGTGATAGAATACACATGAGAAAGTGTAGAGTTTTGAGTTGCATTTATGACGAGTTCTTCCTCATTGAAACGTAGAGTAATTTTCCTAGCATGCACATCGATAAGTGCTCTCGAGGTATCCAAAAATGATCGACCTAAAATTAGAGGAACTTTAGGATCGATGGGAATGTCAACAACGATAAAGTCCACGGGATAGTAGAACTTTCCAACTTTCACGAAGACGTCTTCGGCTACTCCACAAGCTAAAATTGTAGAATGATCGGCCATCTCGATTGACATTTTTGAAGGAGTGAGATTAGGAAGATTGAGCGACTTAAAGATCTCAAGAGGCATCAAATTTATACTAGCACCAAGATCAGCCAAGGCGTAGCATTCCTCTATATCTTGTATTGCACATGGGATTAAAAATTTACCGGGATCACCGACTTTTTGAGGTATGCGGCTAAGAAAAACCGAAGAACAACTAGACGATTTTGCAATTTCTCTTTGTTATTCAACATACTTTTGATGTTTGCGGCAAATCGAGGCATCATGACCAAGGCGTCGGCAAAACTCATATTAAAATGCAAGTCACGAAACATTTTCATAAAAAGTTCAAATTGATAATTATTTCGTTCTTGTGCCTTTTCCTTGTTTCGTCTTGAAGGGTAAGGTAAGGGTGGTGTGGGTTGGGGCATAGGCAACGGCCTTGGAATCTCGGGTTCCACTATTGGTATTGGTTCAACCGTAGGTGTGGTTTGAGCGGTACTTCGTGGGCTTGGAATTTGCTCCTTTTCAACCACCACCTCGGGTTCTTTCTCTTTTTCCTTCTCCGTAGAAGTACTTGGACGAGAAATGGGTTCTTTGAAAGTTTTACCACTACGAGTAGTAATAACCTTCAATTCTCCTTTCGGGTTTACGATGGTATCACTAGGAAGACCACCCGAAGAAGAAGGTTTACACATGATAGCTTCAAACATTTTTCCCATTCGATCTTCAAATTTAGATTGCCTAGCATCCGCTTTTAACAATTCTTGCTTAATCTCATGTTGACCTTGCTCCATTTTTTGTTGATTTTGTTGGAGATGTTGAACATTTCCTTCCATTTTATTAGCATGAGTCTTAAGTTCATTAGCAAGTTCATTTTAAGCTCGTTTTTCAACTCGGATCTTAAGCTAACCATTTCACGTTGCATATTATCAAACTTAGCATCGTTTGCCTTAGCATAATTCAAAAATTCTCCTTGAAGATTTTTGGTGTGATCATTTTGAAAATCTTGGGTAGTGTTTTAAAATCACGGTTTTGGTTTTGGTTTGAAATTTTCCCATTTCCACTTTGATAATTAACCTTGTTGAAGTTACGTTGATTTCCTTGGTAAGCACCACTTTGATTGTTATTTCGATAGTTGTTAGCATTTTGATTTTGTGGAGCTTGATTTTGGCGGGAACCTTGACCGTTTTGGTTATAAGTTCCCGTGGCTACATAAGCATTCGAAGTGTTACCATCCGCGGTAATGCACTCGGAAAAATCATGAGCCCCACCACACGAAATACAACTCTTGGCAACCGCCTTAACCGAAGCGGAATTCAAAGCATCTTGTGCTTTCCAATGAGTCATAAGAGTCGAAAACCTATCGAAAAACCGATTCTCCTCATTTGCTTCATCTTGCAAGGAACTCATGTTACGAGACGACGATGAACCCATAGTGGCAACACTCGGTGTGTTACGAGGGCTCTAAACCTTAGACCTATTCTCAATGATTTTCAAAGCCTCATCGGTCGTTTTGCACAAAAAATTACCACCCGCGGCAGCATTTAAGTAATCTCATTCATGATCATTAAGCCCATTATAAAAAGTGTCAATTTGATGCAATTCGGAAAAATCATGGTGTGGACATTCATGTAACATTTCTTTAAACCTTTCCCAAGCCATTGAAAAACTTTCATTAGACCTTTGAGTAAATCGTGAAATCTCGTTTTTCAAATGTGTTGTTTTAGATGGTGGAAAAAATTGATTAACAAACTTAGAAACGAGATTGTTGGGTCTAAATTAATATGAGTTGATGTGGCAGAAACTCCAAAACGAAGAAAACATGCTAGACGCTGACACGCCATGTTTGGACGCTGACAGAAGTCTACGGCGCTGATGGAATTTCTATTTACGGAATATATTGGATATATTCTAAATAATATATTCAGTATATATCTATAGAAATAGAAGATTTAGATGTTTATTTGATATTATCTCTTGTAGATTCTGTTCCTTCCACTATAAAAGGAACAAGAGTCTTAGGTTTTATTCATATCATTCATTCACAATGTAAACCTAAAGTGTGTGTCGCACTAGACGTGGGATTAAATGTATACACGTCTAGTGATTGTTGATTATTAATATAATTAGCAATCGTTGAGTATTTTATGTGTCTTGTGCCTAAACACCTTGTTATGATCATTGTTCTATTCCGCTATGTTATCATATGAACGATGATCAACCTAGATATAATGGTTCTTAACCATTGAGTCGAACGATCATAGGACTCCACAATTGGTATCAGAGCCTAAGGCTCTTGATATCTAGGTCCGACGAGGTGTTCGTGTATGGTGAAGAAAAGAAAAATTCGTATGGATTTTTCTGGACGTTTTTGTGTGCGCAGCAGTATTCAGAAGGTCATAACTTTTGATTGAACCGTTGGATCGTCACGAAATTTTATATGTGTGTTCTACATACATAGATCTAAACATCCACCGGAGGGATTGTCGAGTTTTATCCTCAAGCAAAAGTTATTAAGCGTCGAAGTTGGCTGGTGGCAGATTTTCAGTTTTCTGCTTTTACATAAAATCATGACCTAGGGTTTCTCAAACCCTAGATCTACCTAAAAAGCAGAATGTTATGATGTTCGTGGCTGTTAAAACGTGTGAAGATACACGATCTAAGGTTATTCACAAACCCTAATTAGGGTTTCAATGCTCAAAGTTCCAAACCCTAGATCGCTGTTACAGACGTGAAGGTTAATTCGATCGCTGTTACAGACGTGAAGGTTAATGCTAGTCTTCAAACTTGCATTCACACGGATCTTGGATTATGATTGGTCTAAATCTTTAGTGTTCACACGAAGAGGACGATCTGATTGGTTATATCTTGTGTTAATATGGTTATCTATGTTCACACGATCTACATGCTCTGATTGGTTGTTTAGCATGCATTCACACGGCTTAAATCCTAAATATTCGTTATATATTGTGAATCCTCTACATGCTAGTTCACTATATTACCGTGAGTCACTCATTCCTACTGGTGGAAAACGATTCTGTTCACATGATGCTAATACGAAAGATTGATTTATGTATTTGTGTTCACACGGTAGGTAACATGTGATTGGATGAGGTCATGACGTGTCTTTAAGAAAAGTTATATTTTCTATAATCATATTGCAAGTTAAAGATACAAGTGATGAAGTTTATTGCCAGTTGATGACGTCAGCAGAAAAAGAGACGCTGACAAAAGTATTTTTGACGCTGACAAGAAATAAGTCAACGCTGATAGGTTGACAGTGTTGTCCGAGATATGAGTTTCAAACGCTGATACGTGTTGTCCGATATCGGGCAATACACATGGAAAGATATCGGATAAAGGAGGATCTTGGATAACACAAGGAAGGCTGCTGTTTGAGAAAATTGTGACGTTTTAAGCACACAAAAAGGAGTTGTTTACACACGAAGGTACATGGAATCTCTGTTTTAATATAAAATATCATGGTGATATTTATGGCTCGGATATTTTTGAAAGGGATTAATGATTTTAAAGCGAGTTAGCAACGATTCATGAAGTTATTTATTGGAGTATGTAATCGGGATAGCCTTGTGAAAGAGTTATTCGTTAACATCTTTTACATATGAAGATATTGACTTGTCATGAAGAAGTGTTAGCTTAAGGGGAAGAATTCTTATGGTAAGTTTGATGATTGAAGAAGATTTTTCGCGAGTTTATGTTCTATCATATCTTGAAAGTAATTAGCATGACAACTAACTTTCAAGGTAACTTGTTCGTGCTTTACATGGTTAGTGATGAAGACTTGTCATAACACTTGAAGGAGTTACATTATCGTGCTCAGTGTCTCACATAGGATGAGAATATTTACAAGAGATCGAGGTCTCGTTATACTTGGTAGAGTATAAGTTCTTTATCACGTGGATAGTACAAGACATGGAACATAGGTTTGGGTTACTCTACTTCTACATCAAGAATACTTTATTTATTTTTCTTCAGGATCATTACACAGAGCCTACATTTGGAGAATCTTCAAGATTGCCTACATTGTTTACTTCCCTGTTGATGTGACAAAAAGGGGAAGATACGCATGCTACACTTGAGGGGAAGCAATTTGAAGATCATGTACAACTTACAAGAGATACACATAAGAGTTTTGCCGACATCAACTAGGGGAAGATTGTTGGGTCTAAATTAATATGAGTTGATGTGGCAGAAACTCCAAAACGAAGAAAACATGCTAGACGCTGACACGCCATGTTTGGACGCTGACAGAAGTCTACGGCGCTGATGGAATTTCTATTTACGGAATATATTGGATATATTCTAAATAATATATTCAGTATATATCTATAGAAATAGAAGATTTAGATGTTTATTTGATATTATCTCTTGTAGATTCTGTTCCTTCCACTATAAAAGGAACAAGAGTCTTAGGTTTTATTCATATCATTCATTCACAATGTAAACCTAAAGTGTGTGTCGCACTAGACGTGGGATTAAATGTATACAAGTCTAGTGATTGTTGATTATTAATATAATTAGCAATCGTTGAGTATTTTATGTGTCTTGTGCCTAAACACCTTGTTATGATCATTGTTCTATTCCGCTATGTTATCATATGAACGATGATCAACCTAGATATAATGGTTCTTAACCATTGAGTCGAACGATCATAGGACTCCACAGAGATCACCCCGCGTCAAAATCGAATTTGAGGGTTCTTTCTCGAGCCATATCTTGGCGGGTCCATCTAACGAGTATGGAAACAACATCATCTTAATGGCATCGTGTGGTACATCCTTAAACTTGCTTGTCGCGGTGAGACGATTAAATTGCCTAATGTGATAATGTGGGTTGTCTTTTTCGTGTCCGTGAAACTTGTTGGCTTGAAGCATAGACATTAAACCCGTCTTGATCTCGAAGTTCTCTGCAAGGACGGCGGGAATCACAATGGCCTCTCCAAAACCCTCGGTGGGTGCTTGAAGCAACTCCGTCATAGTACGATTAGCCAGGATAGCTTCTTGTTCTACAATAGGTTCCTCACTTGGAGTCTCTTCACTAGAAAGATTAGGAGTAGGTGTTGACTCCTTTCGGTTTCTACATTTACGTGCACGTCTCGCTTGATTATGAGTAAGCATAAACGTCACGTACAACGTGGGGATGAGCAAAGGAGATTCTTTTTGGTGTTTTTAACTTTTTCAATGTTTTTGGATTTTTGATTGTTTTTATTTTTTTGGATTTTTGGAATTGTATTAAGTAGACAAAAATCTACAAATCTCCTCCTTAATCAAATCTCCTGATTAATGAAGCCTCAAGGAATGAAAACGATCACGTGAAGTGAACGCCTTCGATGACTTTAGAACGTTGGCGGAACACCAAAACGTTCAAGAGGGTTTAATCAAATGAAACCAAGAAAGTATATATGATACTTAATAATACTTTGGGCGGCAAAACCCTCGATTAGCTCTCAAAATCAAATACTCACAAGCAAGTGGGGAAACGAGGCGGCACGAAGCACTTAAGAGCCTTTTTCCTTAGGGTATATTTTATAATACCCGCCTTATACCCACCTTATAGTTTGTATTTTTCAAAATCGAGCTTAACGAAAGTATTTATCTATTTTTGCCTTTTCTTTCTTGTTTGAGATTCGAATACAATGATTGGGTAATGGCCTCCCAAGTCAAGGTTGTGCTTTCACACTTTTGGAGTACTTCTGAATTTATTGTTCTACGTATACAATATAGTAATAGTATTCACACAAAAAACGAAAAACCGATAATACGTATTAGTAGAATGCTACTAATACAAATACTATTTATGGTTAGTATATAAAAACAACAATGTCCAAATCAAAACACAACACGCCTCCCCGGCAGCGGCGCCAAAATGATGGTTGTATTTTTACACTTCTTTAGGAAAACAAGGTAATTAGGGTAAGTATTAACAAGTAGTTTAGGAAAACCACAAGTTATGACCCAAAATGTGGGGATCGTTCTCAAGGAGGCTTGATATGTGTGTAATGAGATGATTAATTTGTGATTATATTTGTGAGAAAAGAGAAAGAATAATACGAATTACACTAAAAATTACCCTAAAACGTAAAAAACGTAAAATCGAAAAACTCGACGAAAAATAAAAGTACTCTAAAAATTACCAAAAAATTACAATAAATCAAGAAAAATGTAACTAAGACAAAAATGCAAGCCAAAATTTCCAAAACCTTTTTAATAATTTTATATTAATTTTTAAAGTTACTTAAAACCCCTAAAATTAAATAAAATAAAAAATAAGTCAATTTGAAAACTTTAATGGATGTAAACCTCAAAATACTAAATTAAACTTAAAAACGATTTTTTTTTCAGATTTTTAAAACTCTTTTTCCTATTTTTTAATTACTTACTAAAATTAAAACTAAAAATAATCCTAATAAACTAAATACAAACGTAAAAAATAAGATTTTTATGCCAAAAAGTCTTAAATGCTAAGACAAACAAGAGAAAAATCAAAAGAAAGAAAAATACTAAGTGAATAAGCTGGAAACAGCTTATTTACAAACGGCTTATATTAATAAGCCCTAACCAAATAACCCTTAAATATTAAAGAAACCAAAGGATAACCAGTCAAAGACCCTAGGGCAACTGGTTATCACATTGGTGTGTGGGAGAGATGGCGCAGGTTCGAGTCCTGGCCAGTCTCTTTTTGATAAAACTTTTTTTTTACTTTCTTTTTATAAAACTCAAAACCAGTTGTCTACACTACTCCAAAAACACAAAAATATTTAAAATCAAACAAGATTAATACCTATAAATCACAAAAACGTGCCCAGTTTAACACTCTTGCTACAGTAACAAAATAAATCAAAAAACAGTACTATCCGAGAACCCAAGCGTTCTCAGACAACACTAGAAGCCAATCTGATGATAATAGAGATTGAATATGGATTGATCTTGTTGGTTTGTTGGTTATTTCTGGCAAATAAGGCACCCCCACAACAAGTTGGGTTGTGGGGAGTCACAATGAGCAATAAAAACCAAGTTAATACACAAAATCAATTACACAAGGCAAATCAAGTTGCTGAAAATCAGAACAAGCATATGGGCAGTCTTGCTGATGCAGTTGGCACTTAGATGAGATTAAATAGTCACAAACTTGCATAAAAACACACCATATCACATACAAACTGAACACAATCCTAGATGACTACTAGAATAATCAGTTAACAAGATTTGACCAAGTGAAAAACAGATTCTAGTCCTAAAATTCCCTACTGATTTTTATCCTATTATTACCAAGATATTTAGCATGCACTTTTGTTTTAACCTACCAAACTGAAAAACAATCACCAAATATACCCAAGGCAGACAAATAAAGGGTGTTTAACTTGTTTTTAAACCAAGCAGATGTCAAATACTTAGCTTAATCCCTAATCCCAAACAACCCTTATGTTTCTGATTTTGGCAATTAACAAAGAGATAAAACACAAAACCTATCCAATCTGATTTCTAACAATTCTAGCATGCTTATAAAGTCAAACAAAGCATAATCAAACAGGAACAACTACAAGTAAACATGACATACTCAATCATCATTCAGAAACACAATAATATCCATAAAACTAGCCTAAAGGGTACAAGCTTAATACTAGAGCTTAATGCTTTCCAAAAGGCTGTTTAAGAAGCTTATGTGAGCTTATGGATGAGTAGAGGATCCCTGTTGGTAGGTCTACAACAGACCTAGGGATTTTAATATCTTCAAAAATGAAAGAAATAAATGGAGATGGACCTTGATTCTTGTTTGATTCCTGCACAACACCACAAGACAAAAAAGCACCTTCAAGCTTATATAAGCTGATGCTCATAAGCTTGTATCAACAGCTTATGAGCAGGCCTATATAAGCAGTAAGTTATGAGTAAAAATAAACAACCAATATCCTTTTGAGACCAATTTGGAACCACCAAACTTTCTGAAAATGAAACCCTTTTAAAACTAAATACTAAACTATCAAAACCACTTGAGATTAATCAACTCAAACTCAATAAGCTAATCTCAGGTATCCACTTTCACTTTTACCTGAGATTGGTTTAAGGTTTGAGTTGAAAACCTAAGAAAAACGTTTTCTTATGCCTTTTCTTTCCACTTAAATCCTTAAAAACAAAGGAGAACCTCACACTTATACAAACTAAACAAGAATTCCTACACAGGATTCTTGAAAATCAAACACTTTTAACCAAAATTTCTTGACAAGAAAATAATGGCCACAAAGTGCTTAAACAAACAGATTTATGGAACTCAGTTTTCTTCACACAAGCCAATATACTTTTTAAATACTGAAAAGGAATTATATTTTTCACTTAAAAAACACCAACTTTCATTAATAAAACAGGTTACAAGGACTTCTAAAAAAACTGGAACAAAAGCTAAAAGGGACACAACTCATCTCCTTTTATAGCACTAGATAGAATAGTCTAGAATACTGAATAAAATATTACAAAGAAGGGGAAACCCTAAACCCTAATTGACTGAAAGTACATAATTGCCCTTGGTTTGAAAATTCGAATCTTGTTCAATAAGAGACCATGTGATTATCCTTGTTGTAGCAGCTGTCTTGGGATGATCTTGAACGTTAAAAACTCCTTTGGGGACAAGAAAACACATCCAACCGTTTGTTTTGTCGATTTTTGGGTTTGGGATGAAAGTGGCGTAGCAGGGGAGGTCCCTACTGCTCACATGGGTTGGTTGGGATCATGGTTTTGGTGTGGGATGGGTTTACTAAGTTGCTAATTAATGATCTAGAAAAGAGGAAACAAAACCCCTTTGTTTTTGTCTTGATTAATCCTGGGGATTTCTAGGGTTTATGAGGGGATTAGGGGTGGGTTTAATCTAGTTTGGGGGTAGATTTAGTTTAAATATTTGTTATGGAGGGAAGGATTATTTAACTGATTAATCAGTTAATAAATAGATGGTGGAAGGTGACGTGGAGGATGGAGTGAGTGTGATTGGTGGGTCAAAGGTCAAAGGTGAGGTGGCGAGGTGTCAGTGGTGGGTATGAGAATGGTTGTCTGGCCATTTTGGCCCCTGAATTTCCCTTTTGTTTTCACTTGACATCAAACAGCTCTCAAAACCAAATTCCTTTGTTAAAAACTTTGTGTTTTCACACTTTGGCCACAATAACTTTTGAAAAGTTATTCCAAGGACTAGTTTTGCCAATTTATGATATTTGAAGGACTGATTTTAGCATTTTCTTCATTCTTCAAGGTCTTGACTTGTTTGTTGACTTCTTGGAGGACTAATATTGACAATTTAGTTTTGTTGAGGGACTAAATTTGCCAATTATTCAAAGTTAAGGGTTCTTTTTTATAATATTGACAAACTTTAGGGACCAATCTTGTAGTTATGAATATACAAGGGTTTAAAGTGTCAATCCTTCAATATTGGAGGATCCTTCTTGTTCAATCTTCAATTCTTCAAGGGTCTTTCTTGGAAAATCAATACTAGGGCTTGGTTCATTGTACGGCTTCGTTTCCCGTGTTCGTTTTTGCATGTGCTTTGTGATCTTTTGTCATTTCCTCAATATCCGTACCTAAAATACACAAGCAACAAACACAAGCATATATTTGGAATTTTTAATGATATTTAATGCATTTTAAGCCCATTTTGGATGATGAGACTATGTATAAAAGCAGTCTCATCAAAAGGCAAAGGCAAGAGTGATAAGGGCAAACAAGTTGCGACTTATTCTAAAATTAAGCAGAAATTTGTCAAGAAGAGTCAATCTCAAAAGGATGAGACTTGTCACCTGATAAAAATGGAAACATCAACAACCAACCCCTTTCCATGGTGGAAAGGGGTATTTATATCCAAGCCACTATTGGGCTTGGGCCGACCCATGACAAGCCCATGGGTCGGTTTCTTACTTAACTTAATAAGCACACATTAACTACGAGCTATTACAACATTAATAATATTGTGGAGTGACCGATACTTCTAATATACGTTAAAACGTATTTCTAACAATCTCCCCCTAAGGGAGGTCACTCCACGTTACACAGTTCTAAACCTAGCATACTATACTAAGTCTTCGTTCTTCAGCTCGTAGTCTTTTCTTTTTTCTTTTTGTTGTGAATATGTTGATTTGAACTTTTAGGCTTTGGCTTGAGAGCATTGTTCTTTTGACCAATCATGTGCGATCTTTGCCTTCTTGTGAATCTTGCCTCCTCGTGACTCCATGTTCCACACACTTATGTCTTTTGTTGAATTCTCGAAAGCTTCAGAGTTTGGTACAGCGGAAGACTTCATTTTGTACTTTCTTGAATTTTTGCTGAACTTTGATGCAGAAAAACATAAGCATGTGGGAACGACTTCTGCTGGTACACCGCAACGCCACCGTCTTTGCAGCAACATGATAATACACGAATGAAATGGCTTAGAACATTTCATTCTAAATCGGTAGCGTTTTACCTCCGGTCGGTGAAGACCGTTGGACGATATTAGATATCGTACCTGTGACGGATAGTTTCAATTAAGTAACTTCCTGACAGGATTTCACGGGTAAACCCGTTCTCTTTATTCGACGATCACTAAGCTTGACTGCGAACATAAAGAGTGAATCACTTGGATAAATTATCCTTGTGATTGAAGCCGTCAATTCATGAAACCTGGAACAAGTGAATTTCAGTTAAGATTTTCACCATCGTTGCTTTCCAGTTATCACGAGCTTAATTCATAAAGAATCTTGCACGTCACCTACCAAGTGCTGTTTGATGTTAACACTAGAAGGATTTCCACTCGTCACTGTGATCAATAAAGAATCACTCTGAGTGTTCTGGCAAGATCATATGATAATGCGTAGAGGCCTGGAACGAGTTTAAGTTCAATTAAGAATTAAACTATTGTTTCTTTCCAGTTTTTCACAAGATTGGTTCTTAAAGAACCGCACGTGTAACCTACCATGAGCTTGTTTGATGTTGGCTCAAACAGGATTTCCATCTTCATTGTAATACTTGCGTATTACTCGGATGTTCTGGCAATATTACAAGAATACTGCGTAGGACTCATAAAAATCTCTTACTTTTCACAGTGTGTGAGAAAGCAAGGAATAAATGGAAAGTGTCCTAATGAGACTTTTGATGATCTCGTGGCTCTAGACTCGATAGTGCGTTTTGATTTAGTGAGCGATGGCTGGAGAGGAGTGCCACCTTTTCAATATCAGTCTATTCGGAGTGAATAAACCAATAGATAACGTGTTGATCTCCGTGTGATTAAAACAAATACCTTTTGAGAGATATTTGAGTTAGCTAGGAAGGGTTGTGCATTGCATCACTGGGTCCATGATGTCTTTCTTCAATATCGAGAATCATTAACAAATGATCTGAATAGCATATGTATTGACCCGGTTTCTGCCTAAAGTTGTAAGGAGGGCTTCTTTCTTTACACCCTTTATCTTTACATTTCTTTTTCATTCTTCAACCCCTTCAGTACTTACCAATACATCATCACTAGCACCTTGTTGTGATTGTTCCAGTGCTAGCATCAGTAATTAGTCGGTACTCAGCTACGTTCACAATCTTTCTCCATCTTTCCTAGGACTTCTAATTCTATCTAGGGAATTGTCCTTGGGAAGATTCCATCGGCTCTGATGAATCATTGGACTAAAACCTATTCCTACCACCCTTTTGTCACCACATCCGTCGTGAATAAGGCGTGTTTTGGGAAAGTATAGTCACCATGAAAAATTCTTGAAAATCACTTAAGGTACTTGTGATATTGAAATCAAGAGTTTTGTACCTTAGGTGTTTTGTTCATCAAAACGCTCCTCCTTAACACGTGCTTTACACATATTAAGTTGGATTATCGTTAAGTCTTTTTCATCTTTTAGCTAAGTATCATTTAAGTCTCCTTAATCCCATTTTCTCCCCTTATCCAAAATGTTAACCATTAATATTTGGGATATTGAATGGATTAACCGGTCTTTGGGTAAAAATGAAATCAATGTTTGGCCATAGAACATGTTAATGCTCCCCCTTAAATTAATAAGGGATAGTTGTAGTGCTTTAGTATGATATATTTTGAAAGATTTAGAATCTCGTGAGAAATTCTTGAAAAATTATCATACCTTAACACTACATCAAGCCGTAAAAGCACAATATTCACAAATTTACATATTCACAATTAAAAACCAATATAAAGTGGACCTGAAATGTACGACCCATTAGATGGATCTTTGCAGTAACTTGTGGTGCACTAAATATGGTCTACCACCAACGAATCTTTCTAAGCTCCTCATCAATCTACGTTCCTGGAGCTTTTGATCAATCTTCTTGATCACATATTTCGCCATTTGCTGATAACCCTGATGCCAGTCCTCGGTCATCTCTGGTAAAGACCCACCAGAATTAAGATGCTCCAATTTTCCTCTGACGTATATGAGAGTCCCATCACTGTACTCATAAAGCTCTCCTACCCTCATAAACTTCATTATCCCACGACTGTTCAAGTAGAAAATCCCGTAACTCGGAACAGTAATGCCGGTATAGGGACATCTAGCGACATGTTGAGGTAGAACTTGATTCATTGGACGGGTGAGGTTAAGCTTCCTTTGGTAGCTTTCAACTCCCAATTGAAGATCTTCAACTCGTTTCTTGATAACAACGCTTCGTGTGAACATACGAAGTGCTGTATTCAAGGCAATGATTTCTTCACGAGTAAGATGGGTCAGTTGATCTCGGGTCATCATAAGCAACATGTCTTCGATATCTTCAAGGCGAATGATAGAAAAATCTCCCTGCTGTATTGTGTATTCTCTATCATCCTCCCTTTTTAGAGGAATCTCCGTCACATGATGATAGCCATTCTTGGCTTCAGTTTTCAGCCCTAAAATACTGGAGATGCGAATATCGGATCTGACACGACTTCCTGAATTGGCTAAGCAGCAACCTCTGTACGCCCTTCGGACTCGCTCGTCCCAATGTGATGCACCTATAACATCATACATATCATAATT
Source organism: Glebionis coronaria (assembly GCA_025667525.1). Lineage (NCBI taxonomy): Eukaryota > Viridiplantae > Streptophyta > Magnoliopsida > Asterales > Asteraceae > Glebionis > Glebionis coronaria. The sequence goes on along the minus strand of CM046875.1, from coordinate 470,281,509 downwards.
ACGATTTACCTTTGGGACCCAGAGTCGGTTTACCTTTTCCTCGATCCAGGGTATTTTCCCCCAATTAGCAGCTTTCAGCAAGGTCAGGGAGGTTGCATACTTGGATGATCCTTTGAGGAGATAATCAAGATCATAGGTGACAAAGAAGTCGAGAGCAATTTGATTATCTTGAGAAGGATCAAGTGGAGCTGGAGCTCTTTCTGACTCATGAAGGCCTGGCCTTTGAACGGTATTAAGGGCTTTTAGGACCTCGTCAGCATAATATTCGTACTCCATGCGGCTTAACCTGGTTTTGGCGTGAATTCTCTTATCCTTTAACGCTCTCTTCACCAAAGACGGAGTGACCGAAGATTTATATTCATGAGCCAGAAATGCACACAAGTCTATCGGACTACGGATACGGAGATATAGAACATCTCTGTCAGCGTCTGTGATTGGATCATATTTAGCATCTGCCGTGATCCAAGCTTGTGGCGGTGCAGTCTCGTCAATCTCCAATGTGTCTACCCAGTCCCGTGTGCTTGACTCGGGAACAGTAGATTGTAGTTCTTGTTGCAGAGGAGTAGAGACATGAACACTTGCTGGTTCTGATTCAGGCATCTCGGCGGTGTCATGAATAGGTGAGTGTTGTGCAGATTCAGGTTCAGTTACTGATTCTGCAATCACAAGAGCAACAAAAGAACTAACAGGATTAGCAGTAACAGGTATAGAAACAGAGACAGATGTACCGGGAATCGATGATGTCGTAGTAGCATTCACATCATGGCGCCACTTGGATCGTCTTGATTCTGTTGAGGTGGATTTTTCCTTTTGCGCAGCATCTTTCTGAGACTTGGTACCAGACTTAGATGGTTTCTTTGTACTGGTAACCTTGTCCCCCGTTTCAGGCCGTTTACCATCATCATCCTCATCGTCATCCTCGTTGCTTCCCTTAGCACTCTCCTCATTTCGATCACCACCATCACCACCATCATCATCATCATCATCCTCATCATCATCACCATCATCGTCACCATCATCATCATCTTCTTCTTCTTCTTCTTCTTCTTCTTCTTCCCCGTCACCCTCTTCTTGTTCACTATCTTCCTTTTCCTCCTCAGGCAGAATGTGGTAAGGTACCACACTTCCAAACATTTTAAACAACCGATCATCCTCCAAGATAGCTTCATTTAGTGATTTGTAGAGAGTCTGCTGAACTTTAGACTTATCAAAAGATCCAACTTCCCTCACACGAGCTTTGAGGATCTTCTTACTTCAAAATCCTTTAAGTCATATGCAACTTTTTAGGCGGATTCGGAAGGATTGGATGACTTAATCATCAAATTATCAGCCGCGAGTTTCTTCATCTCATCACGCAGTTTTGGCATAAGGGACTCAACTGATTCTTTTACTCTCTCTACAATAGAAGCTTCTAGTGTTTCTTTCTGCTCCTTGTAGTTATCCTTAATAGTTCGAAGTCTCGTAAGTCGTGCTTCATACCTATCAGCTTCAGCCTGTTTGACCTGAGCAAGTTCTTCTGCATGAGCTTTACGTGTCAACTCCATCTCTGCAGCGAACTTAGCTAGCATCTCTTCTTGGGCTTTCTTGGATGCCTCTTCACTTTGAACTCGTCTAAGTAGCTCTTGGCGAAGATTATCCATCTCTTTTCTTTGATTATCCGTGTGTTTCTCCAACAGTTCTGCCATTACAAATTCAACCATTGAAGATGATGCAGAGCTACTCTGGGTTGGTTGAAGAGGCTCGGTTGGGACTACAGTACTGAGAATGGAAGTTATTGGAGGTGGAAGGAATGGTGTTGGCACCGGTCGGGTTGGTAATGGCTGGATTGGTGGAGGTTGAGTTACGAGAGGCTGGGTAGGTACCATGAATGTAGGAGCACCGGACTCCTTTTCAACACTTGCTGAAACAGCAATGGATGTCTCCTTCGAAGTAGAATACCGTTCGGGTGATCCAAACTCATTAATATCATCTGGCTCCTCGTACTCTTCTTCAATATCCATCTGTGCACCCGAACCACTACCGCCCGTGTCTCTCCTACTCTTTTCAATAGCCATTTTCATTAATTGTTTCTCAGTCTTGTCAAGAGTAGGATCGTCATAAATATCTTCTTCATCGCGAAGAACGAACTTGTCAGCCGTGCTCTTACCCTTCTTAGCTACGGTCTTTGTCTTTTTGGTTTTGGGTTCAGGTAAAGCTGTTTGCTTGCGTTTACCTTTGCTCTTAACCGTAGTAGATGAGTCTTCTCCTGCTTGAATGCTTGCTCGTTGATTCTCGATTTCTTGTAGCAAGTTCTTGTAATCAGCAGATGCGATAATCTCATCTGTCAGGAGATGACTGGGAATGGGACCAGGGATAACAATATTGGAGTGAGTTTCTTGCCTTAAGTCCACCAAATCATCAGCATCCATTGTGTGGTGACGGCTACCTGCACGCTTATTAATAGATGCATCGTTTTCCATAAAGTAATGTATGATTAGCTTAATGAACCTAGGGTACTGGTAACCTTTAACCTTACCCTTCGTGTTTGTGAAGAGTTGAAACGTAAATTCTTCCCACAGCAATGATGCATAATCAATACCCATACCTTTGAAAATACCATAGAACATCTTGATGATTGGCGGACGCACAACATCATACCCAGTTGTTTTAGGTGTGAGACATCGGCTGAGAATACCAAAAATTGCTCTCCAAGGTTGACCCACTTTGGCTGTGGTAAACTCGGACACTATTCGTATGTCTGCACATCCAATGTCAGTGAACATCTCCATAAGCTGGTTCTTGGTAGGGTTCGCTGAGTATGATAATCCTTTGGGTGCTTCCCGAAAGCCAAAGATCTTGCGAAAGTCTGACACTGTGAGAGTTTGTTGCTTGTTATCCAGGAAGAATGTGATCTTATTCGACGTCTTCTCTTTGGTTGCCCAGAATTCGTACATGTAGTCGAAAGGTACCGAAGCACTATTCCTTAGCGCATTCTTGAGGTGAGAATTGTCAAGAATGGCTGAACCTACCTTGAATCCATTGTGAGTGGAATGAGAGACCTCTTTCAACCGGTAGTTGTTTGGAATGAACTTGAGGGTTTTGGCCTCGGCAATGGCTGCTGCTCTAGAGTCTTGTATTTGTTGTACGGTTGGGTTAGTCATTGTTTCTGCTTAAGAATAAAACACAAAAGTTGATACATACAGATATGAATATCATGATGAATTTATACCTAAGCATTATACAAATGACATAATCCCTTAGACTTTTAAAAACACTCAAACATCCTTCATTCAGAATAAACATTTAATTCAGAATAAACCTCTATCCGGAATAAACAAGTCTATCCGGAATAAACAAGTCTATCCGGAATAAACATGTCTATCCGGAATAAACATGTCTACGCGGAATAAGCATGTCTATGCGGAATAGACATGTCTATGCGGAATAAACATGTCTATGCGGAATAAAACGTCTACCCGGAATAATCATTCTATGCAGAATAAATCGTCTACCCGGAATAATCATTCTATGAGGAATAATCAGCCTATGCGGAATAAAACGTCTACACGGAATAATCATTCTATGCAGAATAAAACGTCTACACGGAATAATCATTCTATGCGGAATAAAACGTCTACCCGGAATAATCATTCTATGCGGAATAATCAGCCTATGCGGAATAAAACGTTTACTCGGAATAATCATTCTATGCGGAATAAACATCTTCTCGGAATAATTATTCTATGCGGAATAAAACGTTTACTCGGAATAATCATTCTATGCGGAATAAACATCTACTCGGAATAATTATTCTATGCGGAATAAAACGTCTACCCGGAATAATCATTCTATGCGGAATAATCAGCCTATGCGGAATAAAACGTCTACTCGGAATAATCATTCTATGCGGAATAAAACGTCTACCCGGAATAATCATTCTATGCGGAATAAATGGTCTTATTCGGAATGTTTTTGGCTGTTTATACGGAATGACTTAAAAACACCTTATAATCTTTTAATTAAGCTCGAATGTTTGTTTTAAGCGTTTCAAAGGCCATTAATCTTAGTCTTGTTCTATTCCGAGTGAAACCCAGGCAAAACCCCCAAATTAATTAACCCTAATTAAGAAGAACCCTAATTAGATTTAATCTAATTAAAATGAGTGAATTAAATTGATTTACAGGAATAATTAACCGATTTTGAGTACCTTATTAATGAAGAAGACTTGTGTTTGATTCAAAGTGGGATGATTATGAGTTCGTGTGTGTTTGTGTGTTTGTTAATGGCGGGGAAGAAACATAAGAAAGAAAGAAAGAAATGAAACAGGGGGGGGTTTATTTGACTTGAGTCAAACTTTAAAAAGTTTGACACATTGTCATTTTTTACCCCTCATCTTTTCCTTTTTCTTTAATCATAATTCTTTGCTTTTCTTTTTGTTTCAAGTCGTTAAATTCCTGAATCTTAGTTATTTTAACCTATTTAACAATCACAAAGCTTAACTATTCATGACAAGCTTACAAACAACTACAAGACGAAGCCAAAGCAGTCCAACCATTAACCATTGAGCTAATTAATTTTCCTCGAAAACTTTTGAAGACCTTTTTGATGACGAAGACGATTTAACATTTTCCCCCCCTTAAACGATGACCCGTTTTCTATTAAAAGAGCTGTAGTCATTGTTTAACGAGGCACATAATGATGAAAAACATTTGTCAATTGATGCTTTGAAAAGATTGATTCGTGGTGGCAATAAGATTTCTCTTATTTAGACAAATTAATGCACTGAGACGTACACTAACTCGTGTTAGACCAAGTTATAAAGTAAACTTGATCCCATTGCATGATTTGGCTTGTAAATCATGCCCGAGAAAATTAATTCCCGTTGTGAGCCAACGTTTTCCAAGGAAATACGTGACTTTAATACGAAAAGCGGGTTGTAGTCAGAAATAACTACAAGCCATAATGGGCATGTTTTAAAAATGTACAACTTTTATACGGACTCTATTTATGGCGCCGTGTCAATATTGATCGACATTTCTAAAGCCGTAAATATTACCGTACTAAAAGACATGCCCGATTTAAAAAACGAAAAATATTTTTGGATTTTCTTGATTTTATAATTTTTTGTGGTTTTTCTAGGTTTTATATTTTTTATGGGTTTTCTTGGTTTTATATTTTTGTATTTTTCTTTTTGTGGTTTATATATATACGATAATATACATGATCACGAACAAAGGATACGCATGAATAGTTTACCACCACTATTCAGCTGATTCTTCTGCCAATTCTTTGAGAGTCGCTGGAGAGAATGATTTCATGCCAAGCTTGTCGATCAAAAACTCGATTCGTCTTCGATCTAAGGCTTTGGTGAACATATCTGCCAGCTGATACTCAGTGGTGACAAAATACAGCTCGATCACTCCATTCTCCACCTGCTCTTTAATGAAATGGTAGCGAATGTCTATGTGCTTTGCCCGGGAGTGTTGAACGTAGTTGCAGCAAAGGGCAATGGCGCTCTTGTTGTCACAATACATCGGGATTTTGTTGAATCCCAAACCGTAGTCAGTTAGTTGTGATCTCATCCAAAGGACTTGAGCACAACAACCGGACATGGCGATGTATTCAGCCTCCGTGCTCGAAATTGCAGCGCTTTTCTGCCTTTTTGAAGACCAACTAATCAATCTGTCTCCAAGGAGTTGCACAGACCTAGAAGTGCTACGCCTCGTGTCTTGACACCCAGCATGATCGGCATATGCGTATGATATTAAAGCAATGGAGGAATCTTTCGGATACCATAGACCACGATGAAGTGTTCCTTTGAGATATCGAAAGATCCTTTTAACAACATGTAGGTGCTTTTCGGTAGGCCGAGCCTGATACCGGGCACACATGCATACGACAAATTGCAAATCAGGCCTGCTAGCAGTCAGATAGAGAAGGGTGCCGATCATCCCACGGTAAAGTTTTGGATCGACAATAGTCCTATTCCTATCTTCATCTAACTTGGATTTCTCCACCATTGGAGTGTCCACGGGGTCACAATTTTTAAAGTTATATTTCTGTAGAGATTCTAGAGCATATTTGGATTGATTAATGAAGATGCCTCTGGGATTCTAAGAAATTTGTAATCCTAAGAAAAATGAAAATTTTCCCATCATTGACATCTAAAAGCGTGTGGACATTATCTTCTCAAAGCGTTTTGACAATTCTATGTTAGAGGCAGCAAATATTATATCATCAACATAAATTTGTACCAGTATCATGTCGTTGTCCTCCTTGAGAGTGAATAGAGTGGGGTCCACCTTGCCTTTGGAGACGCCTTCCGAGATGAGATATGTTGAAAGGAGATCGTACCACGCGCGTGGAGCTTGTTTCAACCCATAGAGAGCCTTCTTAAGCTTGTACACATGATTAGGAAACACCGTGCTAACGAACCCATCCGGCTGACTAACATAGACTTCTTCCCTTAGTTCACCATTCAAAAATGCCGTCTTCACATCCATTTGATAGACGATCATGTTCATATGAGCAGCATACGCAAGGAATAGTCTAATAGCCTCCAATATTGCAACAGGAGCAAAAGATTCTTCAAAGTCGATACCCAAGGCTTGTTTGTATCCTCTAGCAACCAATCTATCCTTATTCTTCAATACTCCACCCATCTCATCGAGTTTAACCTTATAAACCCACAACAAAGTAAGGATGTTAACCTTGTCAGGGAGAGGAACTAATTCCCATACTTCAAGTCTTTGGAATTCATTTAGTTCCTCTTGCATGGCTTCAATCCAAGATGATTGAGTCATAGCCTGTTGCCAGTTTTTAGGTTCAACTTCGGAGAGAAATGCATCAAAATAGCAATAGAGTGCACTCGCTTGTAATTGACGGCGTGTAGAGACTGGTCGATCGAGACTTCCAATGACATTCCTAATTGGGTGATCTTTTGTCCATTTGGTGCTATGATTTTCAATCCGTGGTGGTCTAGAGTGAACAATTGAAGGAGCTTCTTCTGAGGTAGACGCGGCTGAAGGGTTTTCAGGTAACGGTACACCGAAGAAAGGAAGCTCTTGTAGGTGAGCATATTCCAAATCGTGATCAATAGAATCCTCTTCAACATCATTAGGCACAAGTAAGGGTGACGATTCAGGTGTAGTTTGAGAATCACTTGGTAGAGGTGCATCCGGTTCAATGTTAATTGAAGATGCATTTGATAAAGCTTCAATAGCTTGAGCACCAACTTCAGGGATTGGAGCTATCACTACAGGTGCTGGAACTTCATTATTTGGGGGATCAAAGAATTCATCAAACAACGGTTGAAATAGTTTATCCCACTCGGGCCTTGTAGGTGGTAACAATGATGTAGAAGTAGGATTATTGGGAACTAATCCGGAACTAATAGCACCGGTTCCCATCTCGTGAAGCGCGGGTTCAGAGCTGCGTTGCTCAGAAGCCATCGCTGTCAGCTCATCAAAATCTGCGTCCATAGTTTCTACTATCTTACCAAGACGACGGTTGTAAATTCGGTATGCTTTCTTGGAGGGTGAGTAACCAATGAAAATACCTATATCGGCTTTTGGTTGAAGTTTGACCAAGTTCTCACTATTAATGTTTGGATAACAAAGAGCACCAAACGCATGAAAGAATGAAACATCGGGTTTAAGATCATGTAGAAGCTCGTAAGGTGTTTTTCCATGGCGTTTCCGAATGATTGAGCGGTTTTGGGTGAAACATGCAGTAGATACAGCTTCTGCCCACAAGAACAATGGAGCGTTCGCATAAATCAGCATAGTCCTAGCAGCTTCCATAAGCGTACGGTTCCGTCTTTCAACGACACCGTTTTGTTGTGGAGTACGTGCAGCGGATGTTTCATGTGAGATACCAACTTCTTCATAGTAATCACGAAGAGTCTGGTTGACGAACTCTGTTCCATTATCTGTACGAATACGGCGGACAGTAGTATTTATACGTACCTGAATGAATTTCAGAAAAGTGATGATAGCCTTTGGTGCTTCATCCTTTGTACGTAGAAATCTAACCCATGTAAACCTGGAGAAATCATCCACAATAACAAGGATGAATTTCTTACCGCTCACACTTTCGGTTCGCATTGGCCCACAAAGATCCATATGCAAAAGATGAAGTTTTTCTTGATTGGTGTCTTCAGCTTTGGGCTTGTATGATAACTTGGTACTTTTCCCCCTTGAACACGCGGAACATAGATGGTCCTTGTGAAATTTGAGCTTTGGAAGACCACGAACTAATTCGTTTTTAGCCAGATGATTAATAGCATCAAAGTTGAGATGAGATAATCTGCGATGCCATAACCATGACTTGGTCTTAGATGCTTTGGAGAGAAAACATACTGGAGAGGCGGCCATCATGTCTTGTAGGGATAACGTATAAAGATTTGCACCACGAGATCCCTTCAACAAGTCTTTTCCTTCCAAGTTGCGGATGAAACAAGTATGTTGTCGAAAATCAACCTCTAGGTTGGAATCACAAAACTGTCCTACTTAAAATAAATTATGACCAAGACCTTCTACATAGTATACCCTTGAAATCGTAACGTTTCCAATCTGATGTTCACCATACCCCATTATCTTTGCAATATGATCATTACCAAATTTAACCGTTCCAAGAAACTTGCTGACGAAATTTCGGAGCATCGAGCGATCTCCGGTCATATGCTTTGAACCACCGGAGTCCAAATACCAGAGGATGATTTGGACCACCTGAAAATATCACCAGACGAGGATAATGTAGAGGTTTCGGAATCTGAATGTTCCTTGTTATTAGCAGGTACAGATTTAATAATCTTAGATTTGTTAACTTTAGATTTCTTAGATTTCCTAGCCTTCTTCCTAGTTGGTGGTGTAGATTCTAGTTGGCTTAAATCCTGAGGTATTTCTTCACTGATTGGCACTATAGTGGGGGGCTGACCTAATTAAAGGGCGCTGTTTCCATACTTTAGTGCTAGTGTGCCTAACTAAAGGACGCTGAGACCTAACCTCAATGGATGCATTCCTAGTTAAAGGGCACATTTTTCCATCTAATGTAAAGGTCCTACCAGTAGGACGCCATTGCCTTCCAACTTGGGTACGAGTTCTCCCAGTTGGTTTCCATTCAACATCATTCCTAATAGCATTCATTTCATTCACATGATCAATAAGACACAAATCATGACGTTGGGAAAACATGCATTCATTACAATTCCAACATTTCAAATTAGAATTCACAAATGGTTTAGACTTCTGCACAGGCGCAGAGCTTTTAGTCTTAACATGATTCTTTTTATTTAAATCTGAACTGATATTCCTAGTATGAGCTTCTACTTTCTTCTTGATGGTACTACTAGTGGAGGGCTTGATCTTATCTTTCTTGAGTGGCGATCCTTTAGCCTTAGTAGACTCTTTTAATCATGTAGAAGGCAAAGTGGGAACATTAGCAACAGATTTTAAAGGTGCCTTACTTGATGGTGCCAATGACGGTTTTTCTCCTGGGGTCTTATTGAATGGAGTTACAGCAATGGGTCGATTAGTGAGTAGTGCAGAACCCGGTTTACCTATGTATTGCAAATATGCTAAGCAATATTGAACTCGCTTAATATATTCATTAGCTGAATAAAAGTAACTGCTTGAGGGATCTAACGCATATAAATCATCTAAAATATCCCTAAAAAGATCTACATGCTTAATTGCATTCCTCATATAATCATCGTAGGTAACCGGGTTTTTCTTATGGAGCGGGTTCTTATAAAGCACTACTGACTTGGTTGTTGGAGCACTAGAGGACGGTGCAGAGTTGGTAGCTAAGTTATTAACAGCTTCTTGTCAGGTGAGAAGAAGTGTCTCCTTTAACTCGGCCAAAACCATGTTTTTGTCAATGAGCTGGATATTTAAGTCAGAGATTTCCTCACATTTTTGGTTCAATGTTCAACATAAGATTGTTGCGGTGCCGCATTAAAAGCGAAGCGTTCTTCTAGTGAACCATATAGTTTGGACATTCCCTGTCTTTCACGATCCATCTCCCCTAGAATAGACGAAAGTCTAATTTCTAAGTCCTGGTTTTTAGACTCTGCAGCCTCTAGTTCCAATTTTAGTGTTTCATTTGATGACACATCTCTCTTTAGTCTCATAATCTCTTCCTCTAATGCCTTAACTATTGCAATCATCTTGTCACTCGTCTCAACACTGTTTTCACAACCATTTGTTATCAAAAGATCCTCATTTTGAGTTTGTTGTTTTAATTCTAAAGATATACAATGTTGTTCAAGTTGATTAAAGCGTTTTGAAAGTAAATTGTAAGAATCTTGAAGCTTTAAAAATTCAGCGTTAGATTCGTGACAAGAATGATTATCTACCTCATTTACAGTATCAGCAACATTTACAGAGAGATCACACACATCATCACATATATTCACAGCATCACATTTAATCATAGCGGATGTAAGCTCATTCGAATAATTAACATTCACAGTAGTAAGCACATCACACGAAATTACTTGGGACAAGAATCGGTCATATTCGGATAAAATCTTTTCCTTTTCAATTAATTGTAGTTCGTAAGCGGTGTCCATTTCATAAAACACTTTTTGAACTTCTGCAATTTCAAACTCAAGATTTCCGAAAGAGATGCAAAACTTCCTTTTAGACTTTCGACAAACGGATTGATCTCATTCTTAAACACCTCGTTCATGTGTTCGAAAGCCCATTCTCCGGCGTTTAGGCCATTTGAAGTCGTACATTCCAAAATGACCTTGTCAAAACTAGCAAAGTATTGATTAATCTCTTGCAAGTTTAACCATATAGTGCTAACAGGTGGAAGATCCTTTGGAATTTCCTTAGGTCCTTCCATTTTGACAAGTGTAGGAAGTGTACTAGGGTTTTCTTCATTTAACATGTAGGTTGGTGCTGTGATGAGATCTTTATCCATATGGAAGCGAATTCTAAAATCCGTTTTTGCAAGCTCCTGATTCATTTTAAAATAATCACAATCGGGATATTTTGCAAAGTTGTATGACCGATTCTCATCAACTAGATCCTTATTTGTGCGATCCTCGAAAATAACAATCGGGTCTAAGACCAATCCTAATTGGGTTGCATTATAAAGTCTAGGACTATGGATAAAAGCTTGTTTTGCATACCGTGGGTTAGGGGGAAGGCCTTTTTGACGCGATAAGTTAAACTCTCTAAACGATGCATCAAATAAGTGTACTAGTTGAGAGGCAGCGTATTGTCTTAAAAGCAAATAATCTAGACTTCTAATCTTATTAGCCGCATTAATTTCCATTTCATTCTTCTTAGACTCGAGTAATTCAAAATCCGTTTGAAGTTTTTGAAAATTAGTGACCACTAACTCTTTTTCTTTAAGTTCGTTAGAAAGATCTGCTCTTAAGGTTTCAATTTCTTGCAAATGACCCATTTGTTTGTTTCGAAAATGATCATATTCGGGATTTGTTAGAACACTGGACGAAGGAACTAATTCCAAAGTTTGAACTTTTTCGTTGCACAAGGCAAGCTCATTAGACAAATTCTTATTCTTAGCTAGGGTTTCTAAGAGTGCAACATTCATTTGGCTAAGTAATGTAGCAGGAACCATGACCAAATCTTGTTGAGCAGGAGTATGCGTATGCGAAATGGCTCCCGGTTGTGATTCACTCAAAGTCTGGGGACTCACATTGATATTACTATCATTGATTGTCTCCTCATTTGAAAGACTCACCACCGAAGACTCATTCGGATCAGCACCCTCTTGCCCAACTTGATGTGGTTGAATACTAGTATCAGTGATATTATCAGTGGTATTATTAAGTACCTCAGATATTTTTTCTGGCCCAAAGCTAGAGATAGTTTCCATGAGAGCTGTCTGAGCAGATTGAAGATCATCACGGTCTGAATCGTAAGCATCAAGATCATCTGCTTGGTATGCTGCATTCTGTGTAGTGACAACGTCTTGTTCAGCAATCCCTGGATCAGCAAGAAATGCAAGCTCCTCTTCATCAAGTTCCCTTCCTTGTGCCTGGGCGTTCACCAGATAAATCTTCTCTGCAAACCATTGACCATCCCTTCTCCTCTTGGGTTTTTTTGCAATCCCTGGACATGTGACCTTCTTCCTTACAGTTGTAGCATGTAATCATTCTCAACTTGCCTGTGGAATTAGCCCGTGGAGGAGTGTTGACCATTGGAGCAGGATTGACCGTGCGTGCATTGGTGGTTGATGTAGTAGGTCTCCCCTGATAAGGTTGAATAGGTTGAACCATTACCCTGCCATTCTCAATAGTAGCTTGTTGGCGAGAATTGGATGAATTCCTCAGCTGATTGTTAGTAGGAGCTGGTCCTCTAAATCCTCGTTTGCTTAATGTCCTTGTGAGATAAGTAGACATAGTGGCTAACACTTCAACTGGGTCAGTTCCTTGTTTGAATTCAGGAATGGGGACTTCATCATTATCACAATACATTGCTTGGTCTTGTTGAGCTGCATAAGCACTAGAAGAAATACTCATGTGGTCAGAGTAGCTTGATGGATATGCTGCATTCTCTTGATAAGAAGAATATGAAGACTGAGCATAAGGTGCAATGCTTGCTGAGTGAGGTTGTGAAGCATATTGTGATGAAGGTGCATTAAACCGATATTGTTGCTGATGTGAGGTGGGTGGTTGCGGTAGAATCGAATATTGGGGGAAGCTTGGAGTCATGTATGTTGATGGATGATAGGCTTGGTGTCCCATGATATAAGGAGTGTTGTTGTATGACAAGCTAGGTTGATTCGCCATCAAAGCTAAAGAATCAGGGTACATACCTCGAGGCGAACGGTGCATGATCACGTGTTTCTCATGCTGCTGAAGAAAAGCATAGAGTTGATCCAAATTGCACTTATGCAAATCCCTGGTTAACTTAACATCGGTAATATACTCACCTCATTCAGCTTGAGGTAAAGTATTCAAAAACTTGGTGTTAACCTGGAATGGAGCAATCACGAGATTGTATACATTCAGATCATTCATGAGAGTAGTGAATCTGAAGTAGTAGTCGTGTAGCGTTTCCCCTGGGCTGTACGTGAATCTATCAAACAGATCATACAACCGTATATTGACTTACCATGCGATAGATGTCATGTGGAAGAGCTTGGAGAATGGTTTGAAGAGCCTTTTCGTCTGCATCGGCAACAAGTTGTTGAGCTGGTGTAAGTTCTTCAAACTCCCGTGGTCGAGTCACATTGTTAACCACGATGGTACCATAGTCAAGTGGACCATTTAGAATTGACTTAACCATAAGCCTCCCATATGTCGGTTTTCCCTTAATGTATGACATCATACGGCCTTGCCATGCTTCAAAAACTTCTTTAATGAGCATTGGAGGGCGATTATCCGTTCCCGTAATGACGGAAATATCCGTAAGTGATGTCATTTGAGGCATTAATGAATTCGGATTCATTTTGATCACTTTAAAGAGACAAAGATTATCGGTTGATCGAGCAGTGAAGTAAGGTTGTGAATTGTGTTGTGTTGTTGAAGTAAAGAGTGTGTAAGAAGCCAAGATTAAATCCACTAATAATCGACGAAAAATACCCCTTGATTTTGCTTATCCGGAATAACTCCTATTCAGAATAAACCTTATGCAGAATAGAACCTATTCGGAATAACCTTTATACTGAATATACCCTATTCGGAATAACCCTTGTGCGGAATAACCCCTTATGCGGAATACTCTTATGCGGAATAATCCCTTACTCGGAATAATCCTACTCGGAATAACCCTACTCGGAATAATCCCTTACTCGGAATAATCCTACTATTCGGAATAATCCCCTATTCAGAATGATCTTCTATTCGGAATAATCCACTATTTGGAATGATCTTTCTATTCGGAATGTTTGGTTATTCTGAATGTTTGGCTATTCTTAATATTTGGCTACTCGGAATGTTTGGCAATTTGGAATGATCTAGAAAAAATTGACTTCGAGCCCAGGAAATAGCTTTTTACACGAATCAAAACTCGATTTTTGATCAAAAAACCACAAAAAATTTTATGATTTCTACCAAAATAAGCTAAACCCAATACTTATCAACTAATCCCAACAACAAAAACACCAAAAATTACAAAATTCAAGGATGATTTTCCTACAAATCACTAATACATTCAAAAACCAAAAAATAACACTAATCCTTACCTTAAATCACCCCATAGCTCTGATACCAAATGTAGAATATTGATAATCTATGAATCAATGAAGTAGGTTGAAGATTTCTAGAGAGAGAAACTAGTGAGAGAAAGTGAGAGAGAAAATGTGTTTTTCATTAAAATGATAAAAATGGAAACATCAACAACCAACCCCTTTCCATGGTGGAAAGGGGTATTTATATCCAAGCCACTATTGGGCTTGGGCCGACCCATGACAAGCCCATGGGTCGGTTTCTTACTTAACTTAATAAGCACACATTAACTACGAGCTATTACAACATTAATAATATTGTGGATTGACCGATACTTCTAATATACGTTAAAACGTATTTCTAACAATACCATTGCAACGCAAGTGGTCACTGGAAGAGGAACTGCCCTCTTTATCTCGATGAGTTGCGAGAAAATAAGAAGAAGGATGAGCTAAGTGCTGCAGCAACTTCAGGTAACTTATTTATGGTAGAGTTATTTAATCTTACATACAAATCAAATTCATGGGTATATGATACGGGATGTGGTATTAACATTTGTAATACGCTGCAGGAATTTGAGTTGGAAAGGAAGCATTCCTATGGGGAACAATTTCTGTTGGTGTATGCTCGTATCATAACATTTTAATATATCGTATTTACGATATATTTATAACTTTCGCAACTCGAGATAACTATTAGCCTTTCTATTACTAAGTATAGACTTAGTGATAATTTAAAACTGAAAAAACAAATCATAAAGCCCATTTAGGCATTTATAACCGAATGAATGTAGCATTCATTTTGTTATATACTTTTTGGTTTATATGTGCTAAATTGATCAACTTTGATCATTTACTATAAGTAATACAAACAATAATGGAAAAGTCGTGATTTCATTTTCAAGAGAAAAAACTCACGGCAAGATTGAAAACCTTAATAGGTTTTTAGTTTTGTTAAATCTAATAGTTTGATCTGTTGTGGAAAAGGCTATTAGAAGGTTACGGGTTATATAGACTAGCATCTATTGTGTTGTTCCCATTCAATCCATAACACAAGATTTAGAAGAGATATTTAGAGAGAGAAAGAGAAGAAAAGTAGAGAGAGAAACAAGAGAGATTTGGAAGGTTTATGTTTACTAGAGAGAGAAAGTAAAATGAACCAACACCCTCTTCCACATGTGGAAGAGGGTTATATATGCCACGACCTAAGGCCTTTGTGGGCTTCATCTTGGGGCGGGCTTGGCTTTGTTTTGGGCTTACGCCCCTAACTTATACAATATTAGCTTAAAGTCCAAGCTCGGTTTTCCCGACTAACCTATTACAATACAAGACCTTTTAACGACTAAGATGACCTATTACATTCTTGTTCTACTATATGAAATATAGGGCTAACAATCTCCCCCAATGTATCGGCCATCTTAAAAAGCTTAAAAAGCATAAGATGATTGAGTGAATACATTCTTGTAGAGGAGATCTTCCTGCTTTGGTCTTGTATCTTGGTCTTGATCTTGTTTGTAACAACTTTGTTCCTTCATGATTTCGTGATCTTTATCTTGAGCCTTTGTCATTTGACTTTGAGTGCTTGAGATCTTCATCTGTACTCCTTGTGACTAAGATGACCTATTACATTCTTACATTCTTAGGTATCTTGATTATCGCCATCTCGTGCTCTTGTGACTTCTGAATCGACATCGGTTACACAGCTACGCCACCTTCTTGATATGCAGCAACATATAGACACGGATGAAATGGCTTTGAACATTTCACCCTAACTCGGTAGCGTTTTACCTCCGGTCGGTGAAGACCGTTAAACGGTATTAAATACCGTACCTGTGATCAGGTAGATTCGATTAAGAACCTCCTTGACAGGGTTTCCCGGCGGTAGTACCAGTTCTCTTTACTCGACCGTCTCAAAGCAGACTGCGAACGTAAAGAGTGAATCATAAGGATAAATTATCCGTCTGATTAGAGTCGTCAATTCAGAATTCCTGGAACAAGTTTGATTCTAAAAGAATCGCACCATTGTTGCTTTCCAGTTTGTCACAAGCTTGATTCATAGAGAATCTTGCGAATTACCTACCGCAGTGCTGTTTGATGTTGACACTGGAAGGATTTCCATTCGTCACTGTGAACACTAATGAGTGTCACTCTGAATGTTCTGGCAAGATCACACGGATTTTGCGAAGAAACCTGGAATCAAGTTTGAATCAATTAAGAATCCAAACTTAGTTGCTTTCCAGTTCTCACAAGTTTGATTCGTGTAGAATCGCACTAGTTACCTACCATGAGCTTGTTTGATGTTGGCTCAAGCAGGATTTCCATCTTCATTGTGAATCGTATCACTCAGATGTTCTGGCAATATCACAAGGATAATGCGTAGGACTCGATTGTGTCCTAATGAGATGATAGATAGATCTCGTTTGGCTCTAGACTCAATAAGTGCATTTTGGTAATCGGAGGCTGGAGCAGACTGCCACCTTTTCAATATTAACTAACTCAGAGTGAGAAAGTCAATAGATATGTGTTGATCTCCGTGACAATGAGACAAGTTTCTTTTGAGAGAAACTCGAATGGCTGGGGAAGGGTTGTGCATCGCATCACTGGGTCCATGACACTTGTCTTCAAAAGATGTGTTAACCCGGTTTCTACCTAAGTTGCATAGAATATTCAACTCCTTCAATGCTTACCAATACGTCATCATTAGCACCTTGTTGTGATTGTTCCAGTGCTAACTTAAGTACTTGGTCCGCATTCAGCTTCATTCCACTCCATCTTTCCTAAGGACAACTATTTCTGGCTATGGAATGTCCTTGGGTAGATCCCTCCGGTTCTGGTTGGATCATAGGACAGTTTCCTATCCTAAACCACCTTTTGACTCCATCGTTCCGTCGTGGATAGTAGGTTGTTTTGGGTAAAGATCGTAACCATAAAACCATTGAAAACCATTCAAAGTGCTTGATAAAAATCAAAACTTTTAACACTTTGAAAGTTTTATCTTTTCGAAAAGCTCCCCCTACACACATGCATCGATATACGAAATAGTTTGGCATGTGAAGGAAAGAGTTGCACTTGAGTCTTTAAGATCACATGTTGCGATATATTACATTTTAATCACATTTTCTCCCCCTATCTCTAATATAAAAAATAAAATATTAGAGATACCAATAGATTAAAATGTGACAATTTCCGAAAAATCGACGGGAGAGAAACATGTGTGCACGCATGAATCATGGAACATTTTCAGTCGGGTCGCTCCCCCTCAACAATATATGTGTGTCTTAAGACAAAATTTGACAAAATTTTAGAAAAAACGACACCACAGAATATGTTTAGGTACGGAGTTGAGATGCCTTTACCGATAATATATATATGACAGATTTATTATCATTTTCGGAATGTGTTGGATACATAAAATATTACAATTTTAGAGATGTACCCAACAACATTAAAAGGCTTGATTTTAAAACGCTCCCCCTTAAAAATTGATCAAAATAACATATGACATTTTTAGATATAAAAACCTATTATGAGGAAGGGGAGTGTTGAACACACAATTTTGAAAGATTTAGAAAAACCTTTTGAGAAATTCTTGAAAAATTGTGTTCAACAGTTTTAAAATAATCAGGATAGAAGACTTCTCTTCTATTGATTAGGGAAAGCGCACTGAAACGTACACTCCCCTTTCGGGTCCGTTTTTCATGAGCTCAAAACTTTGATTGTTTTGTGACAAGCTCATGACCGAGAAAAATAAATTTCTCGTTGTAAAGGATAAGTTATCATCCGTGATAAACTTTCCTTAAGTTGAAGTTCGAGTTCTAAGCTGACATTTACTTAGAAATCGTTTTCATGAACTTAAAAACTTTGAATGTTTTTATGAGAAGCTCATGACCGAGAAATATGAATTTCTCATTGAGAAGGATAAGTTATCGTCCGAGATAAACTTTCCTTAGTTGATGTCCGAGTTCTAAGCTGTGATGCGCCTAGAAGTCATATACACGAGCTTAAAACTTTCGAATAGTTTTAATTTAAGCTCGTGTCCGAGAAAAATCGAATTTCTCGTTTTGAGGATAAGTCATACTCGGGATGAACTTTCCTTTCTTGTGAGCCCGGGTTACAGTCTTTAATTTGAGTATAAGCCTTGTACACGAGCATAAAACTTTTGAATAGTTTTAATATAAGCTCGTGACCGAGAAATATGAATTTCTCGTTTTTAGGGTAACTTATCGTTGAAGAGATAAAGTTCCCTTTCTTTGACGTTCGAGTTACAACCTGAAATGTGACTGTAAGTCATTGTTGAAGCTTAATTGTGAAACCCCTGAGACGCTTGCTTCTCTGATATCTGCTTCTTCAACAACCAAACTCTGAGAGTGTCTTTTGTTGAACGGTATGTATATGGAAAACCATTGTGTTCTTGTTGAAACTTTACTTTATTACCTGCACTTACATCAGTAGTTTGTATGCTTGCATGTGGGTTAGCGATATCTTGATGAGAACCATGAGGGGGTTCACTATGAACCTTTATCGAGCTAGAGGGAAATATCTTTCCAGTAGGAACCCACCTAAGACCAATTGTTTTAAAGGTTCTACCCGTTGCTATCCACCTAAGACAAGGTCTAGGAGACATAGGTTTCTCATGCACAGCGGAAGACTTAGTTGGAGAAAACCTATTTCCTTTAGGGTTCCGTCTTTGAGGTGCTCTAGCTTTTTGGTTCACCTTGTTCAGGACTGTAGTGATACAATCATCATGAATGGTATTAAACACGCATTTGTTACATTTCGTGCAAACAAAGTGCTTAGCATCTGAGAAGGCTCTAGAGTTCCTAGGGTTGGCAGAATTGTGCACATCATAGAAGGGTCTAGAATTCCTAGATGTGTGAATAACGCTCCTAGGTTGTTGTTTTGTCCTATCTCTAGCTTGTGTCCTTTTCGTAGCATCCTCTAGATAGCTTTTAGGACCCGTGTCATTTGAACTACGCCTTGGCATGTTCTTAGAGCTAGATCTAGAGTTGCTTGAAGCATTCATGTGATCGGGTTTAGTAGATGCAGTCTGGCTTAAGGAGGGTCTAGTTTGTGGAGTGGCTGGTTTTGGCAAATTGCTATGTGTGTCAGCTTGGGAGGCAAACCTCTGGTTCGATGTTTTAGGTCGTTCAGACTTAAACACATTCGGTTGTCTAGCAACTGAGCGTGGTCTGATTGGTTGATAAGGAGGTTTCCCCAAGACAGACTGTTTTGCAAACTTAGTATCCACACTATTTCCTTTCAACTTCCTTAATTCATTTTTTGCAGCTGTAAGTGCAAAAACCTTTTCCTGAATCTGAGCTTTTAATTGCTCATTTTGTAGAAGTAATTGAGCGACACGTTGTTCTAACTTAATATTCATACTGTCAAATATGTCGTTCTCAGAATTCGCGTCATTACTGTCTACAGTGTCGATAGGTTGCACAGATAATTCAGTTAATGAAGCAGGCGGAGGACTTGGATTTTGAGAAGCCAACTTTGATTCTAACATATTTATTTGTTTCACAAAATGTTCTTTTTCCACATTAAAATCTTGAATCTTACGATCCAATTTTTGTTCAAGAACAACATTTGCTTTTTCAAGTTTTTCAAAGTAAGCCTCAAATTTGTTATTTTTCTTTGAAAAATCGAGTTTGGCATCCTCAAAATCTTTAGTCTTCTGAGCTAACAGAATTTCAAGCTCGTGAATCTTAGAATCAACATCCTGAGAAGTCTCTCCTCCATTAGTACTCGTATCTGATGAATCAGGTGTTGTATTGCTATCAACCTTTTCCACCAGATACGTGTCAAGAATGGGTTCAGATTGCTCAGTATGTTGAGAAACATCGTATTCAGCATTTAAATGTACCATAGCCATTGGCTGATCATCATAAATGGGTCTGATATCCGCATCATTGGTTGTTTGATCATTCCCTGAGCTGGTACTGATATGCTGCGTTTCTGATTCTGTCCCGCTGCTCTCTGTATCAACCGAAGAAGCATCCAATGCTTGAGCTATATCGACAGTGCTCTCTTTCGTCTGCATCAGTCTTTGATTCACTCTTCTTTGAAAGTGCCTTTGATGGCGTGTTCTTTCATCAATTGACTTCTTTATATTGCTCATATGTTGAAGAAGTGTCTCTCTGAATGCTTGAAGATCTACGAGAGTATATTTGGTAAAGTATGTGCTTGTGAACTCTCGATCGTTTTTGGATAAGCCACTTGAGTCAATGAATTGCTGGAACTGATTGTTGAGAGCTAAAAGGACCTCCATGGATATATTATCGTGAAAATCGTCTCTGTCAAGTTCTTGTTGAAGATGGTCCACATTAAGTAGCATCATTCTGATGAATGTCTCAACATCTTGACCAAATAGTAGAAAGAATACCCGTTTGAATCCAATTTCAAGACGAGTGCCTTTTAGGTCTTCTCTTGAAAGAACCTGAAGGTGTGACTGAAGCAACTTTATGTGTTCCATGCATCTTTCTTTTGCTTTCGACATCTTGTATTTGATTGCATGAAAGGTTTTGGTGGAAGAATCCTTGTTAGAAGGTTTACTGATATGAGTCTCAGTATTTGTCTTAACCTCTGGATTCTGCATCTTCTCTTTATTCATCTCAGTCATGGACGTTGTTGGTGTTGAATCCACGAAGATGTCCATTGAACGGATGTCTCGAAGAGGATATGATGTGTATGGATTACGGATCTTAGTGGATGTGTTGTGATTTGATTGTGGTTGAAATTCCGAAAAATTTGATTTTTTCTCAGTCCGATAATAAATTCCTCAGTCTGACAAAACGGTAAGCCGAAAAAATTTTGAATCACCAAATTTTGAAATCAGTTAGAAATAGCCAAAAACTAGTAGGGAAAAAATTTGAAAAATGAAAAATTTTGACAAAAAATAAAACCTAAAATGGCCTAAAAATTTGAATTTTGGTCCGAAAATTCGAATTTTTGGTCGAAAATTTTTTCGCATCGCCAAAATTTGAAATTGAAGCTTAAATGGCCTAAAAATGGTATAGGAAAAAATAAAATTTTCTTGAGTTTTCCCGCCAAAAAACTTTTTTTTTTTTTTTTTTTTTTTTTTTTAATCTTCGTGTAAACGACGTTCCGAAACTAGTCTAGATAGTGGCTAAGTCTAAAAATTACTCAAACAAAATACCCATCGGAATGTCCATCGGAATAACCTTGTCGGAATGACCTTGATCGAAATACCCTAATCGGAATACCCTAATCGGAATGACCAATCGGAATGACCAATCGGAATGTCAAATCGGAATACCCAATCGGAATGTCAAATCGGAATGACAAATCGGAATGACCAATCGGAATGACCAATCGGAATGACCAATCGGAATGACCAATCGGAATGACCAAATCGGAATGACCAATCGGAATGACCAAATCAGAATGACCAATCGGAATACCTAATCGGAATAACTGATCGGAATGTACCCAAAATCGGAATCCCTAAACCCTATTCCGATTACACTGATCGGAATGTGCTATAAACCCTTTTCCGATGACCTGATCGGAATAATTCCCACTTTTCTCGGACAAAACTCAACCAATTCGTGATTTTAAGCCAAAAAATGATCAAAACACCCAAAAATTTTGTGTTTTTAGCCAAAGTAACTATACCAAATCTCTACCACAACTATGTAGAAGATTTGTATCAAGAAAAAACCATAAATAACACAAGAAAGATTTTGGGACGTGATATATAGATCAAAATGACCACGAAAAATCAAGAACACACCACACGAATCTTCAATCACCTATCCACTATAGGCTCTGATACCAAATGTTGTTCCCATTCAATCCATAACACAAGATTTAGAAGAGATATTTAGAGAGAGAAAGAGAAGAAAAGTAGAGAGAGAAACAAGAGAGATTTGGAAGGTTTATGTTTACTAGAGAGAGAAAGTAAAATGAACCAACACCCTCTTCCACATGTGGAAGAGGGTTATATATGCCACGACCTAAGGCCTTTGTGGGCTTCATCTTGGGCCGGGCTTGGATTTGTTTTGGGCTTACGCCCCTAACTTATACAATATTAGCTTAAAGTCCAAGCCCGGTTTTCCCGACTAACCTATTACAATACAAGACCTTTTAACGACTAAGATGACCTATTACATTCTTGTTCTACTATATGAAATATAGGGCTAACATATTGGTATACAAGGAATTGTGGAGTGGATACATCATAGAGGTGATCTAGTTTGATCACTTGGTTTTGTAGGTGGTTGGTGTTCTTGGTGATAGTCATCATTCTATTCAACCGGTCACGCTACAAAGGTATAATTTTATCTCCATTTTTGTTGATTAATCATATGACTTTATGGATCCGTCCATAGGTGCATATTCTGCTTTGTTTGATTATATTTAATATGTTATTGATTATATAAAGCACCTATAATGGTATCACGAGCCATCATAGTTGTCACATGGTTATCGGGTATGCGTAAAAATGACTAAAAAATAAGTGTTTTTGATGGTTTTTTTAAACCAATTAAAAACAGCCGATGCATCCTTATTTTCGAATCATTTTTGATCTTGAGGGAGCCTTATAATCTGTATTTGATGATCTCATAGCCATGGGTTACGCATACCTTAATGGGGTTGTTATCAAGTACGTGTAAAATGACCTAAAACGCCTTTTTTTTGGATCGATTATTGAATCGGGTTTTAAACAGCCCCTATAACCATTATTTCTGTAATTATAAGGTGATTAAAATGTGGTTTTAATATCCTAAGTTCATTGGTTACACGTACCAATCGGGGCTTTAATTAATTGTTGATAATTTCTTTGATTTCGTTGGCTAACAAGTGTTTCTTGTTGTTTAATTTTATTTTTAATGGCAAATACCTTGCTATATTCATAATCTTATGGTATTATTATGTTTCATATGCAAAGCCGATGAAAACCTAGACCAATTGTGACATGTTGTGTGTTGATTTGCATTTAATTTCAGTTTTGGGGATTTGCCATTGTTTCAGCTTCATTAATATGTTTTTGATGTTGGTTATAGCCATTGTTTGGGCACTTTACAGTAGATTAATGATAGGTTAAATGTTTTTAGTCATAAATCATTTGTAACCGATGCTTGGATGGGAATGGCTAAAGAATTTTTGCCATATTGTGAAATTCGGAGCTGCTGAGTGACCTGCACTAAAACGTGATTTCTCGGAGTTTTATAAGGAGATAGAAGCCTAATTTTGGTGTGCTGATTCACAACTCATGGGCTTTCAAAAGTATCAACTGGACCTTAGGCTAGGGAAGATTCCTTCTATGGGTTTTGGGCCCTAGAAGTCGACTGAAATTATTTAGCAAATTTGGGCCTCATGTTCATTCTGGGTTCTACTTGCTCTTGATGGTCTTAGAGCAAGTGGGAGCCCACTTTGTGGTTGTTTTGACTTACCCTTAGTTTACTTCTTGGTCCTCGTGATGGCTTACGAGATCAAGTATAGGTTATTCATCAGTTTGAGGCTTTGTATACTTGTGGTTGTGTGCTTGCTTGATATCTTGATATAACTTGAAAATGTTTTACAAAAAACTTAAAACCAATCACAAACCATTTATAAACTAAATCTTTGATTTAGTTTAAAGTTTAAATATGATTTAAAACTCAAAATCTTGTTTTCATAATAACTCTTAACGTGTTTTGAATGTTATTTCTTTTATGTATTGTCTAATCTAATATTAATTCCATTTAGGTTTATATTAGTATTTAACATGGACAACTTGACACGCATAAATTAAAACAAGATTAGGCTTAAGTTAAAGAATGTTTTTAACTTGTGCTACGATGGATGAATGCATGCTTCCTCGTACACACTTTTGATTTGTAAATCAAACTTTTATACCCGTCTCAAATTTAATTCATGTCGTCCAATCGTTTGAGATCACTTGCAATTACTTTTTGCATCTTGTGGGACGGATGTGAATTGTAACCCAAGGTGATTATTATCTATGTGTGAGACCTAGACTTATTCTCGCATGTTCTCAAATTGGATGACTTAATCGGTTAAGTGGTGAGACCTTGACCGAGGCAAGGATGGGACTAAACATGCCAGTTTGACATTTTGTGAATTGTTAACTTATGTCATGAGTCTCATAAGGATCTAAGAATTGCACATGATTTGCAATTGATGAACGTCATCTCCCTATTGAATCTATCATTGCTAGCCGATCAATTGATGTGATGGTAGAACCTCAATAAGGATCTTAGCCTTTTCGTAAAATTAATTGTTTTTATATAAACTTGGGTAGTTAATTTTTAAAGGATTTATTATTGAAAATACTAAAACTTTGAACTTTGTTATTTTGTAGATGGCAACGAATCAATCCATTAACAATCAAATCAGATCAATTCTCGATAAGGAGAAATTGAGTGGTACGAACTTTCTTGACTGGTTTCAAAATCTGAGGATTGTCCTTAGATCAGAAGGAAATTTGCACCACTAGGAAGAGGCCTTACCTGAAGCACCTCCTGCTAGTGCCTCCGCTACTGTTCGTAATACCCACACTAAAAGGGTTGCTGAACAGCAAGAAGTGGCAGGCTTAATGTTGTGCAGTATGGTCCCTGAAATCCAAAAACATTTGGAAGACTTTACTACATATGACATGATTGAGGAACTTGTTGTCCCATATAATATTTGATGATTAAACAAGAAAGGTAGAAAAGATAGATGATTTATAGAGAGAGAAAGTAGAGAGAGAAAAGAGAGAGAATGGTTGGAACTTGGTGAATATTAGATTAGAGAAAAAGATACAAAATGAACCAACCTCCTCCTAACATGCTAGGAGGAGGATATATATAGTCCACCCACATGCGGGCTTGTATGGGCTATATAATAATGGGCCGGAGTTTCCTTTTAGGCTTTAGTTACGTTTGAATGAACTTTAGCTTAAAGTTAAGCCCGTAAAGCATGACTAACCTACTACCTATAACAACGTTCTAAAATACGATACATAATAAACATATGACCGAGCATTCTTGTTTGACTCAATATTGTAAGGCTAACAATCTCCCCCAATGAGAGGTCATTACCCTTTATGAGAGGCCATTACCCTTTGTCATTTGGAGATTTGAAGAGATTACTAATCTTGCCAAAAATGAGTCTTGAATATGTAATAGTAGTCTTGTTCCTTCATGTTGTGATCTTTGAGCCTTTGTCGTTGTCTTTCGACTTTGTCTTTTGATCTTGAGATCTTCAAATCATCCTTGACTTGTCTTTGTAATCTTGCGATCTTGTGTCTTCATCCACATGCTCACACTATTAATTGTTGAATATGTCTTTGGGTATGAGTATGTGGTTTTGAATCTTTGACTTTGCTAAGTACACCGTAACGCCACCTTCTCGAGACAAAACATAGACACGGACTGAATGACTTTAACATTCGTCCTAAATCGGTAGCGTTTTACCTCCGGTCGGTGAAGACCGTTATACGATATAAAATACCATACATGTGATAGATATATTCAATTAAGAATCTCCTTGACAGGGTTTCGCGGCTGTACTAGCCGTTCTCTTTACTCGACCGTCTCAAAGCAAGACTGCAAACATAAAGAGTGAATCAATTGGATAAATATCCGCTTGATTAAAGTCGTCAATTCCAATTCCTGGAACAAGTGTGATTCATAAAGAATCTTACCATTGTTGCTTTCCAGTTGACACAAGCTTGATTCATAATAATCTCACAAGTCACATACCGTAGCACTGTTTGAGGTTGACGCTAGAAGGATTTCCATTCGTCACTATGAATATTAATGAATATCACTCTGAATGTTCTGGCAAGACCATAAAGATATTGCGTAGAAACCTGAAACGAGTTTGAATCAATTTCAGAATCAAATAACTATTGCTTTTCAGTTTTACACATGTTCAATTCATAAAGAATCTTACATATGACCTACCGCAGTGCTGTTTGATGTTAACACTGGAAGGATTTCCACTCATCATTGTGAATACTAAGTTGTATCACTCTGAGTGTTCTAGCAATATTGCAAGGATATAGCGTAGGACTCTCTTTATCGTCATTTCGTATGTTCTAATGAGATTTGATTGATCTCTAGGCTCTAGACTTGATTTGTGCACTTTTATTGGTCAGAGGCTGAAGCAGATGCCACCTATTCAATATCAACTATCTTGGAGTGATAAAGTCAATCGAGGTCATGTTGATCTCCGTGACAATAAAACAAACTTCTTTTGAGAGACGCTTGAGTAGCTAGGGAGGGGTTGTGCATTACATCACTGGGTCCATGATGAGTTGTCTTCATGATGTGTTGACCCGGTTTCTACCTAAGTTGTATGAAGGGCTAATTTCTTTACACCCTTTATCCTTACATTTCTTTTTCATTCTTCAACCCCTTCAATGCTTACCAAGACATCATTACTAGCACCTTGTTATGATTGTTCCAAGGCTAGCATCAGTACTTAGTCGGCATTCAGCTACGTTCACATTCTACTCCATCTTTCCTAAGGACTTCTAATAATCTATTGGATTGTCTCTCAGAAGATCCCTCCGGTTCTGATTGGATCATAGGACTTAAACCTAACCACCCTTTTGACACCAATAACGTTGTGGATTAAAGATGTTGTGGGTATTTGATCATAACCATAAGTGCTTGAGTCTTTAGATCACATTTTAATCACATTTTCTCCCCTATCTCTAATATATAAAATCGTTTGATATTTGAGATACCAAATTTGATTAAAATATATTGTGAAAAATAGTCTTGAAAACTTTCGGGAGGAAAAATGTGTCAAACTTAGCATGACTTAGGAAAGCTCCCCCTCAAAAAGTTGATCTAATTGAATTGTTATTGTGAGGATATGATCCACATTTTGCTTTTTGAGGATATGAGTTGTTGAACACACAATTATTGAAAATTTTTGAATAATCATTGAAAAACTATTGAAAAAATTGTGTTCACCGCTTTTGAAAAACTCTATTTCTTTTTGGCGAAAAGGTTTTTCTAAAGCATAAACTTGAGTTCATAGACTTTGAATGTATTGACAAATCCACTCAAGTGTAAGAAGATTGAACTTATTTTGCTGAGGGTAAGCGCACTAAATCGTACACTCCCCCGTGAATATAGATCTGGGTTGGAATCTGAAAGTGATTACAAGCCATAGTGTTGAGCTCAAAACATTGAATATTTTGTGACAAGCTCAACCCAAGATAGATTGTTCTACCCGTTTGTTAGGATAAGTTTATCTTTAAAGATACACTTTCCTTTATTTGAAGCTCGAGTTACAGTCTGACATTTAACTGTAAGTCGTTTACATGAGCTTAAAAACGTGGAATGTTTTTATCGATAGCTCATGACCGATAAAATTTTATTTTCCCGTTGTTAAGGATAAGTTATCACCCATGATCAACTTTCCTTTCTTTAAGACACGAGTCACAATCTGAAGTAATTGTAAATCATTTTACAGCTTAGTTGTGAAACCCTTTATACACTAGTTTCTCAGATATCTGCTTCTTCAGCAACCAAACTCTGAGTGTGTCTTTTGTTGAACGGTATTTAAAGATTGGACCTTTGGGTGTCCGTTGAGTCTTGACTTCCGTACCTGAACTCTTTACAGTAGTTTGTATGCTTGCATATTTGTTAGTGATATCTTTGTGAGAACCATGTGGGGGTTCACAGTGAACCTTTGTCGTGCTAGAGGGAAATATTTTTTGAGTAGGAACCCATTTAAGACCAGTTGTTTTGAAGATTCTACCCGTTGGTATCCACTTAAGACAAGGTCCAGGAAACGTAGTTTTCTCATGCACAACGGAAGACTTAATTGGAGAAAAACTATTTCCTATAGGGTTCCTTCTTTGAGATGCTATAGCTTTTTGGTTCACCTTGTTCAGGA
Source organism: Glebionis coronaria (assembly GCA_025667525.1). Taxonomy (NCBI): domain Eukaryota; kingdom Viridiplantae; phylum Streptophyta; class Magnoliopsida; order Asterales; family Asteraceae; genus Glebionis; species Glebionis coronaria. Next base: position 470,253,513 of record CM046875.1, on the reverse strand, counting down.
CTTTTGTGATGCAATCATCATGAATGACATTAAACACGCATTTGTTACATTTCGTGCAAACAAAGTGCTTAGCATCTGAGAAGGATCTAGTGTTCCTAGGATAGGCTGATTTGGGCACATCATAGAAGGGTCTAAAATTCCTAGATGTGTGATTAGCGCTCCTAGGTTTCGGTTGGGCCCTATCTCTTGCTTGTGTCTTTATCTTAGAATCCTCTAGATAGCTCTTATGACCCGTGTCATTTGAACTACTCCGAGGCATATTATTGGAGCTATTTCTAGAGTTGCTTGAAGCATTCATGTGATTGGGTTTTGCATAGGCAAAATTTGTTAAGGGGGATCTAGATAGTGGAGTGACTGTTTTTGGCAAATTTCTACGCACGTCAACTTGGGATGCAAACCTTGAGTTCGATGTTTTGGGTCGTTCAGATTTAAACGCATTCGGTTGTCTAGCAACTGAGCGGTTTCTGAATGATTGAGTAGGAGGTTTCCCCAATATTGACTTATTTGCTAACTTAGTATCCACACTATTTCCTTTTAGCTTCCTTAATTCATTTTTCACCGCTGTTAATGCAAAAACCTTTTCCTGAATCTGAGCTTTCAATTGCTCTTTTGTAGAAGTAATTGAGCGACACGTTGTTCTAACTTAATGTTCATATTATCAAATATGTCGTAATCAGCATTCGCGTGATTACTATCAACATTGTCGATAGGTTGCACTGTTAGCCGTATTTATAGTGTTGGTCATATAATATACCGTTGCGAAGCTCGTGGAAAAGCTATTCAATGGTGTCGAGAGTTCTTAGTTATTATTGTTTATGTAACTAGAATTAGTCCCGAACACACAAATGAGGAAGGCCTCCTAAACATTTACTATTTAGTATAAAAGGATATTCCACCTCATTTATGTTTGTGTTTTTTCCATTTGTATTATTCTAGAGAGAGAATGGGTGTTTGTTTCTCTCACTAGGAAAAACACCATCTTTGTTTTCTTTTTCCTTCTTAATCTAATCTTCCTTTTTTAGTTTAATCTTTGTTTAATCTTCACCTATTTTATAATCTTTATTAGTTCTTCATCATCACCATACTCGTTCTATCATCAAATTCGTCATCTATACATTTTGATACATAATGTTCAAGACTTTACGTGTTTGGTTCGTGTGTAAAGGTCCTACAAGTGGTATCAAAGCCGAGGGATTCGTGGTTAGCGTTTTGGTGGTTTTTGTTGGCTTAAAACTCTTAAAAGTTCCGAATATAAGTGCCACAATTCGTCCTTTTTCCGAGATCCTTTTTTCTAGGTAAACTGCATCAATTCCGCAATATAAGTACTTATTGCGGAATTGTGTCTTTTCGAGGGATTGCAAAATCGAATCACAGTATCGCGAAATTATATGCTTTAAGGTATTACGGAATTATATGCTTTGAGGTATTGCGGAATTATATGATTCGAGGTATTGCGGAATCGTTAGAATTTCTAAGGGATTGCGGAATTACTCTTTTGTTTGGTTGCGGAATTATACTCAGTTTATTGCGGAATCTTTCACGTATTGCAAAATCTCTTCGAATATTCCAAATTTTTCAAAAACGTTATTTTGGAATTTTTTAACAAACTTGAAATTTGTGGATTCGTGAGTTTTTCTTCGTACTGAAGATTTTTTTCGTTTCTCGAATGAACTTTTTAGGGGATTTTAACTAATACACCTTTCACTTAACTTTCTACAAATTGAGATCCTGATTTACACACGACTTTTACGATGACATCTCAACAAGATATTTATGCTGCGGGTACTGAGAATCGTCCACCCATGCTTACCAAGGAGAACTACACTACATGGGCTAGTCACCTCCTTCATTTTGTAAAATGTAAACCTCTGGGAAAGTTGATTGTCAACTCGATTCAAAAGGGTCCGTATGTTAGAAGAACACTTATTGTGCCTGGGGATCCTACGAATGCTAACCCAGTGGCTGACTCTAGTCATGAACAAACGGATGAAGAATTAACTAAAGCTGGATCCAAACAACTCGACGCTGATGATCAAGCAATACAAGTCATTCTTATGGGACTTCCTGAAGATGTTTATGCTGATGTCGATAGTTGTGAAACCGCACACGAGATGTGGCTTAGGATTCAAAAAATGATGAAGGGCAGTGAAATTGGTTTACAAGAAAAAGAAACTAAGTTGCTTCGTGAATGGGAGAAATTTACGTTTACTGAAGGGGAACAAATTGAACCTTACTATCATCGGTTTTCAACCCTCATGAATCACCTTAGAAGAAACAAACATGAACCTGCTCAAATTGTTGCCAACATCAAATTTCTTGATAATCTTCCTTCTGAATGGTCACGATATGTCACTCTTGTCAATCAAACCAAGGATCTTCATGTCGTGGACTACACTCAAGTATATGACTATTTGAAGATGAATCAAGATGAAGCTAACAAAGTTAGGGTAGAAAGACGTGCCAAGACACAAGATCTATTGGCTTTTATGGCAAACTCTCCATCATCTATGTCATATCCCATGGTACCCTACCATCAACCCTCATCAAGTAACTTCATGCCACAACAACAACAAAAACTCACTACTTATGGATATCAACCTCCTGCTGCTATGAATTACTTACAACAACCTATTGTCTGTTTGATGACATCACCGATCCTACTGATATTCGCATTTGCAGTGGGTTCAATTTTACTCTCGATATCCTCTCGAATTGATCTTGGTCTTAAGTGGAATGATTGTTCTTGGTTACTAAATAAAAGGGTTTGGTTTTTCTAATCTAATAAAAAGTTTAAATATGCAAAAATTAAACCTTAAATCAAAGGCAATTAATTTAATGACGATTAATAAAAACTTGTATTAAACTTAAGATTAAAGTTAAGATTAAAATTAAAATTGAAATTTAAAGTTCAATAAACACAAAGGAACAGTAAAGCAGACAAACAGTAACCTAAAAGGAAAATTGATTCGGAACTTTAACCTTTGATTCGGAACTTACTCAAAGACAACTCATTCGGAACTCATTCGGAAGTTACTGTTCATTTATCCGGAACTTTCTGGATTGGTTCGGAACCTTCCGAATGAAGGCTAGGTTCGGAACTTATGGGTTGGTTCGGAACTTTCCGAATGAAGGTGTTTGATTCGGAACTTATGGACTTCCGAATGAAGATGTTTGGTTCGGAAGTGTCTGCTTGGTTCGGAAGTTTGAGACTTCCGAATGAAGGTGGTTGGTTCGGAAGTTTTAGACTTCCGAATGAAGTAGCTCTATTCGGAACTTGTGTTTGATTCGGAACTTATTCTTGATTCGGAACTTCTGGAAACCCAGATACAGTAACAGTTAACGAAGAACAAGGAAACCCGTTTTTAATCCAAAAATCACTAAGTTTTTCACCAAAGACTAAAATAACTCAATCAAAAAGCATCTATTAACCATAAGCTACAAATCCCATCAACAAAAACACAAATCCCATCAACTTTTGAAGATCAAATCAAGAAAAATAAAAACTTAAGAACTTGAAGATAAAGATGAAGATGAACAAGATTAAATGGAAAGATTAAACAAAACTTTGTATTGAATGATTAATGTTTTAACAAGATCAAACAAGAATTAAAATAACAAGATTTATAAAACAAAGATTAAAATCACCAATCACCCTAGTGGTGATGGTGATGAAACGGAACAGAGAGAAAGAAATGGGGGAGAAGAAAAAAAACTAAAAAAACTAGTCTAAATGTGTGAGGGGAGGGCTATTTATAGCCTTGTCTTGTGGTTGGTGAGTGGGCTTTCTCCCGTTCTTCTTGTCTTTTCGTCTTTTCAGAAAAGTTTCCGTTTTCGATTCTGATTCGGGATTTGTTGTCGATTAAATTCAACTCGTCTTTTAATTTCTTCGTTTAATAGACTTGAGTTTCTTCGACTTATATAAATCTTCCATCTTTGGTCCTTTTCTTCAATAAATCTTCGAATAGGCCCAGTGACTTCAAATCTTTTGCATCTCTTGGACAATAGACTTTATCTTGAGTCTTTTTCTTCAGTAAAACCCGTGCAATCCCATGTTTTCTTCAATATTCATCCGGTTGTCTCTGAAAACACAATAAACACAAAAACCACGCATAATTCCAAACAAATGATATTAAATACGTGTTTTGGTCTCGTTTTAGCCCGAATTAAGTGGTAAAAGGATGGGTGTTTACACACCTATCAAATCCCCTACACTTAACCATTGCCATGCCCTCATGCAATGCTTAGTGATTAAGCAATTTTACACTTTTCTCATAATTAATCAACTTTGGCCTTATTTAAATTCTACTAAACAAAAATTAAAGAAATAAAACTTCAAAGATAACAAAGGGATAGAAAACCATTTTCACTTGAAAATAGCTACATGGAAATAACTTGCAAAGAAATCGATCACTTACATTAGGGCTTTGGTGCTGCGAAGATTTATCACCCTCGAGTTTCACGTTCCCCAAACTAAGCTTAAAAACGAGATCATTGTTATTATAAGTTAGCAATTCAAACACTTACACACATGGCTTAATTAAATGCTTAAACTCCCTTATTCCTAGGTTTATCTCTTATATTTTATTTTTGTCTTAGAATGATCATGAAGATGCATTTTTAGACTTATATCGATAGTTTATTAGGGCTGAAAGCAAAGTAGGACGATTTGATCAATAGTTAGCTAAAGGACAAAATCTCTTAAAACTGCTTCTCGGGATATCAAAAAGTTCATATCTTGGCATAACTTGGTTCACGATTTGAGACCTTTCTCGGGCCGATATTTGGTATGTACTTCATACTTCATATCTTCGAGAGACGTTCTTGAGATAATGGTCTTCTCATCATAATAGAGTTTCTTCACTTGGAGACTTTTGAGGGGTACTCCAACTTTGTTGACCACGACTTCATGATTATTTCTTCAATCTTTAATTGGGATTTTGAGATACAACGATCCGCCTCCTTTTCGGACTTGGATCTATTTATCCTCATACCTTGTTAGGGTCTTTTCGGATAGACTTCTCCATGATCTTTATGGGAGTTGATTGCTTTTCGTCGTGAGTCTTGATCCTTCATATTGATTTTAGGAATAATGCTTTTCACATCACTTTGGATCTTCAGCAATAAAATTGAATCCTCATGCCTTGTTAGGGCCTTTTCGGACTCGCCAATCTTCGCGCCCCGCTTCATAAGTTATGCCTTGGCTATGAACTCTTATCATTACCGAGCAACTTTTAAACGATCTTGGGCTAGAAGCTAAGTAACTTTTCAAATCGTACGACCTTACTTATTGCAGATAAATTATTAGCAAGTGATGGGAGAATAGGCAATCAATTACATCAAGTGAGCTTGCGCAAGAATACCGACTTATAATTGACTCTATCATTTCTCGTCCTCCACAATTTAAAATCTCAAGTAATGAGACTCGTGGACACTTAGCCTAATAAACCAATTAAGGTCTACATGGTTAAGGATACTAGCTAGAATAAACTTGGATAAGTCTATTCGGGTTGAGTCAAAATAAACGCAACGGGCCTAATATATCAAAAACTTCTAAACTAGCTACACCTCTTTATTAATATTTTTGACTTTATTGCGGGATATATACATATGAAAGCAACGATAAACATTTAAAAATTACAACTAAATGGCCAAAGTTAATAAAAAATTTGAAAAATGTTGAAAAATATGATTTTCCGGTTAAATGAAGGCATTTTCATGGAAAAGTCCACTTAAAACTTCGATAGAAGTCCCCCCTACACTTAAGATAAACATTGTCCTCAATGTTTAAGCATGTGGGAAAAGTTTCCCCTACACTTATGACATTGTGCACGTTGGTTAACTCAAGTTAAGGAAGAGACGACTAAAGTGCTCAATTTCAAATGTGAGTATGAAGAAAATTGAATCACGATAGTTGAGAGATAGAACCGGATTTCGGATAGCACGGGAGCACGGTTCTTCAAAAATTCCAAGAGTGCACTTATCCCTGTAATCACACCACACAAGGACAAACACATATAGAAGTCCCCCCTACACTTAGGGGATTAAAACATAAAAGGATAGATACTCGGGCTGCCTCCCGAGGAGCGCTTGTTTTTGATAACCGAGTCACGAGCCTGACTCGACCCAAAATTAGTTCATGGGGAACGTGGTGAGGGATGGAATCACCTCCTAAGAGGTGTCCTCACCAAAGTACAACTTCACTCGTTGGCCATTCACCTTAAAATTTGGTCCATTAGGTTGAGCGAGCTCGAGAGTACCATATGGAAAAATTTGGGCAATGGTGAATGGGCCGGACCAACGAGATTTGAGCTTTCCCGAAAAGATTTTCAACCGAGAGTTAAAAAGTAAGACTTTGTCTCCAACATGGAAATCTCGGTTTTTGATCTTGGAGTCGTGAATGAGCTTAGTTCTTTCCTTATAGATCAAAGAATTTTCATAAGCCTCATTACGGAGTTCATTCAGCTCATTGAGTTGGATTTTGCGTAGGTCACCGGCTTTGTTTATATCAAAATTAGCCCACTTCAAGGCCCAATAAGCCTTGTGTTCCAACTCAATGGGGAGGTGGCACGCTTTCCCGTACACAAGACGATAAGGCGTACAGCCGATCGGGGTCTTGTAAGCAGTACGGAAAGCCCACAAAGCATCATCAAGTTTATCAGCCCATGAGGCACGATGCTCTCCCACAATCCTTTCAAGAATTCGCTTCAGCCCTCGGTTGGATATTTCAGCCTGGCCGTTAGTTTGTGGGTGGTAGGCTGTGGAAAGACGATGATTTACACCGTACTTAGCCATGACTCGAGCAAATTGGTCATTGCAGAAATGAGTCCCACAATCACTAATAATGGCGCGAGGCACACCGAATCTAGCGAATAGAGCCTTCAAAAAGTTACAAACCACCCTTGCGTCATTAGTAGGCAAAGCTTTGGCTTCAACCCACTTTGAAACATAGTCAACGGCTACAAGGATGTATTTGTTTCCTTTAGACGAAGGGAATGGCCCCATAAAGTCGATACCCCAAACATCAAAAATTTCACACTCTTGAATGAAATTCTGAGGCATCTCGTCTTTATGTGTGATTTTGCCTTGCTTTTGGCAAACATCACATCGTTTGACCATATCGTGAGCGTCACGGTATATGGAGGGCCAATAAAATCCGGAATCAAACACTTTTTTAGCGGTGTAGTTGGGACCAAAGTGACCACCGGTGGGTCCTTTGTGGCAAGCCTTAAGGATTTCAGACGCTGCCGGTCCATCAACACATCGGCGAATAATCAGGTCGGCACATTGTTTGAATAGGTAAGGGTCGTCCCAAAAGTAAGTCTTGATGTCGGTGAAGAACTTCTTTTTTTGCTGGGACGTCAACCCTTCCTTGAGAATTCTACCCGCCAAGTAGTTTGCAAAGTCCGCAAACCACGGGGTTTCATTCGGCTTCGAGTTTATAGACATTAAGGTCTCCAAGGGAAAAGAATCATTGATTTCTTTGGTCGGATGATCCCCTTGGTAAGGATCCTCAAGTCTGCTAAGATGGTCCGCGACTAAGTTTTCTGCTCCTTTTTTATCGCGAATTTCGATTTTAAATTCCTGGAGCAGCAAAATCCAGCGAAGAAGTCTTGGTTTGGAATCTTGCTTTGTCAACAAGTACTTCAGCGCGGAATGATCGGTGTACACAATGGTGGTGGAAAGGACAAGATAGGGGCGGAATTTTTCAAAAGCAAAGACAACAGCTAAAAGCTCTTTCTCGGTTGTCGTATAATGCAATTGTGCCCCAGTCATTGTCTTGCTAGCGTAATGGATCGGTTGGAAGTGTTTATTCACTCTTTGTCCAAGAACCGCTCCAATAGCAAAATCGCTAGCATCGCACATCAACTCAAAAGGTAGCTCCCAATTAGGGGTAACCAAGACAGGTGCCTTAGTGAGCTTATCCTTAAGCGAGTTGAAGGCTTCAAGACACTCTTTGGAGAAGATAAAGGGTGTATCTTTTTCCAAGAGGTGGGTCATCGGGCGAGCGATTTGAGAAAAATCTTTGATGAATCGACGGTAAAAGCCCGCATGACCCAGGAAACTTCTCACACCCTTCACAGTTGAAGGTGGAGGCAACTTAGCGATAACATCGACTTTAGCACGGTCAACTTCAAGACCGGCTTTCGAGATCTTATGTCCAAGCACGACGCCTTCTTTTACCATAAAATGGCATTTTTCCCAATTCAGAACTAGGCGAGTGTCTTCGCACCGCTTGAGCATACGTTCCCAATTGGCAAGGCAAGAAGAGAACGAATCCCCGAAAACCGAGAAATCATCTATGAAGACTTCCATGGTTTGTTCGACCATGTCATGGAAAATAGCTAACATGCACCTTTGGAAAGTCCCGGGCGCATTACATAAGCCAAAAGGCATTCTTTTGTAAGCGAAAGTGCCATAGGGACAAGTGAATGTAGTCTTCTCTTGATCTTGGGGATCGATGGGTATTTGAAAATAACCCGAGAAACCATCAAGAAAGCAGTAATATTCATTACCGGCTAATCGTTCAAGCATTTGGTCCATGAAAGGTAGAGGGAAATGATCCTTTCTCGTGGCATCATTGAGTTTGCGGTAGTCTATACAAACTCTCCACCCAGTAACGAGACGAGTGGGAATCAACTCGTTGTGTTCATTGGGAACAACGGTTATTCCGCCCTTCTTGGGCACACAATGGATTGGACTAACCCACGGTGAATCCGAAATAGGGTAAATCATACCCGCATCAAGAAGTTTGATAACCTCTGTTTTGATGACTTCATGGATTTTTGGATTCACCCTTCGTTGGCTTTGAATAGCGGGCTTGAAGTCGTCCTCCATGAGAATTTTGTGTGTGCAGAAGTGAGGATCAATTCCACGAATATCCGAAATCTTCCAAGCAATAGCCTTCTTATGAGCTTTCAGCACGGCAACGAGGCTGGTTTTCTCTGCATCTTTCAAATCCTTTGCAATAATGACGGGCGACTTCTGGTTGTCGTCAAGGAACACGTACTCGAGATGTGGCGGCAACTCCTTAAATTCCAAATCCGGAGGATTTTCGACGGGAGGCGTTTTCAAAGTCGAAGTATCGATAGCAATGACCGTGGGAGATGGAGGCGAAGGTTTGTCTTCAGTGAGAAGATTGTCAAAGAAATTCATGTCTTCATCCCCCTCGGTGGGAGAATCATTAGTAGCTAAATTCACATCTCCCATGGTATCTTCAAGATTGTTCCAGAATAAATCACTATCTCCAAATAGAGACAACGATGAATCAATGGAGGACACGGTATCAACATTGGGAAGAGAGGTAGGAATACTTTTGCAAGCATCATTAAAGTGTTCTTCACAAGCCTCATCAAGAACGTCAATACAATTAACGCTCTTATATGAATAAGGCTGTTTGGACAACTTTCCCATGTTGAAGACTACTTTATCGTCACCCACTCTCATGATAAGCTCACCAGCTTCAACATCAATGAGAGCGCGACCGGTCCTAAGGAATGGACGACCAACAATCAGTGGTACACGGGGGTCCATCTCGTAGTCGACGACAACAAAATCAGCAGGGAAGGTGAATTTGTCGACTCCTACAATAACGTCTTCGGCTATCCCCACTGGATAAGCAACCGTACGGTTAGCCAATTCCAAAGTCATTTTGGTGGGGACTAGCTCTGGGAGAGATAATTGCTTCCAAACACTTAGAGGCATGAGATTAATACTGGCACCTAGATCGGCTAGGGCCATGCAATTCTCTACTCTCGAGAAATTGCAAGGGATAAGAAAACGACCCGGATCACCAAGCTTGATTGGCAATTTCCTTAAGAGGACTGCAGAGCAGTTCTCATTAAGTTGGGTGTTGGCGAGATCGAGGAGCTTTTCCTTGTCGCTCAGAAGATCTTTAAACATTTTGGCGTATTTGGGCATGTGAGCGAGAGCCTCAGGGAAGGAGATATTGAAATTCAGTTGTTTGAACATTTTAAGGAAATTCGAAACCTGAATATCATCCTTGCTCTTTTGCTTCTCTTTCCTCAACCTTGAAGGATAAGGTATATTGGAAGAAGAGGAAGGCTTTAGGGGAATAGGATCACTCACAACCACGGGTGGAGAAGGGGTAGAATGAAGAGGTGGAGAAATTGGGGAAGGAGAAGGATGAGGAATAGGAGCAGGCGACTCGTTCTCCTTAGTCACAACCACCAGTGGAGGTATAGGAAGCTCGGGTTCCTTGGTACCTTTACCACTTCGAGTAGTGATTGCTTTCATCTCCCCTCTTGGGTTCGCAACGGTGTTACTCGGAAGAGTACCCGAAGAAGAGGGTTGATTACCTTGGAAGAAACTAGCCATCATGTTCGTCAGATCATTGGTTTGGCTATCCAACGTAGTTCTCATATCGGCTCTCAAATCATTTCCTTGCTTGACCAAGTCTGCTTTCAAATTGCGCACTTCCTCTTGGAGATTTCCCACTATCACATCATTGGTCCTCATATAGGTTGAAACCTCTTGGTGTAATGCAGTGGTCGCTTGGTTGGGAGGAGCATTGTATGCAGGTGGTTGGTAAGCAGGTTGTTGGTAGACTTGATTGTTACGTTGAGGTGGTTGTTGCTGCTTGTGAGGTGGGATGTATGGTTGTCGAGGTTGTTGTTGTTGTTGAGGAGGGCGGTTAAGGTTTTGTTGTTGGTTTGGGTTGGTAGGAGGGAAACCAGGTGGTGAAAGATAGTTGTTGGATCGATACCTAAGCAAATTACGGTCACCTTGAGGTCTAGCTTGATAAGCAGGTTGAGGATAGGTGCCATATGCCGCATTCACATTCTCAGCAGGGTAATCTTGGGTGGCGGTACAAGTTGTGTAAGAGTGAGGACCACCGCATATCTCACAAGGTTGGCTGACAGCGTTCACTTGAGCGTTTTTGGCGTTGTTGCTGTTGTTGTTGCTGACGGTGTGGGTGACAAGCGATTCAAGAAGCGTGGTGATTTTGTCTAATCGCTTGTCGCTGTCATTAGTGCTAGCACTAGCGACATTGGTCCTAACACTCTTGGTTTGCACACGAGACTTGTTCTCAATGATGTCCCAAGCAGCATTGGAAGTCTTCGCCAATAAATTACCCCCCGAGACACTGTTCAGTGAATCTTGGTCACTCATGCTTAAACCATTGTAAAAAGTATTGATTTGATGTACTTTGGTAAAACCATGTTGTGGGCATTTTCTTAAAAGATCTTTAAAGCGATCCCAAGATTCACTGAACGACTCATCGTACTTTTGTTCAAAATTTATGATTTCATTCCGCAAAGCGGTAGTACGAGAGGGTGGAAAAAAGTAATTGATGAACTTTGTTTCCAAATCCGTCCACGAGAGAATACTCTGTGGCGGTTCCTTAGCAAGCCAATGCCGGGCTTGTCCCTCTAAAGAAAAGGGAAAAAGTTGTAACCTTATAACCTCTTGTGAAACACCATTGAACTTGACCGTGTTGGTGAGTTGCAAGAATCTCTTTATATGGTCATGTGGATCATCAATGGTTCGTCCCAAGAACGGTTGAGCGGAGACCATCTGGATAAAGCCTGATTTAAGCTCGAAATTGTTGGCGGCAATTGGTGGTATAACAATTGGATCCGTGTTGCCATTGACATGAGCTTGCAGCAGTTCAATCATCGGGCGATTATCCGGAAGGGGCTCATTGTTGTTGTTATTATTCATGTTGTTGTTATTATTGTTGTTTGGAGGTGGGACACCGGCCATGTCTAAGTGATCGAGAGGCTCCGGCTCTTGATATGACGTGGATCGAGTGCGCATACACCTGCAAAAGAACGAACAAAGAAAAGCAAAGCACAAATATTTTTGGTTTTTATGTTTTTTATTTTTTTTGTATTTTTGAAAATTTTTATATTTTTTAGGATTTTTTGAAAATTTTTATGAAAAAGTAACGTTCACGGGGAACGGATCCCAAAATCCAAGTTCTCACAAAAAACTTTTGATCTTAACGAGAAGAGCCGGCAGCGGCGCCATTTGATATTCGCATTTGCAGTGGGTTCAATTTTACTCTCGATATCCTCTCGAATTGATCTTGGTCTTAAGTGGAATGATTGTTCTTGGTTACTAAATAAAAGGGTTTGGTTTTTCTAATCTAATAAAAAGTTTAAATATGCAAAAATTAAACCTTAAATCAAAGGCAATTAATTTAATGACGATTAATAAAAACTTGTATTAAACTTAAGATTAAAGTTAAGATTAAAATTAAAATTGAAATTTAAAGTTCAATAAACACAAAGGAACAGTAAAGCAGACAAACAGTAACCTAAAAGGAAAATTGATTCGGAACTTTAACCTTTGATTCGGAACTTACTCAAAGACAACTCATTCGGAACTCATTCGGAAGTTACTGTTCATTTATCCGGAACTTTCTGGATTGGTTCGGAACCTTCTGAATGAAGGCTAGGTTCGGAACTTATGGGTTGGTTCGGAACTTTCCGAATGAAGGTGTTTGATTCGGAACTTATGGACTTCCGAATGAAGATGTTTGGTTCGGAAGTGTCTGCTTGGTTCGGAAGTTTGAGACTTCCGAATGAAGGTGGTTGGTTCGGAAGTTTTAGACTTCCGAATGAAGTAGCTCTATTCGGAACTTGTGTTTGATTCGGAACTTATTCTTGATTCGGAACTTCTGGAAACCCAGATACAGTAACAGTTAACGAAGAACAAGGAAACCCGTTTTTAATCCAAAAATCACTAAGTTTTTCACCAAAGACTAAAATAACTCAATCAAAAAGCATCTATTAACCATAAGCTACAAATCCCATCAACAAAAACACAAATCCCATCAACTTTCGAAGATCAAATCAAGAAAAATAAAAACTTAAGAACTTGAAGATAAAGATGAAGATGAACAAGATTAAATGGAAAGATTAAACAAAACTTTGTATTGAATGATTAATGTTTTCACAAGATCAAACAAGAATTAAAATAACAAGATTTAGAAAACAAAGATTAAAATCACCAATCACCCTAGTGGTGATGGTGATGAAACGGAACAGAGAGAAAGAAATGGGGAGAAGAAAAAAAACTAAAAAAACTAGTCTAAATGTGTGAGGGGAGGGCTATTTATAGCCTTGTCTTGTGGTTGGTGAGTGGGCTTTCTCCCGTTCTTCTTGTCTTTTCGTCTTTTCAGAAAAGTTTCCGTTTTCGACTCTGATTCGGGATTTGTTGTCGATTAAATTCAACTCGTCTTTTAATTTCTTCGTTTAATAGACTTGAGTTTCTTCGACTTATATAAATCTTCCATCTTTGGTCCTTTTCTTCGATAAATCTTCGAATAGGCCCAGTGACTTCAAATCTTTTGCATCTCTTGGACAATAGACTTTATCTTGAGTCTTTTTCTTCAGTAAAACCCGTGCAATCCCATGTTTTCTTCAATATTCATCCGGTTGTCTCTGAAAACACAATAAACACAAAAACCACGCATAATTCCAAACAAATGATATTAAATACGTGTTTTGGTCTCGTTTTAGCCCGAATTAAGTGGTAAAAGGATGGGTGTTTACACACCTATCACCTACTCATGCTATTAATACTGGTCTCGCCCTTCTTGCAAAAAACATTCAAATTCACCATACCCACCACCAACAATCAGAGAATCTCCTCGAACACTAGAAATAGGCAGATTGATCAACCTTTCATGAATGCGAATAAAGATCACCAATTGGTAGTTGCTAGAAACACGGGGACTCAGTTTCAACAATATGGTCAGAATGCTGGGCAGACCGTTGGCAATGCAGGAAATCAGTATGGTCATAACCGTGGTCAAAATTCGGGTGTTCCGAATGCGGGTAATCAAAATGGGTTAATAGTTGTGCCAGCGGTTGGTAATCAGATGGGAAACATTATGGCTGCAAGGGTTCAGAATACTGGTACGGGAAATGGAAACAACAATCGTCAGGTTCAGTGCTAAAACTGCAGGGGATTTGGTCATTATGCTCGAGATAGCACAACCAAAAAGAAGAGGGATGCTGCTTATCTTCAGACTCAGCTTCTCATAGCACAAAAGGAAGAGGCAGGGATTCCACTTCAAGCTGAGGAATTTGATCTTATGGCTTCTACTGCCGAATATGACGATGAAGAAGAGGTGAATGCCAACTACATCTTTATGGCTAACTTAGAAAAAGCATCTACCTCAGGAATGCATGTTGACAGAGCTCCCGTTTATGATTCAGACGATTCCTCTGAGGTACATCCACGTTTCGATGATAATGATATATATATATTACGTCTAATCAAGAGGAGGAGTATACTGAGATGCTTGAGCCCTACATTGAGACACACGGGGATCAAACGAATAATAGTAATATTATTTCTAATGAGCCCAGTGTGGACCTTAGTGAAGATCAAGTTGCCTAGCCTACAAACCTTTCTGATGCGACACATGCGTATTATAAATATTTATTTGATAAGCTTGCTAAGGATGTTGACCATGATACGGTGGTTAATAATAAGTTTAGAGAAACTAATGCCAAATTGACCACTGAGCTCGCGGGATATAAGGAACGGGAGAATGTTTTGAAATTCATCAGACAAAAAATAAAGAACTTGAACAAGCTCATGCTACATCGGTTTATCAAGAAAAATGCACAACTAAGAAATTAAATGCCTTACATTTAAGTAGTGCTAAAAAGATAAGCAAATTGAATGATGAAATCACCTCTCTTAATAAACAACTTTCAACTGAAAAATCTACTATTTTGGATTTAAAAGAAGAACGGAAAAAGCTGAAACATGATTTCAAAATTCGAGAAGATGGGCTTCTTGAGGATTTTTGCAAAGCTCAGGATAGGATTAGAGAATTAGACAACCTTTTAGTAAAACATGGCCAAACTATGCAGACGATAAATATGCTCGCACCAAAAGTGAATGAGATAAATTAAACTCGATACAAATTGGCTTTAGGTTGTCCTCTTCCTCCTAATCCCGGATATCTTAAGCAAGTTCAGGCCACTAATGAAACTTTATATAATGGTAGTGTGCTCTTGTATGATGAGCATGATCCTCCTTGTGTGCATGATTATGAGGAAACTACTGAACTTGCAGTAGAGACTCGTTTAAGAATGAAAAATCTAGATAAAGAAGTGACACCCGTTTATTACCCAAAACTTAATCCTCCAACTGTTTTTGTTTGGTCTAAAACGAGTACTAAAATGCTTTTGCTCCCAAGTGAGGAATTGTCTGATGACCCTCCTAAACCGAGTATCACACACCGATTTCTAAACGAGCTTAAAGATAACTTTGTCATCCTTAAACGTGTTGTTAATTACAAAATCACTGGAGGAAATTTTACATCACCGGTTCAGATTGAGGTTAAGAAAATTCTTCAAAACGATATTAATCCGATTATTAAACAAGTTGATGCTCGGTTAGGCAATTTGGAAAACGATTTATTAAAAGAATTTGCCAGCTTTGTTGAAGACTTTAAATATTTGGCGAAGGAAGCTGATGAATCTCTTGATAAAATCAAAGTTTTGGAAAACGATCTTGAACGCCTCTCTAAAGCAAGTGATAGTATTGATAGTAGCCCTGTTGAGTTAGGTACCTCTGTGTCGCATAATGAAAACCTTCAAACTGAGCTTTATCTTATGAAAGAGAAAATGGAATCTTATGTCATTAAAAAGGATAAATAATTCACCGATCTTTGGAATAAATTTGTCAAAAAATGTGATGAATGCAAATATGGCAAGATTTCGTACGAAAAAGCTTACAATGAAATGCAACAAAAAATCGTACATTTGACAGCTCAGTTGGGAGGTGCTTAGGGAAACAATCTGGCTTCTCTTAGGTTAGAGAAGGCTAGTGATGGGATTGTTCAGAAGCTTAAGGCTAAGATTGCAGATTTAGAATCTGTTGTTGTTTCATACAAGCGGGTTGTTGAACAAAGCAAGTCTGTCTATCAGAAACTCATTGATAAAATCTGTGAGAACTGTAAGTTAAAGGCCTTGTTAAAAGATAAGACTTCTGTGACTAACTCGATTGTGGACACGACGATCCAGAAACCAGTAACCTCGGGACCTACTCGTATTGCTATAACTCCTTTTCCCAAGGTTGCTGGAACGGAAGCTGCTGTGATTGCCCCAGGAATGTTTCGTGTTAGTTCCCCCTCTCAACCTAGGGTGGATACCTCTGTGCCTAGCAAAAAACGTAAAGCAAGCGTTAGGACAAAACCGAACACTATCTCTCAACCACAAGTCATTGATTTAAAAAGTGTTAATTCTAATAGACGTGTGTCTTCTTCTACAGGAATAAACAACTACACTAAGAGCAGAAGGCCACACCTACGAGCAATACAAGGCATGATAGGGTCCCTTTTGCCTCTAGAAGTGGTCGCCCCAAGATCAATAATGTGGATGTAGAAGAACACCCTAGGAATTTACCGCTTTTTAATCATAATCAGAATCTTAATTCATCTGAATGTAATGACTTTAAGCTTATTATTCGGAATGAAAAATCTGAAGTTTTTTGTGCTAAATGTAATAAATGTTTCTTTACCTTTAGTCATGATGCTTGTGGCTTGACTATGAATGGGTTGAATTATGGTGGTTACACTTGAATTGACAAGCTATCAATCAGTGAAAAACATGGCACTGCTAAGGCTAAGGTGTATGTTCCTAAAAGTACGCACGTAGGGACCACAGAAAGTCTTGCTAAGCCTAGTAGCCCTAGACTCACCTCTAAATGGTTGCCTACTGGTAGAAATTTTGACTGTAATGGTAAAATTATTGACACTAGTAGATCTTATACTGACAGTGAGATGTCGGTATGTGATAAGGCTTAATTATCATCTAAACCTACAGGAACCTATTTCATCGGTTGCCAAAATATTTTCTTCTCTTATCCTTGGCAGGCTGTTGAAATTTGTCTTTGGTGCGTGGACTCGGGCTGTTCCAAACATATGACTGGGAATCAAAGCCTTCTCTGGAACTTTGTTTGGCGATTCATGGGAACTGTCCGATTTGGAAATGGTCATGTTGCTGTAATTCTAGGCTATGGTGATCTTCATTGGGGAAATATAATTATCACCAGAGTCTCTTTTTTTGATGGCTTGGGACACAATTTGTTCTCGGTTGGGCAATTTTATGATTCTGACTTGGAGGTTGCTTTCAGAAGTCATACATGTTTTGTAAGAGATCTTGAAGGAATTGATCTGTTGAAAGGAAATCGTACCACCAACCTTTACACCATTGATCTTTTTCAAATGTCTGCTGCTTCTCCAATTTGTCTCATGGCTCGAGCGACATCAAGAAAGTCATGGTTATGGCATGAAAGGTTATCCCATCTCAATTTCGATGCCATCACCCAACTCGCAAAAGATGATCTCGTTACCGGTCTTCCAAAGTTCAAATATACAAAAGACCATCTTTGTCCTTCATGTGAGCAAGGTAATAGTAAGAACAAGCCTCACAAACCCAAACCTGTTCCCAACTTAACGAATAGGTTACATCTCTTACATATGGATTTGTGTGGCCCAATGAGAATCAAAAGCATAAATGGAAAGCGGTATGTCCTTGTGATTATGGATGATTATTCTCGCTACACATGGGTTCATTTTGTTGCTTCGAAAGATGAAGCCCCTGATGTAATTATTAATTTCTTGAAGAAAACATCAGTGCTACTTCAAGCCGTTGTTATCATTGTAAGAACGAATAACGGCACATAATTCACCAATCAGAAACTGAAAGCTTATTTTGACGAAGTTGGGATTTCTCATCAAACTTCGTCTGTAAGAACTCCAGAGCAGAATGGAGTTGTGGAACGGAGGAATCGTACGTTAGTTGAAGCTGCTCGGACGATGCTTCTCTCTTCCATTGCACCGTTATTCCTTTGGGCCGACGCTATAACAACTGCATGTTATACTCAAAATCGCTCCATTATTCACACTCGTTTCAACAAAACACCTTATGAGATCATTAATGGAAGAAAACCGGATATTTCATTTTTACATGTCTTCGGTGCATTATTTTATCCGAAGAATGATCGTGAAGATATCGGTAAACTTGAACCTAAAGGTGATATTGGCTTCTTCATTGGGTATTCTTCAACTGCGTATGCTTACAGGGTTTATAATCGAAGGACAAGAAAGGTAATGGAAACTTTGAATGTTACCTTTGATGAACTCTCGGGTATGGCCTCTCAACATAGAAGTTCACATCCCGAGCTTCAAGGTCAGACTTCTGGACACGTAAGTTCAGGACTCGCGCTTCAATTTGCACCGTCAGCAATCTCATCGTTACAACCTTCGGAACGTGAGTTGGAAGTTTTATTTTGGCCAATTTATGATGAATATATGGAGGGTCCTTCGTCATTTGGTGTTCCTCAAAATGCCCCGGCTGCACCTGCTACGGTAGTTCCAAAACCACCAATTGCATCTACACCATCGGCATCCGTTTTTGCACCATCTATGTCAACCTCCACCATATTGACTAAAAATATTCCAACCACTTCTCCGACTGCTGACGTAACCCAACAACATTCTCAGCAAATTTCTACTCATGTTCATCTTCAGAATGAAATAGTTGCTGACAATGCAAACAATGTGATGCTCAACAAACACGAGTTTGTTAATCCATTTGCGGCTTCCACAAGTACTACTCAGCCTTCAACACCATATGTGGATTCGACGAGCTCGCATCAAGTTTCTCATACACTTACACATGAACACAAATGGACTAAGAATCATCCTTTGGTTCAAGTGATTGGCAATCTCTCATGACCAGTCTCAACTCGAAATCAGCTGCGTACCGACGGTGATATGTGTATCTATGCACTATCAGTCAGCACAATGGAACCAGCAAGTGTTAAAGAAGCAATGACCGATGCATCATGGATTGAGTCTATGCAAGAAGATCTCAATCAATTCATCCGGCTTGATGTATGGGTGTTAGTACCACGACCAGACAATATCGATCCCCTTACACGGAAATGGTTATTCAAAAACAAGATGGATGAGGAGCAAACGGTCATTAGGAACAAGAATCGGTTGGTTGTGAGAGGTTATAAACAAAAGGAGGGAATTTGTTGATGCCAAACTTGGATCGATTTAGCTTGTGTAAACGAGATTAAATAAAGTTAAACACGTAGAGAAACTTTGTTGTATATGAAACAATTCAAGTATTATGCGGAATTAATACTTAAACAAGAACACACAAACAAGATAAACCAAACTTTCACTTTGATTGATTAATCAAACTTGCGTACAATGAAAGTGTAAACCATCTATTAAACTAAAACCTAAAGGCCTTCTTTTCTAGATTAAGGAACCTTGTACAAGAGTCTACGTGTCAGCTATTCTTGGTAAAGATAAACATAAAGAATACATTGTCGAACATATCTTTACTAGAAACATTCTATAAACATAAAACGTGTAGACTAAGTCTTCTATCAGTGCGCGACTTCTTCTTATCAATGCTTGACTTCTTCCTGTCAACGCTTGTCCTGTCAACGCTTGATTTCTTCCTATCAACGTCCAAATTGCTCTTGTCAGTGTCCAAGTGTCTTGACTACATTTTATTCCCAACAATCCTCCCCTAAACTTGATATCTACTCTAGTAATCAAGTTTCTGAATAAAAACTAAGAACTAGGAGGATTCTTACAAATTGCATTAAATTGGAAATAAATATATCTAATCAAATCTTTGGCCACGTCACTTGAGTAGTCTATCTCCAGCTGTGTTGTCATCAGTTTCTTCAAAACTTCTTTGGACATAGGATACTCAGCATCCACAAGAACATATTCATAGAACTTTGTAGTACTTAAATGATACACACCAACTGCTGAATATAAACGCCATTGAAGTCCACTGATATCATCAAGATCCTTCCAAACTGGATCTTCTTCATCTGGTGCACACATCCTCTTGAATGTTGACTAAATCTTTATTCCATTGACTGAAGTAGGTGCTTCAGTCTCATACTTGGCCTGCATCAACCTCCAAAGGTCTGCCAAGTCTTCCCTATCCAGGCTAGCAAACAAAGACATAAGAGTAGTGAAAGTATGTACCTTTTTTCCATATCTGCCAATAATCCAAAACCCACTTGCATCTTCCTCATAGCTAACTATAAGGTTTCTAGAATCATGAGGTAACACTTCTACGATTTGTGAAACTTCCAAGGGTGAGAGCTTAATACTCTTTCTAATAATAGCTTCACTAGGATTCACTCTATCCAAATTTTCTGGAAACTCAAGAGGAACTCCCTTCTTCAATGGTCTTGGTGTAACCAAAGCCTTTTGGATCTCCATTTCTTCTGCAAGTTCTTCTTTTCTTTCATCTGAAAGGATTCTAATAGTGCTATGTTCTTGCACACTTGCCCATATAGGATAAGCCTTATACTCCAATTCATCAAAGGACAATCCGTGTAACTTTATGAAAGTCCAACCTATTTGATGACATCTGAGAAACATGTACTAGAGCTCCCTTCTTTTTGTCTTGTTCCTTTCAAGAACTTTGCTAGCTTTATATTTCAGAATCACCTTGCAATCTCTTTGAACTCTGAGTAGAATCTCCAAACCCCAAATTTGATCTGATAAAGTCATGTCTGGATTTTCCATTACTCTATTCTCCCATGCAAAGTACATTTGAGCAACTTCAGGCATATCCTAATCTACCTGATTCTTCAACTGTGCAAGCTTTTCCCTTGCCAACTCATCACCATATTCAAGCCTTTTTGGTTCTTCAATAATCATAACACTTGAATCTGTGCTCTCATCACCACTGCTTTCCTTTCTCTTAATAGAAAGTCTCCTTCATCCTATCTTCTTTCTCAAGTTGTGCAGCCAACATGGAATCAAACTTTACTTGGGCTGCATCCTTGGGAACCACTGTTTCTACCATAATTCCTTTACCCTTATCTAATATATCAATGATGGGTAAAGATGATGATGGTACCTGTGTAGACGCATCTTTGATGATAGCTGATGACTGGGATACATCAACCATACCTGCAGGTCTATCAACGTCCAAAACCTGTGTGTCAACGCCTAACTTACTCTTATCAGCGCTTGGCTTGTCAGCGTCAAAAATCTGCTTGTCAACGCTCAATCTACTCTTGTCAGCGATTCTTGTGAACTGCTCCATCATCTCAGTAAAAGATAACTTCAAATTTGTAGGGGTAACCAATGAAACATCAAAACCTGGTTGCCTCTTCAAATCTGTTAGAGCTTTAGCTATACCCAAGGATTCTCCTTCATGCGAGCCTTTGTCACTCAAATTAATTGGCCTAGTAGCAGCTTCCTCCCCTTTGTAAGAATCCTCCCCTGATGAACGAACTCTTGTTTGCCTTCTCTTAGTCTCAACAGCTTCCAAAACAACAATCCTCTCCCTCAATTGCTTGAGTTCAAGGCCTTGTATAGAGACAATATGTACAAGGTCTGCATTTTGCTTTTGCAAGCTAATTCAGACAACCGTCAATTCCAACAAAGTATAGGGTTCCAATCTGCCCTCCTCTAGAATGGGTATTTGACCTCCCAAAATAGAGTCATGGGGCATGGATGGGGTCTTAATGATGTTAGGACTGATTTGGCATGCATCTAAGCTAGTACCAATAGTCCTAGCCCCACCCATGTCACCAACCACACTTGTGGTGGTGGTTCTCTCTACATCATGGCTAGGACCACTAGAGCAGAACACTCCAGTAGTCCTTTGGCGTTTTTCCAACCTAAATTCCGGGGGTGAAGAGGATGATGTGGATTGGGTTTCAATTTGGAGGTTAAGGGGTGTTTGGGTTTGTTGTAGAAGGGTGTCAACGTTTGGATTTGAAGTGTCAACGCCAACATTTAACGTGTCAGTGTTGAAGGGATCTTGGTCAAGTTCCATATGTTGGGGTGATAGTGATGGTTCAGGGAATGGGTCAAGTTGTGGTTGTGGGTCAGGTTGAGGTTGTGCTGCTGCAATAACAACAAGCATGACTTAGGTGAGGGGTAAGTCTCTGTGTGGGGGTGAATTCATCTTTCCAAAAATTGCTTTCTTTTGCACAGGGATCGTATAAAAATCATCATGATCCCTGGTGCAATACCTTTATTCATCAAAAACCATTTTCAAAAATCTTGGGTAAGCAAGAGTCATCTTGCAACCCTTGTTTTTACACATGCCATCAAAAATCATTTTAGAAAAATTATATTTTTGCCCTATAGCAATACACACAATAGCACTACGAATAGATCTGTTAATTTCATTGTGTGCAGTATATTTGGGACTCAAACATTAAAGTATGACATGTATTAAGTACTTCCAAGCTGGGGGAAATTCCTGTTTAGAATATTTATTTAAAGTGCCCTATTTAGGGAAAGGATAACCCAAAGCTTGAAGTCCTTGTTGTATCTCACCAATGGGTAGGGTGGTTATACCATCTGCATCATTAAGATGCAAAGCCTGGCGAACTAAGGCTTCAGTAACCACCCATGAACGCCCATGGACTATAGCAGTCAATGCAGTCACATTATTAATCATTGAGGAAGTGACAGTATTCCAAAACTGCTTATATGAGTGACAGGGATAAGAAGAGCATGAGAAGGTGCATACCTGAGAGGGGATGCATTTAAATACTCCACCATCTGAGTATATTGAGGAAACAGAGTGTTGTCAGCATGTAAATAGGCAACCATATTGTGCTGACTTCTAAACCCCAATACCAAATCACTCGGTTTAAATTTAGGCGCCATTGATGTAGAAAGCTGTGTGAAATGTTTATGAAAGATGAATATGTGTGAAAATTTAGTTAGACAAGAATAAGAGATACCCTGTTTCAAAATAATGAGCCAAATATATAGGAGAGGTAGGCACATGTGATTGGTCAAAAATGAGGCAGTTATATTTCAAAATATAATGATGAAAATCTTGAAAAGTTATAACTTATCTTGTGCATTAATAAAAAGTTACCAACTCCTAAAATTACGGCCCAAATTTTCGTCAAAAATAACAACTGGGTAGGACCCAATGGTTGTCAACTTATCAACGCCCAATGGCTATATTCTTGTCAACGTTGGAAAAAGCCATGTCAACGTCAAAATTGGTCCTAACAACGTTTGGAAATAAATCTGTCAACGTCCAAAAATAAAAATAATAAAAATGAAAAATGACCTTAACAAAGTGATTTTCCTAGTGAAGATAACCTATAAATTGAAAATTACTATAGGGTGGCAAGCACTGTCCAATCATGCACACTTGCTTAAGCAAGATAGACATAACATTCCTCAAGTGTCCCTTGCTAACCAAAGTTCTTAACAGTGAAGTTATCTCATAAAATCCTTTGTAACTTCCCAGGTAAGCCCAATAAAAATTATATCCAAGTCTCCCAACAGACCACATCCAATTCTAGGCCAAAAAGTCTTAGCAGCGTGCATAGTATATCAACTTTGCATGCTATAGTGCCTCATGAGTTAGTAAACTAATTCATACTCACCAGTGGATATAATCTAGAATTGTGATAAGAGTATTATATGAATACCCAAAAAGTCCTAAAGGTTTCCTAAACCTCCCCTTAAACTATGATACATAAGTTACCAAATAAAATGCATGTAATAAAAATTTATGTCAAGATAGGAATATAAATATTCCAACCATCATCCATAAACTTGAACATGCTCCAATAATGCTCCAAGAATCCATAAGCAACTTTGTATCCATTTGTACAATGCTAACAACGCCTGCATAATTAGATCAAAAACCACAAAACTAACATGTTGCTTACAAAGTCAATTTAACACTTGTCAGCGTTAAAATAACCTTTGTCAGCGTTAGACAAATAAAGTGAAAAATCTAATTTTGTACAAAGACCAATAACAATGCATATCTTGTACATACTTTTACAATAATTCCCCAAAACACATACTAAGTGAGATTGATCATTCCAATACTTGTTACCAAGTATTGAAATCTCCCAGTATCAAAAGGTTTAGTTAATAAATCAGCCACATTTTTCTCTGTGTCAACCCTATGTGGTTGTATTAAACCTTTTTCAAAACAATCTCTTGTAAAATGATGTCTAATTTCTATGTGTTTTTATTTAGAGTGATGTACAAGATTCTTAATAATGCATAAAGTACTGTTATTGTCTACAAAAATGTTGGTATGCATAAAATTATACCCATAATCCAACAGCTGGTTCTGAATCCATAAGACTTGTCCACAACAAGCAGCTACAGCTACATAATCTGCTTCAGTTGTAGAATTGGCCACCACTGTTTGTTTCTTGCATTGCCAAGATATCAACCTACTCCCAAGAAATTGGCATCCACCAGTTGTGGATTTCTATCAAACTTGTCACCCCCATAATCACTGTCTGAATATGCAATAAGCTCCAATGGAGAATCTTTTGGATACCATAATCCCAAGGTGGGATAGCACCTAAGATACCTAAAAATCATCTTGACAGCATGAAGATGACACTCTTTGGGAGTCACTTGATGGCGTGCACATGCACACACATCAAATATAATGTCAGGTCTTGAAGCTGTGAGATACATCAATGATCCAATCATTGACCTATAATGCCTGACATCTACCTCTTTTCCATCTCCAACCTTTCCCCAGGGGTGTTCCCTATCCATGGGTGTGCTAGCCCGTTTCTCATGTAGAGAAAAGCCAAACTTCTTCAAGATTTCTGCTACATATTTGTCTTGAGAGATGAAGATACCATCTTTATTCTACTGAACTTGTAACTGTAACACCCCCAAATTTATACAACTCAGTACAGCGGAAGACTCGTTGGTGTTACGGGATAGCACATTACTCACATCATAGACAACGCATAAAAATCGCGTCGTTTAATAATCAAAGCATTTCCATTCATAAACAACAAAGTTACATCGGTCCCAAGTCATTACATTTCATATAAAGTTTTACAAAATATTTGAATGGAAAATATTGTTTAAGTGCGGGCCATGAATTCTTGTTGTCTTCCCGAGAATTACCTTCAAGTACCTGAGATAAAACATGTTAAAAGAAAAGGTCAGCGATAACGCCGAGTGAATTCATAGAGTTTAGTAAATTCCATCAATATAATATCAGTATAAAAGTATTACTGAAAATCATTTTGTACAAATCGTTTTGATAGGCCATGAAATAGCCAAATCATTTTATACAAATCTTCATCAAAATCATAATATAGGCATTTGCCTTAAAAACCATTATACGAATCATTGTCGTTAAAAACACCATACAATACGTCTTATGACGTTGTACGAAAATACAAACCGTTATATGAATATGGTTATGAAAACCAAAACACGAACATAATATCAATAGTATGACCCTGTATTGCTAGTCAGGCAATACATCGTAATTCGGAGCGTCCAGTAATATTTTGGTGATTGGATTATTATAAGCCGCATGACATTGTTACCTTACTAAACCAAAACGGGTAGCTAACCCGATACCAATTTTGCCCATCTAAAGTAGCGTGTCGTCACAAAGGTCACACTATTGGAAATCTTCTCATACATAAATTCGCTTACCAATCAATGTGGCACGACGGGGATCAACCGTCAAGGCGGGAACTGGGGTGATCGTCCCCAAATAGTACTATTAAATGCATAAGCGTCTACCAACTCCCGGTAGTTCACAATTCATGCTAATGGGACTTTGAGTGACATAACCTAACTTTAATAATCCATTTGATTTCATCTATCGGGTCCTTTAATCATTTATCGGGTCATACAATCGGGTCATTCAATCATTCGGGTCCAAAATCAATAAACAAACAATCGGGACAAATGGTGTCCTATTTTATAAAAGTAACATGTTATCTCCCTCGCGGGTTTATAAAACATTTATAAAAACATTTAAAGGAGTGCGAGGCTATGAACTCACGTTGATGTGGGAAGGCGGGTTATCGGCAATTCGGACGTACGGTACATGCTTCAACCACGGAAACCTAGACAAATAATACTCGGTCTTAGACGTTTGTCCAATGACTTTATAAAAATAACATCTATGTATACATATGATGATTATATATATATATGATGATCAAGTGGGTTTACATATTCTCGTTTACTCCTTTTAGTGTTATATGTCGATAACTTTTATACTAGTTTACTAGTTTTACCCGTTTACGTGTCTTAAGCCCAATAAGCTTATTATAAGTTATTTAACTTATTTTAATCCATTTTGTACCTATATTATCAGTATGTATACTTTCCAAGTTGGGCCTAAATGGGTTAAGCCCAATAGATTCTTTTTACAAGTTTTTATCCTATTTAGTCCATTTATTAGTCCAATAGGTTTATTTAACTTGTTACTGTCCGTATGCCCTATAGTTCGGGTTTTGTCGGTTTTTACTTGTTATACATGTCTATATATCAGTATATAAGTTTTATAAAGTTTTCATTAGACGGGTCCAACCATCTAAGTTTTATTTAACAAAAACGTTAATTTTACGGCAATAGCCGAAAAAGTCGTAAAAATCATATTTATAGTTTTTATTACTTATAAACATTATTTCACCACCATTTATATAATTTATCCATTTGATTAACCTTATATATATATATATATATATTTATATAAATAAGTTTTATAAGTTAGTGGGTTTTTATTTTACATTTTATATATTAAAATGTGAGTGCTTATATAATAGTATTATTCTTTAATTTCCAAAAATCTGATTTTTAACTTCATCTTCACCAAAACTGCCATATCTTGCGTTCTACATGGAGATAGAAGCTCACATTTTTATCACATAAACTACATGATATGTGCTACATTTAACTCTTCTATAGCTACTGTTGAATCATCCTTTAAGTATTTTCTAAAAATCGTCCAAAACAGTAACTTCAGATTTATACCCTAAACTTGTTTTGATCATATCTCACTCATTATTTTGATTCCATTGCATGGCCAACTCTCACATATGTACAAGACCCATAGCTTACTGTAAATCTATTCCACTTCATCATTTTATCAGTTATGACTTACTTCTTTACTGTTTTATACAGCCATCAAATTTAACCAAGATTTTAACCTTGTTTCATATGGTTTTTCACCTTTTTAATCATGTTTATCAACAACAAATCCCCACATAAAATTTTTATCATCATATAATCATCATAAATATATACAATAGGAAATAAAATACATGTTTACATAATCAAAAATAACAAGAAGTTGAGGAGGACAATCTTTATACCACCAACTTGATGTAGGTTATGAGTTTGACATGGATTTGGATGGAGAAACTTGTGCATAGCCAATACCTTCTTCATGACCACCATGCTTCATAAACACCTTGGGAAAATCAGCCTCAAGACACCAAGAAAACTCCTCCATGGATGTTATGATCACCTCCAATCAATAGGTCTTCAAAAGGACATCATATTATGAAAGAATAACATAAGATTTGTGGTGAAATTTGGATCAAATGGGAGTTTGAAGGTGGTGGTGGGACGGCACCAAGAGAGAGAGTTGAGAGGATTTTGTGAGTTGTTTGCATGTTGTAATGGTGAAGTGGTTTGTGTTTGTTGGTTTTGTGTTGTAGAAAGCTTAATGTGTAAGCTTACTTACACATGTAAGTGTTTAAGCTACACTTTGACACCTATTGAGGTGTGTTAGCTTAAGTTGGCCGGTTTTGGGAGTGGGGTGGGACAAGTGTCCCACTTGTCTCATCCCATTTATTTACGGGTACTCCTCGATTCTAGTTTCCTCGATTTGCGTGCCCTCGGGTCGTTTTACGAAAAATGTTTTTATAAATTATGAATCAACGTCACAAAACGAATCCAATAAAAATTGTTTCATCAAAAACGGAGTTCGAAAACGTAAATACGTAATCCTAAGGTTTCCGGTTTAGTCGTGAAGGACGTTAAAATAAAATCGTAAGTCCTAATCTCTTCTCGTAAATTTGTGAGTTTATGAACCAACACAAATTTAAAACTCCAAAAATAATATTTACGGATAAATTTATTTTCTGAAATGTCGGACTGTCACCAAAGACGCTGTATGTAAATGTAAGCACGTAACGTAGAATCCTCCGGTTTAAACGTAGTCGATGCTACTTCAAGACGTAAATCCAAATTTCTTCCCAAAAATAAGTGAGTTCATATTGTAACATTAAAATAATGTTTTCAAATAATATTTGAGAATAAAATATCAATCGTAAATTGACGGATTGTCACAGCATTTACCCCTAAACAGGATCTTTGTCCTCAAAGATCATCTTACCTTACTACTCGCTTCTTATAGAGTTAAAGCCATGTGGGTATTTCCTCCACACTCGGTCTTTTCTCACAAGTGTAATCCATTATAATACGCGAGTTTCGTCAAACATAACTACGGGAATAAGATCAGGCTAAATGTTGACTTACTTTCTCTATCCATGATGTTCATGGGTTTCTGATGAATGCAACTTTTCGCCGATCTAAGCTCTACTAAGAATAATCAGATTTTCACTTGATAGATATTCCATCAAGTTCGATTTACGAAACATAATTCACGCAGTCTTTGAAGTCCTAGGGTAGATCCAGCTTGTATGCCTTTCAATCCCAACTTTTACATCATCTCAATGGTCCCATACAATCGGGGACTTATATCCCATGATTTGTCAGATCATGAATTCATTTTTCCAAGGTTAAAAATTGTGGCATAACTTCGCTACCCATTTGGCACTTCAAGATCTACATTTCATATTCATATAACCTCTTGCCCGCTATCGGCAGTTAATAACCAGATCCTAATTTCAACAATCATTTCAGATTTCGCGGGTCGGGGATTTTGCAAGGTTAGGTTCGCCCATCATAGGAAACCTTAAACCTAAGAGACATGTCCAACTCACAATGGGTGTACGTCGGATGTCTTTATCTCAACTCTTGCTTACAGATGCTCTAAGATTTAGATCCTAACAAGATTCGATCTCAATCCTAATACGATAGTTATCAAGGATAATCTCTCCAAAGGAAAACGATTATACTGTCTATTACCAAAGGTCAATCATTCAAACATAAAACAGCACTTATATTACTTTGTATCGTTACTTTACCTCGTCCCTTCGATTGGGGTGGTACATAGTACTCTCATCAAGGTTCATTCTCAATGATTTCTGAGCAAATCTCTAGAAATTTGATGCGAAGCGAGGATCTTGATAAAGATGTTCGATACAGGCACACTATGTTTACATAACTCTTTTGCATTTATCATTAACGGGAATGATATTAGCAGATTTGGTCAGTCTGTCGACGATGACCCAAATCGAATCATATTCAGATGATGACCTTTGCAATAGCTAGACGTTTACTAATGTATGAGGCGATGTCTGCCTTCATAATTCGTCATCAGTACAACTTCTTCAGACGAAGATACTTTTAGTCAAAAATTACATACATAGAATACTTATACTTACAAATTCCAACATAACTATATCTCACAATCCTCCATATTTAGGCAACCATAAGTGGTCTTTAAAACATTTAACGCTATCGGCTTCTCAATTTTTAATGGTTCACATTAGCCGCGAACCTCTTTTATAATCTATATTACCCCTTCTTACAAACATCGTTTATATTTAAATTGTTTGGCAATTTATTTTGCACCTCCATTATTAAGAAATATATCCTAATTGGTTCTTTATCCTTTTTATATAATATGTCAGTATCTATATTCATCTCTCATGATGATATAATTATCATGTCCATAATTCACTCAGGTATTCTTTCTATATTATGCATCAGTAATTACTTTCACTTTCTCCTGATGAAATAAATATCATAACTGTATTTATTCAAAATTCTTTTTTTTTTTCATATCTTCTATGTTTCAGTTTCGTCTTTACTATCATTTTTATCTGTTTTGCTCAATCTGACGTATAAAGCGTCGATAATTATTATATGTAAATTAACAATAATTATTTAATTTTTATGAAACGGTAAACGTAAAAAAAAATTTAAATTTCTTAGTTCGACCAATTATATAAAATGTTCAAAATAAATTTGAATTTAATTAACACGATTTTTGTTGATTTATCGAAAATATTTAATAAGATTCGTAAATGTTCGAAAAACCTTTGTCTATACTTTGGTCAAAGTTTTCTTAGTTGAAAATCAAAATTGTCGTTTCAAATTTCAAGTAATAAGCTATATAGTTTCCTCAATTCTTCTTAGGTTATCTTGGGGTATACACAAACATTTACCCCTAAACAGAAGTTTAGTTAAATGGTTTGTGTATAAGGGAATAATCCCCTTAAAAATCCTTTGTTAAAACATTTGTCAAAACATATTTCCATTTCTTTTTAGTAAAATCCAAAGTCTTAAAAGGGCTCTTAATTTTTGAAGAGTCTATATGCATACACCTTATCATTATTAATCCAATGGTCATTTTATGTAAAGGATTAAGTTTTTAATCCCTAAGCGTTAATGGTTCTAATCTTTGAAAAGTCAATATGGCTTCCATTATCTAGTAATCACATGGTTAAATCATGTAAAGTATTAAGCCGTTAATCACATGTTAAATATTCAAGGTACATGTTTTCATTGTTTAGCCAATTCAGGGCAATTTATAACTAATTATTAACTCATTATTATTATTCTTATATACAAACAATTGGTCCTTAATGATCTCAAGCATGAATTTATCAATTTATAGCCTACACACGTGATTCACCGAGTTTATGAATACTACATGTGCATTGTCAATCCAAACGACATCACGTGAAAATCATAAAGTTCATTACAAGTACCGGATGTAGTGATTGGAATAGATAATCTTTTTTGCAGATGCGAAGTTGATGATAACCATGCCGTGGATCAATTTTTTTTTTTTTTTTTTTTTTTTTTTAAAACATATGCTAGAACCTTGTAAATGATCGAACAAATCTTCCATTTCGAGTTATGGATATCGTTTTCGATTATCAATTTACTCAGTCACGGTAATCTATAAATATAAGGAAAGATAACACCATAGCTCTTCAGGATGACAGGCTTGGTATAATAAAATCTTTCTCCGACAACTTTCTCAGTTGTACGGTAATTCCTTTAATTTAGATGGTGCTGACGTACAGTGCACAAGTCACAAATGCAGCACCGGAAATATAATCAATATCCATTTCAACTTGCCTTAATGGCGAAAGTCTAGGTGATTCACCAACAAATACCTCTTAAAGTTTCAGATAAGATAAACATCTTTTAATAGATTTATATTAAGTTCTTTCTAGATTATAATATCTATAACTAGTTCACAACCATTCACGGTATAATCTCAAGTCTAAATATAGGATATCGTCATCCATCAAGAATTATTTAAATCACTTTTGATAATCTACATCTTATCTTTTTAGGGGAATTCTACTCGAGTTCCCATCAATTAAGACAATGTCATCATGTCATAATCAATCAATCCACTCTACCGGCACTATCAACTTTCCAGTTTCATTGCCGTCGCTAAGATGTGAACTTCTCAAAAGTCTAATAATAATTCATAATCCTTCACGACTTCAAGGATATATGGAGACATAACTAACCTTAAAAGAGTAAGGTCAACGCATAATCTGCACGAGAGAATTTCAAATCAGATACAGACGAAAACATTTAATGAATATGAATATATCCCATGTTTTCAAAATTTGAGTACGCATTCGAAAGCTCCTCGGATCGTTACCCAGGTCATTCAAATGAAATCAAATCAAAAGAAATGATAGGAACGTCGAATCATCCAGTCGGGTATCAACGCTCGGTAATCAGATAATTTTCCTAGGAATCTTACTACGGGAGAATTGGACAAGAAAGAATTGTCAATTGTCAAATAAGACAATTTCCACAGATGAGTAAATTCGACTCAGAAGAATAAATGGTACGGGCACATATGTAGGTGTTCCTAACATTATGTCCCTATTTTTCACTTCTTGCAGATCTCATAAAATTTAATCTTTCGCAATCTTCAAAGAAACTGTAGTGTTTATTCATTAGTTTTATGGTGACTACTAATCAGTCTTGCATAGTTCATTCCAAATTGTATGTAGGCGCGCAACTATATACAATTTCAAGATCAACGATGCAATACTCAGTTCGTCAAAATGTTATCATCATGTTTATAATAAAAACATTTTCAGGCTTAATTCTTAAATAAGAATCAAAATAAATTTACAAATATTTTCTTTGTTATGAAAACAATTAAGTTTTACAAGGTATTTCATAAACAACTTCATTTCGATAACGATCATTTATAAATCTCACTTTGAATAATCCTTATAGTGATGAAAATTAAATTTTCTCAAAGGATACCGTTTTAACTTTATAAAAACAATGAGTGATCGGCAAAAGAGTGATGAAAGCTTGTTCACCAAGAATTAACTACGATATGATAGGAAATGAGCTTAGCCAAGTAATCATGAGGTTCATGACCTCGATGGCACTCACGAAAAATGATTCACAACGTAACTCAAATCAAGATGAGTACTTGCTCAATGGTTACATCACTAATGCGAACACTAGGATATAGCAATAAAAGATAGATAACATCGATACATGTAGGATTTAGCAATCAAAGGTAGTCTTTTCATTAATCTCAAACAAGTCAAAATTGTACCGTAACACATTACGTGTCACTATGTCATACAATTCTCATAACTCATCCTACCAACTGATATCTCAGTTAAGTTAGGGATTATTTTTAAAAGATACCACAATGAATACTAATCTACAAGAGTCATTAGGTGTTCCATATGTCCCGGAAGATTCATCGGTCTCAATTCAGAAGAAGATTTCTTCAATTTATTTATTGGACACTGGGCATCCTCATTAGTGGACAATGGCCTAGGAACAACCTTTAACACAAACTAACAATCATTTAAAACCAAATAATTCCATCACATAACTTAATGACTTCCTCTTAACAATCTCATATTCCATATAAGTTAAATTTTACTTTATTCAAGTTCTAACCAATTTTATACTCAATTCGATATCCTACTTCATTATCCAATACTTACAACCTTATTCTTCGGCCTTGTAAAGGCAATACAATCTCAATATAAATCAACACTTAATTTCCGATCCTATTAGCTCTTACAACAACAATTATCAAATGAGTCATTAATATGAAATGACTTGATCATTCAACTAGACTTCTCGGAAAGGTATTAGTGGCATGAGGCTTTTGGGTAATGGTTCCAATAACAGCCTCAAGTGCAACATTCACCCTTTCGATTTCAAATCTAAGAATTGGATGACAACGAATCAGATGACATCTTTCCAGGTGATAACGTTTTGTCGAACTCCACTCTATAAGGAAAGATCGTCATGACATCGATATCAGATTTAATCTCGCCAATTCTTCTTCAATATCACAATCAACTAATATCTACATTTCTACGAGTATCAACCATTTGTTGGGATTATAAATATCCACGACTTGGTTTAGATCTAGGATAGCTAGAATTCCTACGAGAATAGCTTCGATTAATTTACTAGGGGAGTTAGGGTTACTTGTGACAATCTACGTCGTATAAATACCTCGTATAAAAATCAAATTAATCATCAAACAATCATGTAATAAAATTACATCATATATATATAATCCAAGTTATATATATATATTAAAATAACACTTCTCAGTCTTGGCCTTGTTGGTAACTCGGGAATTCTTCGGCACCGTTATAGTCAAAAGATTTTTAGACATTTTTAGAAAAATGTTTTTAGTTAAAAGATTTTGAAATGTTTTATTCAAAACCTTAGTTTTTAAAAATCTTTCGTTCTCTATAACGAGAGCTCTGGTACCAAACTGTAACACCCCCAAATTTATACAACTCAGTATAGCGGAAGACTCGTTGGTGTTACGGGATAGCACATTACTCACATCATAGACAACGCATAAAAATCGCGTCGTTTAATCATCAAAGCATTTCCATTCATAAACAACAAAGTTACATCGGTCCCAAGTCATTACATTTCATATAAAGTTTTACAAAATATTTGAATGGAAAATATTGTTTAAGTGCGGGCCATGAATTCTTGTTGTCTTCCCGAGAATTACCTTCAAGTACCTGAGATAAAACATGTTAAAAGAAAAGGTCAGCGATAACGCCGAGTGAATTCATAGAGTTTAGTAAATTCCATCAATATAATATCAGTATAAAAGTATTACTGAAAATCATTTTGTACAAATCGTTTTGATAGGCCATGAAATAGCCAAATCATTTTATACAAATCTTCATCAAAATCATAATATAGGCATTTGCCTTAAAAACCATTATACGAATCATTGTCGTTAAAAACACCATACAATACGTCTTATGACGTTGTACGAAAATAAAAACCGTTATATGAATATGGTTATGAAAACCAAAACACGAACATAATATCAATAGTATGACCCTGTATTGCTATTCAGGCAATACATCGTAATTCGGAGCGTCCAGTAATATTTTGGTGATTGGATTATTATAAGCCGCATGACATTGTTACCTTACTAAACCAAAACGGGTAGCTAACCCGATACCAATTTTGCCCATCTAAAGTAGCGTGTCGTCACAAAGGTCACACAATTGGAAATCTTCTCATACATAAATTCGCTTACCAATCAATGTGGCACGACGGGGATCAACCGTCAAGGCGCGAACTGGGGTGATTGTCCCCAAATAGTACTATTAAATGCATAAGCGTCTACCAACTCCCGGTAGTTCACAATTCATGCTAATGGGACTTTGAGTGACATAACCTAACTTTAATAATCCATTTGATTTCATCTATCGGGTCCTTTAATCATTTATCGGGTCATACAATCGGGTCATTCAATCATTCGGGTCCAAAATCAATAAACAAACAATCGGGACAAATGGTGTCCTATTTTATAAAACTAACATGTTATCTCCCTCGCGGGTTTATAAAACATTTATAAAAACATTTAAAGGAGTTCGAGGCTATGAACTCACGTTGATGTGGGAAGGCGGGTTATCGGCAATTCGGACGTACGGTACATGCTTCAACCACGGAAACCTAGACAAATAATACTCGGTCTTAGACGTTTGTCCAATGACTTTATAAAAATAACATCTATGTATACATATGATGATTATATATATATGATGATCAAGTGGGTTTACATATTCTCGTTTACTCCTTTTAGTGTTATATGTCGATAACTTTTATACTAGTTTACTAGTTTTACCCGTTTACGTGTCTTAAGCCCAATAAGCTTATTATAAGTTATTTAACTTATTTTAATCCATTTTGTACCTATATTATCAGTATGTATACTTTCCAAGTTGGGCCTAAATGGGTTATGCCCAATAGATTCTTTTTACAAGTTTTTATCCTATTTAGTCCATTTATTAGTCCAATAGGTTTATTTAACTTGTTACTGTCCGTATGCCCTATAGTTCGGGTTTTGTCGGTTTTTACTTGTTATACATGTCTATATATCAGTATATAAGTTTTATAAAGTTTTCATTAGACGGGTCCAACCATCTAAGTTTTATTTAACAAAAACGTTAATTTTACGGCAATAGCCGAAAAAGTCGTAAAAATCATATTTATAGTTTTTATTACTTATAAACATTATTTCACCACCATTTATATAATTTATCCATTTGATTAACCTTATATATATATATATATTTATATAAATAAGTTTTATAAGTTAGTGGGTTTTTATTTTACATTTTATATATTAAAATGTGAGTGCTTATATAATAGTATTATTCTTTAATTTCCAAAAATCTGATTTTTAACTTCATCTTCACCAAAACTGCCATATCTTGAGTTCTACATGGAGATAGAAGCTCACATTTTTATCACATAAACTACATGATATGTGCTACATTTAACTCTTCTATAGCTACTGTTGAATCATCCTTTAAGTATTTTCTAAAAATCGTCCAAAACAGTAACTTCAGATTTATACCCTAAACTTGTTTTGATCATATCTCACTCATTATTTTGATTCCATTGCATGACCAACTCTCACATGTGTAAAAGACCCATAGCTTACTGTAAATCTATTCCACTTCATCATTTTATCAGTTTATGACTTACTTCTTTACTGTTTTATACAGCCATCAAATTTAACCAAGATTTTAACCTTGTTTCATATGGTTTTTCACCTTTTTAATCATGTTTATCAACAACAAATCCCCACATAACATTTTTATCATCATATAATCATCATAAATATATACAATAGGAAATAAAATACATGTTTACATAATCAAAAATAACAAGAAGTTGAGGAGGACAATCTTTATACCACCAACTTGATGTAGGTTATGAGTTTGACATGGATTTGGATGGAGAAACTTGTGCATAGCCAATACCTTCTTCATGACCACCATGCTTCATAAACACCTTGGGAAAATCAGCCTCAAGACACCAAGAAAACTCCTCCATGGATGTTATGATCACCTCCAATCAATAGGTCTTCAAAAGGACATCATATTATGAAAGAATAACATAAGATTTGTGGTGAAATTTGGATCAAATGGGAGTTTGAAGGTGGTGGTGGGACGACACCAAGAGAGAGAGTTGAGAGGATTTTGTGAGTTGTTTGCATGTTGTAATGGTGAAGTGGTTTGTGTTTGTTGATTTTGTGTTGTAGAAAGCTTAATGTGTAAGCTTACTTACACATGTAAGTGTTTAAGCTACACTTTGACACCTATTGAGGTGTGTTAGCTTAAGTTGGCCGGTTTTGGGAGTGGGGTGGGACAAGTGTCCCACTTGTCTCATCCCATTTATTTACGGGTACTCCTCGATTCTATTTTCCTCGATTTGCGTGCCCTCGGGTCGTTTTACGAAAAACGTTTTTATAAATTATGAATCAACGTCACAAAACGAATCCAATAAAAATTGTTTCATCAAAAACGGAGTTCGAAAACGTAAATACGTAATCCTAAGGTTTCCGGTTTAGTCGTGAAGGACGTTAAAATAAAATCGTAAGTCCTAATCTCTTCTCGTAAATTTGTGAGTTTATGAACCAACACAAATTTAAAACTCCAAAATAATATTTACGGATAAATTTATTTTCTGAAATGTCGGACTGTCACCAAAGACGCTGTATGTAAATGTAAGCACGTAACGTAGAATCCTCCGGTTTAAACGTAGTCGATGCTACTTCAAGACGTAAATCCAAATTTCTTCCCAAAAATAAGTGAGTTCATATTGTAACATTAAAATAATGTTTTCAAATAATATTTGAGAATAAAATATCAATCGTAAATTGACGGATTATCACAGTAACCCTAGAAAGAAGTTCATCTCCCCCATTGCACTCATCTTGAACTTGTCTGTCATGAGTTTGGAAAAGTCTTCACTCATCTTTGGACTAGAAGAGCCAAAGATGTTATCATCCACATAGACCTGTACAAGTAAGAAATCCTTACCAGTCTTCTTTGTAAACAAAGTCTGATCTATGGTGCCCCTTTTGAATCCATTTTCCATTGGATAGGTGGACAATGTGCCATACCATGCTCTTGGGGCTTGATGAAGTCCATACATAGCTTTCTTCACTCTATACACTTTGTTTGGATGTTCTGAATCTTCAAAACCAGGAGGCTGCATTACATAAACCTCCTCTACAATTGTGCCATTGATGAGATGGCATTTATACATGATCTCATCGTTCTTTTCGGGCTTTAAATGCACTAAAATGTCATAAAATACCATATATATGCTTGTATTTGTTTGCTTGTGTGTTTAGGTATGGATATCGTGAAAAAGACAAAAGATCACAAGAAACAAGGAAAAACGGACACGAGAAACGAAGCCATACAAAGAACCGGGCCCTAGTTCATGAATTATCCAAGAAAAACCCTTGAAGACTTGAAGATGTACAAGACTGATCCTCAAAATATGAAGAAATGACACTTAAAACCCTTGTATATTCATAATTACAAGTTTGGTCCCTTAAGTTTGTCAAAATTACAAAATGGTCCTTC
The DNA here is from genome assembly GCA_025667525.1 of Glebionis coronaria. Classification (NCBI taxonomy): domain Eukaryota; kingdom Viridiplantae; phylum Streptophyta; class Magnoliopsida; order Asterales; family Asteraceae; genus Glebionis; species Glebionis coronaria. Next base: position 470,215,653 of record CM046875.1, on the reverse strand, counting down.
AACTTTGAAGAATTGGCAAGTTTAGTCCCTCAAAAATTCTAATTGTCAATTATGGTCCCTCATGAAGTCAAAGATACAATGAAGACCTTTGAAGATCAAGAATGTCCAAAATCAGTCCCTCAAATATCCAAAAGTGGCAAAAATAACCCTTGAAAACCTTTTGCAAAAGTTTGGTGGCCAAAGTGTGAAAATCAGAACTTAATTAACAAAGGAAATCATGTTTTGTGGCAGAAAAACGTGTTATACAACTTTCACCAAAACAAAAGGACTACTATTGTCATTTCCCTTAGTTCAAATGATACAAACACGCGCCAAACATAAACACTCCACCTTTTTCAGATCAAAGTTACTACTGTTCACCATTCATCCACCCAGATTTACCATCCACTTAAACAAAGGGTAAAATGAAATTACCCATACCAACGCTTGATCACACATGCAGAAACACATCCCACACTCAAAACCCCAATCCCCACTCACCAAAGAACCCCACCCATTCACAGGTCAACCAATCATGATCCAACTTCTTCTACAAGGAATGACACGTGGCCAAATCAACAGCCAAGACTCAATGCTTAACTACAAAGCTAAAATGAACAGCCAGGATGCATTTGGACAGCTCAATATCAAAATTTGTCTAGAAGATTCAAGGGCATCTTAGGGACTTCATAGCTAGGGTTTTCTCATTGTAATCTCAGCCCTTGTGGCATATATAAGGACTCCTCAACTTGTGAGAGAGCCTTGTGCCAGTTTTACCTTTTAGACATTGTAATTCCTTTTTAAATTTTATAAAAGTTGGTATTTTGAGAAAATTGTAATGTTTGGTAAGGTTTTCAAGTTTGAAAATAACTTGAAATCAATCATCTGATTTTGCTATTTTTCTTGTACTAATCCTGGACCAAAAGCTATAAGCTCTTACAAGCTTGTTGACACCAAGCTTGTGAAGGGATTGGAGCCTTTGGTTGGGCTGTTTGTTGCTTGTGTTGAAGAAATCAAGTCCTTGAGTTTATACTTTGAAACATCAACCAAGGCAGTCATCATCTCCTTTGTTGAAGTACCTTGGTCTTGTTCTAGTTGTTGAACAAGGTCCAAGGAGCATTGCTGATCCTCCTAGGATGTTGTAGAGGATAGGTATAACCTCTTGTTAAGATTCCTCTAAAAAATCACATGATATTGTCTGATTTATGTTTTGCTATGTGATTTGGTGATTTTGTGTTTGTGCTTTATGTTTTATGGTTGGTATCTGTTAGTTGTCACCTAGTTTAGCTATTTGATCTATAAAATCAGTAGGTTGTTTGTAGAATTAAGAAGTTTCTTTGAAAAAGGGCTTATAAAAGGCTGTTTGGACTGGTTCATAAGGCCTTGTGGCCTTGTGCCCTTGGTTCTTAGGGTTTGGGAGGTCTAAACAAGTCATATTAAACAAGTTTTAGTTATTGGTTAAGTTTCTGAAAGTTTGGAAAAAGGATTTCAAGTTTTACAAAAATCTGATAAAAAGTGTTTTAAAATTGGTTAAATACATCAGACCCAATAACTTCTTTGTTTGTTGGATCTAAGGTCTGAAATCAGGTTTGGGAATAGTTTAGGTGATGAGCTATATGTGCATTATCTGTTTGTTGAATTTGGTGGCTTATTGAAGGTGCTAGAGCTTGTCAAAGTTGGCTGAAGTGGTCATTTGCATCAGCAAAGTGACCACCTCATTTTGTGCTTGCATTTGTGATTCTAGTGTATGTCCTGCTTGTTTATTGCTTGGATCTTGTTTATGTGCTGCTTGTGAGTAGATTTGGCTATTTGGTGTGCTTTGTTGCTGGCTTATAAGCTAACTGGCTTATTAAGCCATTTTTGCCAAAATCTGTCATCAATTGGTCAACTGACCTCTTGATTCACAAGGACTCCTCCTTGAGTTCTTCACAGAAGTTGCTTATAACAAGCTTATAAACCATCCCTGATCATTTGGTGAACTTTGGAGCACTTTGACTTTTGGTCAAATAAGCACAATTTGGCTTATTTTTGAGAACTACTTATTGGTACATGCAACAACTTGGCTTTTGTAATAGAACTCATTTTTCTTAACTTAAAAACAAGTCTAGAAGGTTACTAGTCTTTTGGTTAAGCTTTTGTTAGAAAACTAGCTTATTTGGCCTTTTCAGCCAGCTTATTAGGTCACACAGCTTATTCTACTTGGCTTTTTGTGATTTTCTTGATTGATTATTCTTAGTTAAGCTATTTGTGAGCTTTTGCAACAAACCAGAGCTTCTGAAACAGCCTAGAACTCTAAACCGACTATTTTGTCTTTTAGTGAAATTGTTCTTTGCTTATTTCTGGCTTATTGAGTGTGCTTTTTCAAAATTTCTTTTCACAGATCTCTTAGGCATCTCAAAAGAAGGTTGTGTGTTTAAGCAGAGCTTATGGCATTGGCTTATTGCTTAATGGGCTCATTGGCCTAATAAGAATAAGCTGTTGACCTTTTAAGCTGTGATTAGCTCAGAATCAGCTTTTGGGCCTTTAGACTTTTGTGCTTAGAATTAAATTTTGAGTCAAATAGGGCTTTTTCAGGTCATTTGGGCTTAGTTTGACTTTTTGGGCCCAAAAGCCCGTTAAGGTTGACTGTTTTTGGTTTTAGCCCATTTGGGGACCCATTAGGGGTATTTTGGTAATTTCACTTTCATTTTCTGATTATTTAGGTTAAAATAAACTAGTTTGCAAGTTTTTAGAATTTTTTTATAATTTTTGGATTTTTAATATTATTTTAATATTATTTTATTATTATTTTTCAAATTTCACATTTTTACACTTTTTATATTTTTATTAGGTTAAAAACATTAAAATAGGATTTTTGCAACTCTTAGATTAATATTATCATCATTAGATTAATTTTAAAATTATTTTAAGTTTTAATAGTTTTTAAATCATTTTAAATAGTTTTTCTTACTTTAAAAATTTAACAAAATAGTTTTTAATCTTTTTAGGTCATTTTAGAGGTTTACCAATTGAAAAATCTTTATTTGGGCTTTTTGATAATTAATTTGATTTTTAGGGCTTTAATTAGCATTTAAAAATTAATATTTAATTAATTAAAAGGTTTGAAAAAGTTTTGATCATTGGTAAACTCTTAGTTTAATTAAACTGATTTTTGGTAATTTTTTGGGAATTTTTAGAATTAATTTTTATTTTAGCTATTTTTACGGTTTTAATTTTGTCGTCGTAGTAATTAATTTCACGTCTTCGTCATTCTATTTTCTCATCCCCTTCTCTCAAATATTAATCTCAAATCTTGCCACATCTTAGTCACACACATATACCTCCTTGGGATGTTGATCCCAAACTTAGATCGATTTAGCTTTATGTATACGAGATTAGATCAAGTAATACACGTAGAGAAACCTTTGTATATGTATATGATAATCTAAGTGTTATGCGGAATTAACACTTAAACAAGAACACACAAGATGTAAACAAACTTTCACTTTGATTAATGATAACAAACTTGCTTACAATGAAAGTGTTTAACGTATGAAAACTTATATTGAACAATAACCTAAAGGTCTTCTTTTATAGACATAAGAAGCCTTGTACAAGAGTCTACGTATCAACTATTCTAGGTAAACATAATTATAGAAAATACAATGTTGAACTTATCCTTACTAGAAACAAACTAGAAACAATATACGCGTAGACTAAATCTTTCCATCAGTGCTTGTCTTCAATGTATCAACGCTTGACTTCTTCTTGTCAACGCTTGATCTGTCAGCGTTTGTTTTCTTCCTATCAACGCTTGTTTTACTCTTGTCAGCGCTCAAGTAGACTGGCTATATTTTATTCCCAACAATCGTCCCTAAACTTGATATTTACTCTAATAATCAAGTTTCTGAATAAACATTAAGAACTAGGAGGAATCTTATAAACTTTCTCATATTGGTAATAAATATGTCTGATCAAATCTTTGGCCACGTCACTTGAATAATCAATTTCCAGTTGTGTAGTCTTCATCTTCTCCAAGACTTCCTTGGACATGGAATACTGAGCATCTACAAGAAGATACTCAGCAAACTTTGTAGAACTCAAGTAATATACACCAGCAGCTGAATACAAACGCCATTGAAGACCACTAAGGTCATCTTCAAGATCCTTCCAAATAGCAGGATCTTCATCTCTTGGTCCACACATTCTCTTGAATGTTGACCATAGTTTTATTGCATTGACTGAAGTGGGCGCTTCAGTCTCATACTTGGCCTCTAACAACCTCCATAGGTCTACCAAGTCTTCTCTATCTAAACTTGCAAACAAAGATATAAGAGTGGTAAAAGTGTGAACCTCTTTTCCATACCTGCCAATCGTCCAAAACCCACATTCATCTTCTTCATAGATTATAATAGGGTTTCTGGAATCAAGTGGTAACACTTGTACCATATCTGAAGCTTCCAATGGTGAGAGCTTAAGGCTCCTTCTTATAACAGCTTCACTTGGATTCAATCTATCCATATCTTTGGGAAAATCAAGAGGGACTCCCTTCTTCACAGGTCTAGGAACAATCATTGCCTTCTTAAGCTCCATTTCTTCTACAAGTTCTTCTTTTCTTTCATCAGAAAGAAGTCTTAGAGTGTTTTCTTCCTGCACTTTTACCCAAATGGGATAAGCTTTGAACTCCAACTCTTCAAATGTCAATCCAATCAATTTCTTATAAGTCCACCCTGTTCCATGACATCTGAGTAGCATGTAGTACAACTCCCTTCTATCCCTTCTCAATAATGAGAGAATATTGCTAGCTCTGTGTCTTAGAATTACCTTGCAGTCCTTTTGTACTCTTAGAAGAATCTCCAAACCCCATATCTGGTCTGAAATAGTCAAATGTGGATTCTCCATACACCTATCTTCCCAAGCATGGTACATCTGAACAACTTCTGGCATATCAAAATCAACTTGCAATTTCAACTCATTCAACTTCTCTCTAGCCAACTCATCACCATACTCAAGTCTTTCTGGTTGTTCTATGATTATTACACTTGAGTCTGAACTGGCTTCATCACTTCCTTCTTGTTCTTCTGAAGTGACAACAAAAGGTGATTCACCCACCTTCTTTCTTTCTTGTTCCACAATTTGTGCAGCCAACCTTCTATCAAACTCAATCTGTGCTGCATTCTTTGGAACATCTACTTCTACCATAATACCCTTACCCTTATCTAATGGATCCAAGATGGGTAAGGAAGATGGTAATACCTGCTCAGAAACTTCTTTGATGATGGATGATGATTGGAATACATCAACCTCATCTGCAGGTCTGTCAATGCTCAATTTTGCTTTGTCAGCGCCCAATTTACCCATGTCAGCGTTCAAATCTTGTTTGTCAACGCCCAAGTTACATGTCTCAGCGCCTCTTGTAATTTCCTCCAATATAGCTGTAAAAGACACATTTAAGTTTGTAGGAGTGACTAGAGACGTATCAAAACCTGGTTGTTTCTTCAAACTAGTTAGGGCCTCAACAACACCCAAAGATTCACCATCATGTGAGCCCTTATCACTCACATTTATCTGTTCATCATCCCCTTTGGAAGATTACTCCATCCCACGCCTGGTGCTAGCAGTCTCCAAAATAACAATCCTTTCCCTCAATTGCTTGAGTTCAAGGCCTTGTGTACTGACAACTTGTACCAAGTCTGCATTTTCCTTTTGCAAGCTAATGCAGACTGCCGTCAATTCCATCAATGTCATTGGTTCCAATCTGCCCTCCTTTAAAATGGGTATTTGACCTTCCAAGTCAGATTCATTGGGCATGGATGAGGTCTTAATGATGGTAGGACTGTCTTGGCCAGCTTCTAAGCCAGAACCAATAGTCCCAGCCTCATCCATAGCACCAACCACACTTGTGGTGGTGGTTCTCTCTGCTACATGGCTAGGACCACTAGAGGAGAACACTCCAGTAGTCCTTTGGCGTTTTTGCAACCTATATTGTGTTGGGGGAGAAGATGATGTGGACTGGGTGGATGTGGGTTGGTTAAGGGGTGTTTGGGTCTGTGAAGGATTGGTGTCAACGTTTGGAATAGGCATGTCAACGCCAACATTTAATGTGTCAGCTTCGAAGGGTTCTTGGTCAATTTGCATGTGGTGTGGTGAAGGTAAAGGTTCAGGTATTGGGTCAAGTTGGGGTTGTGGGTCTGGTTGGGGTTGTGCTGCTTTAATGACAACAATCATAGCTGGGGTTAGGGGTAAGCCACGATGTGGGGGTGAGTTAATCTTTATAAAAATTGCTTTCTTTTGCACAAGGATCTCATAAAAATCATCATGATCCCTTGTGCAGTAACTTTGGACATCAAAAACCATTTGTAAAAATTTGGGATAAGCTAAAGTCATTTTGTTCCCTTTATTTTTACACATGCCCTGAAAAATCATTTTGGAATAATTAAACTTTTGCCCAGTAGCAATGCACACAATAGCACTAGCAATAGATCTATTGATCTCATTGTGTGCAGTATAGTTAGGACTTAAACATTGCACGAGGACATGTATTAGGTACTTCCAGGCTGGGGGAAACTACTGTTTATGATATTTATTTAAAGTTCCCTCATCAGGAAAAGGATAATCCAAAGCCCTTAGTCGTTGTTCTATTTCATTAATGAGGAGGGTGGTTATACCATCTGCATAATCAAGATGCAAAGCTTGGCGAACCAAAGCTTCAGTAACCACCCATGTGCGCCCATGAACAATAGATGATAATGTAGTCACTCTATTAACTGTTGAGGAACTAACATTGTTCCAAAACTGTTTAATATGTGTGACAGGAACGAGTGGAGCATGAGAAAGAGCATACCTAATTGGGGATGCATTCAAATACGCCACCATTTGTGTGTATTGGGGAAACAGAGTGTCATCAACTTCCAGATATGCTATCATGTTGTGTTGACTCCTGAATCCCAATTCCAAATCACTTGGTTTAAATTTTGGTACCATTGTTGAAAGCTGTTTGAAAGATTGATAAAGATGAAGTATAGGAGAAAAGATTGTTAGACAAGAATGATAGGTACCCTGTTTAAAATAGGAGCCAAATATATAGGAGAGAAATATGCATGTGATTGGTCAAAAATTAGGCAACTATTTTCAAAATACAATCATGAAAATATTGAAAAGAAATAAGTTTATCTCATGCATTAAATGAAAGTTATCTACTCCCAAAATTACGGCCCAAAAATATGTCAAAAAGTAACAACTGGGTAGGTCCCATTGAGTGTCAACGGTAAAAAATAACCCATCAACGCCCAACGGCTATATTCTTGTCAACGTTTGCCAAAGCCATGTCAGCGTCTAAACTGGTCACAACAACGCTTGGAAAAATACTTGTCAGCGTCCAAAAATAAAAATTTATAAAAATGAAAAATGACCTTTGATAGGTGTGTAAACACCCATCCTTTTTACCACTTAATTACAATAATAACCGAGCCAAAACGTGTATTTTATGTCATTTATGTCAGAATTATGCGTGGTTTGTGTTTTTGTTGTGATTTAGGACGAAAAGGTGAAAAGTGGAGAAAACACGGGCATTCACGAGCTTTTATCGAAGAAAAAGACGAAAGACGAAGTCAAGAAATCAAGAGTGCAAAAAGAACGGAAGTCCAAGACCAATTCTGAAGATTTATCGAAGAAAAAGTCAAAAGACGGAAGTTTACTAAAAGCCGAAGAACTCAAGTCTAATTTATTGAAGAATTACAAGACGAGTTTGAAGAAATCCCGAGACAAAGTCATTAAAGTCAAAAGATTAAGAAGATTAAGGACTTAATGACGCAATTAAAGAAAGAAGAAAGAGGGGAGGAAGCTTCCTAAATTTCCTTATATATAGTTTTCATTTTCATTCCATTTGTGTTGTTGGGTGGCTTGACAAACCACCTCTTCCACCATTTTTCATTTACTTGCACCTTATTTCTTGCACTTTAATTTTCCTTGTATCGCACCTTTTAATTCCTTTTAATTCCATGTAAGTTTTATTTAATTGTTGTTGAATCTTTACTTTTCTTGTTTAATCTCTCATCTACCTTTCTTATTTGTGTTTAATCTTATGTTATGTTCATGTTATTGAGTTTCATAGTTTTGATTAAGTGGGTTTTGATCATTTTGATTATGATTGTTAGTGTTATTGATTTGGTATGATTGGTATTGATTAGTAGTTCATTTGTGGTTAGTTTGATTTAATCTTTTGGTTAATCTTGATTGATTTTGTTTAGATTCGTGTTCTATTTCATTCCCTGTTCTTCGCTACTGTTTATGTGCCCAGATTCTGGATCAAAGCCATTTGTTCCGAATCAATCTTTTCAGCAGTTTATTCCAGATCAAGCCTTTTCATCCGGAATACTTGTTATTCCGGATCAAGCCTCTTTATTCGGAATACTTGTTATTCCGGATCAAGCTCTTCATTCGGAATACTTGTTATTCCGGATCAAGCTCTTCATTCAGAATACTTGTTATTCCGGATCAAGCTCTTCATTCGGAATACTTGTTATTCCGGATCAAGCTCTTCATTCGGAATACTTGTTATTACGGATCAAGCTCTTCATTCGGAATACTTGATTATTCCGGATCAAGCCTCTTCATTCGGAATACTTGTTATTCCGGATCAAGTCTTTCATCCGTAATAGTATTCCGAATCAAGGTCCTTATTTCGAATCAACCTCTTTTCCCTTTTTTTTCCGGATCAAGAACTTTATTCCGGATCAACTGGTTTATTCCGGATAAGTGACATATTCCGGATGAGCTTTGTTATTCTGGATGAAGGTGATATTCCGGATGAGTTTTTCAGTTTTTTGTAGTTTTATATTTTTAATTCTTAAGCTTTACTTTTCCCGACTTTTTCCTTATTTGCATTTTTACCTGCCTTCCTTTTAGTTTAAGTTTAAGTTCGTGTCATTTACTTTATTTCACTTTTAATTTCTCGTCATTTACTTTTCGTCAAGTTTTAATCTTTCATTATTTCTTTTTACCGTCTTTATTTTTTTTTATTTTTATTTGTTTCAAGTCTTTATTTTTAATTAGTGTAGACAACGACAACCATTCTATTTCTTTTCCACCAAGAACAACTGAGTCACACTTTGAACCTGAAATCAATTCGAAGAGATACCGAGAAACGAATTTTTCAACCAAGCAAAATCTCTACATTAGAATGGTGCCGCTGCCGGCTCTTTTCGTGAAGATTAACGGTTTTTTGTGAGAGACGCGTTGGCTTTTGGGATCCGTTCACTCGTGAACGTTATTTTTCGTGTCAAAAATTTTCAAAAGTCCCAAAAACATTTGAAAAATCATAAACAACATTTCTTTTTCAAAGTTTTGCACCAAAAATATTCTTCTTGCTTATCTATTTTTCTTTATGGATTCTTATGTCCGTTGCTTCGGGTGTGGGAGACGACTATACGGGAACGATTCATGTCAATGGTGTACATGTGAGCGGTGCGGAAACGATATCGACTATACACAATTCGGATTTTGTCCATGGTGCAACTCGACTAATTCGTCCTTTTCAAATCCACCTCTTGTCCCCCCGTGCATCTATTGTGGAATCGATTCTCATTGGCATGTTTCGTGTCCGGTTCGATACCCGTATGGTCACGGGCAAGAACCAGATTACAATTATGACACTAGAAATAGCTATCCACAAAACTCACCAGGTTTTTCTCCATACACGTGGTGCTATATTTGTGGGGGCCCTCACGATGCTTCTTCTTGTGATCCGTCGAAGGTCTTTGATAAAGTTCCATGCTATCATCCCAGTGTCTATAACTTTGAGCCCCCACATCACACCCTCAATCATCAATCCTCTCAGCAAATTAGTCTTGACCAACAACTCACTTCTTTGAACCATGTTCTAGAAAGTTTAGCTCAAATCCGAGCTGACTTGCATTAGGAAAGGAAACCTTTGCTTGATGTGGACGAAACCTTGAAAACAACCAACACCTTTTTTAGCCAATTTGTTCGTTTTCCCTTCTTTTCTACACCAAAATGTTTAATTACAGCGTGGGATAGAATTGGTTTAATTGAACATACCCGGGGAGATGAACAACAAAAATTGCTTCATGAGCTTCTTAAAGATGTGGAGGTTATCAAGGAAGAGTTATCCGACTATGTCACTCCTAATTGGAATGGTCTCGTCTATTATGATGATGATGACGACGATGATGTCTACGCTCTCGACCCATCTACTGAAGTTGCTGCTCCTACTCTCGATATTCCTAATGCGTCTAAGGATGATGATTCATTGAGTGAGATTAGTGATTTTGGTCCCGATAAATTATTTGATGATGAGGTTTGTGACATACCGACTGCTATGGAGACTGAGGACGACGTTGCTCTTACGAAAGAGGTCGATCCTAATGATCACGATTTTTCTCCTCGCTATGAGAATTTCACTTTTAAAATTTCTCAATCTCCACCGGGAGATGCGGGCAATGACGATTTATTCTCTCCGGCTTACGAGAAGTTCACCGATGAACTTGCTCTTGAAGATGAGGTGGAAGACGTGATTCTCCGCGTCAGATTACGGAAAGTGCATCTGCTTATTGCTTAAATCGAAGAGTTGACTTCTCCTACTCTTTCCGAGTCTTTACCTCTATCTATTCCTCCCGTTGAAGATAATGACCCATTGCTAGAGGAAATCAACATTCACTCAATACCTCCGGGTATTGAGGATGATGATACGGAGGGGGATATCCTTTTTGATACCTTGCTTCTTGATGACATTGCCCCAAGACCCCCTCCCAAGCACCTTTCATCCACTCCTTTAGAACCCATCGTCGAGGATGAGTGCTTTGACCCGGGAGGTGACATTGATTATTTTATAATTGATAACTTTACGGCTTTGCCGATTGGCCAACATCCATTGTCTTTGGAGGATGACAATGTGATTACTTTAACCACCCTACCTCCCGAGGATCATGATTTCACATACTTTTTGTATATTGATCGTACTTTTCTCCCATTTAAGACCTATCCTCCCGCCTCTCCTTCATTAATATCCTCCAGGAACGAGGACAAGGTCTTTGATCCTGGTATTACATTCGAGGCTTCCCCATGGACCATTTAATTCGGGGACGAGTCAGGCTCGTGACTCGGTTAATATAAACAAGCGCTTTTTGGGAGGCAACCCAATTAATTATCTATCTTTACCTGTTTTCACCATAAGTGTATGGGGGAGCCCCGTGGTGTTTCTTGTTTTCTTTCCTATCATGTGCAGGGATTAGAGCTTCAAAGACACACTCTTGATGACTTTTGACGACCCGTGATTCCGTGTTTCCGTCTTCCCGGTTCTATCCTAAACTCTTTTCGATTCACTATTTTATATTTCTCAATATTAAAATAGTAATCTCTTTAGTTTTCTCTTCCTTAGCGAGATTTAAACAACGTGCACAATGTCCTAAGTGTAGGGGAGTTTACTCCCACATGCTTAAACATTGAGGACAATGTTTATATTAAGTGTAGGGGAGACTTCTATCGAAGTTAAGTGGTCTTTTCCTTGTATTTGTCCTCATTTTAACCGGAAAATCTATTTTTTGACATTTTTCAAAATTTTTGATCTATTTTGGCCTATTAGTTTTTCCTTTGTATAGTTATTTTCTTTCTTTGCTAGAATAAATCTTTAATAAAGTTATTTTAATTTTCAAACGTTGTGAATCTTTTGACTCAACCCGAGTTTACTTATCTAAGTTTACTCTAGCTAGTATCCTTAACGTGTTTAAGTCAAGTTTTGCTAGGCTTTTATATAGGGAGCTATAAAACGCGAAAGTCTTAACTCTCACGGGTTAAGAACAAGAACTTTTCGCAAGTTCCTATAATTGATCCTAGAGAGTCGTTTATCAAGGGAACTTTAAAATGCGATTTCTAAACTTGAAAGAGTCTAAGAATTTGCAAGATCCTATAGGCGACTCGAAAACCCAAAACTTTGATTTAATAGGCTAAGCATCCACGAGTCTCATTCCTTGAGATTTTAAACTGTGGAGAACGAGAGATGATAGAGTCAATTATAAGTTTGGTATTCTTTCGTGAATTTATGTGAGTTAATTATAAGCCTATTCTCCCATCGCCTGCTAATAAATTTATCTGCAATAAATAAGGTTGTAAGATTTGAAAAGTTACTTAGCTTCTAGCCCAAGATCGTTTAAAAGTTGCTCGGTATGGATTAGAGTTCATAGCCAAGGCATAACTTATTGAAGCGGGATGCGAAGATTGGCGAGTCCAAAAAGGTCCTAACAAGGCATGAGGGCTATATTTTGTTGCTAAAGATCCCAAGTGATGTGAAGAATCATTTATTGAAAATCTATATGAAGGATCGAGACACACGACGAAAAGCAAATACTCCCAAAAGATCATGGAGAAGTCTATCCGAAAAGACCCTATCAAGGTATGAGGATAAATAGATCCAAGTCCAAAAAGGAGGCAGATCGTTGTATATCAAAGTCCAAAATAAATATTGGAGAAAAATGAAGAAGTCGTGGTCCAAAGATGAAGAATCTCTCAAAACTTCAAGTGAATTCCTATGATGAAGAGAAGACCATTATTTCATGAACGTCTCTCAAGATTTAAAGTATGAAGTCGCTGCCAAATATCGGTCCGAGAAAGGTCTCAAATCGCGAAGCGAGTTATGCCAAGGTATCAACTTTATGAGGTCCCGAGAAGCAGTTTTAAAAGATTTTGTCCTTTAGCTAACTATTGATTAAATCGTCCCACTTTATTTTCAGGCTAATAAACTATCGAAATAAGTCAACAATGCATCCTCGTGATCATTCAAGACAACAATAAAATATAAGAGATACACCTAGGAATAAGGGAGTCTAAGTGAATAATTGGCCCACATGAGTTTGTGTTAGTTTGCTAACTTATAATAACAATGATCTCGTTTTTAAGCTTGGTTTGGAGAAAGTGAAAACTTGAGGATGATGATCATTCATGACATTTTCAAAACCCTAAGGTATGTTTTTGATTTCTTTCTTACTTTGAATGTTTATAATTTTCTATCTCTTTGATAAAGGCCAACGTGGATTGATTATGATGAAAAATGTAATCGTGCTTTGTAACTAATGCATTGCATGAGGACATTGCAATGGTCAAGTGTAGGCGATTTGATAGGTGTGTAAACACCCATCCTTTTTACCACTTAATTACAATAATAACCGAGCCAAAACGTGTATTTTATGTCATTTATGTCGGAATTATGCGTGGTTTGTGTTTTTGTTGTGATTTAGGACGAAAAGGTGAAAAGTGGAGAAAACACTGGCATTCACGGGCTTTTATCGAAGAAAAAGACGAAAGACAAAGTCAAGAAATCAAGAGTGCAAAAAGAACGGAAGTCCAAGACCAATTCTGAAGATTTATTGAAGAAAAAGTCAAAAGACGGAAGTTTACTAAAAGCCGAAGAACTCAAGTCTAATTTATTGAAGAATTACAAGACGAGTTTGAAGAAATCCTGAGACAAAGTCATTAAAGTCAAAAGATTAAGAAGATTAAGGACTTAATGACGCAATTAAAGAAAGAAGAAAGAGGGGAGGAAGCTTCCTAAATCTCCCTATATATAGTTTTCATTTTCATTCCATTTGTTGTTGTTGGGTGGCTTGACAAACCACCTCTTCCACCATTTTTCATTTACTTGCACCTTATTTCTTGCACTTTAATTTTCCTTGTATCGCACCTTTTAATTCCTTTTAATTCCAAGTAAGTTTTATTTAATTGTTGTTGAATCTTTACTTTTCTTGTTTAATCTCTCATCTACCTTTCTTATTTGTGTTTAATCTTATGTTATGTTCATGTTATTAAGTTTCATAGTTTTGATTAAGTGGGTTTTGATCATTTTGATTAGGATTATTAGTGTTATTGATTTGGTTTGATTGGTATTGATTAGTAGTTCATTTGTGGTTAGTTTGATTTAATCTTTTGGTTAATCTTGATTGATTTTGTTTAGATTCGTGTTCTATTTCATTCCCTGTTCTTCGCTACTGTTTATGTGCCCAGATTCCGGATCAAAGCCATTTGTTCCGAATCAATCTTTTCAGCAGTTTATTCCGGATCAAGCCTCTTCATCCGGAATACTTGTTATTCCGGATCAAGCCTCTTCATTCGGAATACTTGTTATTCCGGATCAAGCTCTTCATTCGGAATACTTGTTATTCCGGATCAAGCTATTCATTCGGAATACTTGTTATTCCGGATCAAGCTCTTCATTCGGATTACTTGTTATTCCGGATCAAGCTCTTCATTCAGAATACTTGTTATTCCGGATCAAGCTCTTCATTCGGAATACTTGATTATTCCGGATCAAGCCTCTTCATTCGGAATACTTGTTATTCCGGATCAAGTCTTTCATCCGGAATAGTATTCTAGATCAAGGTCCTTATTCCGAATCAACCTCTTTTCCCTTTTTTATTCCGGATCAAGAACTTTATTCCGGATCAACTTGTTTATTTCGGATAAGTGACATATTCCGGATGAGCTTTGTTATTCCTGATGAGGGTGATATTCCAGATGAGTTTTTCAGTTTTTTGTAGTTTTATATTTTTAATTCTTAAGCTTTACTTTTCCCGCCCTTTTCCTTATTTGCATTTTTACCTGCCTTCCATTTAGTTTAAGTTTAAGTTCGTGTCATTTACTTTATTTCCCTTTTAATTTCTCGTCATTTACTTTTCGTCAATTTTTAATCTTTCATTATTTCTTTTTACCGTCTTTATTTTATTTTATTTTTATTTGTTTCAAGTCTTTATTTTTAATTAGTGTAGACAACGACAACCATTCTATTTCTTTTCCACCAAGAACAACTGAGTCGCACTTTGAACCTGAAATCAATTCGAAGAGATACCGAGAAACGAATTTTTCAACCAAGTAAGATCACTACATTAACCTTAACAAAGTAATTTATCCTAGAGAAGATAACCTATAAGTTGATAATTATTATAGGGCGGCTAGCACTGTCCAATTATGCACACTTGCTTATGCAAGATAGACATAACAGTCCTCTAGTGTCCCTTGCTAACCAGAACTCTTAATAACTAAGTTACCTCACAAAATTCCTTGTTACTCCCAGGTAAAACCCATGATAAAATCATTCCCAAGTCTCCCAACAGACCACAACCAATTCTAGGCCAAAAATGTCTTGGCAGCATGCATAGTATATCAACTTTGCATGCTACAGTGCCTCATGATTTAGTAAAACTAACTCATACTCACCTGTGGACACAATCTAGAATTGTGATAAGAGTATCATAAGGATATCCAAAAGTCCTAAAGGTTCCTAAAACCTCCCCTTAAACTGTGATACATATGTTGCCAAAAATATGCATGAACATAAATTTTTTTTATGTCAAGATAGGAATAGAAAATTCCAAACATCATCCATAAATAAAAACATGCTCAAATGCTTCTCCAATGATCCATAAGCAACTATGTATCCAATGGTATAATGCTAACACCACCTGCACATTTAGATTGAAAACCACAAAACTAACATTGTTGCTGACAACGCCCCGATAACACTTGTCAGCGTTAAAGAAAGCTTTGTCAGCTTTAGACAAATATATTGCTGACAACGACACAATAACACTTATCAGCGTTAAAGCAACCTTTGTCAGTGTTAGAAAAATATAGTGGAAAATCTAAATTCTCAAAAAGACCAATAACAATGCATTATCCTGTACATACCTTTACAAAAAGACTCCAAAACACATATTATGTGAGATTGATCATTCCAATACTTGTTACCAAGTATTGAAACCTTCCAGCATCAAAATGTTTAGTTAGTAAATCTGACATATTTTCTTCTGTGTCAACCCTATCTGGTTGTATTAAACCCTTTTCAAAACAATCTCTTATAAAATGGTGTCTAATTTCTATGTGTTTAGTTTTAGAATGATACACAAGATTCTTAATAATGCATAAAGTGCTGTTATTGTCAACAAATATCTTGGTATGCATGAATTTATACCCATAATCCAACAGCTGGTTCTGAATCCATAAAACTTGTCCACAACAAGCAGCTGCAGCAACGTACTCTGCTTTAGTTGTAGAAATAGCCACCATTGTTTGTTTCTTGCATTGCCAAGATATCAACCTGCTCCCAAGAAACTGACATCCACCAGTTGTGGATTTTCTATCAAACTTATCACCTCCATAGTCACTGTCTGAATATGCAATCCGCTCCAATGGTGAATCCTTTGGGTACCACAAGCCAAGACTAGGATAACATGCATGTCAGCGCTAGATTTGCCTTTTTCAGCGCCTGAAGGACCATGCATGTTGTTAACTGGTGGTACTTGGGGACCACCATTATCCTTTCCAGCAGCAGCAGCAGCAACAAAAGCATCTGTCCATATGGGAATTGTGACATACTCTAGTATAGGAGAAGACTTTTCTGCTTGTGATCCAACCTCTTCATTAATCTGTGTACCTGAAACATCAACAACTTGTTCTTCCACAACATTTGAAGTTACCTTCACAATGTCTGGATTAGTAACAGGCATATAATTTAAAGTTCTAGATAGAGGTTCCAAGTCAAACAACCAATTTGGACCACTTTCAGGATCACTAGTGTAGAAACTAGAAGGAGGGGTTGAATAGTTTCTTATATTTACTTGTTAAAATGTGGTTTCCAAAAATCCTTTTTCAAAAACTTAGGCTTGAGGAAATATGT
The DNA here is from genome assembly GCA_025667525.1 of Glebionis coronaria. NCBI lineage: Eukaryota > Viridiplantae > Streptophyta > Magnoliopsida > Asterales > Asteraceae > Glebionis > Glebionis coronaria. The sequence goes on along the minus strand of CM046875.1, from coordinate 470,199,014 downwards.
GAAATCTTCTTATGCACAATATGAACAATGATAGTGTAGTTAAGCTAATACTAACAAAAGTATATGCACAAAGAATAAAGAATGATAATGTAAATAAGCTAATACTAACAAATGTATATGCATAAAGAATAAAGAATGTAAAGAGTTAAGGGTAAAGAAAGATCAAACCGAACACCAAGGATTTATAGTGGTTCGGCAAAGAAGCTCACTCCTCGTTCCTACTCCACTCCTCGAGTACTCCTTACTCGAGAGTTCACTACACAACAAGCTCCTTATGGTGGAGAAAACCGTACATGTCGCTTAACCAATTTCTGACTCTAAGCTAAAAGTCGAGCCCTAATCGTAGCTAGGACCAATCTACACAACTATACTTAGTACATACACAACTTCCAAATAGACACAACTACTTGGATCTTCACAACTATGACACAACTACAAATGTATAAAATTAGATCTTCAATGGATCATTGGTGGTGGACTCAACACTTCACAAGGATAGTGTTCTTCTCTTTGCACTTGGAGAGGAAGAGATCGAAGAACAAGATTCACTTCTTAAACAAGTAATAATCAAAGATTTAAGTGATTAAAGAAGGGGTTTGAATCTGGAAATAAATGTGAAAAAGAGGTGAGTTGAAAAGCTGAGAATGGTCCACTATTTATAGCACAAGAAGGCCAACGGCTATATCTGCCCGCGGTACCTTATCTTAGCCCGCGGTTCCTTATCGATAAGGAACCGCCTAGGTGCTAAGGTACCGCCGGACTAGACTCCGCTCCCTTTTTGTCTTTTAGTGGTGGAGGTCATATCTGGCTTAAAAAATATCCTGATAGAATATTCTTAACCAAATAAGAATATGTCATTTTTAAATTTTCAAATAATTAATTTAATAAAACATTTTCTTAAAAAGAAAGTTTAATAAAAACTTGTCACACTTAATAAAAAGTGAGTTTTAAGAAAGGATTAAATCACTTGATCACTTGATTAAGGTTAGTACTTGTTTATCCATACCTTAAGTAAAAATGGGTAAAATGAAAAATACATGAACTCAAGAATTCGTTTTTCGTTGTTTCGTAAATGCTTGTTTTACATATTGTCGTAATCAAAACAAAGAGAGACCGAAAAATGCAAGTAACGTTTTTAGACATTATTGCATTAACAATCTACCCCTTTTTGATTCCGACAATACATAAACTCTATCACACAAAAAACAAGATTTTCGAAGACGAGTTTATTCATTTCTCCCCCTTTGTCGAAGCAAAAAGGTTGCACAAGTCGGTGTTGAAGAAACGAACTTTAGCAAAGACTCCCCCTTGGTGCTTACTCCCCCTAGCTTGGGGCACCGAGGAATCGAGATATGGTGACAAGCTACATAGAAGGGTTAGTTGAACAAAAGAAACAACCCACAATATATAGCAATAGGTCACATAAAAAATAAAAGAGAAGAAAACACAAAGACAAAGATCCAAGATAGGTTACTAAAAGATCATCATACAAAGAAGTATGGAAAAAGAAACAAGCCAAAAGAATAAATCTAATCCTAGTTATTCTAGAATTCTAAGATTTGCTTGAAGTTGGTATCTTGTGGATAAGCAACCAATGCTTATATGAAAGACAATGTAATGGCGGAGGGTGGTGGTGGCTTGTTGGAGATCTCATAATCATAGTGAAGAGGAGGTTTGATTAAGAGACTCTTGATGTAGCTCAACTCCTCATAGATGTGTGCCATAGCAAGATGTTGATATTGACAACATTGACAATATGTTCCATGGTGCATGACATTATCATGAGAAGGAGGAAGAACACTAAAGGGTGGTGGTGGAAGAAAAGAAGTTCCACAATCAACATTCTTGGTAGGAGAAATGTGATTAAGAGTGTTCTTGGGTGGGTATGGATTGTAATGGTTTTTGGGTGAGTTGGGATTGAAAGCAATTGGAGAAAATGGAGGAGATTCAAGGCTTTCATTGGGAGAATAATACATTTTGGATGTGAAGTAATGCAAAATGCTTATGGTTTAAATAGGGAAGGCTTAGGGTATTTTTTGGGGTGGTCAAAGGGTTTGAAACAAAGATTCTCAAAAATGTTGGAGAAAATCTGGAGTTTCAGACAAAAACCCGAAAAAGGAAGCCACTGTAGGCGGTTCCTTAGCTAGGCTGGCGGTACCTTATCAATAAGGTACCGCGGTTCACATATGGAACCGCCTGCAGAGGCAGTGTTTGGTGTTTGGAGGAAGATTTTTCAGCAAATCTTATTTTTCTAGTCTAACTTATCATAGGGATATGCTTAAAAGCAAAGATAGACAAAGAAAACATATGCAAACTTACCAAATAGATATTTGACCAAAATACATGGATTAAAAAATCGATGTAGGAGGTGTGTAAGACAAGACCTTAAGTCATGACACAATGATCCTCCATGATTCTATCTTGTTCTTGCTATATTTGAGAGAATCATACATATGAATCATGTAAGCTCTAGATTAATAGCGAGAATCTATGAAAAATCGTTTTTAGATTGAATTAACAATGTCAAATGAATTTCTCAACCATTTTCGAAAGAGACTTTGATAATTTTGAAAAGGAGAAGAGAAAGTTTTTCAAAAAGAGTTTAGAAGACTCAATGACTCAAAGTGGTAAAAGAAAACACACAAGAAGAAAGGAAATTAAGGAAGATGTTCCATTAATCCTAGACCTAGACTCAAGTAATTAAAAGGTTCCCTCTTAAGTGGCTTAGTGAAGATATCGGCTAAGTTGTCCTCGGAGGGCACCTTTTCAATAGAAATGTTCCCCTTTTGAACATTATCCCTAAGGAAATGGTGTCTAATTTCTATGTGTTTGGTTCGCGAATGTTGCACGGGATTCTTGCTTAGGTCTATAGCGCCTTTATTATCGCACATGATGGGAACATTATTAAGCGAAATCCCGTAATCAACAAGCCCTTGCTTCATCCATAGAGCTTGTTGGCATGCTTTTCCGGCACTCACATACTCGGCTTCCGTGGTGGATATATCAAGAGCAGTTTGTTTCTTAGAGAACCAAGAAGTTAAACAATAACCCATGAAGGTACAAACTCCACTAGTGCTTTTCCGGTCCACATAGTCTCCCGCATGATCCGAGTCCGCGTAGACAATGGTTTCTACGCCAGTCCCTTTAGGATACCATAATCCTAAATGTATAGTGCCTTTAATGTATCGGAAGATACGCTTGACCGCTTCAAGGTGAGAGGTTTTGGGAGCCTCTTGGAAACGAGCACAAAGGCAAACACTAAACATGATATCTGGTCGACTTGCCGTTAGGTACAACAAACTACCAATTATACCTCTATATTTGGTGTTGTCTACCGAGTCACAATCATCATCTACGGTGAGTTTAGTATCCGAGGCCATAGGGGTCTTCATTGGTCTAGATTCTTCTAATCCAAATTTCTTTAGCATTTCTTTAGCGTACTTAGATTGACTAAAGAAAATACCATCGTCCATTTTTTTAATTTGGAGTCCTAAGAAGAAGTTAAGTTCTCCCATCATACTCATTTCAAACTCATCATGCATGATTTTGGCAAAGTCATCACACAATTCTTGATAAGTTGAGCCAAATATAATGTCATCAACATATATTTATACGATTATGAGGTGAGGACCTTTCTTCTTTGTAAAGAGTGTATTGTCTACCATTCCCATGGTATACTCATGTTTAACAAGAAACGCTTTAAGTCGATCATACCAAGCTTTGGGTGGTTGTTTGAGTCCATAAAGTGCTTTCTTAAGCTTGTAAACATGGTCCGGTTTCTCATAATCAATGAAGCCGGGAGGTTGAGCCACATATACCTCCTCATTGATCAAACCGTTAAGAAATGCACTCTTTTCATCCATTTGTTGAAGCTTAAAATCTAAGGCACAAGCATAGGCTAAAAGGATTCTAATTGATTTTAATCTAGCTACCGGTGCATATGTCTCGTCATAATCAATCCCTTCGTGTTGATTATAGCCTTGAGCTACAAGTCTAGCCTTGTTACGAGACACAACACCATTCTCATCTAACTTATTCCTATATACCCATTTGGTTCTTATAATGGTAGAACTTCTAGGTGGAGGAACAAGTTCCCAAACATCATTGGCAACTAATTGATTCAATTCTTCTTGCATCGCAATGACCCAACTCTCATCCGTCAAAGCTTCTTTAACATTCTTTGGTTCAATCAAAGAGACAAATCAAAAGAAGTTGCTTTGGTTTTGGACTTGAGATCTTAGGGTCCTTTGATTTAAGTCACAATGACATTATTGAGAGTATGATCCCTAGACTCCTTAATGTTTACTTCCTTTTCAACACTAAGGTCTTCAACTCCTATTTTTCTAACCTCTTTGGCTTTAACTACTTCTAATTCATCCAAGTCATCATCAACCAATGGTGGTGTCTTGGGTGACGGAGGGGTTTCATCAAAGGTTACGTTGAGTGATTCTTCAATAACCCCCGAGGTTCTATTTAGGACTATGTAGGCTTTGCTAGTTTGGGAATAACCTAAAAGGATACCTTCGTAAGACTTTGGGTCGAACTTGGTAAGGTAGTCTTCGGTGTTGAGGATAAAGCACTTGCTTCCAAACACCCTAAAGTATTCCAATGAGGGTTTCTTACCTTTAAGAATCTCATAGAGGGTCTTACCTAAGAAAGGACGAATAAGAATTCGGTTGAGAATATAAGTCGATGTGTCCACGGCATTGCACCATAACTTTTGAGGCAAATATTGCTCGTTTAACATCGTCCTACTCATCTCTTGGAGAGTCCTATTCTTCCTTTCAACTACCCCATTTGATTGTGGAGTGCGAGGAGCCGAGAAGTTATGGGTAATACCATGAGCTTCACAAAAGGCACCTAATTGCACTTCATTATCAAATTCCCTACCATGATCCGTCCTAATAGAAACAATTGAACATCCTAGTTGATTTTGAATTCTTCGACTAAAGATTTCTAAGTGATCGAAAACTTCATTCTTAGATGCCAAAAATCTAGTCCAAGTGAATCTAGAATAGTCATCAACTATAACTAGGGTATAAAGGTTACCTCCATAACTCCGTATGGCGGAAGGTCCAAAAAGATCCATATGTAGGAGCTCTAAGCACTGAGAGGTCAAAACCAAATTCTTGGCTTTGTGACTTGAGTGAACTTGCTTACCAACTTTGCAAGCATCACAAAAGTGACTATCAAACTTAATCTTGGGGAGGTGTCTTACCAACTCCTTAGAGACTAAAGATTGAATTAAACGCATATTAGCGTGACCTAATCTCCTATGCCAAAGAGTAGATCTATCATCTATAGTCGCAAGACATATGTTGTCTTTTGACTTCTTATTAACCTTCATAACATAAAGCCCATGCTTTCTAATACCTTTTCCAATGACTTTTCCATCTTTTACGATTTCACTGTCATGTTCCGAAAAGATGACCTTACACTTATTATGGTTATGGAGTTAAGAGAAACCGTACCTTTGCCAATGATATTACCACGTAGACTACTAGCGAATGTGATGTTACCTCCATCATATGCTTTGTAATGCGAGAACAAACTTCGATTACCCGTCATGTGTTTAGAACATCCACTATCCTTAATCCACTCGTCGGGCTCCAAATCAATTCCCAAGCATATCTAGGTAACAACACACAAGATCAAACATTTGGTCCTCAATATCTCATGGGTCCAAAATTGTTAGTTCCAAACATCCCTTGCATTTGGTTGGGATGCATGAATGAAGGAGGGGTTCCCCATGGAGAACAAAATGGAGGAGGATAGTAATTCATGTAACCATTTTGTTGTTCATTATTTCTCCTAGGTGTATTTGATCTAGGTTTATAGTTATGATTATTCCTTCTAGGTGTTGGAGTTTTACTTCTAGATCGTGAATTGTTTTGATTATCTCTTCTAGGCGTTGTCGTTCTACTTCTAGGCTTAGACTCATTCCGTATTCTAGGTGGAGTAGAAGATGGTCTTAATAAACTTCTATTTCCCATGAGAGGTCTACTTAATGGCTTGTAGAACTTATCAATAGCATTGTCGTCAAGTATGGGTAATTTTACTTTATTAACAGTAAGATGCTTTGGTTTTTCATCTAACTTAGACTTTTCAGAAAGTTCAGGATTTTCACCAAAATCAACCTCTGGCCGCGGTACCTTATCTATGGCGGCGGTTCCATAGTGATAAGGAACCGCGTCATATAATTTGGAACCGCGTACAGTGGGCGTTTTTTGTGAAAACCTGACTTGTTTTGGTTTACTAGTTGAGGCTTCATTTGGGTTAAAACCTAGACCAAGTCTTTCCTTAGAATGAACTTGTTTGTTTAACATATCATCAAGAGCACTAGTACCTTTCATGAACTTTTCCAATTTAATGGAGGTGCTCTTGAGATCCTCATTCTCTAATCTAAGTTTCTCACAACTTAAGCAACCTAAATCTACTTCTTTATTTTTCTCAAGTATTGCCAATTTCTCCCTAAGTTCATTGATCTCATTTTCAAGCTTAGTTTTGGTTGATTTTAAGGTTTTATTCTTTTCTATGAATTTAAGACTAAGTTTGTGTAAACTATCATATTTGTCTTCAAATTCAATATCATCAAGAGTGGAACTATCATTGCTATAATATTCGGTTTCGGAATGTACCTCTTTAGAAGTGTGAGCCATAAGACATTTCTCCTCTTTGGAGTTGTCATCATCATCTTCACCGCTATCGCTCCCAGCGCCACTAACGAACGCCGTGTGGTTTTTATCACGAGCGGGCTTTGGACAATCACCAATGAAGTGATTTGGATCACCACATCTAAAGCAATTCCTATCACCTTTTTTGTTCTTGGCAAACCGATTCTTTGAGAATGGGTTCTTGTCATTGTTGGGTTGCCTAACGTGTTGACCTCGTCTCTTGAAGAACTTCTTGAAATCTCTCACCGCCAATGCATACTCCTCGTCATCACTATCCGAGGAACTATCATGGTTACTTTGTGCCTTATTGGCTTTACGTGCAAGAGATTTCCTTTCACTCTTGGTTTTCACTAATTCCGAGTCCTTCAAAATTATCATCTCATGAACCTTCAAGTTGCCTATGAGTTCATCGAGTGATAAAGTTGAGAGATCTTTCGATTCTTCAATCGCCGTGACTTTTGCTCTCCACTTTGGATGTAAAGCCCTTAGAAACTTCCTAACATTGTTCTTGCTAGAAAAAACTTCATCAAGTGCTTTTAGACTAGTAATAATGGTGTTAAACCTAACAAATGCACTATCAATAGTTTCATCTTCTAAGATGACAAATTGTTCATATTGTTGGACAAGAAGATCGATTTTACTTTCTTTGACTTGGCTATTACCTTGGTGGGTTACTAAAAGAGTGTTCCAAATATCTTTAGCGGTTTCACACATAAAAATCCTTTCATACTCTTTCTTAGGTAAAGCATTATAAATCACCATTTTAGCCTCATTATTTTTTGAAAGTTTCTTTTTAGTTTCATCATTAGCTTTGTCAAAAGTGACCAATTCTTTTGTTTTATAAACTTCATTAAATTGAAGGGTAAAAAATCACCATTGGTAATAACATGCCAAAGATCTAAATCTTTTGATTTCACATAAGTTTCAAATCTATTTTTCCAATAAATAAAACTATCGGTTTCAAAAAGTGGTGGTCTTTGCATAGATTGCCCTTCTAGGTATTTGTTAGAATCCATAGATCGATTCAAGTTTTCAAATATAATATACTTTAAAAATTCTTGAGCAACCCGCTCTGATACCAATTGTAGAAACTAGAAGGGGGGGGGGGGGTTGAATAGTTTTTTATATTTACTTGTTAAAATGTGGTTTACATAAATCCTTTTTCAAAAACGTAGGCTTGAGGAAATATGTGAAATCTTCTTATGCACAATATGAACAATGATAGTGTAGTTAAGCTAATACTAACAAAAGTGTATGCACAAAGAATAAATAATGATAATGTAACTAAGCTAATACTAACAAATGTATATGCATAAAGAATAAAGAATGTAAAGAGTTAAGGGTAAAGAAAGATCAAACCGAACACCAAGGATTTATAGTGGTTCGGCAACGAAGCTCACTCCTCGTTCCTACTCCACTCCTTGAATATTCCTTACTCGAGAGTTCACTACACAACAAGCTCCTTATGGTGGAGAAAACCGTACACGTCGCTTAACCAATTTCCGACTCTAAGCTAAAAGTCGAGCCCTAATCGTAGCTAGGATCAATCTACACAACTATACTTAGTACATACACAACTTCCAAATAGACACAACTACTTGGATCTTCACAACTATGACACAACTACAAATGTATAAAATTAGATCTTCAATGGATCTTTGGTGGTGGACTCAACACTTCACAAGGATAGTGTTCTTCTCTTTGCACTTGGAGAGGAAGAGATGGAAGAACAAGATTCACTTCTTAAACAAGTAATAATCAAACAAATGATCAAAGATTTGAGTGATTAAAGAAGGGGTTTGAATCTGGAAATAAATGTGCAAAAGAGGTGAGTTGAAAAGATGAGAATGGTCCACTATTTATAGCACAAGAAGGCCAACGGCTATATCTGCCCGCGGTACCTTATCTTAGCCCGCGGTTCCTTATAGATAAGGAACCGCCTAGGCGCTAAGTTACCGCCGGACTAGACTCCGCTCCCTTTTTGTCTTTTAGTGGTGGAGGTCATATCTGGCTTAAAAAATATCCTGATAGAATATTCTTAACCAAATAAGAATATGCCATTTTCAAATTTTCAAATAATTAATTTAATAAAACATTTTCTTAATAAAAAAGTTTAATAAAAACTTGTCACACTTAATAAAAAGTGAGTTTTAAGAAAGGATTAAATCACTTGATCACTTGATTAAGGTTAGTACTTGTTTATCCATACCTTAAGTGAAAATGGGTAAAATGAAAAATACTTGAACTCAAGAATTCGTTTTTCGTTGTTTTCGTAAATGCTTGTTTTTACATATTGTCGTAATCAAAACAAAGCGAGACCGAAAAATGCAAGTAATGTTTTTAGACATTATTGCATTAACAACTAGGTTTACTTTCTAAAAACCTAACATGTACTCTTTCAAGTATACATTTTTCCTTTTTAAGATAAACCCTATATCCCTTGCTCTGCACTGAATACCCCATAAAATAGCCTTCATGACCTTTTGCACTAAATTTACCTAAGGCATCACTAGTATCAAGTACAACTACATGACAACCAAAAGGTCTAAGAAAACCAATATTAGGTTTTCTTCCCCAAAGTAATTCATAAGGTGTTTTGTTCTGTATCTTGTTGACCAATGCTCTATTTTGAACATAGCATGCTGTATTCACATCATCAGCCCAAAAAGCTATGGGGAAATGAGCATCAGCCAACATAGTTCTGGCTGCTTCAATTAGGGTTCTATTCTTCCTCTCAGCAACCCCATTTTGCTGGGGGGGTTCTGGCAACACTAAACTGCCTAGTAATCCCTTTCCTGGCACAAAAATCATCTAAAACTTTATTCCTAAACTCACCACCATTGTCACTTCTAAGCATTTTAACTTCATTACCTGTTTTCTTTTCAATCTGGGTAATAAAATCAATCAAAGTATCGACAGTATCATTCTTCATATCTAAAAAGAAAGTCCAAGTAAACCTAGAAAAGTCATCTGTGATGACAAAGCAGTATGATTTACCATTCAAACTTTCTATATTAGTTGGACCAAACAGGTCCATATGCAGTAAGTGAAGTGGTCTAGTACTAGAGTGCACCTGTTTAGACTTGAATGAGACCTTGTGCTGCTTGCCTTTAAGACATGAAACACAAGAGTGGTCATTATGGAAAGCCTTTTCAGGCAAGCCATCAACGAAGCCAAGTCTCACAAGCCTGTTTATATTCTTAAAGTTTATGTGCCCTAGTCTCCTGTGCCATAGATTACTCTCATCTACTGAAGCTTTAGCATAAAAACATGACATATTGTTATTCATTCTAATCCCATTCAGATTCACATTATAGATGTCTTTATGTCTAGGTGTTCTATAGTCAATATATTTCTCATCTGGGATCTTATAATCCTTGCTTAACACCAAGCACTCAGTATCAATAAACAGAACTTTATTTTTGTTTTCACAAACTTGTGATACACTAAAAAGATTGTAATCAAGTTCCTTTACCAGAAATACGTTCTCAAAACGCAAGTTCTTGGTGAGAAGTGTTCCTTTGCCTGTGATAGTTCCATATCCGCCTCCAAAGTAAACCTTATTACCATCCTTAATGGGAGTGAAGTTAGTAAGATAATCTTCCTTCCCTGTCATGTGCCTGGAGCATCCACTGTCCCAATATCCATAATCATTGACTTGTTTTTGAATGCCCTGCATATAAAGAAAACAAGTTAGTTTTCTTTGAGAACCCAAGCCTTAATAGACTTGGATTCATCTGGTTGTTCAACAAGAACAGACTTAGTTCTCATAACAACCCCTTGTTCATCCCTCTTTGGATGAAATACCTAGTTAACCCCAATAGGTTTTGTAATTACCTTTGAAATGTAATTAAATCTGTTGCAGGTCATAGAAATCCCATTATCATTATGGTTTCAATCTTTCTTAGGTCTCCATGTCAAGCTTGAAAAAGCTTTAGACCCCTTACCCTGTGGTTGCAAATATTTAGGTCTGGTCACGTTTCTGTCAGCGTTGGATTTGGTCTTGTCAACGCTGAAATTACCCTTGTCAGCGTTGAACCTAGGGTTTGCTATAGAAACCCATTGCCTGTTAGACCAAGTATTTGTCTTTTGAAAGGGTCTTTGTCCATGAGTGTTAGAACCTCTAGTGAAGAATGGGGCAGGTCTAACAACTTGTGGACTTTTCTCCACAAAGGTTTTAGGTCTAACAACGTTTGACTTTTTAACAGCGTTGACTTTGGAAGCGTTGACACACTTATATGCTAAATGTGAAAAGCTACCACAAGAGTAACAGGCTTTTCTAGACACAACCCTACGTCTAGAAGAGAAGAAGCCTGTTCCATCATTACTAACTTGGCTTTTAGGTGACCTAGTATTCCTATACATCTCTGGATACTTAATGCTAGGTTTTCTAACAGGGTTTGAGCCAAGGTCAACAGCCTTACCAGTGATTGGGTTTGTTACCTTAATAGGGGTTGACTCATTAGGACTTTCACATAACAATCCACCCTTAACAAATAAGGTAGGGTTGGCTTTCTTCCATTCATTCAAGTCAGTCAACTTCTGTTGATACTCTTCAACTGGGGTAATGACTCTTGGTGGAGGAATAAATTCCTCCTCCTGGAGTTCTGGTAGACCAGTCCAAGATAGGTCCTTTCTTTGGACACCATAGAAGTCCCCAGCTGGTGGTGGAACTACAGTATAGTCTTTCATCCCAATCCCAGTCATGTCCTTAGGATTCCTTTGTTTATTAACACATTCTCCTAGGGTTTGTGTGGCCTTATCAAATCTCTGAATTTTAAGGCTAACATTATCCTTATTCTTAATGGCCTCATCTAACTTAGCCTGTAACTCACCATTAACCCTTTCCATGATGCTTCTAACATCATTACTAGCATTTAACTCATGTTTTAAGATATTTATTTTGTCTTTTAAGTCAAATTCCATTTTCTTGTACTTAGAAACTGTCTTCTCAGTTTGAGTGAGAGCAAGTTGGTAGTTAGACAGTTTGCATCTCTCAGTACTCATATCATCTAATAATCTTAACACCTCTTTGTTAAGTTTCTCAGTATTTAACCTACAACCCTTACTACAAAAAGCATCATCGTATACCTCATTATCTGATGAAGAGGAGGAGTGTGCCATGAGAGCATATTGAACATGCTCTTCATCTTCTATCTCAGCAACCAAAGCTTTATCCTCTTCCCCATCCTTAGCCAAGTAGCTCCAATCCCATCCCATACCATCAATTTCTTGCACTGCAACCATGGCCTTAGGATCCCGAGCCTTAACAATCTGGCTTGAGGGTTTGCCAGCATTAGATCTCCTTGGAGATCTGCATTCCCTCATGAAGTGCCCATACGATGAAAGTTGTAGCACTCAACTTTGGATTTGTCAAATCCAGCAGTGTCCTTTGCATTAAAGGTCATCTTCTTCTTAAACCTTCTATTCCACCTGTTTGCTCTTATACTAGCAAGAGTCATGTTCCACTTAATATCCATCTCTTCCAAGTGCTCATCACTTATTTGCTCAAGGTACTCATATGTAATCACTGAACCATTGGGCAAAGAAGCAATATAAGCACATACAATATCCAGATCCAAACTAGCAGGTTTAACTCTTGGTGAGTCAATTTTGTATGTGTCAGCGTCTGAATATGAGGCGTTGACAGGACATGTTCCAGCATTGACACATGTTGATCCAGTAACTGGATGCATGTAAGAGTCCTTCTGATTGAATTGACCTTCACTATGTGAGAAGAAGGCCATGTTACTGTTGGTAGACTTACTTCCATGCTCCAAGAGAGTTTCATTCTCCAACAACCTTAGTTTGTTGTAGATATCATCAAAAGTAGAACTTTTGTGAGTGTTATTGGCAAGTATAGATCTTGCCTCAATCTTCCACGCATCACCAAGGCTTTTAAGAAAGGTAGCAATAGTGTCAACATCACCAACTTGTGTCCCCATGAAGGACAGCTTACTTGTAATATCAAGCAGTCTGCTTCTAACACTGCTAAGCTTCTCATTAGGTTGAGCTTTGAAAAGCATACTCATGCATGAGTTGCTTCTTCTCTTCCTTTGTATCATTATTGCCACCATAGGCAACTTCAAGAGCTGCCCAAAGGTCTTTTGCAGATTCATAACCTCTGTATTTATGCTGGTTCTCTAGTTCCAAAGAGAGTTTCAGAATGTTTAGTGTTTTCATATCAACCCTTTCCTTTGCTATGTCTTCAGCATACACAGCTCTACCATCATCAGGTTATTCTTTCTTATCTGCTTCTGAACATCCAGCAACAGCTGCTCTTGCAGCAATGGCATTAGCAATCTTTTGAGCTTTATTGAATGTGTTTCCATATTCAATAATCTCCCAGAGAGTGTAGCCATAGATCCCCAGATATTGCTCAAAGTTGAATTTCCATAACTCAAAGTTGGTTGCATCAAGCATGGGAATGTTGATGTTAGGTAAAGGTGAGGAGGACGAGGTTACTTCTGGATTTGACATGATGTTTTTAGGGTTTTGTGAAAATTAGGGTTTTGGTGATTTTAGGGTTCTTGTGTTCTTTAAGATCAAAAGTTTCTTAACAAGCTCTGATACCACTTGTTGATCCCAAACTTAGATCGATTTAGCTTTATGTATACGAGATTAGATCAAGTAATACACGTAGAGAAACCTTTGTATATGTATATGATAATCTAAGTGTTATGCGGAATTAACACTTAAACAAGAACACACAAGATGTAAACAAACTTTCACTTTGATTAATGATAACAAACTTGCTTACAATGAAAGTGTTTAACGTATGAAAACTTATATGTAACAATAACCTAAAGGTCTTCTTTTATAGACATAAGAAGCCTTGTACAAGAGTCTACGTATCAACTATTCTAGGTAAAGATAATTATAGAAAATACAATGTTTAACTTATCCTTACTAGAAACAGACTAGAAACAATATACGCATAGACTAAATCATTCCATCAGTGCTTGTCTTCAATGTATCAACGCTTGACTTCTTCTTGTCAACGCTTGATCTGTCAACGTTTGTTTTCTTCCTATCAACGCTTGTTTTACTCTTGTCAGCGCTCAAGTAGACTGGCTATATTTTATTCCCAACATGGGAAACGAACTTCATTGGGTCATTAACACTTGATTTTTCCTAAGATCATTTGTTTAATACTTACCGCTTTTACGCCTTTTTCCTAAAAGGTCGTATTTTACCACAACCATTTTGGCGCCGCTGCCGGGGAGGTGTGTCGTGATTAATTTGTCTTGTTGTTTTTAATATTAACCATAAATAGTATTTGTATTAGTAGAAATCTACTAATACGTATTATCGGTTTGTTTCGTTTTTCTTGTAAAATTATTATTACTCTATTGTATTAAGTATCACAATCAATACAAAATATCTCCAAAAGTGTGAAAACACATCCTTAATTGGGATTTGATCTCCTAATTATTGTATTCGAATCTCAAACACAAAGAAAAATGCAAAAATAGATAAATACTTTCGTGAAGCTCGATTTTGAAAAATACAAACTATAAGGTGGGTATAAGGCGAGTATTATAAAATATACCCTAAGGAAAAAGGCTCTTAAGTGCTTCGCGCCGCCTCGTTTCCCCGCTTGCTTGTGAGTATTTTGAGATTGAAAGCTAATCGAGGGTTTTACCGCCCAAAGTATTATTGCGTATCTTATATATTTGCTTGGTTTTCTTTGTGATTAAACCCTCTTGAAAAATTTGGTTTTCATCAAAGTTCTAAAGTCATTCGAAGGCGTTCACTCCACGTGATCGTTTTCATTCTTTTGAGGCTTCTTTAATCAAGAGTGTGATTCGAGGAGAGATTTGGTAGATTGTTGTCTACGAAGATACACAAAATCCAAAAAATTTAAAACAATAAAAAACACCAAAAAAAATTGAAAATCCACAAAACACCCAAAAAGAATCTTCTTTGCTCACCCCCCATTCTTCGTCAAGTTTATGCTAACTCGTAATCAAGCAAAACGAGCTCGTAAACGTCGTCAAAGTCAAGGAAATCAAGAGACGTTGATTGAAGAACAAACTCTAATTGTTGAACCTATTGTAGAACAAGAAGTTGTCATGGCTAATCGTACTATGATGGAGTTGCTTCAAGCACCCACCGAGGGTTTTGGAGAAGCCATTGTGATTCCCCCCATCCTTGCGGAGAATTTCGGGATTAAGACGAGTTTAATGTCGATGTTACAAGCAAATAAGTTTAGAGGTCATGAGAAAGACAACCCGCACTACCACAAAAGAAATTTTAATCGTCTCACCGCAACTAGCAAGTTTAAGGATGTTCCACATGACGCCATTAAGATGATGTTGTTTTCATATTCGTTAGATGGATCCGCTAAAATTTGGCTCGAGAAAGAACCGCCAAATTCGATTTTGACATGGAATGATCTCGTTTCTAAGTTTGTGAACCAATTTTTTCCACCATCTAAAACAAAACATTTGAAAAAAGAGATTTCAAGGTTTACACAACGTAATAATGAGAGTTTTTCAATGGCATGGGAACAATTTAAGGAAATGTTACACGAATGTCCACACCATGATTTTTCGGAATTGCATCAAATAGATACTTTCTATAATGGGCTTAATGATCATGAACGAGATTATTTGAATGCCGCCGCGGGTGGTAATTTTTTGTGCAAAACGACCGATGAAGCTTTAAAGATTATCGAGAATAGATCTAAGGTTTACAACCCTCGTAACACACCGAGTGTTACCAATATGGGTTCGTCATCGTCGTCATCGTCTCGTAGCATTAATGCCTTACATGATAAAGCTAATGAGGAAAATCGGTTTTTCGATAGGTTTTCAAATCTTATGACTCATTGGAAAGCACAAGATGCTTTGAACTCCGCTTCGGTTAAATCGGTTGATAAGAGTTGTTTGTCTTGTGGTGGAGCTCATGATCTTTCCGAGTGCATTACCGCCGGTGGTAACACTTTGAGTGCTTACGTAGCAACGGGAACTTACAACCAAAACGGCCAAGGTTCCCGCCCAAATCAAGCTCCACCAAATCAAAATGCTAATAACTATCGAAACAACAACCAAAATGGTGGTTATCAAGGCAATTCACGTAACTACAACAAAGGGAATTATCAAAGTGGGAATGGACAAGTTGCTAATCAAAACCAAAACCGTGATTTTCAAAACACTACATAAGGTTTTCAAAATGCTCACACTAAAAATCTTCAAGGAGAATTTTTGGATTATGCTAAAGCAAATGATGCTAAATTTGATAATATGCAACGTGAGATGATTAGCTTAAGATCCGAGTTAAAAAACGAGCTTAAAAACGAACTTGCTAATGAACTTAAGACCCATGCAAATAAAATAGAAGGAAATGTTCAACGTCTTCAACAAAATCAACAAAAGATGGAACAAGGATAACATGAGATAAAGCAAGAATTGTTAAAAGCGGATTTAAGGCAATCAAAATTTGAAGACCGAATGGCAAAAATGTTTGAAGCAATCATGTGTAAACCCTCTTCCTCGGGTGGTCTTCCTAGTGATACCATTGCAAACCCGAAGGGAGAAATGAAGGTTATTACTACACGAAGTGGTAAAACTTTCAAGGAACCAATCTCTCGTCCAAGTACTTCTACGGAGAAGGAAATCGAGAAAGAGCCTGAGGTGATGGTCGAAAAGGAGCATATTACAAGCCAACGAAGTACCGCTCAAACCACACCTACGGTTGAACCAATACCAATCATGGAACCCGAGATTCCAAGGCCGTTGCCTAATGTCCAACCCACACCACCCTTACCTTACCCTTCGAGACGAAACAAAGAGAAATTGCAAGTACGTAACAAACAACAAATCGAGCTTTTTATAAAAATGTTTCAACAAGTTCATTTTGATGTAAGTTTAGCCGACGCGTTGTTATACATGCCTCGTTTCGCTTCCACTTTTAAAAGTATGATGAGGGATAAGGAAAAGCTTTCAAAGCTATCTAATTGTTCTTCGGTTTATCTTAACCGCATACCGGAAAAAGTTGGTGACCCCGGAAAGTTTCTCATTCCTTGTGACATACAAGATATGAAAGAATTCCTCGCCTTGGCCGATCTTGGTGCGAGCATTATTTTGATGCCATTTTCCATTTGGAAATCGCTTTCGCTTCCGGCTCTAACTCCTTCAAACATGTCTATCGAGATGGCCGATCATTCTATGATTTTAGCATGTGGAGTAGCCGAGGATGTTTTCGTGAAAGTGGGGAAGTTCTACTATCCCGTTGATTTTATAGTAGTTGACATCCCCACGGATCCTCATGTTCCTCTAATTTTAGGTCGTCCATTTTTAGACACCTCGAGATCGCTTATCGACGTTCATGTAAGAACTATCAATTTGAGATTCAACGAAGAGGAACTTGTTATAAACGCTACTCAAAACTCAAAACCTTCTCATGTTTATGCAATCGCTAGCATGAATCACATTGACTTAGTTGATGTGGTTTGCGATGAGTTTTCACAAGAAGTGTTAGGTTTTTCCGATAGCTCGTCAAGTGGAAATCCTACTATTTTGGATCTGATTCTTGCTAATTCGACACCAAATCTCACTCCATTCCAAGGAGGCGATTTTACTTCAAATGAAATCGAAAATGAAGATGAGGTGATTATTAGTGATGATACTTCTATTCCACCATTTCTTCCGCCGATGGAAGTTATGAGTGTTGTGCAAAATTCTTCAATCGAGGAACCACCTATCATTGAATTGAAAGATCTTCCATCTCACCTTGAATACACATTCTTGGAAGGTGATGACAAGTTGCCGGTTATTATTGCAAAAGGACTTGCTAATGATGAAAAAAACGAGCTCTTGAAAGTTCTTAAAGCTCATAAAGGGGCAATTGTGTGGAAAATTTCCGACATTAAGGGTATTGACCCAAAATTTTGTACTGACAAGATTTTAATGGAGGAGGACTACAAACCCGCAATTCAAAGTCAAAGAAGGGTAAAACCCAAAATTCACGATGTCATAAAAAAGGAAGTTCTAAAACTCCTTGACGCGGGAATGATTTATCCTATCTCTGATAGCCCATGGGTAAGCCCAATCCATTGTGTCCCTAAAAAGGGAGGAATGACCGTCGTGCCTAATGAAAACAACGAGTTAATTCCCACTCGTGTTGTGACCGGTTGGAGGGTGTGTATTGACTACCGAAAGTTAAATGACACCACTCGTAAAGACCACTTTCCCTTGCCCTTCATGGATCAAATGTTGGAGCGACTCGCGGGAAATGAATTATATTGATTTTTAGATGGTTTTTCCAGTTACATTCCAATCCCTATCGACCCTCGTGATCAAGAGAAGACTACGTTTACGTGTCCTTATGTAACGTTTGCTTATCGTAGGATGCCTTTCGGAATTTGTAATGCACCGGGTACGTTTCAACGGTGTATGATGGCTATTTTTCACGATATGATCGAGAAGTCGATGGAAGTGTTTATGGATGACTTTTTGGTGTTTGGCAATTCGTTCACGTCGTGTTTATCTAATCTCGAGCAAATGTTAAAACGTTGTGAAGAAACCAATCTTGTGCTTAATTGGGAAAAATGTCATTTTATGTGTAAACAAGGAATCGTCTTAGGACATAAGTTCTCGAAAGCGGGGATTGAGGTCGATAAAGCTAAGGTAGATGTCATCGCCAAGTTACCTCATCCCAAAACCGTTAAGGGAGTTAGGAGTTTCCTAGGCCACGCGGGCTTTTATCGTCGTTTCATCAAAGATTTTTCGAAAATCTCTCGACCTATGACACACCTTCTCGAGAAGGATGCTCCTTTTAATTTTAATGAGGATTGTGTTAGAGCTTTCGAAACTCTCAAAAGGAAACTTACCGAAGCTCCCATTCTTGTTGCTCCTAATTGGGAATTACCCTTTGAAATCATGTGCGATGCAAGTGATTATGCTATAGGGGCCGTCTTAGGGCAACGTTTTGAAAAGCATTTCCGTCCTATCCATTATGCTAGTAAGACGATGACCGAGGCTCAATTAAAGTACACCATAACGGAAAAGTAATTCCTTTCCGTGGTCTATGCTTTTGATAAATTTCGACCTTATCTCGTCTTAACTAAAAGCATCGTGTATACCGACCATTCAACTATCAAGTATCTCTTAGCTAAGCAAGATTTTAAGCCGAGATTGCTTCGTTGGATGCTCCTCCTCCAAGAATTTGATGTCACCGTGCTTGACAAAAAAGGAGCCGATAATCTGGCGGCCGATCATCTCTCTCGTCTAGAAGATCCTCACAAAGATGTTTTCGAGAACAAGGAAAACACCGAAACATTTTCTCTTGAGACTCTCGGTGTAGTGAATTCTAAAGACACCACCCCATGGTTTGCCGACATTGCAAATTACCATGCGGGCAATTTCATAATCAAGGGTATGACGACACAACAAAAACGAAAATTCTTTCGTGACGTCAAGTTCTATTTTTGGGACGACCCTTATCTCTTTTGGGTTTGTGCGGATCAAGTCGTTCGACGTTGTGTTTTTGGTGCCGAACCTTCTAACATCCTTAGAGCTTGTCACGAGGGACCCACGGGTGGTCACCACGGTGCTAATCTCACGGCTAAGAAATTGTTTGATGCCGGCTTCTTTTGGACATCTATCTATCGTGATGCACACGCACTTGTAAAGTCGTGTGATTCGTGCCAACGTCAAGGAAAATCGTCTCAACGTGATGAAATGCCGCAAAACATAATTCAAGTGTGTGAGATTTTCGACATTTGGGGAATAGACTTTATGGGGCCGTTCCCATCGTCTCATGGTAACAAGTATATCCTCGTCGCCGTCGACTACCTTTCTAAGTGGGTGGAAGTTAAGGCTTTACCTACTAATGATGCTCGTGTGGTAGTAAAGTTTTTGAAGCAACTATTCTCTCGGTTCGGAACCCCTCGTGCTATTATAAGAGATCGTGGAACCCATTTTTGTAATGACCAATTCGAGAAGGTCTTAAAGAAATATGGAGTTACTCATCGTCTTTCTACGGCTTATCACCCGCAAACGAATGGGCAAGTCGAGGTTTCGAACCGAGCTTTGAAGAGGATTTTAGAGAGATCGATTGGAGAAAACCGTGTGATACAAGGTTTTTGCCAAGTATGAAAATTTGTTCGTCTCGATTCAATTCGAATTGATTTCCAGTTAAAAGTGCGGCTCAGTCGTTCTTGGTGGAAAATAAAATGGTTTGGTTATCTATTCTACTTAAAAGGTAAATGCACAAAATAATAACAATAAGCTAAAAGCAATTAACTAAGAAAAACAAAACAATATAAATAATAAAACGTAGATTTAAAACGAAACAATTAATAAAAATAAAACTAAAAGACGAAATTAACTATCGACTCAAAAATAAAGTTTACTTAATGAAAAAGGAGAAAATAAAACTAAAATGGTACTTTAAAGCTAAACGAGGCAAAACCTAAAGCGGGTACTAAATAAAAGATAAAACTTAAACTTTTGGAAAAAATATTAATACAAAAAATCGACGAAAAATTCAACTAAAAATACGCAACTTTCAAAATTAAAAATGAAACAACTTTCATATAAAACTAAACAATTACGGAACAATACTAATAAATAAACAAGCTAGCAGGCAGCTAGCTGGAAGCTAGCAAGCTAGCTGCTTATTTTTTTCGCCAAAAGTAATTAACCAGGCAGGCAACCACGTCAATTGTTTTACTTTGGTTCGGGAAGTTTTGTTTCGTTCGGAAGTTTTGTTTATTCGGTATTTTGTATTCGTTCGGTTAAACAGGTTTGTTCGGTGTTTTTTTTTATCAAAACCCTCGTTCGCGAAAATCAACTGGTTCGGAAAAAATTGCTCATTCGGGAAGAATACAAAAAAGCTTGGTTCGGTAAAATTTATCAAAAAGCTTGGTTCGGAATAATAATTTGGTTCGGGAAAAATAGTTGGCTCGGGAAAAATCTGAGAAAAGTAAACAGTGACGAAAATAGAGGAAACAAAAACACGAATTTAAAAAAAATCAACCATAATCAATCTAAAAATTAAACTAAACTAACCACTAGTAATCAACTAACAATAATAAATCAAACCAAATCAACAAAACTAAAAATAAAAACCAAATTAATCAAAACTCACTTACAAAAACAATAAAACTAAAAACAATAAACCACTAATTGAGATCTACCAAGCATTAAAACATCTAAATCAATGAACTTTATGGAATCAAAATCAATAAAACTATCAAACCCACTTGATTAATTCAAAACTAAATCAACAAAATCAACAAACCAAACACTAAATTAAATCAAACAAGAAAGGAAGGATGAGAGATTAATAATAAAAACTTGATTAAAAATAAGATTAAGATTAAGATCTAATACAAGATTAATGAAAAAGATTAAATCATGAAATGAAAGCTAGAGAGAGAAAGTATTAAGCTACTCCTAATCCTAAACTAATCTACTCCTAATTTTCTAACCACCTCCTAATGACACATTAGGAGGGTATTTATAGGAGGAGTAAATTGTTGGTGCTTTCTTCCTTCTTTCTTCTTGTCTCGACTCGATTTAAATCCTTTGTCTTTCTCGACGTCGTCTCGGGATTTGTCGATATAATCAGAACTCGTCTTATGATTTTCTTCTTTAATTAGACTTGGTTCTTCGACTTCATTGAACTTCCGTCTTTAGACTTTTTCTTCGATAAATCTTCAGAATAGGCCTTTGACTTCCGTTCTTTTTGCACTCTTGATCTTTTGACTTCGTCTTTTCTCGTTTTCTTCGATAAAAGCCCGTGAAAGCCCGTGTTTTCTTCCTTTTTCATTGTAGAAACTAGATAGGGGGGGGGGGGGGGGGTTGTATAGTTTCTCTTCGATTGGCAACCAAATTAAAATTACTTTCAATTTGGTTTGCATCAAAACTATCTTTTACTTGAAGCTAAGTTGCATAATGATTAGGTTCAATTCAAATGCACTAGTAAAGATAATAGGTAAGTGTAATGATAATCAAACAAATAAAGAGTAAGGAAGGAGACAACCTAGTGGGAAGACACCAAGATATATAGTGGTTCGACAACGAGGCTCTATCCTCGTTTCTACTCCACTCCTCGAGTACACCTACTCGAGATTTCCATTATATCCACAAGCTCCCTTCATGGCGGAGAAAACCTTACATCGTCGCTTACATTATTTTCCGACACTAAGCTAAATGTCGAGACCTAATCTTTAGCTAGGACCAATATACACAACGTTTCCTACTTCATAATTTAACGACACAAGGCTAGATGTCGAGTTCTAATCTCAAGGTAGAACCAATCTTCACGACGTTGCCTACTTCACCATTTTACGACACAAGGCTAGATGTCGAGTTCTAATCCAAAGCTAGAACCAATCTTCACGACTCTTCACTTTGAAGCTAAGTGAGAACTTCACACAACACAACTACTGATCACTTTTAAGTTTAGTGAGAACTCACAAGACACAACCACATCACTTTATAGTTTAGTGAGAACTACTACACAAATCTATTACAACTCAACTAGACATATCCAAGTACACACATGTAGCTTGGATCTACACAACACAAATCCAAGCAAACACATATGCAATGGATGTACACAACAAATCCAAGTATTTACAAATAGCTTGGATGAACACAACTAGTCCAAGTATTCCATATATACAAATGGATTAACAAAAATAGAAAGGCTAACATGATGAACATGACTAATTCATGTTTTCATCTTTATCACAACACTAGTGAGTGAGTGATATTCTCATTGGACAAGGTAAAGGAGGGGATCAAGAGGATAATCATATGTAAACATCTTTAACACTTTAAGTGATCATTTACTAATGATTATGCTATAGAAAAGAGAAAGGGGGATGAGAAAAACGTCCAAGAGGCGTATTGGAAAATGAGATTTGATCCACTGATTATAGGAGACAATGTACAACGGCTATCTGGGCGCGGTACCTTATCTAGCCCGGCGGTTCCTTATCGCTAGGGAATCGCCTAGCTACTTAAGGTTCCGCCCGTAGACTACGCTCCGTTTTTTGTCTGTTAGTGGGGTAGGAATATCTGAGGTATTTTAAGCCTTCAAAGGATATCCTAATAGCATATGGAATATGCTATTTTCAAAATTTCATTTTCCATTTTAATAAAACATTTTCTAAAAAAGAAAGTTTATTAAAAAGTCTTTTGTCATATTAACAAAAGTGAGTTTTAAGGATAATCATTTTGATGATCACTAAGTATGATTAAGAAAGGTTAGTGATATGATTATTACCTTGATGATAGTGTTAGTTAAATAATTCGTTTTATGTTTTACACTAAATGTGTTGTATAGTTTGTTGTGATCAAAACTAAGAAAGATTAGTTAACACTAATAATGTTTTTAGGCATCACTTGCATTAACAATCCCCCCCTTTTTGATTACGACAAACGATAAACTCATTTACGTAGAAACACAAAATATCGAATTATTAACGAGTTTATCACTATCATTTCTCCCCCTTTGTCGTAGCAAAAAGGTTAGCACAAGTCTTTGAAGAAAACCGGACTTTGCAAGTAGCTCCCCTTGGTGGTTGCTCCCCCTTGCTTGGGGCACCAAGTATATGAGCTAAGGTGACATGCTACACAAAGGTTAGTAGAAAGAAAAGAAACACCAATGTATATATGATCACTACCTACTAAGTAACTTGAGAGGGAGAGAGAGAAGAAATCTCAAATTAGAAGCAAGTATTTTGCTAAGTATGTCCAAAAAGGTAATTGACAAAATCAAACTTCAATCCAATGAAGATGATAAACTTGTCAAGGGGTTAAAGTTTAGAATTGATGGAATCAGCTATAAGCAATTGTAAAAATTAACCATGATCAACTCAAAAGAGAACTAAGGAAATAACACACAAACAACACAAAGGTTACATAAAAGAAAAGACACAACAAGGTAGATAGTCATACACACAATATGAGTATCTAAAGTAAAAAAAATTTGGAAAATAAACCACAAAGCATAAGCTATTCTAATGGTGATAATGTTCCAAGATTGCTTAAAAAAAATAAAAGACTCTAAAACAACTAAAGTAATAAAGACTCTAAGCGTAGTTAGTCCTTTAGTTGGAAAAATAAGACGACGATGCATCATTCGAAGTTTTGTCCACCGGAACGAAAACTTGGAGAGGAGGTCGAGTGAGGAGGAATTCAAGGAAATTTAACTTCTCATATACATGAGCAAGTTCAATTTGTTGAAAACGACAACAAACACAGGAGGATCCATGATGCAACACAAAATCGGTTGATGGGGGTAGGGCATCAAACCTAGGGTTTGGTGGTGGTGGGGTAATAGGGTAGGAAATGTTTTCACAATGCCTTGTGAGGTTTGGGAAGGTTGAAAGGTCATTGAGTTGAGGTGTGTTGAAGGATTGTGGTGGTGGGGGAACATTTTCTTTTGCTCCGGTGATGGGGTTAATTGTATAAGTCTCATTCCAATACTTGATTGGAGAGAAGGTAGGGTTTTTGGGTGGTTTTGAAGAAGATGGTTCATTCTTCTTAATCCAAATAGGTCGAACCGAGATTTTCGGTTTCTTTGAAAGCTTGGATGAGGAAGCTTTGGGTGAGTTGGGTTGTGACAAAGAAATGTCAAGGTTATGAATGGAGGAGTTAGGCATTGTGAAGGTGTGAGAATGAAATCTCAAGGTAGGGAAGGTGTGAGAGTGAAATCTCAAGGTTGGAGATGTGTGAGAATAAATTCTTAAGGTTGGGAAGGTGTGAGAATGAAATCTCAAGGTTGGGGTATAAGTAGAATGTAATCAGGGTAAGAATTTGAATATAAAATGTGAAGTGTCAAGGAATGTTTAGCCAAATTGAGTAAACAAGGAATCTTGACAGGGTATAGGGTTTTAATTTTTTTTGACTAAAAACGAGTCAAAAGCTAGTTTCTGTCCGCGGTACCTTATAGGGACCGGCGGTTCCTTATCACTTAAGGAACCGCGCGACTTTAAGGAGCCGCATGCAGTGGACTTGAAACCAAATTTTTTCAGGGTTTTGAGAAAAACTAAGACTTTTTCAAAAAGTTGCAAATCTTGGAATTTTATCTCTATTAGCACTAAATTATGCTAGGATTGCATAAAAGCAACACATTCACAAAGAATTTATTGAAAAAGGGTGACAAAATATTTAGATATCATTTTGAACCATTTTAGTCAAGTTTTTAGAAGTTGTGATAGATTTAGGTTCAATTTTAATTTCAAATTAAAGTTGATTAATGTGCACATAAGAATAGAAACACATAAAGCTAAATCTATTAATCAACTTCATAAAAAACTTATGAAGGAAGAAAGTACAATGACAAATGAAAGAGAAGAACAACTAACTAATACAAAGTTAGCTTATTACTAGATCTAGATGAGTAGTCTTCTTTGGCTTGGTTTTGATGAAAAACCTTTATTTAGAAAACTCATCATTCATCTCCTAGGAGGAGGCATGGAGAACAAGGTAAGCAAGAACTCTTTCAACCTCCTATGTAGTCCAAACATTTCCATCCTAAGGTTATGGATGATGTAGTGGTTGTAGAGGCAACATGGACAATTAGGACCATGAGTCTCTTGAAACCCATAGTAAAGATCACCCAAGAGGAGGGAAAGTGGGACACCCAAAATTGGAGTGTTTGAGTGTGGTGGAGGTAGAGGAGGAATGATCTCCAAGGGTGATGTGGGTGAGTGTGGAGGCATGTTCTTCAAAGGAGAAATGGGTGAGTGTGGAGGTATGTTCTCCAAAGGAGAAATGGGTGAGTGTGGAGGTATGTTCTCCAAGGTTGGTGAAATGGGTGAGTTTGGAGGGGTAAATGGTGAAGTCACTAAGGTGTCATCAAAGTCATTCACAAAAGGAATGCTTTGGATTGGTTGGGGTTGTGTAGTCACATCCAAGGGTGCACTTGGAGTGAAGGGTGAAGAGAGCTCATTCATTCTTGAGTAGAATGAAGAGGAGGTAGAACCAATAGAGTGGTTAGTATCATGAGTGGAGGTTGTCTTGCATGGTGCAAGGGGGGGGGGTGAAGGTGATGAGGAAATGAGGATTGGAACCATCTCATTTTTGGGTGTGTGAAAGGGTGAGGAGTTAGGCTTGGGTATCTTAATCTTAATCTTATGTGTTTTCCTTGGGGTGGAGGTTTTGGAAGTGTTTGAGGTTTTTATAGAAACCATGGTTGACAAGGGTGGTTTAAGGGTTAGGGAAGGATGTTTTGATGTGTGAAGAACATGACTAACAAGGTGGGTTTAAATGGGTGAGGGGATGATCCAAACTAGTAATGGGTTAAAATCATTTTAGGTGAATAATGAATTTAGGTAACCTAGTTTAGGAAATGTGCAGGTTTTTGAAAAGAATCATGCAATGTTTACACAGATTGAAGAAAATAGTGTAAAGCAAAAGATTCTGTCGGACACAGTGGCTGGCGGTTCCTTATCTAGGACCGGCGGTTCCTTGTCGATAAGGAGCCACTGGTCGATATGGAACTGCGACCTGAGGTGTTTTAAAAATTTCACATTCCAAGTTTTGGTTAACCCATATTTTTACCAAAGGATTCAGAAGCCAAAGTTAACTACTGACCAAAATCTAAGAAGCTAACTATCATAAATGATGCACAAAGCTATGTAAATCACAAACATGATGACATGGACAACATTTAGGATAGAAATAAATAGTAATCCAAACATGTAGCATAAGTTAATACACAACCAAACCAAAGTAATAATAAGAAAATGTTTTAAACATCACAAGACAAGTAAACTTTGACACAATTCAAAGTCTTCACCTCCTTTTCTTGCCTAATCCCTTGATCATTTTTCCCAAGTACTTGATTCCCTTTCTTGACTCAATCCGGTGTTCATGCAAATCACCTTGGGTTCGAAGATTTTTACGGTAAAGTTCCTCTAAATTGAGATTATTAGGTACTTCACTAGAGGAATGGTGAGGAGGTGAAGCAATGTAATCTAAACCATCCACGAATGAGTTTGTGGAGTGGTGGGAAGTGCTCGAAGAATCAATGGGAGCACTTGTGCCAATGCCATCACCATCACTTGTTGGCATGTCCATGTCCTCATTATTGAACTCTTGTTGGTTGGATTTACGATCACATCTTGTCTTTCTCTTATATACCTCTTGAATAGGTAGCATGACCCGTTTGACCGGTTGAAACTGAGAAAGATCAAGATTTGGAAAATCACGGCCAACCCTTTTAAAAAGGTGAGTGAGAAGCATTGCGTAAGGGAGGTTTGTTTTAGGCTTGTGAATAGCATAATTGATCCGTTGAGCGATAAAATATGCCAAATTGTAATTGGTGTTGGTAAAGATGCAATATAACATATGCACTAAACACGCCGGAACATGATCCCGGTTTCCACCAAGACAAAACACATTTTCCCTAACGATATTGGTCCATTGGACCATATTATCATTAAGGTCGCTTAAGAGAACCTCATGACGTTTCACCGAACGTACCTTAGTATGAAGGGTTCTTTTAACGGGTCGATTACGCTTTTTGGAGACAATGTCAACAATGAAGTCAAGATCGATTTCCTCATGATCATTTGGAGGAAAATTGTAGGATTCAAGGAGAGCACTAAGCTTCCATTTATCCGTGAAGCGACAAGTGCCTACAATGGGACATCAAGAATTTGACCAAAAACTTCGAGAGAGTATTGAATGAGTTGATCTTTCAAGATGAACCTAACAAATATTCCATCGTTGTTTTCAATGATGGAGTATGTGCTAAAGAACTCCAATAGGAATCGAGGATAGATCTCTTCCTTAATGTTCAACAAACAATCAAATCCAATGTTTTCAAACATGGACTTGATGTAGACATAATCCTTGATATCCTTTTGGACAACTCTACCCTCATGAAAGCAACGAGATTGAAGGGAGGAAAAAGTATGGGCAAGGTGAGTTGAGTGACAAAAGTCGGAAAGGTTTGGCATATATTGTTTGGTGATGTAGAAACTAGAAAAGGGGGGTGGGGGGGGGGGGGGGGGTTGAATAGTTTCTCTTCGATTGGCAACGAAATTAAAATTACTTTCAATTTGGTTTGTATCAAAACTATCTTTTGCTTGAAGCTAAGTTTCATAATGATTAGGTTCAATTCAAATGCACTAGTAAAGATAATAGGTAAGTGTAATGATAATGAAATAAGTAAAGAGTAAGGAAGGAGAAAACCTAGTGGGAAGACACCAAGATTTATATTGGTTCGACAACAAGGCTCTATCCTTGTTTCTACTCCACTCCTCGAGTACACCTACTCAAGATTTACACTATATCCACAAGCTCCCTTCTTGGCGGAGAAAACCTTACATCGTCGCTTACATTATTTTCTGACACTAAGCTAAATGTTGAGACCTAATATTTAGCTTGGACTAATCTACACAACGTTGCCTACTTCACAATTTAACGACACAAGGCTAGATGTCGAGTTCTAATCTTAAGGTAAAACCAATCTTCATGACGTTGCCTACTTCACCATTTTACGAAACAAGGCTAGATGTCGAGTTCTAATCCAAAGCTAGAACCAATCTTCACGACTCTTCACTTTGAAGCTAAGTGAGAACTTCATACAACACAACTACTAATCACTTTCAAGTTTAGTGAGAACTCACAAGACACAACCACATCACTTTATAGTTTAGTGAGAACTACTAATCAAATCTATTACAACTCAACTAGACATATCCAAGTACACACATTTAGCTTGGATCTACACAACACAAATCCAAGCAAACACATATGCAATGGATGTACACAACAAATCCAAGTATTCACAAATAACTTGGATGAACACAACTAGTCCAAGTATTCATAAATTCAATAGATTGACATAAAACAAAAAGTGTATCATGATGAATATGACTAGCTCATAGATTCATCTTTATCACAACACTAGTGAGTGAGTGATCTTCTCATTGGACAAGGTAAAGGAGAGGATCAAGAGGATAATCATATGTAAACATCCTTAACACTTTAAGTGATCATTTACTAATGATTATGCTATAGAAAAGAGAAAGGGGGCTGAGAAAAACGTCCAAGACGCTTGTTGGAAAATAAGATTTGACCCACTATTTAAAGGAGACAAAGTATAACGGATATATAATGGCTATCTGGGCGCGGTACCTTATCTAGCCCGGCGGTTCCTTATCGCTAGGGAACCACCTAGCTACTTAAGGTTCCGCCCCTAGAGTACGCTCCGTTTTTTGTCTTTTAGTGGGGTAGGAATATTTGAGGTATTTGAAGCCTTCAAAGGATATTCTAATAGCATATGGAATATGCTATTTTCAAATTTTCATTTTCCATTTTAATAAAACATTTTCTAAAAAAGAAAGTTTATTAAAAAGTCTTTTGTCATATTAACAAAATTGAGTTTTAAGGATAATCATTTTGATGATCACTAAGTATGATTAAGAAAGGTTAGTGATATGATTATTACCTTGATGATAGTGTTAGTTAAATAATTCGTTTTGTGTTTTACACTAAATGTGTTGTATAGTTTGTTGTGATCAAAACTAAGAAAGATTAGTTAACACTAATAATGTTTTTAGGCATCACTTGCATTAACAATCTCCCCCTTTTTGATTACGACAAACGATAAACTCATTTGCGTAGAAACACAAAATATCGAATTATTAACGAGTTTATCACTATCATTTCTCCCCCTTTGTCATAGAAAAAGGTTAGCACAAGTCTTTTGAAGAAAATCGGACTTTGCTAGTAGCTCCCCCTTGGTGGTTGCTCCCCCTTGCTTGGGGCACCAAGTATGTGAGCTAAGGTGACATGCTACACAAAGATTAGTAGAAAGAAAAGAAACACCAATGTATATATGATCACTACCTACTAAGTAACTTGAGAGGGAGAGAGAGAAGAAATCTCAAATTAGAAGCAAGTATTTTGCTAAGTATGTTCAAAAAGGTAATTGACAAAATCAAGCTTCAATCCAATGAAGATGATAGACTTGTCAATGGGTTAAAGTTTAGAATTGATGGAATCACCCATAAGCAATTTCAAAAATTAACCATGATCAACTAAAAAGAGAACTAAGGAAATAACACACAAACAACACAAAGGTTACATAAAAGAAAAGACATAACAAGGTAGATAGTCATACACACAATATGAGTATCTAAAGCAAAAAATATGGAAAATAAACCACTAAGCATAAGCTATTCTAATAGTGATAATTTTCCAATATTGCTTAAAAAATAAAAGACTCTAAAACAACTAAAGTAATAAAGACTCTAAGAGTAGTTAGTCCTTTAGTTGGAAAAATAAGACGACGATGCATCATTCGAAGTTTTGTCCACCGGAACGAAAACTTGGATAGGAGGTCGAGTGAGGAGGAATTCAAGGAAATTTAACTTCTCATATACATGAGCAAGTTCAATTTGTTGAAATCGACAACAAGCACACGAGGATCCATGATGCAACACAAAATCGTTTGATGTGGGTAGGGCATCAAACCTAGGGTTTGGTGGTGGTGGGGTAATAGGGTAGGAAATGTTTTCACAATGCCTTGTGAGGTTTGGGAAGGTTGAAAGGTCATTGAGTTGAGGGGTGTTGAAGGATTGAGGTGGTGGGGGAACATTTTCTTTTGCTCCAGTGATGGGGTTAATGGTATAAGTCTCATTCCAATACTTGATTGGAGAGAAGGTAGGGTTTTTGGGTGGTTTGGAAGAAGATGGTTCATTCTTCTTAACCCAAATAGGTCGAACCGAGATTTTCGGTTTCTTTGAAAGCATGGATGAGGAAGCTTTGGGTGAGTGGGGTTGTGACAAAGAAATGTCAAGGTTATGAATGGATGAGTTAGGCATTTTGAAGGTGTGAGAATGAAATCTCAAGGTTGGGAAGGTGTGAGAATGAAATCTCAAGGTTGGAGATGTGTGAGAATGAATTCTCAAGGTTGGGAAGGTGTGAGAATGAAATCTCAAGGTTGGGGTATAAGTAAAATGTAATCAAGGTAAGAATTTGAATACAAAATATGAAGTGTCAAGGAATGTTTAGCCAAATTGAGCAAACAAGGAATCTTGACAGGGTATAAGGTTTAAAGAATTTTGACCAAAAACGAGTCAAAATTCAGTTTCGGTCTGCGGTACCTTATAGGGACCGGCGGTTCCTTATCACTTAAGGAACCGCGGGACTTTAAGGATCCGCGTGCAGTGGACTTGAAACCAAGTTTTTCCAGGGTTTTGAGAAAAAACTAAGACTTTTTCAAAAAATTGCAAATCTTGGAATTTTACATCTATTAGCATTAAATTATGCTAGGGTTGCATAAAAAAACACATTCATAAAGAATGTCTTGACAAAGGGTGTCAAAATATTTAGATATCATTTTGAACCAATTTTAGTCAAGTTTATAGAGGTTGTGATAGATTTAGGTTCAATTTTAATTTCAAATTAAAGTTGATTAATGTGCACATAATAATAGAAACACATAAAGCTAAATCCATAGAACAACTTCATGAAACACTCATAAAGGAAGCAAATACAATGACAAATGACAATACTAACTAATACAAAGCTAGCTTAACATTAAATCGATGAGTAGTCTTCTTTGGCTAGGTTTTGTTGAAAACCATTTATTTAGAAAACTCATCATTCATCTCCTAGGAGGAGGCATGGAGAACAAGGTAAGCAAGAACTCTTGCAATCTCCTATGTAGTCTAAACATCTACATCCTAAGGTTATGGATGATGTAGTGGTTGTAGAGACAACATGGACAATTAGGACCATGAGTCTCTTGAAACCCATAGTAAGGATCACCCAAGAGGAGGGAAAGTGGGACACCCAAAATTGGAGTGTTTGAGTGTGGTGGAGGTGGAGGAGGCATGTTCTCCAAGGGTGATGTGGGTGAGAGTGGAGGCATGTTCCCCAAAGGAGAAATGGGTGAGTGTGGAGGTATGTTCTCCAAGGTTGGTGAAATGGGTGAGTTAGGAGGGGTAAATGGTGAAGTCACCAAGGTGTCATCAAAGTCATTCACAAAAGGAATGATTTGGATTGGTTGGGGTTGTGTGGTCACATCCAAGGGTGCACTTGGAGTGAAGGGTGAAGAGAGCTCATTCATTCTTGAGTTGAATGAAGAGGAGGTAGAACCAATGGAGTGGTTAGTACCATGGGTGGATGTTGTCTTGCATGGTGCAAGGGGTGGTGAAGGTGATGAGGAAATGAGGATTGGAACCATCTCATTTTTGGATGTGTGAAAGGGTGAGGATTTAGGCTTGGGTACCTTAATCCTAATCTTACGTGTTTTCCTTGGGGTGTTTGAGGTTTTTGTAGAAACCATGGTTGACAATGGTGGTTTAAGGGTTAGGGAAGGATGTTTTGATGTGTGAAGAACATGACTAACAAGGTGGGTTTAAATGGGTGAGGGGATGATCCAAACTAGTAATGGGTTAAAATCATTTTAGGTGAATAATGAATTTAGGTAACCTAGTTTAGGAAATATGCAGGTTTTTGCAAAGAATCATGCAAAGTTTACACAGATTGAAGAAAATAGTGTAAAGCAAAAGATTCTGTCGGACACAGTGGCGGCGGTTCCTTATCTAGGACCGGCGGTTCCTTATCGATAAGGATCCGCGGGTTGATATGGAACCGCGACCAGAGGTCTTTCAAAAGTTTCACATCTAAAATTTTGGTTAACCCAGATTTTTACCAAAGGATTCACAAGCCAAAGTTAACTACTGACCAAAATCTAAGAAGCTAACTATCATAAGGCATGCACAAAGCTATGTAAATCAAAAACATGATGGCATAAGCAACATTTAGGATTAAAATAAATAAAAATCTAACCATGTAGCATAAGTTAATACACATCCAAGATAATAATAAAAAAAATTGTTCAACATTACATGTTTACCAACATGTATTCTTTGAAATACTTCAAAGCTTTCACCTTCTCTTCTTGCCCAATCCCTTGATCATATTCCCCAAATACTTGAATCCCTTCCTTGACTCAACCCGATATTCATGCAATTCACCTCTAGTCCTAAGATTTTCACGGTAGAGATGCTCCATGTTGAGATCTTCCGGTACTTCACTAGAGGAGTAATGAGGTGGGGGAGCTAAGTCTTCAAGTCCATCCACGAATGAGTTTGAGGATGAGTGGTAATTACTCGAAGAGTTGAAGTGAGAACTAGTACCTATGCCATCACCATCACTTGTTGGCATATAGGTGTCCTCATCATTCATCTCTTGATGATCGGATTTTCGCGAACCTCGATCACTTCTTGTCTTTCTTTCATATGCCTCTTGAATAGGCAACATAACCCGATGAACCGGGTGGAAGCGAGAAAGATCGAGGTGGGGAAAATCATGAGCAACCCTTTTGAAAAGGCGAGTAAGAAGCATGGCATAGGGAAGGCTTGTTTTGGGCTTTGAAAGGGCATAATTTATTCGTCGAGCGATATAGAATGCCAAATTGTACTTGGTGGATGTAAAGATGCAACTCAACATATGCACCATACAAGCCGGGATATGATCTCGGTTTCTACCAAGACAAAAGACATTCTCCCTAAGGATATTTGCCCATTGGACCATAAAATCCTTAAGGTCGCTAGAGATCACTTCATATCGATTCACATTTCATACATTTGAATGAAGGCTTCTCACAACGTTTCCATCACGCTCTTTCGAAATGATGTCAAGGATAAACTCTAGATCAATTTAAGTGAGGTCATTTGGAGGTTTATCGTAGGATTCCAAGAGAGCATCAAGTCTCCATTTATCCATAAAACGACAAGTTCCTTCATATGGCACACCGAGAATTTCACCAAAGTTTTCGAGGGAGTATTGAATCAATCGATCATTCAACACGAAACGAATGAAGATTTCTCCATTGTATTCAAGCATGAAGTAGGTGCTAAAGAATTCAATAAGGAATAAGGGGTAAATATCTTCTTCTATGTTGAGCAAGCAATCAAACCCCAAAAGCTCAAACATAGATTGGATATAGTCATAACCCGTTATTCCCTCGTCAACGACTCTACCCTCAAGGAAACAACGAGTAGAAAGGGATGGAAATGATTTTCAAAGTTGAGGGGAAGCATAGGTTTGGGAAAGGTTTGGAATGTATTGTCTAGTAAGTTGATGATCCTTTTGATATTGAGAAGGCATGATTAGTACCTAATATAAACGTAAGACAATATTTTTTCAATCACTTATATGAAAAGTAAAATAAAAAATAAAAAATAAGAGAATGTGTTATATCAATTTCTTGACAAACAAAGGATTGAATCCATATCATTCTCATGTTCACAATGTAGCTATTCTATTATATACCAAGAACATATGAACTATGTTGGATCAACAATGGACTTAGAACATTGGTTTTTCAAAACAAGGTTTTTAGGTAAGCATTAACAATGTCATTACCTATTTGTTCATGGGTTCATATCAAATCCATCTTTTAACCAAAATCATTTAGCCAAAATTCGGATTTGTTCTACAAGTGGGTTCTGGTGAAATCTTAATGAATATGAACCTAAGGAATCATAGTAAAATAACCATGTCAACCCACATTCCTATAAAGGTTTTAATTCAATTTCAATTTTAAAAATCCCCAATTATGAAAGGATGAACCATAGAGCAAAATATATGAAATTGAAAGAAAATACTTACAATTAATTGATGTTAGATGAAGGATGAGTGAAACCCATAACTTGGAATCAATTAATTTGAGTGATTGAAGGTTTTGGAAGCTTCAACAATGGTGGAAAAAGGGTAAACCGTCGGCTGTGTGTTTTTGGGAGAGAGAGGGTTTGGTTTGAAAAAGATTATTTTATTAAAACTGGCGCTCTGACAAACTTTACTGCCCGCGGTACCTTATCGATAAGGAACCGCGGGTTTGAGCCGCGAAGATAAAGAACCGGCTACAGAGGCAGGTTTTTATCAATGAAAAACGCCAAATTTTAAAAACCAAGTTTTTCTAAGATACTTAAAAATATATCATAAACCTTTTAGAATAACATTGGATCATCGAACCACTAGGCAATATGTTTTAATGAAGGATTACGAGTTGAATCAAGATCGAAAAGAACCAAAACGGACAAACGACTACTCGTAGCAAAACAGCAAAGTGGAGAGAAGTCAAGGGAAGTGAATCAAGACTAGGACCAGTGCTCAAGAGATTAATGACAATCTTCAAATAGTGGTAACAAAGAGCTTGTGTCATATATAGTGGTTTAAGACGTGCCTTTCCGGCGAAATGTTAAACGACTTTGGTAATGAATAAACACAGAGTAATTATTCATGTATAGACTAAGATCACTTTCAATAATAGTCTTAGTCTAAACCAAAATATGAGCAAGGTATTAATTCACTTTCTCTCCCACAAGGGGCCTACTAACCGTATGGGTGTAAACCAAGGAAATCTTGCTTGATACTTTAAGCTACTACTAACTCACTCTACATCACCATAGTGAGTCAAGTATCCAAGCAATGAAGGTTTGAGAGGATAAAAGAAAAGAATCACAAACCACAAACAAATGTCAAGGCAAGGATGCCAAGAACAAGCACATAGTCAAGTAATGATCAAAAGAATGATCAAAGGGCGTGTGGAAGAACGAAAGCGTACCTTGGCCACAAAGAGCAATCCATCTAGGAGTCAAAGCTATGCCCAATCAATGACTACAATGAGTACTAAGTCTTCAAGGACTAGTATCATTCCCAATCATCTTGGTATCATCATTCAAGGATGATAAAGATCAATAAAGATGAGTCTTCTACAAGTGCATGTAACTCAATCCACAATCAATTAAGTGATTGATCTTCATGAGTACCTAGACAAAGCAAGATGCAAATTAGTAGATACATTTCAAGAGTAGATCTAAAATGCATAAAGACTACTAATCTTAAGAGGGATGCAATATTATCAATTAAAAGATCTATTTTTAAAAAACAAAATAGTTTTGACCAAAGAGAAACTTTAGTACAACTTGACCTTCTAATTTGAGGATACAATGGATCGATCCAAGTTTCAAAGTACAATATACTGCAAAGATGTTGAGTGACCATCGTTCTGATACCAATTGTAGAAACTAGAAGGGGGGGGGGGTTGAATAGTTTCTCTTCGATTGGCAACCAAATTAAAATTACTTTCAATTTGGTTTGTATCAAAACTATCTTTTGCTTGAAGCTAAGTTTCATAATGATTAGGTTCAATTCAAATGCACTAGTAAAGATAATAGGTAAGTGTAATGATAATGAAATAAGTAAAGAGTAAGGAAGGAGACAACCTAGTGGGAAGACACCAAGATTTATAGTGGTTCGACAACGAGGCTCTATCCTCGTTTCTACTCCACTCCTCGAGTACACCTACTCGAGATTTCCACTATATCCACAAGCTCCCTTCTTGGCGGAAAAAACCTTACATCGTCGCTTACATTATTTTCCGACACTAAGATAAATGTCGAGACCTAATCTTTAGCTAGGACCAAATTACACAACGTTGCCTACTTCACAATTTAACGACACAAGGCTAGATGTCGAGTTCTAATCTTTAGGAAGAACCAATCTTCACGAAATTGCCTACTTTATCATTTTACAACACAAGGCTAGATGTCGAGTTCTAATCCAAAGCTAGAATCAATCTTCACGACTCTTGACTTTGAAGCTAAGTGGGAACTTCATACAACACAACTACTAATCACTTTCAAGTTTAGTGAGAACTTACAAGACACAACTACATCACTTTATAGCTTAGTGAGAACTACTAATCAAATCTATTACAACTCAACTAGACATATCCAAGTACACACATGTAGCTTGGATCTACACAACACAAATCCAAGCAAACACATATGCAATGGATGTACACAACAAATCCAAGTATTCACAAATAACTTGGATGAACACAACTAGTCCAAGTATTCATAAATACAATGGATTGACATAAAACAAAAAGGGTATCATGATGAATATGACTAGCTCATAGATTCATCTTTATCACAACACTAGTGAGTGAGTGATCTTCTCATTGGACAAGGTAAAGGAAGGGATCAAGAGGATAATCATATGTAAACATCCTTAACATTTTAAGTGATCATTTACTAAAGATTATGCTATAGAAAAGAGAAAGGGGGCTGAGAAAAACGTCCAAGAGGCTTGTTGGAAAATGAGATTTGACCCACTATTTAAAGGAGACAAAGTATAACGGATATATAACGGCTATCTGGGCGCGGTACCTTATCTAGCCCGGCGGTTCCTTATCGCTAGGGAACCGCCTAGCTACTTAAGGTTCTGCCCCTAGAGTACGCTCCGTGTTTGTCTTTTAGCGGGGTAGGAATATCTGAGGTATTTGAAGCCTTCAAAGGATATTCTAATAGCATATGGAATATGCTATTTTCAAATTTTCATTTTCCATTTTCCATTTTAATAAAACATTTTCTAAAAAAGAAACTTTATTAAAAAGTCTTTTGTCATATTAACAAAAGTGAGTTTAAGGATAATCATTTTGATGATCACTAAGTATGATTAAGAAAGGTTAGTGATATGATTATTACCTTGATGATAGTGTTAGTTAAATAATTCGTTTTGTGTTTTACACTAAATGTGTTGTATAGTTTGTTGTGATCAAAACTAAGAAAGATTAGTTAACACTAATAATATTTTTAGGCATCACTTGCATTAACAGGTGAGTTGATGATCCTTTTGGTATTGTGAAGGCATGATTAGTACCTAAATAAACACAAGAAAATATTTCTCCAATCACTCACATGAATCCATATCATTCTCATGTTCACAAAGTAGCTATTCCATTATTTACCAAGAACATATGAACTATGTTGGATCAACAATGGACTAGAACATTGGTTTTTCAAAACAAGGTTTTTTTAGGTAAGCATTAACAATGTCATTACCTATTTGTTCATGGGTTCATCTCAAATCCATCTTTTAACCAAAATTGTTTAATCAAAATTCGGATTTGTTCTACAAGTGGGTTTTAGTGAAATCTTAATGAATATGAACCTAAGGAATCATAGTAAAATAACCATGTCAACCCACATTCCTATTAAGGTTTTAATTCAATTTCAATTTTAAAAATCCCCAATTATGAAAGGATGAACCCTAGAGCAAAGTAGATGAAATTGAAAGAAAATACTTACAATTAATTGATGTTAGATGAAGGATGAGTGAAACCCACAACTTGGAATCAATTAATTTGAGTGATTGAATGTTTTGGAAGCTTCAACAATGGTGGAAAAAGGATAAAACGTCGGCTGTGTGTTTTTGGGAGAGAGAGGGTTTGGTTTGAAAAATAATAAAATAATCAAACTGGCGCTCTGACAAACTTTACTGCCCGCGGTTCCTTATCGATAGAGAACCACGGGTTTGAGCCGCCAGAGATAAAGAACCAACTACAGAGGCTGGTTTTTATCAATGAAAAATGCCAAATTTTAAAAACCTTGTTTTTCTAAAATACTTAAAATTATATCATGAACCTTTTAGAATATCATTGGATCATCATAACACTAGGCAATATGCTTTAATGAAGGATTACGAGTTGAATCGAGATCGAAAAGAACCTAAATGGACAAACGACTACTCGTAGCAAAACAGCAAAGTGGAGAGAAGTCAATGGAAGTGAATCAAGACTAGGACTAATGCTCAAGGGATTAATGACAATCTTCAAATAGTGGTAACGAAGAGCTTGTGTCATATATAGTGGTTTAAGACGTGCCTTTCCGGCGAAATGTTAAACGACTTTGGTAATGAATAAACACAAAGCAAATATTAATGCGTAGACTAAGATCACTTTCAACAATAGCCTTAGTCTAGACCAAAGTATGAGCAAGGTATTGATTCACTTTCTCTCTCACAAAGGGCCTACTAACCGTATGGGTGCCAACCATGGAAATCATGCTTGATACTTTAAGCTACTACTAACTCACTCTACATTACCATAGTGAGTCAAGTATCCAAGCAATAAAGGTTTGAGAGGATAAAAGAAAAGAATCACAAACCACAAACAAATGTCAAGGCAAGGATGCCAAGAACAAGCACATAGTCAAGTAATGATCAAAAGAATGATCAAAGGGCGTGTGGAAGAACGAAAGCGTACCTTGTCCACAAAGATCAATCCATTAAGGAATCAATGCTATGCCCAACAATGAATATGATGAGTACTAAGTCTTCAAGGACTAGTATCATTCCCAATCATCTTGGTATCATCATTCAAGGATGTTAAAGATCAATGAAGATGAGTCTTCTACAAGTGCAAGTAACTCAACCCACAACCAATTAAGTGATTGATCTTCATGAGTACCTACATAAAGCAAGATGCAAACTAGTAGATACATTTCAAGAGTAGATCTAAAATGCATAAAGACTACTAATCTAAGAGGGATGCAATATTACCAATTAAAAGACCTATTTTTCAAAAACAAAATAGTTTTGACCAAAGAGAAACTTTAGTACAACTTGACCTTCTAATTTGAGGAGACAATGGATCGATCCAAGTCTCAAAGTACAATATACTTCAAAGATCTTGAGTGACCATCGCTCTGATACCAATTGTAGAAACTAGAAGGGGGGGGAGGGGGTTGAATAGTTTCTCTTAGATTGGCAACCAAATTAAAATTACTTTCAATTTGGTTTGCATCAAAACTATCTTTTACTTGAAGCTAAGTTGCATAATGATTAGGTTCAATTCAAATGCACTAGTAAAGATAATAGGTAAGTGTAATGATAATGAAATAAGTAAAGAGTAAGGAAGGAGACAACCTAGTGGGAAGACACCAAGATTTATAGTGGTTCGACAATGAGGCTCTATCCTCGTTTCTACTCCACTCCTCGAGTACACCTACTCGAGATTTCCACTATATCCACAAGCTCCCTTCTTGGCGGAGAAAACCTTACATCGTCGCTTACATTATTTTCCGACACTAAGCTAAATGTCGAGACCTAATCTTTAGCTAGGAGCAATCTACACAACGTTTCCTACTTCATAATTTAACGACACAAGGCTAGATGTCGAGTTCTAATCTCAAGGTAGAACCAATCTTCACTGTAACAACTTGAGTTTTCGCGTCTATTTTTAATAAGACGTGCCCATTTGTAAGACGTTTCACTTGTTGACGGTTTGTGCCGGTTACTAAAAGTTATTAAGCTTTCGAGAATACCCGTATCCACTACTACTTGAGTCGTATTATTAAGTTCGCGTCATATGGTCCAAGTCGTGTGTAATGGCTACGTGTAATGATGATGTTGTCAAAGTCATCTAGTTCATACGTCTAAGAACACACTTACAACTTGAGCAAGCCCTTTGTGGACCGAAAATCATTGTGGACTAACTCTTAATGGGCCAAAAACTAACTACTTAGACCCTTATCGGGCCGAAATGTGTTAAGGTACACAAATGAATGGAAAATGAAATTGAACGAAATTGAAATTGAACCAAACTATAAACCTTCATTGAGGAGCAAGCTGTGAATAAACTGGTCAACCATAGTCAACCACTAAAAAATCTGGAAATAATATTTTACAAGCCACTAACCACAAGTGTCCAACACACATGCCAAAACTTCCCTAAATGTGTAGTCACAAGCTTACCAAATCCAGAATTACACTAACCCTAGACTAATTTTGACAAGATAAATGCTACCACACTCTTTCACAATCTCAACACGAAACAATTTGAAACAAAGTTCCTGCTTAAGTATGCAGTTTTAATTACATTTTTGGGTAAAATTATTTAGAAGCAATTATCGAAGCCTTAGTCAGCCGAGTCGAAACCAAAGTCCATGTCTGAAAAACATCAGCCGCATACCCTCAAATCTGTGAGTCTTTTATCCACCTACTCTTTATTTTCTTTTGGCATCCATATAGTTGTGCTAATCTATATTAAGACCGCCTGCAAAAACAAACAAACCTCATTAGTCTTTTAAACTATCATGTTTAAACAATAAAGAGGCTAGCAAATTGGACTTTGGACCATGACCAACACCCCTCATTTGGCCGAGACCCTGTTTACCCTAGAAAATAGTCAAAACATAAAGATAAAACCAATCCATTTCGTAAAAATACTAATCAACCCTAATTAGACTCGCGGGTATAAAAACCCCCAATTCGTATAAACCCTAGATTTTTGTAAATCATATTTATTATGAAATTAAGTCGATTTAATGTTCAAAAACACAAATTAAGTATGTAAAAAATCTCGAATTGAAAACCCTAATTTTATATAAACCCTAAATTATTATAAACTAATTTATTCAGTAATTAGCATTGATAGAAGCATAAGGATACTAATTAATTTGAGTTGAACACGAGATTAAGAAAACCCCCAAAATATCTGAAACCCTAATTTTCAAAACTCACCTTTAATTGATAATTAACACCTAGAGAAGCATAAAAACACCAGTTAATTATAATGGAACTCAAGATTTAAGAAACCCTTAATTATTCAAAACCCTAGGTCTTTCGTGAATCAAAGAAAACGAGAATCCAATGTTCATGTTAATAAATGTAACGATTGATAACCAAGAAACATCTGTTCCTTTCGAAAAACTATGAATAGAAAGACCTTTGTGTTTAAAATCATAAAACGAGATTATTGCTTGAAAACCCTTGAATAAGAAAGAAAGAAGTACTTATCTTTGTGAAAAAAAACACCACCAAAACCCTAGTACCGGTCTAAATAAATAAGAGGTTGGATCTACAACTCATATATACGAATTGCAAGCAAAGGATTTGTGATTGTGGTGATTAACCAAAACGAAGTATAGATTTCATCTATGAGGGTGTGTGTTCGAGATTTATTGAGAGAAAGAGAAGAAAGACGGTTGGAATATGTGTTTTGGTCAAACGAGTGTAGACTGAGAGTTTATGAGAATGAAAACAACATAAACCCCCCACATTCTTGTTTGTATCGCATGGAGTTGGGCCAGTTGGGTAATAAGAATCAAATGGGCCTAGGCTGGGTTGTGGGATGTCTATGGGCCGGTTGGATTAGTCGGATTTATATAGGCCCAACAAAAATTAAAGGAGTAAATTTTTTATAGGCCCAATACCCACTTATTAAATAGCCACGTAAAAATGTCGTGTTTTCCATAACACAAACGGTATTGTCAAATCACAACTAGGATGTCATGCATCTTATTAGTGTAATTATAGATGTTGTAACGTAACCATTGTGATTAAATAGGTTGTGGATAACGTGGTTGTATTCTCAAGCTTCTTTGCATTTTCATCCATTTGCCTAACTTACGAGGTGAGTTTATAGCCCCACTTTTACTTGTTTTATCACTTTAGGGTGAGAACATTTCTTGTTTAAAACGGATGAACATAAGTGCCTAAAACTCATACGTGCCTACATGATGTCTAAGTAGCGATACCCCTAGATGCTTTAGCCCACTATCATGAACCGTTAATTACTTTGTGTAAGCGCGAATGTTATAGATAGATCTATTGGGATTGGCCTCCCTATCTAATGTTGGTTGTGTGACCAAATTAGATACAATTACATTTGAGGTTGTTACGAATACTTTGGGGTAGTATTTGCTTGGGCACACTCTTATATAAACTGGTTGGTACGGTTAACGCTTCGGTGTCATGAGCTTAGACGAAGGATATCATGAACGTATGCTATTTTGATAATAATCTTGTATTTGTTATAAGATTATTTGACGGTTTCCTAACTAAAATCTTATGGTTCATCACACTACTTCTACTTAAACCTATAACCTCACTGACCTTTGTGTTGACGTTTTAGCAATGTTTTTCTCAGGTGTCAAGGCGGAGGAGTGACGTGGTTGTGCTATGGAGATTAATAAAAATTATCATGATTTAACTTTGAGACTTGCTTTGGATGTATGATATTTGGAAACTCAAACTATGTTATCATGAGTTGTAAAACAATTTTCCTTGGGACCAATTCTATTTCTATGTCTTATGAATGAAAAATGACTTTTCTTAGTTATTCATGTATCTATGTCTCTTGGTTGTCATGATAGTCACATCCTCGTGTAATTGTACACGTGGGCCAAATTGAGGGTGTGACAGATTGGTATCAGAGACATGGTTATAGAGAACTAGGTTACTTTTACAAAAATCGTTTTTACAAAGGTTTTGGTCAAAAATGAAATTTTGGAAAAAGAGTAATACTAGACTATAACTACCTCCATCTCCATAGACCACATCATTTTGCGCCTTCGACAAGTAAGTTGTAACTTTAAGTCGTATCATTTCATTGCTCTTAGTAATCTACTAAGTAAATTGCTAAAAGTATCAAGTAACGTAATTTATGACTATATGCTAAATGGTTTGTGCCATGCTATATGAATACAAAATCGATGTTTATTTCGACACTACGTGAAACTCTATGCTAAGTGGTTTGTGCCATGCTATATGAATACAAAATCGATGTTTATTTCGACACTACGTGAAACTCTATGCTAAATGGTTTGTGCCATGCTATATGAATACAAAATTGATGTTTATTTCGACACTATGTGAGACTCTATGCTAAATGGTTTGTGCCATGCTATACGAATGCAAAATCGAATTTTTATTTCAACATTACTTGAAACTTTATGCTAAATGGTTTGTGCCATGATACGTGAATGTAAAATTGATGCGATTATACTTCTTGAAAACCCAACGTTAAATGGTTTGTGCCATGTTATGCGAATACAATATTGATCTTGTATCAACGTGTCTTAAATTTTTTTGTGCTAAATGGTGTGTGCCATGACAAACTAAAACTTCAACATATTGCAAAATTGATTTATTCTTACACATGCCTTTCTTGATTTGGCAGTGACATGTCTATCTCGTCCGAAGATTCGTTGTACTACTTGTTCTTATCTACGGATGGAGCACGACGCGAGTCCACTACTAGTGGTGCTTCGCCACTATCATCTACTCGAGGAGAGCCAAGTGCTCATGCACCTACTCGCGCGTCACCACCACCACTCATTTGCTACCAAAGGCGTGGCAAGGCACCGATGGTTCCTCCCTCCACATCCTCATCTCATGCCCCTAGGGCCCCTCGCCAAAGCCGTACCGCGAGGATGTCAGTGAGAGGTTCTATGATTGGGAAGAATTTGGCGGAGTCATGTGAGCTCTACCCACACTACCCGCAAGTCTTCAAAGTCACCGTCCATGAGAGTACCCCAAGGCACGATGCCCCTCGTCGACCTACTATGCTCATGCCACCCCCACCTTGCGGCTATAAAGCCGAATGCTCCGCGGCCGCCGAGGCTCGTGGAATGCCCCCTCATCGTTTTACTAGGCTTGCTACCTTACGAGGCAAGGTGACCCACGTGCTTCGTAATTTGGGTGGTTTGTCTCATGAGTCATTGGTTCGACTCGAGACTTGTTACGAGGCGGTCATCGCGGGTTTGGGTAGGAATGCCCCACCCCCACCCGACCACTTCGCGGGATTAGCTAGGAGGGTCGGGGACCAACATTACGAGATAGGAGCTTTGCGCACCCTTCTACATAGGGCATTGATTGATTTATCCGAGAGGATTGCCGCCCTTGAGCACCGTTTCTATTAGATCTATGTATGGTTCATTTGTGTACACTTACATTCCAAATTTTCCCTCCATGTGTTGTAATTCCTAAGAATTCTAAAACAATGTGTTAACTCTTTGTATTTCTTTTTTTTCTAATCATGGAATGAATTATTTGTGCACTACATAACTTGTTGATTATTACTTCATTGGATGCTATATCGTATTTTGTGACATGCTTGTACTCTCTAGCCATGAACTCGT
The DNA here is from genome assembly GCA_025667525.1 of Glebionis coronaria. Lineage (NCBI taxonomy): Eukaryota > Viridiplantae > Streptophyta > Magnoliopsida > Asterales > Asteraceae > Glebionis > Glebionis coronaria. The sequence goes on along the minus strand of CM046875.1, from coordinate 470,154,632 downwards.
AATACTAACCTTGCCATAAACACTGTTGTGAATTTAGGACCATGGCACCAAAAACCCGCAAGAATAGAGTCGATCCAACTCCGGCCGCACCTATCACCGTCGACCCATCGGTTTTGAGTCAAATGATCGCCGATGGAGTTGCCGCCGCTCTTGCCGCCAACGAAACAAATCCAAGCACGCAAGAGGAGACTAATCGAGTGCCAATTCCGGTACCTCCTACGCGTGCATGCTCATACAAGGAGTTTCGATCATGCTTCACAAGTACTTTCAATGGCACCGAAGGTGCCGTGGGACTTGCACGATGGATTGAGAGACTTGAGTCTCAATTTAGCGTAAGCAATATCGCCGAAGGTGACAAGGTAAAGTTTAGCTCTAGCACCTTGGTTGATGGTGCACTAACTTGGTGGAACATCCATGTGAAGGCCGTAAGTTTGGAAGCGGCCAATGCTACTCCTTGGGCTCATTTCAAGGGAATGCTTCTCAAAAAGTATTGCCCTAGAAATGAGATGAAAAGGTTGGAAGCCGAGTTGTGGAACCTACGTGTACATAGAGTTAACTTGATGGCTTACACTCAACGCTTCCATGAGTTGAGGTTGATGTGTCCCGAAATGATACCAAATGAGACACGAGCCGTGGAAAGGTACATCGTTGGACTACCACCTTCAATCCGAGGAGATGTCATCTCTTCAAAACCCAATGATTTGAACGAAGCCATTGAAATGGCCGACGGTTTGATGGACTCCGTCACCTTGGAAAGTGGTGATAACAAACAAAAATGGGAAGGGAACCATGGCCCCAATCATGGTGACCACCCTAACAAACGCCAAGATGTGGTAAAGGTGTTCAATGTGAACGGTGGATCCGGTTACCAAGGAAAACTACCCTTTTGTGGTAAGTGTGGCAAACACCACAATGGTGCATGTGGAGGCACATGTCACAATTGTGGGAAAACCGGTCACTTCGCCAAGGATTGTCGAAGTGCACCAAAGCCCACGAATCAACGGACTCCTATCACTCCAAATGCTCAATACGCGGATGTCACTTGCTATGGTTGTGGCGAAAAAGGTCACTTTAATAATAGGTGTCTCAAAGCTACCACTCAAGGCCGAGGAAACCAAATATGAGGAAACAACAACAACCAAGCTCGTCGACAACCTCGTCAAAACCACGGTAATCCGAATGGGCGGAACAATGGGAATCAAACGAGAGCACAGGGACGTGTGTACACTCTATGTGCCGAAGCGGCCATTCAAGACAACAACGTGGTCACCGGTACGTTTCTCATCAATAACATCTTGCTTCCGTATTATTTGATTCCGGGTACCGATAGAAGTTTTGCCTCCATTACCTTTAGCGAACTATTAAATGTGAACCCCACTCCATTAGATGCCGACTATAATGTGGAACTAGCCGATGCTAAAGCGATCACTACAAACACTGTACTTAAGGGTGGTTGTACCCTAAGCCTCCAAAATATTCCTTTCATCATCGATCTTTTACCTATCGAACTTGGAAGTTTTGACGTTATCGTTGGTATGGATTGGCTATCCAAGTACCATGCGGAGATAATTTGCCACGAGAAACAAGTCCGTATTCCCTACGGAATCCGAACCCTAACCATCCTCGGTGAGAAGAACGGTGTGAAAAGCCGGGCTAGTTTAAACGTCATCTCATGTACTAAAACTCATAAGTACATCGAAGAAGGTCGTCCTATTTTTCTTATCCAGTCACTAGCAAAAACGAACCCGAACCAAAGGAGAAGAAAATTGGAGACGTACCAATTGTTTGCGACTTTCCCGAAGTTTTTCCCGAAGACCTACCCGGGCTACCTGCACTTCGTCAAGTAGAATTCCACATCGAACTAACGCCCGGAGCCGCACCCGTTGCAAGAGCACCTTATCGACTAGCGCCCGCCGAAATGAAGGAATTAGCCGACCAACTAAAAGAGCTTACCAAAAAAGGATTCATAAGACCGAGTTCCTCACCTTGGGGAGCCCCGGTTTTATTCGTGAAAAAGAAAGACGGATCGTCCCGTATGTGCATCGATTATCGCGAATTGAACAAACTTACTATAAAGAAACGTTACCCTTTACCAAGGATCGATGATTTGTTTGATCAACTTTAAGGTTCGAGCATTTATTCAAAGATTGACCTTAGGTCGGGTTACCACCAACTTAGAGTTCAAGAGGAAGACATTTCCAAGACGGCGTTTCGAACCAGATACGGTCACTTTGAATTCCAAGTCATGCCATTTGGGTTAACCAATTCACCCGCGTGAAGAATATGGATAATCTTATGAATCAATGAAGTGGGTTGAAGATTTCTAGAGAGAGAAACTAGTGAGAGAAAGTGAGAGAGAAATATGTGTTTTATTCAAAAATGTGAAAGTGATACAATCAACAACCAACCCCTTTCCATGGTGGAAAGGGGTATTTATATCCAAGCCACTAATGGGCTTGGGCCGACCCATGACAAGCCCATGGGCCGGTTTCTTACTTAACTAAATAAGCAAACATTAACTACGAGCTATACAACATTAATAATATTGTGGAGTGACCGATACTTCTAATATACGTTAAAAACGTATTTCTAACAATCTCCCCCTAAGGGAGGTCACTCCACGTTACACAGTTCTAAACCTAGCATACTATACTAAGTCTTCGTTCTTCAGCTCGTAGTCTTTTCTTCTTTTCTTTTTGTTGTGAATATGTTGATTTGATCTTTTAGGCTTTGGCTTGAGAGCATTGTTCTTTTGACCAATCAAGTGCGATCTTTGCCTTCTTGTGAATCTTGCCTCCTCGTGACTCCATGTTCCACACACTTATGTCTTTTGTTGAATTCTCGAAAGCTTCAGAGTTTGGTACAGCGGAAGACTTCTTTTTGTACTTTCTTGAATTTTTGCTGAACTTTGATGCAGAAAAACATAAGCATGTGGAAACGACTTCAGCTGGTACACCGTAATGCCACCGTCTTCGCAGAAACATGATAAGACACGAATGAAATGGCTTAGAACATTTCATTCTAAATCGGTAGCGTTTTACCTCCAGTCGGTGAAGACCGTTGGACGATATTAGATATCGTACCTGTGACGGATAGTTTCAATTAAGTAACTTCCTGACAGGATTTCGCGGGTAAACCCGTTCTCTTTATTCGACGATCACTAAGCTTGACTGCGAACATAAAGAGTGAATCACTTGGATAAATTATCCTTGTGATTGAAGCTGTCAATTCATGAAACCTGGAACAAGTGAATTTCAGTTAAGATTTTCACCATCGTTGCTTTCCAGTTATCACGAGCTTAATTCATAAAGAATCTTGCACGTCACCTACCAAGTGCTGTTTGATGTTAACACTAGAAGGATTTCTACTCGTCACTGTGAACACTAAAGAGTGTCACTCTGAGTGTTCTGGCAAGATCATATGATAATGCGTAGAGGCCTGGAACGAGTTTAAGTTCAATTAAGAATTAAACTACTGTTTCTTTCCAGTTTTTCACAAGATTGGTTCTTAAAGAACCACACGTGTAACCTACCGTGAGCTTGTTTGATGTTGGCTCAAGCAGGATTTCCATCTTCATTGTAATACTTGCGTATTACTCGGATGTTCTGGCAATATTACAAGAATACTGCGTAGGACTCATAAAAATCTCTTACTTTTCACAGTGTGTGAGAAAGCAAGGAATAAATGGAAAGTGTCCTAATGAGACTTTTGATGATCTCGTGGCTCTAGACTCGATAGTGCGTTTTGATTTAGTGAGCGATAGCTGGAGAGGAGTGCCACCTTTTCAATATCAGTCTATTCGGAGTGAATAAACCAATAGATAACGTGTTGATCTCCGTGTGATTAAAACAAATACCTTTTGAGAGATATTTGAGTTAGCTGGGAAGGGTTGTGCATTGCATCACTGGGTCCATGATGTCTTTCTTCAATATCGAGAATCATTAACAAATGATCTCAATAGCATATGTATTGACCCGGTTTCTGCCTAAAGTTGTAAGGAGAGCTTCTTTCTTTACACCCTTTATCTTTACAATTCTTTTTCATTCTTCAACCCCTTCAATACTTACCAATATGTCATAACTAGCACCTTGTTGTGATTGTTCCAGTGCTAGCTTAAGTACTTGGTCGGCATTCAGCTACGTTCATAATCTTTCTCCATCTTTCCTTGGACTTCTAATTCTATCTAGGGAATTGTCCTTGGGAAGATTCCATCGGCTCTGATGAATCATTGGACTAAAACCTATTCCTACCACCCTTTTGTCACCACATCCGTCGTGAATTAAGCGTGTTTTGGGAAAGTATAGTCACCATGAAAAATCCTTGAGAATCACTTATGGTACTAGTGATATTGAAATCAAGAGTTTTGTACCTTAAGTGTTTTGTTTATAAAAAACGCTCCCCCTTAACACGTGCTTTACACATATTAAGTTGGATTATCGTTAAGTCTTTTTCATGTTTTAGCCAAGTATCATTTAAGTCTCCTTAATCCTATTTTCTCCCCTTATCCAAAATGTTAACCATTAATATTTGGGATATTAAATGGATTAACCGGTCTTTGGGTAAAAATGGAATCAATTTTTGGCCATCGAACACATTAATGCTCCCCCTTAAATTAATAAGGGTTAGTTGTAGTGCTTTAGTATGATATATTTTGAAAGATTTAGAATCTCGTGAGAAATTCTTGAAAAATTATCATACCTTAACACTACATCAAGCCGTAAAAGCACAATATTCACAAATTTACTTATTCACAATTAAAAACCAATATAGAGTAGACCTGAGATGTACGATCCATTAGATGGATCGTTGCAGTAACTTATGGTGCACTCCATATGGTCTACCACCAACGAATCTTTCTAAGCTCCTCATCAATCTACGTTCCCGGAGCTTTTCATCAATTTCTTGATCACATATTTCGCCATTTGCCGATAACCCGGATGCCAATCCTCAATCATCTCTGGTAAAGACCCACCAGAATTAAGATGCTCCAATTTTCCTCTGACGTATATGAGAGTCCCATCACTGTATTTATAAAGCTCACCTACCCTCATAAACTTCATGATCCCACGACTGTTCAAGTAGAAAATCCCGTAACTCGGAACGGTAATGCCGGTATAGGGACATCTGTTGACATGTTGAGGTAGAACTTGATTCATTGGACGGGTCAGGTTAAGCTTCCTTTGGTAGCTTTCAACTCCCAATTGAAGATCTTTAACTCGTTTCTTGATAACAACGCTTAGTGTGAACATACGGAGTGCCGTATTCAAGGCAATGATTTCTTCACGAGTAAGATGGGTAAGTTGATCACGGGTCATCATAAGCAACATGTCTTCGATATCTTCATGGCGAATGATAGAAAAATCCCCCTGCTGTATTGTGTATTCTCTGTCATCCTCCCTTTTTAGACGAATCTCCGTCACATGGTGATAGCCATTCTTGGCTTCAGTTTTCAGTCCCAAAATACTTGAGATGCGAATATCGGATTTGACAATACTTCCTGAGTTGGCTAAGCAGCAACCTCTGTACGCCCTTCGGACTCGCTCGTCCCAATGTGATGCACCTATAAAAGCATACATTTCATAATTACGATTTACCTTTGGGACCCAGAGTCGGTTTACCTTTTCCTCGATCCAGGGTATTGTCCCCCAATTAGCAGCTTTCAGCAAGGTCAGGGAGGTTGCGTACTTGGGTGATCCCTTGAGGAGTAATCAAGATCATAGGTGACAAAAAAGTCAAGAGCAATTTGATTATCTTGAGAAGGATCAAGTGGAGGTGGAGCTCTTTCTGACTCATGAAGGCCTCGCCTTTGAACGGTATTAAGAGCTTTCAGGACCTCGTCAGCATAATACTCGTACTCCATGCGGCTTAACCTGGTTTTGGCGTGAATTCTCTTATCCTTTAGCGCTCTCTTCACCAAAGACGGAGTGACCGAAGATTTAAACTCATGAGCTAAAAATGCACAAAAGTCTATCGGACTACGGATACGGAGATATAGAACATCTCTGTCAGCGTCTGTGATTGGATCATATTTAGCAGCTGTCGTGATCCAAGCTTGTGGCGGTGCAGTTTCATCAATCTCCAATGTATCCGCCCAGTCCCGTGTGCTTGACTCGGGAACAGTAGATTGTGGTTCTTGTTGCAGAGGAGTAGAAACATGAACACTTGTTGGTTCTGATTCAGGCATTTCGGCGGTGTCATGAACAAGCGAGTGTTGTGCAGATTCAGGTTCAGTTACTGATTCTGCAATCACAGGAGCAACAAAAGAACTAACAGGATTAGTGGTAACAGATATAGAAACAGAAACAGATGTACCGGGAATCGATGACGCAGTAGTAGCATTCACATCATGGCGCCACTTGGTTCGTCTTGATTCCGTAGAGGTGGACTTTTCCTTTTGGGCAGCATCTTTCTGAGACTTGGTACCAGATTTGGATGGTTTCTTTTTGCTGGTAACATAGTCCCCCGTTTCAGGCTGATCATGTTTACCACCATCATCCTCATCATCATCCCCGTTGCTTCCCTTATCACTCTCCTCATTTAGATCACCACCATCACCATCATCATCATCATCACCATCCTCATCATCATCACCATCATCGTCACCATCACCATCATCATCTTCTTCTTCTTCTTTACCGTTACCCTCCTCTTGTTCACTATCTTCCTTTTCCTCCTCAGGCAGAATGTGGTAAGGTACCACACTTTCAAACATCTTAAACAACCTATCATCCTCCAAGATAGCTTCATTGAGTGCTTTGTAGAGTGTCCGATGAACTTTAGACATGTCAAAAGATCCAACTTCCTTCATGCGAGCTTTGAGGATCTTCTTTAATTCAAAATCCGTTAAGTCATATGCAATTTTATAGGCGGATTCGAAAGGGTTGGACGACTTGATCATCAAGTTATCAGCCGCAAGTTTCCTCATCTCATCACGCATCTTTGGCATAAGGGCCTCAACAGATTCATTCACTCTCTCTAATATAGAAGCTTCAAGTAATTCTTTCTGCTCCTTATATTTATCCTTTATAGCTTGAAGTCTCGTAAGACGTGCTTCACTCTTTTCAGCTTCAGCCTGTTTGACCCGAGCAAGTTCTTCTGCATGAGCTTTACGTGTCAATTCCATCTCTGCAGTGAACTTAGCTATCATCTCTTCTTGGTCTTTCTTGGATGCCTCTTCACTTTGTACTCGTCGAAGTAGTTCTTCTCGAAGTTTATCCATCTCTTTTCTTTGACTGTCCGTGTGTTTATCCAACATTTCTGCCATTACGAATGCAGCCAGTGAAGATGGTACAGAGCTACTCTGGGATGGTTGAAGAGGCTCGGTTGTGATTACAGTACTGAGGATGGAAGTTGTTGGAGGTGGAAGGAATGATGTTGGCACCGGTCGGGTTGGTAAAGGCTGGATTGGTGGAGGTTGAGTTACGAGAGGCTGTGTTGTAACAATGATTGTTGTAGCACCGGACTCCTTCTCAACACTTGCTGTATCAACAATGGATGTCTCCTTCGATGCTGAGTAACGTTCTGGTGATCCAAACTCATTAATATCATCTGGCTCCTCGTATTCTTCTTCAACGTCCATCTGTGCACCCGAACCACTACCGCCCGTGTCTCTCCTACTCTTTTCAATAGCCATCTTCATTAACTTTTTATCAGTCTTTTCGAGAGTAGGATCGTCATCAACATCTTCTTCGTCGTGGAGAACAAGCTCGTCAGCCGTGCTCTTACCCTTCTTAGCCTCAGTCTTTTTCTTCTTGGTTTTGGGTTCAGATAAAGCAATTGTTTGCTTGCGTTTACCTTTACTCTTGACCGTAGTAGACGAGTCTTCTCCTGTCTGAAGGCTTGCTTTTTGCTTCTTGATTTCTATTAGCAGTAGCTTGTAATCAGCAGAAGCTTTAATTTTATTTGTCAGAAGATAATCGGGAATAGGACCAGGATTAACAGCACTAGAGGGTCCTTCATGCCTTAAGTCCACAGTGTCATCAGCCTCTTTAGTGTGGTGACGACTTGCTGCACGCTTATCAATAGAGACATCATTCTTCATAAAATAATGAATTATAAGCTTGATAAACCGAGGGTAAGGAAAGAAATTAGCCTTCAGCTTCTTGTTTTGGAAGAGTTGAAAGTTAAATTCTTCCCACAACAAGGATGCATAATCTGTATTTAAGCCTTTGTACATTCCATAGAAGATGTTCATAATTGGAACACGCACAGCATCATGCCCAGTTGTTTTAGGTGTAAGACATCTACTGAGAATACCAAAGAAAGCTCTCCAAGATTGACCCACTTTGGCGGTGGTAAAATCAGACACAACTCGTAGGTCAGGACATTCAAGAGCACGGAACATCTCCATGAGTTCGTCTTTGTTAGGGTTCCTTGAAAATGACAAACCTTTGGGTGTATCCCGACTTCCAAATATCTTGCGGAAGTCTGAAGCGGTGAGTGTCTGTTGCTTGTTGTCGAGGGAGAAGGTGATCTTGTTTGAAGTACTTTCCTTGGTAGCCCAGAATTCATACATGTAATCAAATGGCACCGAAGCAGTACTCCTTAAAGCATTCTTGAAGTGAGATTGATCAAGGATTGCTGAGGCGACTTTGAATCCATGGTGAGTGGATTAAGAAACTTGCTTCAGCAGGTAATTGTCTGGTATGAACTTGAGGGCTTTTGCCTCGGCAATTACGGCTGCTCTGGCATCTTGGAGTTCTTGCACTATTGGATTAGTCATGGTGTCTGCTTAAGATAAGACATAAAAGGTTGATACACAGAAATATATATATACCATTATGTTGTTACTTCTAAGCATGACACATTTCATTAAGTAATTATAACAAGCAAACAATTATCCATCCAACAATCCTTCATTCGGAACCCCTTCATTCGGAACCCCTTCATTCGGAACCCCTTCATTCGGAACTCCTTCATTCGGAACTCCTTCATTCGGAACTCCTTCATTCAGAACTCCTTCATTCGGAACCCCTTTATTCGGAACCCCCTCATTCGGAACCCCTTTATTCGGAACCCCTTCATTCAGAACTTCTTCATTCGGAAGTTCTTCATTCGGAAGTTTTTCATTCAGAACTCCTTCATTCGGAACCCCTTCATTCGGAACCCCTTCATTCGGAACCCCTTTATTCGGAACCCCCTCATTCGGAACCCCTTTATTCGAAACCCCTTCATTCGGAACTTCTTCATTCGGAAGTTCTTCATTCGGAAGTTCTTCATTCGGAAGTTCTTCATTCGGAAGTCCTTCATTCGGAAGTCCTTCATTCGGAAGTCCTTCATTCGGAAGTCCTTCATTCGGAAGTTCTTCATTCAGAAGTCCTTCGTTCGGAAGTCCTTCGTTCGGAAGTCCTTCGTTCGGAAGTCCTTCGTTCGGAAGTCCTTCGTTCGGAAGTCTTTCCTTCGGAAGTCCTTCATTCGGAAGTTTTTCGTTCGGAACTCCTTCGTTCGGAAGTTGTTCGTTCAGAACTCCTTCGTTCGGAAGTTGTTCGTTCAGAACTTCTCAAACCTTTTTCATTCGGAATGCACAAAGAACGTTCTATCATGAATTATTCTAATAGCATTCGTGAGTTTTAAGGTATTCTAAGGCAACGATACTCGTTCTAATGCTAATCCGATCCAAACCCAGCTAAATCCCCTAATCAATTAACCCTAAATTAAGCTGACGCCCTAATTTGATTAATTTAATTAAAACGAATTAATTAAGTGGATTAAAGGGAGGATTAGATGGATTAAGAACCTGTATGCACCTCTTTTTGAACGGATGAGACGGATGAATTAAGCAAACGTGATGTTTTGATCTTTGTGTGTGTGTATCTAGGTGTGTTAATGGCAGATAGCAGAGAAAACAAAAAGAAGAATAAGAGAAAAGAGGGAAAGAGACGGGGGGGGGGGGGGGGGGGGGGGTTGACTTAGGTCAAATTTTCTATGACTTTTCCCTTTTGCTAGTTTTAGTCCCCCAAGTTTTGTTTTCCTTTTCTTTTCCTTTTCTTTTCGTTTCTAGTCACTAACTTTCGTTAATCTTAACCACCTTTACCTATCTTAGAGATCACACAAACTTAAATATACACGGCAAATCACGAACGAATACAAGACAAATACTAAAGCAATTCCAGTCATTAACCATTTAGCCAACTAATTTTCCTCAAACACTTTTGAAAACCTTTTTGATGATGAAGACGATTTAATATTTTCTCCCCCTTAAACGATGACCCGTTTTCTATTTAAAAAGCTGTAGTCATTGTTTAAAGAGTCAAATATTGATGAAAACATTTCCAACTAATGTCTTGAAAAGATTGATTCGTGGTGGCAATAAGATTTCTCTTATTTAGACAAATTAATGCACTGAAACGTACACTAACTCGTGTTAGACCAAGTTGTAAAGTAAACTTGATCCCTTTGCATGATTTGGCTTGTAAATCATGCCCGAGAAAATTAATTCCCGTTGTGAGCCAACGTTTTCCAAGGAAATACGTGACTTTAATGCGAAAAACGGGTTGCAGTCAGAAATAACTACAAGCCATAATGGGCATGTTTTAAAAATGTACAACTTTTATACGGACTCTATTTATGGCGTCGTGTCAATATTGATCGACATTTATAAAGCCGTAAATATTACCGTACTAAAAGACATGCCCGATTTAAAAAAACGAAAAATATTTTTGGATTTTCTTGATTTTATATTTTTTATGGTTTTTCTTTGTTTTATATTTTTTATGGTTTTTCTTGGTTTTATATTTTTTATGGTTTTTCTTGGTTTTATATTTTTTATGGTTTTTCTTGGTTTTATATTTTTGTATTTTTCTTTTTGTGGTTTATATATATACGATAATATACATGATCACGAACAAAGGATACGCATGAATAGTTTACCACCACTATTCTGCTGATTCTTCTGCCAACTCTTTGAGAGTCGCTGGAGAGAATGATTTCATGCCAAGCTTGTCGATCAAAAACTCGATTCGTCCTCGATCTAAGGCTTTGGTGAACATATCTGCCAGCTGATACTCAGTGGTGACAAAATACAGCTCGATCACTCCGTTCTCCACCTGCTCTTTAATGAAATGGTAGCGAATGTCGATGTGCTTTGCCCGGGAGTGTTGAACGTAGTTGCAGCAAAGGGCAATGGCGCTCTTGTTGTCACAATACATCGAGATTTTGTTGAATCCCAAACCGTAGTCAGTTAGTTGTGATCTCATCCTAAGGACTTGAGCACAACAACCGGACATGGCAATGTATTCAGCCTCCGTGCTAGAAATTGCAGCGCTTTTCTGCCTTTTTGAAGACCAACTAATCAATCTGTCTCCAAGGAGTTGCACATACCCAGAAGTGCTACGCCTCGTGTCTTGACACCCAGCATGATCGGCATCTGCGTATGATATTAAAGCAATAGAGGAATCTTTCGGATACCATAGACCACGATGAAGTGTTCCTTTGATATACCGAAAGATCCTTTTAACAACATGTAGGTGCTTTTCGGTAGGCCGAGCCTGATACTGGGCACACATGCATACGGCAAACTGCAAATCAGGCCTGCTAGCAGTCAGATAGAGAAGGGTGCCGATCATTCCACGGTAGAGTTTCGAATCGACAATAATCCCATTCCTATCTTCATCTAACTTGGATTTCTCCACCATTGGAGTGTCCACGGGGTCACAATTTTCAAAGTTATATTTCTTTAAGGATTCTAGAGCATATTTGGATTGATTAATAAAGATGCCTCTGGGATTCTGAGAAATTTGTAATCCTAAGAAAAATGAAAATTTTCCCATCATTGACATCTGAAAGCGTGTGGACATAATCTTCTCAAAGCGATTTGACAATTCTATGTTAGAGGTAGCAAATATTATATCATCAACATAAATTTGTACCAGTATCATGTCGTTGTTCTCCTTGAGAGTGAATAGAGTGGGGTCCACCTTGCCTTTGGAGAAGCCTTCCAAAACGAGATATGTTGAAAGGTGATCATACCACGCGCGTGGACCTTGTTTCTACCCGTAGAGAGCCTTCTTAAGCTTGTACACATGATTAGGAAACTCTGTGCTAACGAACCCATCCGGCTGACTAACATAGATTTCTTCCCTTAGTTCGCCATTCAAAAATGTCGTCTTCACATCCATTTGATAGACGATCATGTTCATATGAGCAGCATACGCAAGGAATAGTCTAATAGCCTCCAATCTTACAACAGGAGAAAAAGATTCTTCAAAGTCGATACCCAAGGCTTGTTTGTATCCTCTAGCAACCAATCTAGCCTTATTCTTCAAGACTCCACCCATCTCATCGAGTTTAACCTTATAAACCCACAACAAAGTAAGGATGTTTACCTTGTCAGGGAGAGGAACTAATTCCCATACTTCAAGTCTTTGGAATTCATTTAGTTCCTCTTGCATGGCTTCAATCCAAGAGGATTGAGTCATAGCATGTTGCTAGTTTTTAGGTTCAACTTCGGAGAGAAATGCATCAAAATAGCAATAGAGTGCACTATCTTGTAATTGATGGCGTGTAGAGACTGGTCGATCGAGACCTCCAATAACATTCCTAATTGGGTGATCTTTTGTCCATTTGGTGCTGTGATTTTCAATCCGTGGTGGTCTGGAGTGAACAATTGTAGGAGCTTCTTCTGAGGTAGACGCGGCTGAAGGGTTTTCAGGTATTGGTATACCAAAGAAAGGAATCTCTTGTTGGTGAGTATATTCCAAATCGTGATTAATAGAATCCTCTTCAACATCATTAGGCACAAGTAAGGGTGACGATTCAGGTGTAGTTTGAGAATTACTTGGTAGAGGTGCATCCGGTTCAATGTTAATTGAAGTTGCATTTGATAAAGCTTCATTAGCTTGAGCAACAACTTCAGGGATTGGAGCTATCACTACAGGTGCTGGAACTTCATCACTTGAGGGATCGAAGAATTCATCAAACAACGGTTGAAATAGTTTATCCCACTCGGGCCTTGTAGGTGGTATAAATGATGTAGAAGTAGGATTATTGGGAACTAATCCGGAACTAATAGCACCGGTTCCCATCTCGTGAAGCGCGGGTTCAGAGCTACGTTGCTCAGAAGCCGTCGCTGTCAGCTCATCAAAATCTGCGTCCATAGTTTCTACTATCTTACCAAGACGACGGTTGTAAATTCGGTATGCTTTCTTGGAGGGTGAGTAACCAATGAAAATACCTATATCGGCTTTCGTTTGAAGTTTGCCCAAGTTCTCACTATTAATGTTTGGATAACAAAGAGCACCAAACACATGAAAGAATGAAACATCGGGTTTTCGATTATGTAGAAGCTCGTAAGGTGTTTTTCCATGGCGTTTCCGAATGATAGAACGGTTTTGGGTGAAACACGCAGTAGATATAGCTTCTGCCCACAAGAATAATGGAGCGTTCGCATAAATCAGCATAGTCCTAGCAGCTTCCATAAGCGTACGATTTCGTCTTTCAACGACACCGTTTTGTTGTGGAGCACGTGCAGCGGATGTTTCATGTGAGATACCGACTTCTTCATAGTAATCACGAAGAGTCTGGTTGACGAACTCTGTTCCATTATCTGTACGAATACGGCAGACAGTAGTATTTAAACGTACCTGAATGAATTTCAGAAAAGTGATGATAGCCTTCGGTGCTTCATCCTTTGTACGTAGAAATCTAACCCATGTAAACCTGGAGAAATCATCCACAATAACAAGGATGAATTTCTTACCGCTCACACTTTCGGTTTGCATTGGCCCACAAAGATCCATATGCAAAAGATGAAGTTTTTCTTGATTGGTATCTTCAGCTTTGGACTTGTATGATTTCTTGGTGCTTTCCCCCCTTGAACACGCGGAACATAAATGGTCCTTGTGAAATTTGAGCTTTGGAAGACCACGAACTAATTCGTTTTTAGCCAAATGATTAATAGCATCAAAGTTGAGATGAGATAATCTGCGATGCCATAACCATGACTTGGTCTTAGATGCTTTGGAGAGAAGACATACTGGAGAGGCGGCCATCATGTCTTGTAGGGACAAAGTATAAAGATTTGCACCACGAGACCCCTTCAACAAGTCTTTTCCTTCCAAGTTGCGGATGAAGCAAGTATGTTGTCGAAAAGCAACCTCTAGGTTGGAATCACAGAATTGTCCTACTGAAAATAAATTATGACCAAGACCTTCTACATAGTATACCCTTGAAATCGTAACGTTTCCAATCTGATATTCACCATACCCCATTATCTTTGCAATATGATCATTACCGAATTTAACCGTTCCAAGAAACTTGCTGACGAAATTTCGGAGCATCGAGCGATCTCCGGTTATATGCTTTGAGCAACCGGAGTCCAAATACCAGAGGATGATTTGGACCACCTGAAAATATCACCAGACGAGGACAATGTATAGGTTTCAGAATCTGAATGTTCCTTGTTATTAGCAGGTACAGATTTAATGATCTTAGATTTGCTAACTTTAGGTTTCTTAGATTTCCTAGCCTTCTTCCTAGTTGGTGGTGTAGATTCAAGTTGGCTTAAATCCTGAGGTATTTCTTCACTGATAGGCACTATAGTGAGGGCTGACCTAATTAAAGGGCGCGGTTTCCATACTTTAGTGCTAGTGTGCCTAACTAAAGGACGCTGAGACCTAACCTCAATGGATGCATTCCTAGTTAAAGGGCACATTTTTCCATCTAATGTAAAGGTCCTACCAGTGGGACGCCATTGCCATCCAACTTGGGTACGAGTTCTCCCAGTTGGCTTCCATTCAAGATCATTCCTAATAGCATGCATTTCATTCACATGATCAATAAGACACAAATCATGACGTTGGGAAAACATGCATTCATTACAATTCCAACATTTCAAATTAGAATTCACAAATGGTTTAGGCTTCTACACAGGCGTAGAGCTTTTAGTCTTAACATGATTCTTTTTATTTAAATCTGAACTGATATTCCTAGTGTGAGCTTCTACTTTCTTCTTGATGGTACTACTAGTGGAGGGCTTGATCTTATCTTTCTTGAGTGGCGATCCTTTAGCCTTAGTAGACTCTTTTAATCCTGTAGAAGGCAAAGTGGGAACATTAGCAACAGATTTTAAAGGTGCCTTAATTGATGGTGCCAATGACGGTTTTGCTCCTAGGGTCTTATTGAATGGAGTTACAGCAATGGGTCGATTAGTGAGTAGTGCAGAACCCGGTTTTCCTATGTATTGCAAATATGCTAAGCAATATTGAACTCGCTGAATATATGCATGAGCTGAATAATAGTAACTGCTTGAGGGATCTAACGCATACAAGTCATCTAAAATATCCCTAACAAGATCTACATGCTTAATTGCATTCCTCATATAATCATCGTAAGTAACCGGATTTTTCTTATGGAGCGGGTTCTTATAGAGCACTACTGAATTGGTTGTTGGAGCACTAGAGAACGGTGCAGAGTTGGTAGCCGAGTTATTAACAACTTCTTGTCGGGTGAGAAGAAGTGTCTCCTTTAACTCGGCCAAGACCATGTTTTTGTCAATGAGCTGGATGTTTAAATCAGAGATTTCCTCACACTTTTGGTTCAATTGTTCAACATAAGATTGTTGATGTGCTGCATTAAAAGCTAAGCGTTCTTCTATTGAACCATAAAGAGTGGATAGTCCCTGTCTTGCCCGATCCATCTCCCCTAGAACAGACGAAAGTCTAATTTCTAAGCACTGGTTTTTAGACTCTGCAGCCTCTAGTTCTAATTTTAGTGTTTCGTTCACTGATACATCTCTCTTTAATCTCATAATCTCTTCCTCTAATGCCTTAACTATCTCAATCATCTTGTCACTCGTCTCAACACTGTTTTCACAACCATTTGTTATCAAAAGATCCTCATTTTGAGTTTGCTGTTTTAATTCTAATGATATACAATGTTGTTCAAGTTGATTAAAGCGTTTTGTAAGTAAATTGTAAGAATCTTGAAGCTTTAAAAATTCAGCATTAGACTCGTGACAAGAATGATTATCTACCTCATTTACAGTATCAGCAACATTTATAGAGAGATCACACACATCATTACATAAATTCACAGCATCACAGTTATTCATAGCGGATGTAAGCTCATTCGAATAATTAACATTCACAGTAGTAAGCACATCACACGAAATTACTTGGGGAAAGAATCGGTCATATTCGGATAAAATCTTTTCCTTTTCAATTAATTGTAGTTCGTAAGCGGTGTCCATTTCATAAAACACTTTTTGAACTTCTTTAATTTCAAACTCGAGATTTTCCTAAAGAGATGCAAAACTTCCTTTTAGACGTTCGACAAACGGATTGATCTCATTCTTAAACACCTCGTTCATGTGTTCGAAAGCCCATTCTCCGGCGTTTAGGCCATTTGAAGTCGTACATTCCTGGATGACCTTGTCAAAACTAGCAAAGTATTGATTAATCTCTTGCAAGTTTATCCATACAATGCTAACAGGTGGAAGATCCTTTGGAATTTCCTTAGGTCCTTCCATTTTGACAAGTGTAGGAAGTGTACTAGGGTTTTCTTCATTTAACATGTAGGTTGGTGCTGTGATGAGATCTTTATCCATATGGAAGCGAATTCTAAAGTCCGTTTTTGCAGGCTCCTGATTCATTTTAAAATAATCACACTGGGGATATTTTGCAAAGTTGTATGATCGATTCTCATCAACTAGATCCTTACTTGTGCGACCATCGAAAATAACAATCGGATCTAAGACCAATCCTAATTGGGTTGCATTATAAAGTCTTGGACTATGGATAAAAGCTTGTCTTGCATACCAAGGGTTAGGGGGGAAGGCCTTTTTGACACGATAAGTTAAACTCTCTAAACGATGCGTCAAATAAGTGCACTAGTTGAGAGGCAGCGTATTGTCTTAAAAGCAAATAATCTAAACTTCTAATCTTATTAGCCGCATTAATTTCCATTTCATTCTTTTTAGACTCGAGTAATTCAAAATCCGTTTGAAGTTTGTGAAAATTAGTGACCACTAACTCTTTTTCTTTAAGTTCGTTAGAAAGATCTGCTCTTGAGGTTTCAATTTCTTGCAAATGACCCAATTGTTTGTTTCGAAAATGATCATATTCGGGATTTGTTAGAACATTGGACGAAGGAACTAATTCCAAAGTTTGAACTTTTTCGTTGCACAAGGCAAGCTCAGCAGACAAATTCTTATTCTTAGCTAGGGTTTCTAATAGTGCAGTATTCATTTGGCTAAGTAATGTAGCATGAACCATGACCAAATCTTGTTGAGCAGGAGTATGCGTATGCGAAATGGCTCCCGGTTGTGATTCACTCAAAGTCTGGGGACTCACATTGATATTACTATCATTGATTGTCTCCTCATTTGAAAGACTCACCACCGAAGACTCATTCGGATCAGCACTCTCTTGCCCAACTTGATGTGGTTGAATACTAGTATCAGTGGTATTAGTAAGTACCTCATATATTTTATCTAACCCAAAGCTAGAGATAGTTGCCATAAGAGCTGCCTGAGCAGATTGAAGATCATCACAGTCTGAATCGTAAGCATCCAGGTCATCTGCTTGGTATGCTGCATTCTGTGTAGTGACAACTTCTTGTTCCGCAATCCCTGGATCAGCAAGAAATGCAAGCTCCTCTTCATCAAGTTCCTATCCTTGTGCCTGAGCGTTCACCAAATAAATCTTCTCTGAAAACCATTGACCATCCCTTCTCCTCTTGGGTTTTGTGTAATCCCTGGACATGTGACCTTCTTCCTTACAGTTGTAGCATGTAATCATTCTCAACTTGCCTGTGGAATTAGCCCGTGGATGAGTGTTGACCATTGGAGCAGGATTGACCGTGCGTGCATTAGTGGTTGATGTAGTGGGTCTCCCCTGATAAGGTTGAATAGGTTGAACCATTACCCTGCCATTCTCAATAGTAGCTTGTTGTCGAGAATTGGATGAATTCCTCAGCTGATTGTTAGTAGGAGCTGGTCCTCTAAATCCACGTTTGCTCAATGTCCTTGTGAGATAAGCAGACATAGTGGCTAACACTTCAACTGGGTCAGTTCCTTGTTTGAATTCAGGAATGGGAACTTCATCATTATCACAATACATTGCTTGGTCTTGTTGAGCGGCATAAGCACTAGAAGGAATACTCATGTGGTCAGAATAGCTTGATGGATATGCTGCATTTTCTTGATAAGAAGAGTATGATGACTGAGCATAAGGTGCAATGCTTGCTGGTGAATATGGGTGAGGTTGTGAGGCATATTGTGATGCTTGTGGTTCTCTCTGAGACGAAGGTGCATTAAACCGATATTGTTGCTGATGTGAGGTGGGTGGTTGCGGTAGAATCGAATATTGGGGGAAGCTTGGAGTCATGTACGGTGATGGATGATAGGCTTGGTGTCCCATGATATAAGGAGTGTTGTTGTATGACAAGCTTGGTTGATTTGCCATCAAAGCTAAAGAATTAGGGTACATACCTCGAGCCGAACGGTGCATGATCACGTGCTTCTCATGCTGCTGGAGAAAAGCATAGAGTTGATCCAAATTGCACTTATGCAAATCCCTAGTTAACTTAACATCAGTAATATACTCACCCCATTCAGCTTGAGGTAAAGTATTCAAAAACTTGGTGTTAACCTGGAATGGAGCAATCACGAGATTGTATACATTCAAATCATTCATGAGAGTAGTGAATCTGAAGTAGTAGTCGTGAAGCGTTTCTCCTGGACTGTACGTGAATCTATCAAAAAGATCATACAACTGACATTCCCGTTCCTGTTTAGTAAGAGACGTACCTTGTAGCAAAACCTTTAGACGTTCCCATAAATCCTTTGCAACCGTATATTGACTTACCATTCGATAGATGTCATGTGGAAGAGCTTGGAGAATAGTTTGAAGAGCCTTTTCGTCTGCATCGGCAATAAGTTGTTGAGCTGGTGTAAGTTCTTCAAACTCCCGTGGTCGAGTCTCATTGTTAACAACGATGGTACCATAATCAAGTGGACCATTTAGAATTGACTTGACCATAAGCCTCCCATATGTCGGTTTTCCCTTAATGTATGACATCATACGGCCTTGCCATGCTTCATAGACTTCTTTAATGAGCATTGGAGGGCGATTATCCGTTCCCGTAATGACGGAAATATCCGTAAGTGATGTCATTTAAGGCATTAATGAATTCTGATTCATTTTGATCACTTTAAAGAATCACAGATTATCGGTTGATCGAGCAGTGAAGTAAGGTTGTGAATTGTGTTGTGTTGTTGAAGTAAAGAGTGTGTTAAGAAGCCAAGATTAAATCCACTAAAAATCGTCGAAAAAACAAGTAAAATATCCCTTGGTTCGAAACAATTGTTGATTCGGAAGAAACTGGTTCGGAACTTCCTTGATCCGGAAAAGTATTGATTCAGAAGAATTTGGTACGGAACTTCTTTGATCTGGAACTTTTGGTTCGGAAGATACTGGTTCGGAACTTCTTTGATCCGAAACTTTTGGTTCGGAAGAAACTGATTCGGAACTTCTTTGATCCGGAACTTTTGGTTCGGAAGAAACTGATTCGGAACTTCTTTGATCCGGAACTTTTGGTTCGGAAGAAATTGATTCGGAACTTCTATGATCCGGAACTTTTCGTTCGGAAGAAACTGATTCGGAACTTCTTTGATCCGGAACTTTTGGTTTGGAATATATTGGTTCGGAACTTCTTTGATCCGGAACTTTTGGTTCGGAAGATATTGGTTCGGAACTTACTGGAAAAAATCTGGTTCGTATGTTTAACAGTCGACTAAATATATTAAGAACAAACCCAGATTTTTACCAAATTACTCGAAAAGTTTTGTGATTTCTACTAAAAGAAGTAAAACCCAATACTTATCTACTAATCCCAACATCAAAATCACCAAAAACTTCAAGAATCAAGATAGATTTTCCTAAAGAACACTAATACAATCAAAAACTAAAGAACAACACAAATCATTACCTTAAATCACCCCATGGCTCTTGATACCAATTGAAGAATATGGATAATCTTATGAATCAATGAAGTGGGTTGAAGATTTCTAGAGAGAGAAACTAGTGAGAGAAAGTGAGAGAGAAATATGTTTTTATTCAAAAATGTGAAAGTGAAACAATTAACAACCAACCCCTTTCCATGGTGGAAAGGGGTATTTATATCCAAGCCACTAATGGGCTTGGGCCGACCCATGACAAGCCCATGGGCCGGTTTCTTACTTAACTAAATAAGCAAACATTAACTACGAGCTATACAACATTAATAATATTGTGGAGTGACCGATACTTCTAATATACGTTAAAAACGTATTTCTAACACCGCGGTATTCATGGACCTTATGAACCGCGTGTGTAAACCTTATTTGGACAAGTTCGTGATCGTGTTTATTGACGACATCCTTATCTACTCCCGTAGTAAGGAAGAACACGAGGAACACCTAAAGAAAAATTTGGAATTGTTGAAACAAGAACAATTATACGCCAAATTTTCAAAGTGTGAATTTTGGATTCACACGGTACAATTCATTGGTCACGTAATCGATAGTAGTGGTATTCATGTGGATCCCGCTAAAATCGAAGCGGTAAAGGATTGGGCGACTCCTACCACACCTACGGAGATTCGCCAATTCCTTGGACTTGTCGGCTATTATATACGATTTATCGAAGGATTCTCGAAAATCGCTAAGTCTATGACGGAATTGACTCAAAGGAACAAGAAGTTTATTTGGGGAGACGACCAAGAAACTTCTTTCCAAACCTTAAAACAAAAACTTTGCGACGCGCCCATTCTCGCGCTACCCGAGGGTTGTGAAGACATTGAAGTATATTGTGATGCTTCGATTAAAGGTCTAGGCGTGGTTCTCATGCAAAGGAAAAAGGTCATGGCTTATGCCTCTCGACAACTAAAGCCGAACGAAGAAAACTACACTACTCACGATTTGGAGCTAGGCGCGCTTGTCTTTGCTCTAAAAATTTGGAGACACTACCTCTACGGAACTAAGTGTGTAGTTTTCACCGATCACAAAAGTCTTCAACATATCTTAGACCAAAAAGAACTCAACATGAGACAACGACGTTGGTTAGAACTACTTGGAGACTACGATTGTGACATTCGTTATACCCTGGGAAAAGCTAACGTTGTAGCCGATGCTTTGAGTAGAAAACCCCGTGAGCGACCATGAAGGGTTCGAGCCTTAGTGATGACTATTGGCTTAAACATACCCACAAAAATCTTAGAAGCCCAATGAGAAGCTATTAAGATAGAAAACATCGATAAAGAAGAAGCCGGTGGAATGATCACCAAAAATCTCATTGCACGTGCCGATGGAACATTGTGTCTTGACAATAGAAGTTGGTTAACTGGTTACGGTAATGTCCAAGAACTAATCATGCATGAATCACACAAGTCTAAGTACTCGATCCATCCCGGATCGGACAAAATGTACCATGACATGAAAATGTTCTATTGGTGGCCAAACATGAAAGCCAACATCGCGACTTATGTTGGTAAATGCCTAACTTGCGCCAAAGTTAAGGTTGAACACCAAAAGCCTTCTGGATTACTAGTCCAACCTAGGATCCCGAAATGGAAATGGGAACGAATTACTATGGACTTCATTACCAAACTCCCAAGAACATCCGCGGGTTATGACATGATTTGGGTCATTGTCGATCGTTTGATGAAATCCGCGCATTTTCTTCCATAAAAGAAAACGATAAAATGGATCAATTAGCACGAACGTAGTTAAAGGAGATCGTTGCTAAGCACGGAGTGCCAATTTCTATCATATCGAACCGAGACGGTCGATATTGCTCAAGATTTTGGCAATCTCTCCAAGAAGCGTTGGGAAAGCAATTGGACATGAGTACGGCTTATCATCCTCAAACGGATGGCCAAAGCGAAAGAACCATCCAAACGCTAGAAGATATGCTTCGCGCATGCGTAATCGACTTTGGAGACGGATGGGATCGACACTTACCGTTAGTAGAGTTTTCGTACAACAATAGATACCACACTAGCATTAAAGCGGCACCGTTTAAAGCACTTTACGGTCGAAAGTGTCGTTCACCCGTTTGTTGGGCGGAAGTTGGTGATGCACAACTTTGGGTACGGAAACTATTCACGAAACAACGAAGAAAATCGTACAAATCAAGAGTCGTATGCAAGCGGCTCGTGATCGACAAAAGTGTTATGCCGACAAAAGACGAAAGCCTTTGGAATTTAAAGTCGGAGATCGGGTAATGTTGAAAGTTGCACCATGGAAAGGTGTGATTCGTTTTGGTAAACGCGGAAAGCTAAACCCTCGATATATTGGACCATTCGAAATTATTCAACGCATAGGCGACGTTGCCTATCGTTTAGATTTACCGCAAGAACTTAATCGCGTGCATAATGTGTTTCACATTTGCAACTTGAAGAAATGCTTATCCGACGAAACGCTTGTTATACCTATGGACGAAAGCCAACTCAACGACAAACTCGTGTTCGTTGAAGAACCCGTCGAAATTATGGAACGAGAAGTTAAACGACTCAAACAAAGCCGTATACCTATTGTTAAAGTGCGTTGGAATTCACGTAGAGGACCCGAATTAACGTGGGAACGTGAGGACCAATTTAAAACAAAGTACCCCCATTTGTTTGCTAATGTGGCGTCGACTTAAATCATATTGTTTGTTTTGCTTTGCGGACAAAGCCCTCTTTAGGGAGAGCGAATGTAACAACTTGAATTTTCGCGTCTATTTTTAATAAGACGTGCCCATTTGTAAGACGTTTCACTTGTTGACAGTTTGTGCCGGTTACTAAAAGTTATTAAGCTTTCGAGAATACCCGTATCCACTACTACTTGAGTCGTATTATTAAGTTCACGTCATATGGTCCAAGTCGTGTGTAATGGCTACGTGTAATGATGATGTTGTCAAAGTCATCTAGTTCATGCGTCTAAGAACACACTTACAACTTGAGCAAGCCCTTTGTGGACCGAAAATCATTGTGGATTAACTCTTAATGGGCCAAAAACTAACTACTTAGACCCTTATCGGGCCGAAATGTGTTAAGGTACACAAATGAATGGAAAGTGAAATTGAACTAAATTGAAATTGAACCAAACTATAAACCTTCATTGAGGAGCAAGCTGTGAATAAACTGGTCAACCATAGTCAACCACTCAAAAATCTGGAAATAATATTTTACAAGCCACTAACCACAAGTGTCCAGCACACATGCCAAAACTTCCCTAAATGTGTAGTCACAAGCTTACCAAATCCAGAATTACACTAACCCTAGACTAATTTTGACAAGATAAATGCTACCACACTATTTCACAATCTCAACACAAAACAATCTGAAACAAATTCCTGCTTAAGTATGCAGTTTTAATTATAATTTTGGGTAATATTATTTAGAAGCAATTATCGAAGCCTTAGTCAGCCGAGTCCAAACCAAAGTCCCTGTCCGAAAAACATCAGCCGAATACCCTCAAATTTGTGAGTCTTTTATCCACTTACTCTTTATTTTTTGGCATCCATATAGTTGTGCTAATCTATATTAAGACCGACTGCAAAAACAAACAAACCTAATTAGTCTTTTAAACTATCATGTTTAAACAATAAAGAGGCTAGCAAATTGGACTTTGGACCATGACCAACACCCCTCATTTGGCTGAGACCCTGTTTACCCTAGAAAACAGTCAAAACATAAAGATAAAACCAATCCATTTCATAAAAATACTAATCAACCCTAATTAGACTCGCGGGTATAAAAACCCCCAATTCGTATAAACCCTAGATTTTCGTAAATCATATTTATTATGAAATTAAGTCGATTTAATGTTCAAAAACACAAATTAAGTATGTAAAAACTCTCGAATTGATAACCCCAATTTTATATAAACCCTAAATTCTTATAAACTAATTTATTCAGTAATTAACATTGATAGAAGCATAAGGATACTAATTAATTTGAGTAGAACACGAGATTAAGAAATCCCCCAAAATTATCTGAAACCCTAATTTTCAAAACTCACTTTTAATTGATAATTAACACCTAGAGAAACATAAAAAACCAGTTAATTATAATGGAACTCAAGATTTAAGAAACCCCTAATTATTCGAAACCCTAAACCTTTCGTGAATCAAAGAAAACGAGAATCCAATGTTCATTTTGATAAATGTAACGATTGATAACCAAGAAACATATGTTCCTTTCGAAAAACTATGAATAGAAAGACCTTTGTGTTTAAAATCATAAAACGAGATTATTGCTTGAAAACCCTTGAATAAGAAAGAAAGAAGTACTTATCTTTGTGAAAAAAAACACCACCAAAACCCTAGAACCGGCCTAAATAAAAAAGAGGTTGGATCTACAACTCATATATACGAATTGCAAGCAAAGGATTTGTTATTGTGGTGATTAACCAAAACGAATTGGTATAGATTTCATCTATAAGGGTGTGTGTTCGAGATTTATTGAGAGAGAGAGAAGAAAGACGGTTGGAATATTTGTTTTGGTCATACGAGTGTAGACTGAGAGTTCGTGAGAATGAAAACAACATAAATCCCCACATTCTTGTTTGTATCGCATGGAGTTGGGCCAGTTGGGTAATAAGAATCAAATGGGCCTAGGCTGGGTTGTGGGATGTCTATGGGCCGGTTGGATTAGTCGGATTTATATAGGCCCAACAGAAATTAAAGGATTAAATTTATTATAGGCCCAATACCCACTTATTAAATAGCCACGTAAAAATGTCGTGTTTTCCATAACACAAACGGTATTGTCAAAGCACAACTAGGATGTCATGCATCTTATTAGTGTAATTATAGATGTTGTAACGTAACCATTATGATTAAATAGGTTGTGGATAACGTGGTCGTATTCTCAAGCTTCTTTGCATTTTCATCCATTTGCCTAACTTACGAGGTGAGTTTATAGCCCCACTTTTACTTGTTTTATCACATTGGGGTGAGAACATTGCTTGTTTTAAACGGATGAACATAAGTTCCTAAAACTCATACGTGCCTACATGATGTCTAAGTAGCGATACCCCTAGATGCTTTAGCCCACTATCATGAACCGTTAATTACTTTGTGTAAGCGTGAATGTTATGGATAGATCTATTGGGATTGGCCTCCCTATCTAATGTTTGTTGTGTGACCAAATTAGATACAATTACATTTGAGGTTGTTACGAATACTTTGGGGTAGCATTTGCTTGGGCACACTCTTATATAAACTGGTTGGTACGGTTAACGCTTCGCTGTCATGAGCTTAGACGTAGGATATCATGAACGTATGCTATTTTGATAATAATCTTGTATTTGTTATAAGATTATTTTACGGTTGCCTAACTAAAATCTTATGGTTCATCACACTACTTCTACTTAAACCTATAAACTCACCGACCTTTGTGTTGACGTTTAGCAATGTTTTTCTCAGGTGTCAAGGCGGAGGATTGACGTGGTTGTGCTATGGAGATTAATAAAATTATCATGATTTAACTTTGAGACTTGCTTTGGATGTATGATATTTGGAAACTCAAACTATGTTATCATGAGTTGTAAAACAATTTTCCTTGGGACCAATTCTATTTCTATGTCTTATGAATGAAAAATGACTTTTCTTAGTTATTCATGTATCTATGTCTCTTGGTTGTCATGATAGTCACATCCTCGTGTAATTGTACACGTGGGCCAAATTGAGGGTGTGACATTCACGACGTTGCCTACTTCACCATTTTACGACACAAGGCTAGATGTCGAGTTCTAATCCAAAGCTAGAACCAATCTTCACGACTCTTCACTTTGAAGCTAAGTGATAACTTCACACAACACACACTTTCAAGTTTAGTGAGAACTCACAAGACACAACCACATCACTTTATAGTTTAGTGAGAACTACTACACAAATCTATTTCAACTCAACTAGACATATACAAGTACACACATGTAGCTTGGATCTACACAACACAAATCCAAGCAAACACATATGCAATGGATGTACACAACAAATCCAAGTATTTACAAATAGCTTGGATGAACATAACTTGTCCAAGTATTTCATAAATACAAATGGATTAACAAAAATAGAAAGGCTAACATGATGAACATGACTAATTCATGTTTTGATCTTTATCACAACACTAGTGAGTGAGTGATCTTCTCATTGGACAAGGTAAAGGAGGGGATCAAGAGGATAATCATATGTAAACATCCTTAACACTTTAAGTGATCATTTACTAATGATTATGCTATAGAAAAGAGAAAGGGGGCTGAGAAAAACGTCCAAGAGGCTTATTGGAAAATGAGATTTGATCCACTATTTATAGGAGACAATGTACAACGGCTATCTGGGCGCGATACCTAATCTAGCCCGGCGGTTCCTTATCGCTAGGGAACCGCCTAGCTACTTAAGGTTCCGCCCGTAGACTATGCTTCGTTTTTTGTCTGTTAGTGGGGTAGGAATATCTGAGGTATTTTAAGCCTTCAAAGGATATTCAATAGCATATGGAATATGCTATTTTCAAATTTTCATTTTCCATTTTAATAAAACATTTTCTAAAAAAGAAAGTTTATTGAAAAGTCTTTTGTCATATTAACAAAAGTGAGTTTTAAGGATAATCATTTTGATGATCACTAAGTATGATTAAGAAAGGTTAGTGATATGACTATTACCTTGATGATAGTGTTAGTTAAATAATTCGTTTTATGTTTTACACTAAATGTGTTGTATAGTTTGTTGTGATCAAAACTAAGAAAGATTAGTTAACACTAATAATGTTTTTAGGCATCACTTGCATTAACATTCATCTTTTGGTCCTAAAACACAATAAAAACACAAACCACGCATAATTCCGACATTTACGACATAAAATACACGTTTTGGCTTGGTTATTACTATAATTAAGTGGTAAAAGGATGGGTGTTTTCACACCTATCAAATCCCCTACACTTGACCATTGCAATGCCCTCATGCAATGCATTAATTTCAAAGCACAGATTACATTTCTCATCATAATTAACTCACCTTGGCCTTTATTAAACATAATTTAAAGGAAGAAAAACAAATAAAGAGATTAAAGACTTACATTAGGGTTTTGGATGTCATGAATGTTTATCACCCTCAAGTTTCACATTCTCCATACCAAGCTTAAAAACGAGATCATTGTTATTATAAGTCAGCAAACTAACACAAACTCATGTGGCCCAATTATTCACTTAGACTCCCTTATTCCTAGGTGTATCTCTTATATTTTATTATTGTCTTGAATGATCACGATGATGCATTGTTGACTTATTTCGATAGTTTATTTAGGTCGAAAATACAGTGGGACGATTTAATCAATAGTTAGCTAAAGGACAAAATCTTTTAAAACTGCTTCTCGGGACCTTTTAAACTTCATATCTTGGCATAACTCGCTTCACGATTTGAGACCTTTCTCGGACCGATATTTGGCAGTGACTTCATACTTCGAATCTTGAGAGACGTTCATGAAATATGGTCTTCTCTTCATAAAAGGAATTTCTTCACTTGATGTTTTTGAGAGATTCTTTATATTTGGACCATGACTTCTTCATTTTTTTCTCCAATCTTTATTTGGGATTTTGATATAGAACGATCCGCCTCCTTTTAGGACTTGGATCTATTTATCCTCATACCTTGCTAGGGTCTTTTTGGATAGACTTCTCCATGATCTTTAGGGGAGTATTTGATTTTTGTCGTGTGTCTCGATCCTTCATATTAATTTTTGATAAATGATTCTTCACATCACTTTTGGATCTTTAGCAACAAAATGTAGCCCTCATGCCTTGTTAGGGCCTTTTCGGACTCACCAATCTTCGCATCCCGCTTCAATAAGTTATGCCTTGGCTAGGAACTCTAATTAATACCGAGCAACTTTTAAACGATCTTGGGCTAGAAGCTAAGTAACTTTTCAAATCGTACAACCTTATTTATTGCAATTAAATTTATTAGCAAGCGTTGGGAGAAAAAGCTGATAATCAACTCACATAAATTCATGAAAGAATACCAAACTTATAATTGACTCTATCATCTCTCGTTCTCCACAATTTAAAATCTCAAGGAATGAGACTCGTGGATGCTTAGCCAATTAAATCAAAGTTTTGGGTTTTCAAGTCATCTATAGGATCTTGCAACTTCTTAGACTCTTTCAAGTTTAGAATTCGCATTTTAAAGTTCCCTTGATAAACAACTTTCTAGGATCAATTATAGGA
Organism: Glebionis coronaria; assembly: GCA_025667525.1. NCBI lineage: Eukaryota > Viridiplantae > Streptophyta > Magnoliopsida > Asterales > Asteraceae > Glebionis > Glebionis coronaria. The sequence goes on along the minus strand of CM046875.1, from coordinate 470,126,449 downwards.
ACTTGCGAGAAGTTCTTGTTCTTAACCCGTAAGAGTTAAGACTTTCGCGTTTTAAAGTTCCCTATATAAAAGCCTAGCAAAACTTGAATTAAACACGTTAAGGATACTAGCTAGAGTAAACTTAGATAAGTAAACTCGGGTCGAGTCAAAATATTCACGACTTTGAAAAATTAAAACCACTTTATTAAAATTTTTATTCTAGCAAGGAAAGTAAATAAAGATAACAAAGGAAAATACTATTATACTACTAGGCCAAAATAGATTAAAAATTTTGAAAAATGTCGAAAAATCAAATTTCCTGTTAAAATGAGGACAAATACAAGGAAAAGCCCACTTAACTTCGATAGAAGTCCCCTACACTTAATATAAACATTGTCCTCAATGTTTAAGCATGTGGAAGTAACCTCCCCTACACTTAGGACATTGTGCACGTTGTTTAAATCTTGCTAAGGGAGAGAAAACTAAAGTGATTCCTATTTCAACACAAATGATAAAATAATGAATCAAAAGAATTTAGGATAGAACCGGGAAGAAGGGAACACGGAATCACGGGTCGGCAAAAATCATCAAGAATGTATCTTTGAAAGCTCGAATCCCTGCACATGATAAGAAAGAAAACAACAAACACATACTAGGATCTCCCCCTACACTTATTAGAAAAACATAATAAAAGGATAGATAATCGGGTTGCCTCCCGAGAAGCGCTTGTTTTTGTTAACCGAGTCACGAGCCTGACTCGTCCCCGAATTAAATGGTCCATGGGGAAGCCTCGAATGTAATATCGGGATCAAAGACCTTGTCCTCGTTCCCGGAGGAAAATAATAAAGGAGAGGCATGAGGATAAGTCTTGAAGGGTAGAAAAGTCCTTTCAACATACGAAAAGTATGTGAAATCATGATCCACGGGAGGTGGGGTGGGTAAAGGAATCAAAATGTCATCCCCAAAAGACATATGATTATCACTGAGCGGAAAAGCCGTAAATGTGTCAATCATGGAATGGTCAATGTCACCCCCCGGGTCAAAGCACTCATCCTCTGTAATGGTTTCTAAAGGTTGGGATAAAAGGTGCTCGGGAGAGGGACTTGGGATGATATCTTCATGCAGCAAATTATCAAACATAATATCCCCCTCTGTGTCATCATCATCAATACCCGGAGGTATTGAGAGAATGTCGATTTCCTCCATAGCTGTATCATTATTCTCAACTAAAATAACAGATGGAGGTAAAGACTCAGAAATAGGAGCAGAATTTAACGCTTCAATCTTAGCAATAAGAAGATGAACTTTCAGTAATTTATCGCGAAGAATAACGTCTTCCACCTCATCTACAAGACCAAGTTCAGTGGTGAACTTCTCGTATGTCGGAGAGAATAAATCAATGTCACACCCCACCATGGCGGAATATGGGACGCGACGTATAGATATCATCACAACAACAGCGTGTCTATAGAGAGAACTAAATGAAATTGAAATATCATAAATGGCGACACAAATGTCGTAACAATATCTCAACAATGCAGGCGTCTAGGTAAGTAGGTAACAGGCCTATCTTACCAAAGACATACAAATGAACAAACATCAAACATATAGGTACCATAAAGTTCACTTAACGAAGACACAAAATAAAATCTAAAAGGAAAGGGAATCCTCCTAATGCAATCCTAGCATCCTCTACACTCTTGCTACTTCTAACATCATCCTCCTCAACTACCTCACCTGAAAATGACACTAAAATCTGTCAACATAAAGTTGGTGAGAACATAGGTTTAAGTTATCTAGAACATCATAAGAAACCTTTACATCCGCTGCAAATAAGTTGAAGGAAAACAATTTATAGTAATGGACCATAACGTGATAATCATGTTACATGCATCCACAACAAAACATAAACCAAGTACCGATCACATCTACAATTCACAAAGCACACTATAACAATCAAGAAGTATCCCGTCACACACACAAGAACACACACCACACTATCCGGACCTTTCCCACACCACCCGTGGAAGATGAACTATATCCACGTCGAGATATCTTGCCTCCAAAGAGACAATGCACAAGTACTCAGGACGGATCGTGCCCCACGAACCAAGAACTCAGGACGGATCGTGTCCCACGAACCAAGAACTCAGAACCAAGAACTCAGGACGGATCGTGCCCCACACTCCACACACATCACAACTGGTCCCATAGACGCCCATACATCTATGTACCAATCCCAATCATAACACAATCAAGATTCACATATCATAACACATATCAAAGCACATATGAGAACACATAAGCACGTAAGTCACACAATATCACATGTATGTCCACACATTTTAAAACATAGTACTAAATAATGTTAAAGAACATTGCAAGTGTCATCTCCATCCCATACTGGAAAAACATTTAAAACGTAGCAAAACGGGACTATGAACTCACCTGATAGCACAACAAGCTAGCACTCCTAAAAAACCTATAAAATCATACACGACACCCTTAGCTCAGGTCTTAACACCCAAGTTAAGTAACAATCAAGGATATGAATCTAATCCCCCAATCCCCACTATCTAGTTCTCCCACTACAAGCTATTCTATACGTAAAATTCCAGTTTTTCCCCGGTACGGTTTACTAGTCACTAAACGATCACATGAAGTGAACTTAACAACACACTTGACTCCTACCCTTCTGGAGTTATGTAGTTATATGATCTAAGAACTTCAAAAACCAATTTTACTTTCTAATTACACGTTTAACCCTTTCGTTTAGTCTCTACGCCAAAAGTCGTTTTCACCAAAACTGATTTTCCGTACATGCTAAATGTTTGACACCAAAACCCCGACCTAAACACCATAAATTTTATTGAAAACCCCCAGTCCTTTTATATACATTATAAAGAGTTCCCAAATCAAAAATATTTGGCTATCTCATCCGTTTGGTTAGGTTTTGACTCAAACCCCCGAAATCAAAATTTATTCCTGAACAGCGCACTGTTTTTGTAAAAATTATTTGACGACCTTCCCGAACTCCATTTTCGACCAACCTTACATTTTTGAAAAGTATACTCCCTGAACTTAATTTAAAAAAAAAGAAACTCGACCAAAGGTGCTACCTACTGCCCGGAACAGTCGACACAAGACAGCCTTAAAAATCAGACTGTTTTACGCCTTTATGCACTAACCCTCTAAACATCATTAATTATCCCTAAATTTATAACACAAACCCTAAAATCATTAATGGATCTTAATTAATATATTTTTCCATAAAATTAATAAAACCCAAATCATCTCAATGATGGTTAATTAACAATACAATTATGATTAATTAATAAAAACATAAATTATATTAAGGTTTAGTTGATCACTTACCTTGAAACAAGAAAAATTAATGAACCCTAATCATAATTTCGACTTCTCTTGATATCCATGGAAGATTTAGACTGTTTTAGGTTTATTTAGGGTTATTAGTCGTTTTTAGGGGTCTAGGGGTGTTTATATAGGCCTTGGTAACCTTCTGGACAAGTTTAGGCCTAATTAGGACTTTTAAATGGTAATTATCCTATTTTTATTAATTTAATTATTAAAATTAAGGCTATGGGACCCACAAATTCGACTCGTCTCTGTGTTTTATCATATTTACACTCTCCCCCTTCTATTTTATGTTTATTTATACTCCTATACATTTTCGGGACCAAACCGGGTACCCTTTTGCTAATTTTTTGACTTTTTACGCGATTTTTGAACTAGCCTTCATTTCTAAAAGTTTCTAAATATAGAAAGTAACTATAAAACTTATCCTAACCATATTATATATACTTAATACATACATACAACATACGATACGTACACGAAACCTTATCAAAACGATACCCGAACTTTTCTGCAGTTCATTTCTGAACTCATTTCATTTCATTTCGTTTCGTTTCATTTCCAACTTATACCATGATTTATACATTCATATGAACTCATGAGCATGAACCAACCCTATCACATCATCATATAACGTACCATGTACTACATAAACAATGTCTAACATCATGATAAAGTCTCAAATATGAGCACATAACACATAAACGCACACCAAGCACATGATCAACATCAAACAGTCAAAAGTGAAAAATCCAAAATCTAGGGTTGTTACATCACTCCCTCCTAATAGAAATCTCGTCCCGAGATTTACTCCATAAGCTCAAAAAAACTTCATTTCACAACCAACTCTCTATCTCTCTCATAAGAATGTTGTTGGGTCCAATTATTAAGTTGATAAGTCAAAACACAACAAAATAAGAAGACAAGGGCTAAAAAGTACAAGTTGCAAAAGAACAAGCCGTTGGAGTCTTTTTATTACTTTAGCTTTCTTTGTAAGCTATGTTTTCTAGTATATAAAGAAAACATACGTAGGTTTTTCAATCATATTATTCATTCACAATGTAAACCTAAAGTGTGTGTCGCACTAGACGTGGGATTCAATGTATACACGTCTAGTGGATGTTTGTTATTAATATAATGAACATCCCCAATTGTTTTAATTCGTGTCCTTATGTGCCTAAACACCTTGTCATGATCATTGTTCTTTTCCGCTATGTTATCATATGAACGATGATCAACCTAGATATATGGTTCATAACCATTGAGTCGAACGATCTATAGGTTCCACAATTGGTATCAGAGCCTAAGGCTCATGATATCTAGGTACAACGAGGTGTTCGTGTATGGTGAAGAAGAAAAATTCGTATGGAGTTTTTCTGGACGTTTTTGTGTGCGCAGCAGTATTCAGAAGGTCATAACTTTTGATCTAACCGTTGGATCGTCACGAAATTTTAGATGTGTGTTCTACATACATAGATCTAAACATCCACCGGAGGGATTGTCGAGTTTTATCCCCAGGCAAAAGTTATTAAGCGTCGAAGTTGGCAGCAGAGGTGATTTTCAGATTTCTGCTTTCACATGAAATCATGAACTAGGGTTCTTCAAACCCTAGATCTACTTAAAAAAACAGGAAGAATTGAAATTGGTGGCTGTTATAACGAATGAAGATACACGATCTTAGGTTATTCACAAACCCTAATTAGGGTTTTGATGTTCAAAGTTCCAAACCCTAGATCGCTTGTTGCAGATGTGAAGGTTAATGCAGATTCATGTTACTGATTTTAAAACGAATCTCATACATGCTAGTCTACGATAACTCATATGGGGATATGTCATTCGTTTCTCATTACTTGCATTCACACGGTTGCTTGATGCTAATTGGAGGAAAAGGGGTTGCATTCACACAGCTAAAACAAACCCTAATATTCGTTATATGTGCATCTAAGGTTTGTGATCCCATGGATGCTAGTTCCACTATATTACCGTGAACCTCTCAAGTCCTATTGGTTGAAGATAGAGTGTTCACACGGATCAACTCTTCTTATTGGTTGAAGGAATTTTATTGAAACGTTGTGTATTCACACGGTTTGTAAACTGCTCAGCGTTCAAGTTTTGTGTTCACATGGACCTTCAATTCCTATTGGTTGAAGTCTAACGTGTTCACACGGTTTGCAATATTGGTTGAATTATATTGCAAAATTCGATTCGTGTGTTTACACGATTAAAAGAGATAAGCATTAATTATTCAACGCTGATGGGACTTTATGTAGTCGTTGACAAGATTTTTGGTTGACGCTGATAAAGTTTAAAGATGAACGCTGACAGGATTTTAGATTGGCGCTGACGTTTGTTATTTGGGCGCTGACAGGAAGGGTTTCGACGCTGACAAGGAATAAGTCAACACTGATAGGTTGACAGTGTCGTCCGATATATGAGCTTCAACGCTGATAAGTATTGTCAGATATCGGACAATACATCTGACCAAGATATTGGACAGAAGAGATGTTGGATGACACATGGATAGCTGCTGTTTGAGAAAACTGGTACGTTTTAAGCACACAAAAAAAAAAAAGGGAAATACACACAAAGGTACATGGAATCTCCGTTTAATTCAGAATATCATTATGATATTTATGGCTCGGATATTTTTAAAAGGATTAATGATTTTAAAGTGAGTTAGCAATTATTCGTGGGAATTTGATGGATATTTAAACTATGTAATCGGGATAGCCTTGCAAAAGAGTTATTCAGCATTACACTTTTACATATGGTATAACGATGTTATTTCATTCAAATTCATCATGAAGAAGTGTTAGCTTAAGGGGAAGAATTCTTATGGGAAGTTTGATGTTTGAAGAAGATTTTTCGCAAGTTTGTGTTCTATCATATCTTAAAGTGCCGTAGACTTTAAAGGTAACTTGTTCGTGCTTACATAGTTGGTGACGAAGACTTGTCATAAACACTTGAAGGAGTTACATTATCGTGCTCAGTGTCTCACAAAGGATGAGAATATTGACAAGGGATCGAGGTCTACTTATATTTTTTCTATCTGGTATAAGTTCTTCATCACATGGATAAACAAGACATGGAACATAGGTTTGTGGTATTCTACTTCTGCATCAAGACTACTTTATTTATTTTTCTTCAGGATCATTACATAGAGCTACTTTTGGAGAATCTTCAAGATTGCATACTTTCACATATTCCCTATTGATGTGTCAAAAAGGGGAAGAATATGTGCTATACTTAAGGGGAAGCTTCTTGGAGATCATGTACTACATACAAAGGATTCATGCTTAAGAAGAGTGTTTTGACATCATCAACTAGGGGAAGATTGTTGGGTCCAATTATTAAGTTGATAAGTCAAAACACAACAAAATAAGAAGACAAGGGCTAAAAAGTACAAGTTGCAAAAGAACAAGCCGTTGGAGTCTTTTTATTACTTTAGCTTTCTTTGTAAGCTATGTTTTCTAGTATATAAAGAAAACATACGTAGGTTTTTCAATCATATTATTCATTCACAATGTAAACCTAAAGTGTGTGTCGCACTAGACGTGGGATTCAATGTATACACGTCTAGTGGATGTTTGTTATTAATATAATGAACATCCCCAATTGTTTTAATTCGTGTCCTTATGTGCCTAAACACCTTGTCATGATCATTGTTCTTTTCCGCTATGTTATCATATGAACGATGATCAACCTAGATATATGGTTCATAACCATTGAGTCGAACGATCTATAGGTTCCACAATTGGTATCAGAGCCTAAGGCTCATGATATCTAGGTACAACGAGGTGTTCGTGTATGGTGAAGAAGAAAAATTCGTATGGAGTTTTTCTGGACGTTTTTGTGTGCGCAGCAGTATTCAGAAGGTCATAACTTTTGATCTAACCGTTGGATCGTCACGAAATTTTAGATGTGTGTTCTACATACATAGATCTAAACATCCACCGGAGGGATTGTCGAGTTTTATCCCCAGGCAAAAGTTATTAAGCGTCGAAGTTGGCAGCAGAGGTGATTTTCAGATTTCTGCTTTCACATGAAATCATGAACTAGGGTTCTTCAAACCCTAGATCTACTTAAAAAAACAGGAAGAATTGAAATTGGTGGCTGTTATAACGAATGAAGATACACGATCTTAGGTTATTCACAAACCCTAATTAGGGTTTTGATGTTCAAAGTTCCAAACCCTAGATCGCTTGTTGCAGATGTGAAGGTTAATGCAGATTCATGTTACTGATTTTAAAACGAATCTCATACATGCTAGTCTACGATAACTCATATGGGGATATGTCATTCGTTTCTCATTACTTGCATTCACACGGTTGCTTGATGCTAATTGGAGGAAAAGGGGTTGCATTCACACAGCTAAAACAAACCCTAATATTCGTTATATGTGCATCTAAGGTTTGTGATCCCATGGATGCTAGTTCCACTATATTACCGTGAACCTCTCAAGTCCTATTGGTTGAAGATAGAGTGTTCACACGGATCAACTCTTCTTATTGGTTGAAGGAATTTTATTGAAACGTTGTGTATTCACACGGTTTGTAAACTGCTCAGCGTTCAAGTTTTGTGTTCACATGGACCTTCAATTCCTATTGGTTGAAGTCTAACGTGTTCACACGGTTTGCAATATTGGTTGAATTATATTGCAAAATTCGATTCGTGTGTTTACACGATTAAAAGAGATAAGCATTAATTATTCAACGCTGATGGGACTTTATGTAGTCGTTGACAAGATTTTTGGTTGACGCTGATAAAGTTTAAAGATGAACGCTGACAGGATTTTAGATTGGCGCTGACGTTTGTTATTTGGGCGCTGACAGGAAGGGTTTCGACGCTGACAAGGAATAAGTCAACACTGATAGGTTGACAGTGTCGTCCGATATATGAGCTTCAACGCTGATAAGTATTGTCAGATATCGGACAATACATCTGACCAAGATATTGGACAGAAGAGATGTTGGATGACACATGGATAGCTGCTGTTTGAGAAAACTGGTACGTTTTAAGCACACAAAAAAAAAAGGGAAATACACACAAAGGTACATGGAATCTCCGTTTAATTCAGAATATCATTATGATATTTATGGCTCGGATATTTTTAAAAGGATTAATGATTTTAAAGTGAGTTAGCAATTATTCGTGGGAATTTGATGGATATTTAAACTATGTAATCGGGATAGCCTTGCAAAAGAGTTATTCAGCATTACACTTTTACATATGGTATAACGATGTTATTTCATTCAAATTCATCATGAAGAAGTGTTAGCTTAAGGGGAAGAATTCTTATGGGAAGTTTGATGTTTGAAGAAGATTTTTCGCAAGTTTGTGTTCTATCATATCTTAAAGTGCCGTAGACTTTAAAGGTAACTTGTTCGTGCTTACATAGTTGGTGACGAAGACTTGTCATAAACACTTGAAGGAGTTACATTATCGTGCTCAGTGTCTCACAAAGGATGAGAATATTGACAAGGGATCGAGGTCTACTTATATTTTTTCTATCTGGTATAAGTTCTTCATCACATGGATAAACAAGACATGGAACATAGGTTTGTGGTATTCTACTTCTGCATCAAGACTACTTTATTTATTTTTCTTCAGGATCATTACATAGAGCTACTTTTGGAGAATCTTCAAGATTGCATACTTTCACATATTCCCTATTGATGTGTCAAAAAGGGGAAGAATATGTGCTATACTTAAGGGGAAGCTTCTTGGAGATCATGTACTACATACAAAGGATTCATGCTTAAGAAGAGTGTTTTGACATCATCAACTAGGGGAAGATTGTTGGGTCCAATTATTAAGTTGATAAGTCAAAACACAACAAAATAAGAAGACAAGGGCTAAAAAGTACAAGTTGCAAAAGAACAAGCCGTTGGAGTCTTTTTATTACTTTAGCTTTCTTTGTAAGCTATGTTTTCTAGTATATAAAGAAAACATACGTAGGTTTTTCAATCATATTATTCATTCACAATGTAAACCTAAAGTGTGTGTCGCACTAGACGTGGGATTCAATGTATACACGTCTAGTGGATGTTTGTTATTAATATAATGAACATCCCCAATTGTTTTAATTCGTGTCCTTATGTGCCTAAACACCTTGTCATGATCATTGTTCTTTTCCGCTATGTTATCATATGAACGATGATCAACCTAGATATATGGTTCATAACCATTGAGTCGAACGATCTATAGGTTCCACAATTGGTATCAGAGCCTAAGGCTCATGATATCTAGGTACAACGAGGTGTTCGTGTATGGTGAAGAAGAAAAATTCGTATGGAGTTTTTCTGGACGTTTTTGTGTGCGCAGCAGTATTCAGAAGGTCATAACTTTTGATCTAACCGTTGGATCGTCACGAAATTTTAGATGTGTGTTCTACATACATAGATCTAAACATCCACCGGAGGGATTGTCGAGTTTTATCCCCAGGCAAAAGTTATTAAGCGTCGAAGTTGGCAGCAGAGGTGATTTTCAGATTTCTGCTTTCACATGAAATCATGAACTAGGGTTCTTCAAACCCTAGATCTACTTAAAAAAACAGGAAGAATTGAAATTGGTGGCTGTTATAACGAATGAAGATACACGATCTTAGGTTATTCACAAACCCTAATTAGGGTTTTGATGTTCAAAGTTCCAAACCCTAGATCGCTTGTTGCAGATGTGAAGGTTAATGCAGATTCATGTTACTGATTTTAAAACGAATCTCATACATGCTAGTCTACGATAACTCATATGGGGATATGTCATTCGTTTCTCATTACTTGCATTCACACGGTTGCTTGATGCTAATTGGAGGAAAAGGGGTTGCATTCACACAGCTAAAACAAACCCTAATATTCGTTATATGTGCATCTAAGGTTTGTGATCCCATGGATGCTAGTTCCACTATATTACCGTGAACCTCTCAAGTCCTATTGGTTGAAGATAGAGTGTTCACACGGATCAACTCTTCTTATTGGTTGAAGGAATTTTATTGAAACGTTGTGTATTCACACGGTTTGTAAACTGCTCAGCGTTCAAGTTTTGTGTTCACATGGACCTTCAATTCCTATTGGTTGAAGTCTAACGTGTTCACACGGTTTGCAATATTGGTTGAATTATATTGCAAAATTCGATTCGTGTGTTTACACGATTAAAAGAGATAAGCATTAATTATTCAACGCTGATGGGACTTTATGTAGTCGTTGACAAGATTTTTGGTTGACGCTGATAAAGTTTAAAGATGAACGCTGACAGGATTTTAGATTGGCGCTGACGTTTGTTATTTGGGCGCTGACAGGAAGGGTTTCGACGCTGACAAGGAATAAGTCAACACTGATAGGTTGACAGTGTCGTCCGATATATGAGCTTCAACGCTGATAAGTATTGTCAGATATCGGACAATACATCTGACCAAGATATTGGACAGAAGAGATGTTGGATGACACATGGATAGCTGCTGTTTGAGAAAACTGGTACGTTTTAAGCACACAAAAAAAAAAGGGAAATACACACAAAGGTACATGGAATCTCCGTTTAATTCAGAATATCATTATGATATTTATGGCTCGGATATTTTTAAAAGGATTAATGATTTTAAAGTGAGTTAGCAATTATTCGTGGGAATTTGATGGATATTTAAACTATGTAATCGGGATAGCCTTGCAAAAGAGTTATTCAGCATTACACTTTTACATATGGTATAACGATGTTATTTCATTCAAATTCATCATGAAGAAGTGTTAGCTTAAGGGGAAGAATTCTTATGGGAAGTTTGATGTTTGAAGAAGATTTTTCGCAAGTTTGTGTTCTATCATATCTTAAAGTGCCGTAGACTTTAAAGGTAACTTGTTCGTGCTTACATAGTTGGTGACGAAGACTTGTCATAAACACTTGAAGGAGTTACATTATCGTGCTCAGTGTCTCACAAAGGATGAGAATATTGACAAGGGATCGAGGTCTACTTATATTTTTTCTATCTGGTATAAGTTCTTCATCACATGGATAAACAAGACATGGAACATAGGTTTGTGGTATTCTACTTCTGCATCAAGACTACTTTATTTATTTTTCTTCAGGATCATTACATAGAGCTACTTTTGGAGAATCTTCAAGATTGCATACTTTCACATATTCCCTATTGATGTGTCAAAAAGGGGAAGAATATGTGCTATACTTAAGGGGAAGCTTCTTGGAGATCATGTACTACATACAAAGGATTCATGCTTAAGAAGAGTGTTTTGACATCATCAACTAGGGGAAGATTGTTGGGTCCAATTATTAAGTTGATAAGTCAAAACACAACAAAATAAGAAGACAAGGGCTAAAAAGTACAAGTTGCAAAAGAACAAGCCGTTGGAGTCTTTTTATTACTTTAGCTTTCTTTGTAAGCTATGTTTTCTAGTATATAAAGAAAACATACGTAGGTTTTTCAATCATATTATTCATTCACAATGTAAACCTAAAGTGTGTGTCGCACTAGACGTGGGATTCAATGTATACACGTCTAGTGGATGTTTGTTATTAATATAATAAACATCCCCAATTGTTTTAATTCGTGTCCTTATGTGCCTAAACACCTTGTCATGATCATTGTTCTTTTCCGCTATGTTATCATATGAACGATGATCAACCTAGATATATGGTTCATAACCATTGAGTCGAACGATCTATAGGTTCCACAAACGTAACCGGATCGTCCGTATGACTACAACAACGCCCTCAATGAATATAAGCTCAAGACACGAGTTTAAACCATGTTGTCCAAAAATTAATCTTGAACTCGACAGTTGTACAATTAATTCGACCAAGCTACTGACTTCCATTGACAATACGTTCTAAATATTTGAAAAGTACGCTCCGAGTACATAACTTTAGGCTTTCGAATCACCCAAAAATCTTTAAAAACGAATAAGTTATAACCAAAACGATTTTTACCTAGAATCTGCCCAGACATTAGCGACAGTTTCTGACAGTTTAGCGATGAATTCTGACAATTTAGCGACAGTTTCTGCCTACTCCGATTTATAACCAAAAAAAAACGATTTGAAACCCTAAAACCCCTCATTAATTACCAAATTCAAGACCTAATTTATTTTAATTCCAGAAAATTAGAAACCCTTACCCATCATATGAGTAATTACATGATTTTAACATATTTAATTAAATAAGAACAAAAATTTAACTAAAGATCATTAGCTTTAGGTGATCAAAACCAATTTTAGTTTTTTTTTTAAATAATAATAATAAACAAGCCATACTTATATGTTAAAAAAAATATATATCCCATATTATTTCAAACACGCTTACGACACTTAACCCTTATTTCACCGACTACCAACAACTATTTTAACTATTTAAAAATTACATTTCTTTTACCACATAAGATACAAACTAAAAGATACCGTGATCCCAAAAAGAATTCTCCACCCTCTCAATAGCCTCTACACCAAAAGTACCGTACAAACAAATATGTGAAATGAGGACTCGATAAATGGGCTACTACAAAAGTTGAACATCCCAAAGAATGAAGAGCTATAAAACCATCCTAAGAATACAACCGATAAGTAGAAGGGATATATACATATATATAGGCATACACGTACATACACTCAAGTCCATACAACATATACAATACAAGCATGTATTAACCCTCTTTCATGCAACCATACTTAGGAATCCACTGATGTCGTGGTACTTGTATAACTATGTTGGCCACCATACTTATACCAGTCCCCTTTCACTAATGCACTCCCTCCTATGATGACACTTATAAGAATTAATACTACACATGACACATCAGTCTACCAACTCAAATAATCACATAGATCCTACAACTCATATAAGCACATAATCCACAACATAACATAGGCTCTAAAATCACATGTATTAAAATAACATAGCCAATGCATGAAACAAATAAACTCGTAGTCCAGCTGAACCAGCGTAGACTAAATTCAAAATGTATAAAGAACATGAAAACGTAATTAAACGAAATCCAACAATGACTACCGTATACGACTATAGTTCTACCCGCACTAGTCAAAACTCGTAAAGAAAATAAAATGTAGCTAAGTATGAAGTTACTATGTTTCAATTCATACTAGTCAAAACATCGCAATAAATAACATCCAAACACATCAATTAATATAAAATGCACACATACTCCTATGACGCCTATATGCAGGGACCCTTAAGCTATAGATTAGGCTACGCGACTAAGCAACCTAATTCTCTATAACCATTGTCTCTGATACCATTCTGTCACACCCCACCATGGTGGAATATGGGGCGCGACGTATAGATATCATCACAACAACAGCGTGTCTATAGAGAGAACTAAATGAAATTGAAATATCATAAATGGCGACACAAATGTCGTAACAATATCTCAACAATGCAGGCGTCTAGGTAAGTAGGTAACAGGCCTATCTTACCAAAGACATACAAATGAACAAACATCAAACATATAGGTACCATAAAGTTCACTTAACCAAGACACAAAATAAAATCTAAGAGGAAAGGGAATCCTCCTAATGCAATCCTAGCAGCCTCTACACTCTAGCCACTTCTAACATCATCCTCCTCAACTACCTCACCTGAAAATGACACTAAAATCTGTCAACATAAAGTTGGTGAGAACATAGGTTTAAGTTATCTAGAACATCATAAGAAACCTTTACATCCGCTGCAAATAAGTTGAAGGAAAACAATTTATAGTAATGGACCATAACGTGATAATCATGTTACATGCATCCACAACAAAACATAAACCAAGTACCGATCACATCTACAATTCACAAAGCACACTATAACAATCAAGAAGTATCCCGTCACACACCACACTATCCGGATCTTTCCCACACCACCCGTGGAAGATGAACTATATCCCCGTCGAGATATCTTGCCTCCGAAGAGACGATGCACAAGTACTCAGGACGGATCGTGCCCCACGAACCCAGAACTCAGGACGGATCGTGTCCCACGAACCAAGAACTCAGAACCAAGAACTCAGGACGGATCGTGCCCCATGCTCCACACACATCACAACTGGTCCCATAGACGCCCATACATCTATGTACCAATCCCAATCATAACACAATCAAGATTCACATATCATAACACATATCAAAGCACATATGAGAACACATAAGCACACAAGTCACACAATATCACATGTATGTCCACACATTTTAAAACATAGTACTAAATCATGTTAAAGAACATTGCAAGTGTCATCTCCATCCCATACTGGAAAAACATTTAAAAACGTAGCAAAACGGGACTATGAACTCACCTGATATCACATCAAGCTAGCACTCCTGCAAACCTATAAAATCATACACGACACCCTTAGCTCAGGTCTTAACACCAAAGTTAAAATCAAGGAGATGAATCTAATCCCCCAATCCCCATTATCTAGTTCTCCCACTACAAGCTATTCTATACGTAAAATTCCAGTTTTTCCCCGGTACGGTTTACTAGTCACTAAACGATCATATGAAGTGAACTTAACACCACACTTGACTCCTACCCTACTGGAGTTATGTTGTTATATAATCTAAGAACTTCAAAAACCAATTTTACTTTCTAATTACATGTTTAACCCTTTCGTTTAGTCTCTACACCAAAAGTCGTTTTCACCAAAACTGATTTTCCGTACATGCTAAATGTTTGACACCAAAACCCCGACCTAAACACCATAAATTTTATTGAAAACCCCCAGTCCTTTTATATACATTATAAAGAGTTCCCAAATCAAAAATATTTGGCTATCTCATCCGTTTGGTTAGGTTTTGACTCAAATCCCCGAAATCAAAATTTATTCCTTAACAGCGCACTGTTTTTGTAAAAATTATTTGACGACCTTCCCGAACTCCATTTTCGACCAACCTTACATTTTTGAAAAGTATACTCCCTGAAATTAATTTAAAAAAAAAAGAAACTCGACCAAAGGTGCTACCTACTGCCCGGAACAGTCGACACAAGATAGCTTTAAAAATCAGACTGTTTTACGCCTTTATGCACTAACCCTCTAAACATCATTAATTATCCCTAGATTTATAACACAAACCCTAAAATCATTAATGGATCTTAAT
Organism: Glebionis coronaria; assembly: GCA_025667525.1. Classification (NCBI taxonomy): domain Eukaryota; kingdom Viridiplantae; phylum Streptophyta; class Magnoliopsida; order Asterales; family Asteraceae; genus Glebionis; species Glebionis coronaria. Next base: position 470,111,003 of record CM046875.1, on the reverse strand, counting down.
TAATATGTTTTTCCATAAAATTAATAAAACCCTAATCATCTCAACGATGGTTAATTAACAATACAATTATGATTAATTAATAAAAACATAAATTATATTAAGGTTTAATTGATCACTTACATTGAAACAAGAAAAATTAATGAACCCTAATCATAATTTCGACTTCTCTTGATATCCATGGAAGATTTAGACTGATTTTAGGTTTATTTAGGGTTATTAGTCGTTTTTAGGGGTCTAGGGGTGTTTATATAGGCCTTGGTAACCTTCTGGACAAGTTTAGGCCCAATTAGGACTTTTAAATGGTAATTATCCTATTTTTATTAATTTAATTATTAAAGTTAAGGCTATGGGACCCACAAATTCGACTCCTTTCTGTGTTTTATCATATTTACACTCTCCCCCTTCTATTTTATGTTTACGCGATTTTTGAACTAGCCTTCATTTCTAAAAGTTTCTAAATATAGAAAGTAACTATAAAACTTATCCTAACCATATTATATATACTTAATACATACATACAACATACGATACTTACACGAAACCTTATCAAAACGATACCCGAACTTTTCTGCAGTTCATTTCTGAACTCATTTCATTTCATTTCATTTCGTTTCATTTCCAACTTATACCATGATTTATACATTCATATGAACTCATGAGCACGAACCAACCCCATCACATCATCATATAACGTACCATGTACTACATAAACAATGTCTAACATCATGATAAAGTCTCAAATATGAGCACATAACACATAAACGCACACCAAGCACATGATCAACATCAAACAGTCCAAAGTGAAAAATCCAAAATCTAGGGTTGTCACAATCAACATCGCCTTCATCACCCGGAGCAGAATGAGAAATTTCAAAGGTGAAATTCTCATAGCATGGAGAAAAATCATCAGTAAGAGCGACCTCGTCCGTAAGCTCAGCAAAAGTAGGGACATCACAAACCTCATCAAAGAATTTATCAAGACCAAAATCACTAATCTCACTCGATGTATCACTATCCTTAGACGCATTTGGGATATCAAGAGTAGGAGTAGTAATCTCAGAAGATGGGTTGAGATAGATATCATCCTCGTCATCATCATAAAAGTAGTATGGATGCACAAGAGGAGGAGTATAATCACTAAGATTAGATACTTGTTCTTGTTGCTGTCGCTTTTCCTCCTCCCTTGCTTCGCGTATGCTAGCTAATTCTTGTTGAACGTATTCAAGCCACATTCCAATAGAAGGTTGATGATCGAAGGTGTATTGTAGGGGCTCAAAATTTTGAAAACCGGAATTATAGCACGAATGTGGCTCATAGTAATTCATCGGTTGAGAAGAATTAGAACACGGATTTGGCTCATAATAATTCATCGGTGAAGAAAACTGAGGACGCGGATTTGGCTCATAATAATTCATTGGCTGACAATAAGAAGTATCGTGAGGGCCCCCACAATTGTTGCAACACGGGTATTGAGAGAAACCCGGTGCATTTTGTTGATATGGATCGTCATATATGGGAGAGGGTGGAATAGTGTCATTAGAAGAGAAGAATGAATTTAAATATGAATTGATCGAATTGCACGATAGACAACGGCCAAATTCGTAATTAGGGATATCCATTCCACACCGTTCGCATGAACACCATTGACAGGATTGACTACCAGAAGATGGTCTTCCACACCCTACACAGTCAACAAACGAATCCATTAAACACAATAGATAAGCAAGAAAAATATTTTTGGTGCAAAACTTTCGAAAAAGAAATGATTTTTCAAATGTTTTTGGATTTTTGAAATTTTTTATTTTTATGGATTTTTGAAAATTTTTGACACGAAAAATAACGTTCACGAGTGAACAGATCCCAAAATCCAACGTGTCTCTTACAAAAAACCGTTAATCTTCACGAAAAGAGCCGGCAGCGGCGCCATTTGATACAAGGTTTTTGCCAAGTATGAAAATTTGTTCGTCTCGATTCAATTCGAATTGATTTCCGGTTAAAAGTGCGACTCAGTCGTTCTTGGTGGAAAATAAAATGGTTTGGTTATCTATTCTACTTAAAAGGTAAATGCACAAAATAATGACAATAAGCTAAAAGCAATTAACTAATAAAAACAAAAGAATATAAATAATAAAACGTAGATTTAAAACGAAACAATTAATAAAAATAAAACTAAAAGACGAAATTAACTATCGACTCGAAAATAGAGTTACTTAATGAAAAAGGAGAAAATAAAACTAAAATGGTACTTTAAAGCTAAACAAGGCAAAACCTAAAGCGGGTACTAAATAAAAGATAAAACTTAAACTTTTGGAAAAAATATTAATACTAAAAATCGACGAAAAATTCAACTAAAAATAAGTAATTTTCAAAATTAAGAACAAAACAACTTTCAGATAAAACTAAACAATTACGGAACAATACTAATAAATAAACAAGCTAGCAGGCAGCTAGCTGGAAGCTAGCTGCTTATTTTTGGCGCCAAAAATAATTAATCAGGCAGGCAGCCACGTCAATTGTTTTACTTTGGTTCGGGAAGTTTTGTTTCGTTCGGGAAGTTTTGTTTATTCGGTATTTTGTATTCGTTCGGTAAAAAAGGTTTGTTGGGTATTTTTTTTCTTTGTTCGGTGTTTTTTATCTAAACACTCGTTCGGGAAAATCAACTGGTTCGGAAAAAATTGCTCATTCGGGAAAAATACAAAAAAAGCTTGGTTCGGTAAAATTTATCAAAAAGCTTGGTTCGGAATAATAATTTGGTTCGGGAAAAATAGTTGGCTTGGGAAAAATCTGAGAAAAATAAACAGTGACAAAAATAGGGGAAACAAAAACACGAATTTAACCAAAATCAACCATAATCAATCTAAAAGTTAAACTAAACTAACCACTAATAATCAACTAACAATAATAAATCAAACCAAATCAACAAAACTAACAATAAAAACCAAATTAATCAAAACCCACTTAATAAAATAAAACTTAAATCAACCAAAAACAATAAAACTAAAAACAATAAACCACTAATTGAGATCTACCAAGCATTAAAACATCTAAATCAATGAACTTTATGGAATCAAAATCAATAAAACTATGAAACCCACTTGATTAATCAAAACTAAATCAACAAAATCAACAAACCAAACACTAAATTAAATCAAACAAGAAAGGAAGGATGAGAGATTAATAATACAAACTTGATTATAAATAAGATTCAGATTAAGATCTAATACAAGATTAATGAAAAAGAATAAATCATGAAATGAAAGCTAGAGAGAGAAAGTATTAAGCTACTCCTAATCCTAAACTAATCTACTCCTAATTTTCTAACCACCTCCTAATGACACATTAGGAGGGTATTTATAGGAGGAGTAAAATGTTGGTGCTTTCTTCCTTCTTTCTTCTTGTCTCGACTCGATTTAAATTCTTTGTCTTTCTCGACGTCGTCTCGGGATTTGTCGATATAATTTGAACTCGTCTTATAATTTTCTTCTTTAATTAGACTTGGTTCTTCGACTTCATTGAACTTCCGTCTTTAGACTTTTTCTTCGATAAATTTTCAGAATAGGCCTTGGACTTCCGTTCTTTTTGCACTCTTGATCTTTTGACTTCGTCTTTTCTCGTTTTCTTCGATAAAAGCCTGTGAAAGCCCGTGTTTTCTTCCTTTTTCATCTTTTAGTCCTAAAACACAATAAAAACACAAACCACGCATAATTCCGACATTTACGACATAAAATAGACGTTTTAGCTTGGTTATTATTATAATTAAGTGGTAAAAGGATGGGTGTTTTCACACCTATCATCGTGCTTCATGGTCCGACAAACTAGATGACGCTTTATGGGCCTTTAGGACCGCTTATAAGACAACTATCGGTTGTACTCCTTATAAGTTAGTCTACGGGAAGAATTGTCATTTGCCCATTGAATTGGAGCACAAGGCATATTGGGCCCTTAAGCATGCAAACTTTGACTTAAAGACCGTGAGAGATCACCGGAAAATACAATTGAATGAATTGGATGAACTAAGAGACAATGCTTATGAAAATTCATTAATTTTCAAAGAAAAAACTAAAAAGTTTCATGATGCAAAGATTAAAAACCGGGTTTTTAACGTTGGTGATCAAGTGTTACTTTTTAACTCTCGATTAAAGATATTTTCCGGGAAATTGAAATCTCGTTGGTCGGGTCCTTTCACCATTACACAAGTGTTTCCTTATCGGACCATCGAGCTAGCTAAAGATGATGGTCCTAACTTCAAGGTGAATGGACATAGGCTTAAGCACTACTTTGGTGGGGAAATTCCTTCATTGGATGACCTCGACCAAGTCACCTTCCCCAATGATAATTAGCATTGAGGGGATCGAGTCGAGCTCATGACTCGGTAATAAAAAACAAGGTGCCTCGTGGGGGAGATCCCATGCTTATCTTTTATGCTTTCTAATAAATAATGAGAGGGGACTTGTGCCCTTCCAACTCGTTGTCTCGTGATTGTTTGTGATTGTGTTATCTAGATCATCATCATCATCTATGATTGAAGACTCTCGTGTTCATTTACGTGAGCCTCCATCGTTTGCTTGAAGAAGTTTTTCACGAATCCATGACATATCCTTTATTGTTCTAACAATTATCTTTTAGCATACTTAATAAACGGTTTTAGATATATTGTTGATCACCCTTTCCATGCTAGATCCTAAGCATCCAACTCTTCGTCTCTAGTATGGGGGTGCTCCACCTTTAGACTCGAAACATTGAGGACAATGTTTACTTTTAGTATGGGGGGGTGAATAGATACTTGCTTTGCTACGACCTCACGTTTTCCAACTTTCAGTGTTTTGTTTTATTTTGTTGTTAATAAGGCTAAAAATGGCCAAATTTTAAAACTTTTCTTAGTTTTAATAAGTGTTTTTAAGACACAAATGTATATTTTCCGATGGGTAGAATAAGAGCTAATTTTTGACTTGATGGGCATTTGGAGCCCTTTACATTCCTTAACCCGCTCAATTCAAGTTTTGCTAGACTTTTATATAGGGAACTTTAAAACGCGAAAGTCTTAGCTCATTCGGGTTAAGAACAAGAACTTTTCGCAAGTTCCTATAATTGATCCTAGAAAGTCACTTATCAAGGGAACTATAAAATGCATTCTCTAAATTTGAAAAAGTCCAAGAAAGTGCAAGATCCTATAGGTGGCTTGAAAACCCAAAACTTAGATTTGATATAGTCTTAATGAAAGCTAATCCAAATTTGGCTTAATTTTGACTTGCATGGCTAAGTATTCACGAGTCTCTTTAATTAGAGGTCTTTAAATAGTGAAGAATGAGAGATGATAGAGTTAGACAAGTGATCATGCTAAACGTAGAACATGAAAATGTTCTTTCAAAAACTCATATGTTTTTAATTGTAGCTTTTTCTCCCATAAGATCAATGCATTAGGAATAAAAATATTTGCAATAAGTAAGGTCGTACGATTTGAAAGGTTACTTAGCTTCTAGCACAGGATCGTTTAAAAGTTACTCGGGGTTGAATAGAGTTCATATCCATGGCATAACTTATTGAAGTGGGACGCGAAGATTGGTGAAGATCCAAAAAGGCCCTAACAAGGCATGATGAGCTCTATTTTGTTGCTAAAGATCCAAGATGATGTGAAGTATCATTATTCCAAAATCAATATGAAGGATCGAGACACACGACGAAAAGCAATTACTCCCCTAAAGATAATGGAGAAAGTCTATCCAGAAAGACCCTTACAAGGTATGAGGATAAATATATCCAAGTCCGAAAAGGAGGCGGATCGTTGTATATCAAAGTCCAAAATAAAGATTGAAGAAAAATGATGAAGTCGTGGTCCAAGTATGAAGAATCTCTCAAAAACGTCAAGTGAAGAAATTCTAAAATATGAAGAGAAGACCATAATTTCAAGAACGTCTTTCCAAGATTTGAAGTATGAAGTACATGCCAAATATCGGTCCGAGAAAGGTCTCAAATCGTGAAACGAGTTATGCCAAGATATGAACTTAAGGAGGTACTCGAGAAGCCGTTTTAAAAGATTTTGTCCTTCGGCTAACTATCGATTAAATCATGCTACTTTACTTTCGGACTAATAAATACTCAAATAATTCAATATGAATCACTTGTGATCCATGACAAATAGTTAAAAAATTCTAGTAACCCATTTCCTTTTATAATAACTAGGATTGCGGGGAGAAAAAGTATTACACAATTTGGACGTATGAGTAGTGTTAGGATTGTGACTTGTACCAACAATGATCTCGTTTTTGCACTTAGCATGGAATGTATGACAATAAAGGATGATGAAATTTACTCTAAGGGACATTTACTTGTTTCTATTCATTGACCCTAAAAGTCACATTCGTGATGAAAATCATACATTATGTCTTTACACATCTTCGTAGTATTATCGTAAGTCTTTTACTTTTCAATAAAGGGTAATAAAATTGAACTTTTGTGATGCTTAGATACTTTATTCTAGCATTGCGTGAGGGCACGGAAATGGCTTAGTATGGCGGAGTGATGAGATGGCATTTATACATGATCTCATCGTTCTTTTCGGGCTTTAAATGCACTAAAATGTCATAAAATACCATATGTATGCTTGTATTTGTTTGCTTGTGTGTTTTAGGTATGGATATCGTGAAAAAGACAAAAGATCACAAGAAACAAGGAAAAACGGACACGAGAAACGAAGTCGTACAAGAATCAGGCCCTAGTTCATAAATTATCCAAGAAAACCCTTGAAGACTTGAAGATGTACAAGATTGATCCTCAAAATATGAAGAAATGACACTTAAAACCCTTGTATATTCATAATTACAAAATTGGTCCTTTAAGTTTGTCAAAATTACAAAATGGTCCTTCAACTTTGAAGAATTAGAAGGTTTAGTCCCTCAACAATTCTAATTATCAGTTATGGTCCCTCATGAAGTCAAAGATACAATGAAGACCTTTAAAGATCAAGAATGTCCAAAATCAGTCCCTCAAATATTCAAGAGTGGCAAAAATAACCCTTGAAAATCTTTTGGAAAAGTTTGGTGTTCAAAGTGTGAAAATCAGAACTTAATTAACAAAGGAAATCATGTTTTGTGGTAGAAAAACGTGTTATACAACTTTCACCAAAACACAAGGACTACTATTGTCATTTCCCTATGTTCAAATGATACAAACACGCGCCAAACATAAACACTCCACCTTTTTCGGATCAAAGTTACCACTGTTCACAATTCATCCACCCAGATTTACCATCCACTTAAACAAAGGGTAAAATGAAATTACCTATACCCACGATTGATTCACACATGCAGAAACACATCCCACACTCAAAAACCCAATCCCCACTCACCAAAGGACCCCACCCATTCACACGTCAACCAATCATGATCCAACTTACTCTACAAGGAATGACACGTGGCCAAATCAACAGCCAAGACTCAATGCTTAACTACAAAGCTAAAATGAACAGCCAGGATGCATTTGGACAGCTCAATATCAAAATTCGTCTAGAAGATTCAAGGGCATTTTAGGGACTTCATAGCTAGGGTTTTCTCATTGTAATCTCAGCCCTTGTGGCCTATATAAGGACTCCTCAACTTGTGAGAGAGCCTTGTTCCAGTTTTACCTTTTAAACATTGTAATTCCTTTTTAAATTTTATAAAAGTTGGTATTTTGAGAAAATTGTAATTCCTTTTTATGTTTTTGAAAGTTGGTGTTGTTTAAGGGTAATTCTGAGTTCCATTTGATGTTATAAATGTGCTTAAATCTTGTGGTTTAAGGACGTTTATATTTGGTAAGGTTTTCATGTTTGAAAATAACTTGAAATCAATTATCTGATTTTGCTATTTTTCTTGTACTCATCCTTGACCAAAAGCTATAAGCTCTTACAAGCTTGTTGACACCAAGCTTGTGAAGGGATTGGAGCGTTTGGTTGGGCTGTTTGTTGCTTGTGTTGAAGAAATCAAGTCCTTGAGTTTCTACTTTAAAACATTAACCAAGGCAGTCATCATCTCCTTTGTTGAAGTACATTGGTCTTGTTCTAGTTGTTGAACAAGGTCCAAGGAGCATTGCTGATCCTCCTAGGATGTTGTGGAGGATAGGTATAACTTCTTGTTAAGATTCCTCTAAAAAATCACATGATATTGTCTGATTTATGTTTTGCTATGTGATTTGGTGATTTTGTGTTTGTGCTTTGTGTTTTATGGTTAGTATCTGTTAGTTGTCACCTAGTTTAGCTATTTGATCTATAAAATCAGTAGGTTGTTTGTAGAATTAAGAAGTTTCTTTGAAAAAGGGCTTATAAAAGGCTGTTTGGGTTTACTGGTTCATAAGGCCTTGTGGCCTTATGCCCTTGGTTCTTAGGGTTTGGGAGGTCTAAACAAGTCATATTAAACAAGTTTTAGTCATTGGTTAAGTTTCTGAAAGTTTGGAAAAAGGATTTCAATTTTTACAAAAATCTGATAAAAAGTGTTTTGAGATTGGTCAAACACATCAGATCCAATAACTTCTTTGTTTGTTGGATCTAAGGTCTGAAATCAGGTTTGGGAGTAGTTTAGGTGATAAGCTATCTATGCATTATCTGTTTGTTGAATTTAGTGGCTTATTGAAGGTGCTAGAGCTTATCAAAGTTGGCTGAAGTTGTCATTTGCATCAGCAAAGTGACCACCTCATTTTGTGCTTGCATTTGTGATTCTAGTGTATGCCCTGCTTGTTTATTGCTTGGATCTTGTTTATGTGCTGCTTGTGAGTAGAATTGGCTATTTGGTGTGCTTTGTTGCTGGCTTATAAGCTAACTGGCTTATTAAGCCCTTTTTGCCAAAATCTGTCATTAATTGGTCAACTGACCTCTTGATTCACAAGGACTCCTCCTTGAGTTATTTACAAAAGTTGCTTGTAACAAGGTTATAAGCCATCCCTGATCATTTGGTGAACTTTGGAGCACTTTGACTTTTGGTCAAATAAGCACAATTTGGCTTATTTTTGAGAACTGCTTATTGGTACATGCGACAACTTGGCTTTTGTAATATAACTCATTTTTCTTAGCTTAAAAACAAGTCTGGAAGGTTACAAGTCTTATGGTTAAGCTTTTGCTAGAAAAAGCGCTTATTTGGCCTTTTCAGCCAACTTATTGGGTCACACAACTTATTCTACTTGGCTTTTGTGATTTTCTTGATTGATTATTCTTAGTTAAGCTATTTGTGAGCTTTTGCAACAAACCAGAGCTTCTGAAACAGCCTAGAACTCTAACCCGACTATTTTGTCTTTTATTAAAATTGTTCTTTGCTTATTTTTGGCTTATTGAGTGTGCTTTTTCAAAATATCTTTTCACAGATCTCTTAGGCATCTCAAAAGAAGGTTGTGTGTTTAAGCAGATCTTATGGCATTGGCTTATTGCTTAATGGGCTCCCAATAAGAATAAGCTGTTGACCTTTTAAGCTGTGATAAGCTCAGAATCTGCTTTTGGGCCTTTAGACTTTTGTGCTTAAAATTAGATTTTGAGTCAGATAGGGCTTTTTCAAGTCATTTGGGCTTAGTTTGACTTTTTGGGCCCAAAAGCCTATTAAGGTTGACTATTTTTTGTTTTAGCCTATTTGGGGGCCCATTAGGGGTATTTTGGTAATTTCACTTTCATTTTCTGATTATTTATGTTAAAATAACTAGTTTGCAAGTTTTTAGAATTTTTTATGATTTTTGGATTTTTAATATTATTTTAATATTATTTTATTATTATTTTTCAAATTTCACATTTTTACACTTTTTATATTTTTCTTAGGTTAAAAACATTAAAATAGGATTTTTGCAACTCTTAGATTAATTTTATCATCATTAGATTAATTTTAATAATTATTTTAAGTTTTAATAGTTTTTAAATCATTTTAAATAGTTTTTCTTAGTTTAAAAATTTATAAAAATAGTTTTTAATCTTTTTAGGTCATTTTAGAGGTTTACCAATTGAAAAATATTTATTTGGGCTTTTTGATAATTAATTTGATTCTTAGGTCTATAATTAGCATTTAAAAATTAATATTTAATTAATTAAAAGGTTTGAAAAAGTTTTGATTATTGGTAAACTCTTAGTTTAATTAAATTGATTTTTGGTAATTTTTTGGGAATTTTTAGCATTAATTTTTATTTTAGCTATTTTTACGGTTTTAATTTTGTCGTCGTAGTAATTAACTTCACGTCTTCGTCATTCTATTTTCTCATCCCCTTCTCTCAAATATTAATCTGAAATCTTGCCACATCTTAGTCACACACATATACCTCCTTGGGAAACGAACTTCATTGGGTCATTAACACTTGATTTTTCCTAAGATCATTTGTTTAATACTTACCGCTTTTACGCCTTTTTCCTAAAAGGTCGTATTTTACCACAACCAGCCATAAAGAAAAGCACTCTTCACATCCATTTGATAGACTGTAAATCCCATGCAGGACGCATAGGCTAGAAAAATTCTTATAGCCTCAATCCTTGCAACAGGTGCAAAGACCTCCTCATAGTCTACCCCTTCCTCTTGTGTATATCCTTGAGCAACTAAATGTGCCTTGTTTCTAACCACAATTCCTCTCTCATCCATTTTGTTTCTAAGAACCCATCTTGTCCCAATAGGTCTGACATGTCTGGGAGAATCAACTAACTCCCAAACATCCTGAATAGCAAATTAATGAAGCTCATCTTGCATTGCTTCCACCCAACTTGGTTCTTTGAGAGCATCAAAAATCTTCTTGGGTTCCTGTTGTGACAGAAAACAGGCAAACAAACATGCTTGAACAAGAGGGGTATCAACCTTCTTGTGAATATTGGCAATAAATCCTCCCTGATTCTGATGAGACCTTCTAGTTTGTACAGGAGTCATCACATCACCTATAATAAGAGAAGAAAGATGATTCTTCATAGTAGATGTAAGTACTCCTCCTTCAATTATTGTATTATCATCAATCTCAGTCTCCAAGTTGCCAATATATTCTTTAAATGCTCTTCCATCATCATCTGAATGAACCTCTCCATTTCTGTTTGAAGGTTCACCTTGTTCAAAAACACTGGAAGAGAATAAATGGTCAAAAGAGTTGTCAACGCCTGAATTAGGGTTGTCAACGTTTGAGCCATCAACGCCTGAATTTGTCTTGTCAGCGCCAGATTTTCCTTTGTCAGCGCCTGAAGAATCATGCATGTTTTCAACTGGTGATACTTGTGGACCAGCTTTTTCCTTTCCAGCAGCAGCAGCAGCAACAAATGCATCTGTCCATATAGGAATGGTAACATACTCAAGTATGGGTGCTGATTTGTCTGCTTATGGCCCAACCTCCTTATCAACCTATTTACCTGAAATTTCAATAACTGGTTCTTCCACAACATTTGAAGTCACCTTCACAATGTCTGGATTAGTAACAGGCATATAATTCAATGTTCTAGATAGAGGTTCCAAGTTAAATAACCAATTTGGACCACTCTCAAGATCACTAGGTTTACTCTCTAAAAACCTAACATATACCTTTTCAAGGATACATTTTTCTTTCTTTATGTAAACCCTATATCCTCTACTCTGCACAGAATAACCCATGAAATAGCCTTCATCACCTTTAGCACTAAACTTTCATAAGGCTTCACTAGTATCTAACACAACTACATGAAAGCCAAAAGGTTTAAGAAAACCAATATTAGGTTTCCTACCCGATAAGGTGTCTTGTTATGGATCTTGTTGATTAATGCCTATTCTGAACATAGCAAGCTGTATTCACAGCCTCAGCCCAAAAAGCAATGGGAAAGTGAGCATCAACCAACATAGTCCTTGTAGGAATGATTCACACGACAATATAGGATATAGAAATGGAGATGATGAAGAACAAAATAAAAACTAAGAATGGAAGATTAGATTAATGAAGAAGAAGAAAGAAAGAACCAGGAAGAAGAATGTGTAATCCTAGTAAGAGAAAGACAAGAACTTTCTCTCTCTACAAACTAACACACTAGAAAAATAGAAAAGACACACACACAAATGAGGGGTTTGTTTCCCTTTATACTAAGAAGGAAACTTGACAAAGGCTTTCCTCATTTGTGTGTTCGGGACTAATTCCCGTTACTTACATAACAATAACGTAGAACTCTCGACACCATTGAATAGCATTTTCCACGAGCTTCGCAACGATATATTATATGACCATCACTTTAAATACTTCTAACAATCTCCCCCCTAAGGGGTGGTCATATAATATGTGACTTCACTTCTTTGACCATTACTTTAAATACTTCTAACAATCTCCCCCTAAGTGGTGGTCATGTATTATGTGACTTTACTTCTTTGTTGTTGCAGACTTTGAAGCTCGTTGTCTTGGGAGTTCTTTCACAGTTCCTTTCATGACTTCTGATCTTGAATCTTTGATCTTTGCCTTGACTTTATCTTTACACTTTGCCATCTTGTGATCTTGTGTCTTTCCCCACATACTCATTCATTGCAGTATTGTTGAAAGCTGACAAACAATCTCCCTTGATCATCAGAGTAGCGGAAGTCTTTGTCTTTAGATGTTCTTGAGCTTTCTTCATTTACATGAGCATGTGGTCTTGAATTACGACTCTTGAGGTTACTCCATCGTTTGCATTCCTCCGGTTTCCCGTTATACAGTACGAATACTGTACCTGTGATTAGGTAAGTTCTAAGAACTTCCTTGACAGGGTTTTCGGCTGTGGTAGCTGTGACACCCTAGAACCAAGGTCATTAACGTTACCCTAAATTACGCTAATTTTTGAAATTTTTAATAAATTTTAATTTCTATATATATAAGTATATTGGTTAAAGCCGATGTTCGAGGTTATAATTTTTACGATTGACGATTCAAGAAGGACGATGACGATTACGATCCCGAGGGATGCCCAAATTTCTATAATTATTGACGATTTATCGATAATGTAATTTTTCGAGAATTTTACTTACGGTTCGTGTTAAGTAGAGTCGGGTGAGTTTTATAGCCTTCCGAGTACATTTAAAGTATCCCAAAAGTATTTTAGAGTGTTCGGGATGATTTCCGACTCCCGTAAAATTTTCTAAATTGACTAGTAAGTCAATCCCGCAAAGTTTTAATGACGTTTTTACTTGAGGCCAAAAGAAAGCCTTAATTGCACAATGGGTCCTTCCAAATTTACAAAAAGGGGAAAGAATGCACACACTTCACAAAAACACTTAGAAAAAAATTTGTTTCTCTCCCTCTCTTCTCCTTAAGCCGACGGTCACCCCCAAACCCACCAAGACCACCATTAAAATTTTTTCTACTTGATTTTCATTGAAACTAAGGTTAGACCACATCTAATCTTATCATTCCCGACCTTTCTATGTACTCAAATCCCACATGCATTAACAAAAATTTTCCAAAAATTTTCAAGATCAATCAAATTCGTTTTTGAGGTTAATTGGATTGATGCATGTTAAATTCATGTATAGTGTGAGTATAATCACCAATAAAACCCACCAAAATTAATTTGGTTGTGGTGATTTGGTCACCCAAACCCCACGGCACAAGGGGGTGTTTGGGGAGCCATGGTGGTTGATGATTTTGAGCTTTGATTTTGTGTTTAGCATTGTGTTTATTGATGTATCAAATGGGTATAAGTGGTTGCATGTTTGTTTTCATATTTTTAGATTATGAGGTTGTTGATCAATAGGGGTAGGGACTGAAAATTTGTGTTTGGTTGTGATTAGGGAAGCTTAGGATGATGCCTAGTGGTGATTAGTAGGTTTGGAATCGAGCTTAAGTATGATTTTGGTATGGTCAAATTTAGGCAGAAAGTTTAGGACCTTTTCGTAAAAATAATTTTTCCTACAGGTCTAGATAACTAAATGTTGTCATAGAGGGTCTTCTTAGCTTTAATTTGGTATAAGGTAGAGCCCGTGACTCAAAACGAGCTAAAAGTTATGAGGTTTTAAAGATCGAGTACCGGGAGACGAGAACTTTCATAATCCGAATTTATGTATAGTTTTAGTCAAATCCCGAGGACCACAAGTATGACTTGGTAAATGGTCAAGGGTCAAATTTTGGTCACAAACCTGTGTAATTGAGTCTATAAGTGGACTTAGGAGTCAAAGAAGTCAAAGGTGCATTTCAAATAGGTCAAAGAGGTCAAAGTTGGTCGAAGTACAATTTCAGCCCGGAAAATGTAGTTTTGGAAAAGCATTGCGTAACGGGTCGTAGAAGTAAAAACTTTTATTGGGATTAAAAATGTGTTATCTACAGGTCTTATAGTATTTTTGAGAATTTTGTCAAATTTTATAAGAATGGTTAAGTATAGTAAAACAGCCCGTACTTTCGGTAAGTACCGACGAAAATGAGTAAAAATGGATAACGTAAATAATAAGAACGAATGATGTAAAATGAGTGATGCTTGTTGTTTTGTTTTGGCGTGAGTTATAATTGTCTTAAGTGACTAGTATCTAGGTATTTTATACAGTACCGTAAGGTATTTAAAATGAGATTACTCATTACGCGTTATTTGTTGATAGGTGTTGATTTACCCGGGCATCCGTATCGTCGTCAGTGATCATCTCTCGAACTACCGACTACTTAATATATAAGGTGTGAATTTATAGCCTCGCTTATATTTATTTCAAATTGTTTTACCCGCGAGGGAAATGCATGCTAGTTTTTAAAAGGAACGTATATCATGAATGATTGTTAGACCCGAATGTTGCCTTAGAAATTGTGTTGAGTACCTAGTTGCAAAAGACCCTAATTTCATGAACTATTAACTATTGTCCTGCCCTCGAGTAGGGGGACATAGCCGCTTATACAAAGTGATAGATCTATGGGGTTGACTACCCTATCCGAGACGAGGGCTAGTACGTTGATACCCCCTGCGGACGGATAATTTGTGATAAGAGAAAAGGTATAATTGCAACTGATGCCTTATTAGGGGCCATGGTTTCATCTGAGTCACGCCAGTAATTATTACGCGGGTGATTGAGTTAAGGGTTTAGTGTCATGAGCTTAAACACAATTGTCAGTATCCTGAATATAGATTGTTTGATCGACAAGTCTATGGATGATCACGAATGGTTTTTATTTTATATACGTTCAAAATGAATTGTAAAACCTATGAATTCCACTCAACGTTTTCGTTGACCAAATTTTGGCATGTGTTTCAGGTAACCGCTGAAGTGTAGAATGGAGCGTGCATGGGATGGATGTTGTGTGTATGGCTTGGAGTCTGCTTGTTTTTCCTCCCTTTTCTACTTAAACATTTTTAAATCTTAATGTTATGTTGTTGTGAAACTGTAATTCTTGGGTCGAGATTCATGGGGACCGAAAACGCTAAACTCTGTTGTACCAAGTGGGGTTGGAAAAACCGTGGACATGTATCATCTAACAATTTTTAATTCAAGTTTTAAGTTGACGTCTTTTTAGAGTCGTTTGATATATCTTGTGTGCAATGAATACTGTGTAGCACCCAATGTTGTAGTTCCGCTGCGCATAGCATTTGTGGGTGTGTTACAGATTGGTATCAGAGCCATGAGTTATAGAGAACTAGGTCGTTTTTGAAAATCCTAAACTATAACTTTTGGTGTCGTAAGAAATGGTCCAAGCACACACAACTATCTTGCATGGCTCCGGTAAGATTTATTTTTGTATTCATGGCATTTGACGTATACTTTTGAGTTGAAGTATATATGTGGGTAATTATTACGTAAGTATGGAAATTACTATATGTAGACGTTGAAATTTTACGCGGAATATCCGACATCGTAATTTTTGTATTAATCATGCATGAGCATCATATTATTACATTTCGGGCATATGTACCACCTTTGCATTGCATTTGCATGCATGTATTTATAAATATTGTATAATTACTTATGTACCCTCCGAAATTCGCTGTTATTGCAGGAATGGCCGAGGTACCGCCTAATGATAATGGAAACGATTACGTCGTAGGTCGCGAAGGGGGAAGTGTTGGAACAGCAGCTGAAGGACAAGCTGAGACGAACGATGTACAAGCCCAGGACCCCGAACAGAGAAGAACTACTTGCCCCAGGCCTATGCGTACTTCCCATCTGGTTGGTGCACCAGGTATCCCCAGAAGAGCCGAAGGTGCAGTGAGCGCAAATTCTCTTCATCAAGGTATCCCAAGAGTTTGCTGCCCCGGACCGAGAGTTTATCATGACGTACGGCGTGTTGTGAGAGGTTTGGACGAATCAATGTGCATGCGGTACGTAGTGGAATCAAGGGTGATCAGTAGATTCGACGAGAATGAAAGGGAACACCAAAGACTGTTGGAAAGGACTGCAAGAATTGAGTATGATGAAAATGTAAACAAAAGTGATATCAACAGTCTAAGATCGATGGTTGCAAATTTAAGCGCTAGTCTTGACCGTGTTAGGGAAGATCAAGTGAGGTTGTCAAGGATGCAGAGTTGGGAGCATCGAGTGAGAGCATCATTGCCCCCAGATTGGAGATTCGTGGACGATTTGGAGATGGAGGCTAATGACTACATGATTCAGCCGCCTACTAGAGGTGCTTGTATTACTGTGGGAAGTCAGGTAGCGATTGAGTGTGGGTCTACATCAGGGACGAAAAAGGAGACGGAATGTGGGCCGAATGACAAAGGAAAGAGAAAAATGGATGATGTGGACGAGGACGATAGCGATGAGGAACCCGAGGAAGATGATGACGAACCGCCATCCAAGAGGCCGTGTGGATCACCACATGCCTAGTTGCTTGTCTTATATTTTCTTTGATCATTGTAATAGAACTGTTTTAGACTTTTGTATGATGGCATTATGACGAAAAACTCGAGTACTTGAGTTTTGTGGTGAACGATTGTAGTGGCAATACTTGTCACGATTTTGGTTAATTATCAATACAATCCATGTTACCTTTCATGATCTGTGATATGTCTTAAATTTGATCTTTTGTGATGTGAATTGATGAATATTAGTAACTCTATAGTGATGTGTCGTTGTATTTATATTATGTCTTGAAAGAGAAATCCATCTTAATCTTGATGTGTATACTTACATTGTTTTTCTATTTTCCCTGTCTTGCAGAAAGAGATATTCGATAACACCATGCCTCCAAAGTTAACCGCCGATCGTGTAAACACAATGATTCAGGAAGCTATAGCAAATGCGCTAGAAGCGGACCGAGCCGGGAGAAATCAGGACCAGGGTAGAAACGCGGGGAGACAGCAAGCCCCTAAAGTGTGTACTTATTCTAGTTTTATGAAATGCGGTCCCACGCAATTTCGTGGAACGGGTGGAGCTCTAGAACTTAGAAGATGGTTGGAAAAGGTTGAAAGTACTTTCGAAATCAGCGGTTGTGCAGAAGCGGACAAGGTGAAGTTTGCGGCTGCTACGTTTCTTGATGATGCGTTAAGTTGGTGGAACACCCAAGTAGCCACTGTTGGATTGGCTGTAGCGAATGCAAGGACGTGGACTGCGACAAAAGCTCTGTTGACAAAGAAGTTTTGCCCGGAAGAGGAATTGGGTCAGTTGGAAGACGAGTTGAGGCACTTGACCTTGAAGAACAACGATATCGCTGCTTACACCAGGAGGTTTAATGAATTAAGCCTTTTGTGTCCAGATGTTTTTGCCAATGATGCCAAGAAGATGAAGCAGTACATAAAAGGTTTATCTAGCAATATCAAGGGTGAGACGACTTCGTCAAAACCTGGGTCGTTTGATGAAGCGGTCCAGATGGCTCACGCATTGATGGACGTCAAGCTCCAGGACAAGCAGAACTCCATTGCTGAAGGCAACAAGAGGAAATGGGAAGCGGCACAAAGCAATCAATCCCAGGGCCAGAACCGAGGTGGAAATCGAAACAACCATGGTCAGAACCGTAATCAGCAGTTTAACCAACGAAGGAATGAAGGGATGAGGGCAGTGACGAACCCCAGAGGAGTAAAAGTGAATCCCCATTGTGGTAGGTGCAATTTGTACCATGTTGGGAATTGCCCGCCTACATGCGGCAGATGTGGAAAAGCAGGTCATAGGACGTCTGGTTGCCGAACGGGAGGAGTAGCCACTGGGGCGAATGCTATCAGAATGAGGGGATGTTTTGGATGTGGAGAGAGAGGCCATGTGCAAGTGAATTGCCCGAAGGCAGGAAACAAGCGGGGAGGTAACAACGCTGCTGCCGTGTATCAAGTAGGGACGGCTGATAAACCACAGGGTCCTAACGTGGTTACCGGTACGTTTTTGCTAGACGCTTGTTATGCTAGTATTTTGTTTGATTCTGGCTCCGACAAGAGTTTTGTAGATGTTAAATTTAGTCGTCATATCGATAGAAAACCGGTGTTGTTAGCGACTAGTTATAACGTTGAGTTAGCCGATGGAAAAATTGTTAGTACGAATTCTATACTGAAAGGGTGTACCTTGAAGTTAGGAAATTACGCTTTTAAAATCGACTTGATGCCTATAGAGCTAGGATCGTTTGACGTGATTGTGGGAATGGATTGGCTAATGGCGCACAGTGCTATGATCGTCTGTGGCGAGAGATTAGTTCAGATTCCGTTGAGGAATAAAGTTTTGACGGTGAAGGGAGACGAATGCACTTCTCATTTGAAAGTGATTTCCTGTTTGAGAATGATGAAGTACGTAGAGAACGGATGCGATGTGTTTTTGGCACAAGTTTCGAGTGATGGTGATTTAGAGGCGAGGATTGAAGAGGTACCTGTTATCTGCGAATATCCGGAAGTTTTTCCAGACGAGTTGCCAGGTTTACCACCCACCCGTGAGGTCGAGTTTCGAATTGATTTGGTGCCAGGAGCTGCGCCGGTTGCGCGTGCACCTTATCGCTTAGCACCATCCGAGTTAAAGGAGTTATCGGATCAACTGAAGGAATTGATGGACAAGGGATTTATTAGGCCGAGCTCATCACCTTGGGGAGCGCCAGTGTTGTTTGTGAAGAAGAAAGATGGTTCATTTCGGATGTGTATTGACTATAGGGAACTCAATAAGCTGACGGTTAAGAATCGGTACCCATTGCCGAGGATTGACGATTTGTTTGATCAATTGCAAGGTTCCAGTGTATACTCAAAGATCGATTTAAGATCAGGGTATCATCAACTGCGTGTAAGAGAGGAGGATATTCCGGTAACTGCCTTTCGTACGCGGTATGGACACTTTGAATTTCGAGTGATGTCGTTTGGGTTGACAAACGCGCCTGCTGTATTCATGGACCTTATGAATCGCGTGTGCAAGCCGTATCTAGATAAGTTTGTTATTGTTTTTATCGATGATATACTTATTTACTCTAAAAGTAAGGAGGAGCACGAGAAGCACCTGAGGAAGATTTTGGAGTTGTTAAAGAAGGAGAAGCTGTATGCGAAGTTCTCGAAGTGTGAGTTTTGGTTAGAGTCCGTGCAGTTCTTAGGTCACGTGATTGATAGCAAGGGAGTTCGCGTGGATCCTGCCAAGGTCGAAGCGATCAGGGAATGGTCGGCACCGACAACGCCGACTGAAGTTCGACAATTCCTTGGTTTAGCTGGGTATTATCGAAGGTTCATTGAAGGATTTTCGTTGATTGCAAAACCATTGACAAGACTTACCGAAAAGAATAGGGTGTATGAATGGGGAAATGAAGAAGAACTCGCTTTCAAAACGCTCAAGGACAAGTTATGTTCCGCACCGATATTGTCATTGCCTGAAGGAACCGAAGACTTCGTAGTGTATTGTGATGCATCTCGTAAGGGTTATGGAGCGGTATTAATGCAACGTGAAAAGGTGATAGCTTACGCGTCGAGGCAACTGAGGAAGAATGAGGAGAACTACACGACGCACGATTTGGAATTAGGAGCTGTAGTTTTTGCCTTGAAGTTGTGGAGACACTATTTGTATGGGACGAAGTGTGTTGTATTCACTGACCACAAGAGTTTGCAGCACATTTTAGATCAAAAGGAGTTGAATATGCGACAGAGACGATGGGTTGAACTACTGAGTGATTACGACTGCGAAATTCGCTACCACCCTGGCAAGGCGAATGTTGTAGCGGATGCACTGAGTAGGAAGGAACGGGAGAAACCTTTGAGGGTCAGAGCTTTGGTGATGACCGAGAGCGTTGACTTAACCGAAACTATACTGAAGGCTCAAGAGAGGGGACTAATGAAAGGGAATGTTGAAGCTGAGAATTTGGGAAGAATGTTGAAACCTCTTTTCGTGATTAGGTCAGACGGACTGAGATATTTTGAGAATCGGATTTGGTTACCATTGTGTTCATCTGAGGAAGGAAAGCCTGGAGTTCGAGAATTGGTTATGAACGAGTCGCATAAGTCGAAGTATTCGATACATCCTGGATCGGATAAAATGTATCACGACCTGAAGAAAGTTTATTGGTGGCCGAATATGAAGGCGGATATTGCTCGTTATGTTAGTAAGTGTTTGACTTGCGCGAAGGTTCAAGCAGAACATAAGAAACCATCTGGATTGTTGGTACAACCAGAGATCCCAGAATGGAAATGGGAGAAAATCGCTATGGATTTCGTGACGGGTTTACCTAGAACTCCTAGTGGATGTGATATGATATGGGTAATTGTGGATAGATTAACGAAATCTTCTCATTTCTTACCTATGAAGAAGACGGACAACATGGAAAAGCTCGCCAGTGTGTACGTGAAAGAGATCGTCTGCAGACATGGAGTGCCGTTATCGATTATTTCGGATCGCGATAGTAGATTTACTTCGGAATTTTGGAAATCGCTTCAACGTGCGATGGGCACTGAATTGAGTTTAAGTACGGCTTATCACCCGGAAACCGACGGCCAGAGTGACCGAACTATTCAGACGATGGAGGACATGCTCCGAGCATGCGTGATTGATTTTGGAGGAAGTTGGGAACGCCACTTGCCTCTAGTGGAGTTTTCGTATAATAATAGTTATCATGCGAGTACTAAGGCAGCACCGTTCGAAGCATTGTATGGAAGGAAGTGTAGATCGCCTGTGTGTTGGAGTGAAGTAGGAGAAAGTCAATTGACTGGACCCGAAATGGTTTTAGAAACGACAGAGAAGATTGTGCAAATCAAGAACCGACTACTTGCTGCGAGAAGCCGACAGAAGAGTTATGCCGATAACAGAAGGAAACCGTTGGAGTTTGAAGTTGGAGATATGGTTATGCTCAAAGTATCGCCGTGGAAGGGTGTAATTCGTTTTGGGAAGAAAGGAAAGTTTAGTCCGAGGTATATTGGACCATTTAAGATCGTTGAATGAATTGGACCAGTAGCGTATAAATTAGAATTGCCGAGCGAGCTTAGTGCTATTCACGACACGTTTCACGTATCGAACCTGAAGAAGAGTTTGGCGGATAAGGAATTGGTGATTCCTTTGGACGAGATTCGACTGGACGACAAAATGCATTTTGTGGAAGAACCTGTGGAAATTATGGACCGAGAGGTCAAGAGGCTGAAGCGTAGTAGAATTCCTATTGTGAAGGTTCGATGGAATTCTAAGCGTGGACCGGAATACACTTGGGAACGTGAGGACTTTTTCAAGGAAAGGTATCCTCATATGTTCCAGCAGAACGAAATGTGAGTACAAGAAGAGGCGAGCGCCGGGACGTCGCTCTCTTTAAGGAGGGGTGGATGTGACACCCTAGAACCAAGGTCATTAACGTTACCCTAAATTACGCTAATTTTTGAAATTTTTAATAAATTTTAATTTCTATATATATAAGTATATTGGTTAAAGCCGATGTTCGAGGTTATAATTTTTACGATTGACGATTCAAGAAGGACGATGACGATTACGATCCCGAGGGATGCCCAAATTTCTATAATTATTGACGATTTATCGATAATGTAATTTTTCGAGAATTTTACTTACGGTTCGTGTTAAGTAGAGTCGGGTGAGTTTTATAGCCTTCCGAGTACATTTAAAGTATCCCAAAAGTATTTTAGAGTGTTCGGGATGATTTCCGACTCCCGTAAAATTTTCTAAATTGACTAGTAAGTCAATCCCGCAAAGTTTTAATGACGTTTTTACTTGAGGCCAAAAGAAAGCCTTAATTGCACAATGGGTCCTTCCAAATTTACAAAAAGGGGAAAGAATGCACACACTTCACAAAAACACTTAGAAAAAAATTTGGTTCTCTCCCTCTCTTCTCCTTAAGCCGACGGTCACCCCCAAACCCACCAAGACCACCATTAAAATTTTTTCTACTTGATTTTCATTGAAACTAAGGTTAGACCACATCTAATCTTATCATTCCCCACCTTTCTATGTACTCAAATCCCACATGCATTAACAAAAATTTTCCAAAAATTTTCAAGATCAATCAAATTCGTTTTTGAGGTTAATTGGATTGATGCATGTTAAATTCATGTATAGTGTGAGTATAATCACCAATAAAACCCACCAAAATTAATTTGGTTGTGGTGATTTGGTCACCCAAACCCCACGGCACAAGAGGGTGTTTGGGGAGCCATGGTGGTTGATGATTTTGAGCTTTGATTTTGTGTTTAGCATTGTGTTTATTGATGTATCAAATGGGTATAAGTGGTTGCATGTTTGTTTTCATATTTTTAGATTATGAGGTTGTTGATCAATAGGGGTAGGGACTGAAAATTTGTGTTTGGTTGTGATTAGGGAAGCTTAGGATGATGCCTAGTGGTGATTAGTAGGTTTGGAATCGAGCTTAAGTATGATTTTGGTATGGTCAAATTTAGGCAGAAAGTTTAGGACCTTTTCGTAAAAATAATTTTTCCTACAGGTCTAGATAACTAAATTTAGTCATAGAGGGTCTTCTTAGCTTTAATTTGGTATAAGGTAGAGCCCGTGACTCAAAACGAGCTAAAAGTTATGAGGTTTTAAAGATCGAGTACCGGGAGACGAGAACTTTCATAATCCGAATTTATGTATAGTTTTAGTCAAATCCCGAGGACCACAAGTATGAATTGGTAAATGGTCAAGGGTCAAATTTTGGTCACAAACCTGTGTAATTGAGTCTATAAGTGGACTTAGGAGTCAAAGAAGTCAAAGGTGCATTTCAAATAGGTCAAAGAGGTCAAAGTTGGTCGAAGTACAATTTCAGCCCGGAAAATGTAGTTTTGGAAAAGTATTGCGTAACGGGTCGTAGAAGTAAAAACTTTTATTGGGATTAAAAATGTGTTATCTACAGGTCTTATAGTATTTTTGAGAATTTTTTAAAATTTTATAAGAATGGTTAAGTATAATAAAACAGCCCGTACTTTCGGTAAGTACCGACGAAAATGAGTAAAAATAGATAACGTAAATAATAAGAACGAATGATGTAAAATGAGTGATGCTTGTTGTTTTGTTTTGGCGTGAGTTATAATTGTCTTAAGTGACTAGTATCTAGGTATTTTATACAGTACCGTAAGGTATTTAAAATGAGATTACTCATTACGCGTTATTTGTTGATAGGTGTTGATTTACCCGGGCATCCGTATCGTCGTCAGTGATCATCTCTCGAACTACCGACTACTTAATATATAAGGTGTGAATTTATAGCCTCGCTTATATTTATTTCAAATTGTTTTACCCGCGAGGGAAATGCATGCTAGTTTTTAAAAGGAACGTATATCATGAATGATTGTTAGACCCGAATGTTGCCTTAGAAATTGTGTTGAGTACCTAGTTGCAAAAGACCCTAATTTCATGAACTATTAACTATTGTCCTGCCCTCGAGTAGGGGGACATAGCCGCTTATACAAAGTGATAGATATATGGGGTTGACTACCCTATCCGAGACGAGGGCTAGTACGTTGATACCCCCTGCGGACGGATAATTTGTGATAAGAGAAAAGGTATAATTGCAACTGATGCCTTATTAGGGGCCATGGTTTCATCTGAGTCACGCCGGTAATTATTACGCGGGTGATTGAGTTAAGGGTTTAGTGTCATGAGCTTAAACACAATTGTCAGTATCCTGAATATAGATTGTTTGATCGACAAGTCTATGGATGATCACGAATGGTTTTTATTTTATATACGTTCAAAATGAATTGTAAAACCTATGAATTCCACTCAACGTTTTCGTTGACCAAATTTTGGCATGTGTTTCAGGTAACCGCTGAAGTGTAGAATGGAGCGTGCATGGGATGGATGTTGTGTGTATGGCTTGGAGTCTGCTTGTTTTTCCTCCCTTTTCTACTTAAACATTTTTAAATCTTAATGTTATGTTGTTGTGAAACTGTAATTCTTGGGTCGAGATTCATGGGGACCGAAAACGCTAAACTCTGTTGTACCAAGTGGGGTTGGAAAAACCGTGGACATGTATCATCTAACAATTTTTAATTCAAGTTTTAAGTTGACGTCTTTTTAGAGTCGTTTGATATATCTTGTGTGCAATGAATACTGTGTAGCACCCAATGTTGTAGTTCCGCTGCGCATAGCATTTGTGGGGGTGTTACAGTAGCCGTTCTCAATACTTGAATATATCGAAAGATAATTCATAGTAAGGAGTGAATCATGCAGTTCCATTCTGCTGATTAAGTCGTCAATTCAATTTCATGGAACATGCCTGAATCAATTAAGAATGAAACCATTGTTTCTTTCCAGTTGACACAAGTTTTATTCATATAGAATCTCACAAGTTACCTACTGTAGTGCTGTTTGATGATGACACTGGAAGGATTTCCATTTGTCACTATGAATACTAATGAGTATCACTCTGAATGTTCTGGCAATATCACAAGGATAGAGCGCAGGACTCTGTAATTTATCGCATGCGTTCTAGTGATAAACAACAATTGATATAAGGAATCAGTGTCCTAATGATATTTTCTGATGAATCTCGTTGGCTCTAGACTCTATAAGTGCACGTTTATTTGGTGATCGAAGGCTGGAGCAGACTGCCACCTTTTCAATATCTACTATCTCGGAGTGAGAAAGTTGATAAAAATGAGTTGAACTCCGTGAGAATAAAACAAACTTCTTTTGAGAGAAGCTTGAGTAGGTTGGGAAGGGTTGTGCATTGCATCAATGGGTCCATGATGCTTTGTTTTCAATACCAGAAATCTTCAACGTGATTCTGATAGTAGATGTATTGACCTGGTTTCTGCCTAAGTTGTATGGAGGGCTATTTTCTTTACACCCTTTATCCTTACATTTCTTTTTCATTCTTCAACCCCTTCAATGCTTACCAAGACGTCATAACTAACACCTTGTTCTGATTGTTCCAGTGCTAGCTTAAGTCATTAGTCGGCATTATTCCCGTACACTCAACTACTCCATCTTTCCTAAGGACTTCTATTTATGAGAACACAGTTTTGAAATACATTGAAAAATTATGCTCAAAAACCCGAGAAAACTTATTTTCCCGTTGTTAAGGAATAATGTACATAGATGAACATTTTCCTTGTGTTCATGAGCTTAAAACTTTGAATGCTTTGATATAAGCCCATGATCGAGAAAACTTAATTTCTCGTTGTTGAGGATAAGTCAAAGACTTTCCTTTCTTTGGGGACCGGGTTATAGTCTGACATGTGACTATAAACCATTATGTTGAGCTCAAAACGTTGAATGTTTTGTGACAAGCTCAACCCGTGATAGATTGCTCAACCCGTTATTAGGATAAGTTATCTTTAAAGATAAACTCTCCTTTATTTGAGGTTCGAGTTACAGTCTGACATTTAACTGTAAGTCGTATTCATGAGCTTAAAAACATGGAATGTTTTTATGGAAAGCTCAGGACCGAGAAAATTTGATTTTCTCGTTGTTAAGGATAAGTTATCATCCAGGATAAACTTTCCTTTCTTTGAGGCACGAGTCACAATCTGAGGTAATTGCAAATCATTTAAAGAAAAAAAAGGAATTGACATGTTTTGAAAACATTCGAACTTTCATTCGAGCTTTATGTACACAACCGTGTCGTTATTGAGCGACATTTCTAGGCACGTCCATATTATCAAAAGTGAAAGACATGTCGAGAAGAATATTTTTGGTATTTTTGAAAGATTTTTTCGTTTTTTATTTTGTTTTTATAGGTTTTATATTTTTGTATTTTCATTTTCAATGTTTTCGAAAATAATGCAAAATAGACCTTTGTACAGCAGAAGAAGGTGATGTTGAATGTACAAAATTAGAACCCTTTGAAGAAATGGATGTAGAATTTGCTGAAGTACTTGCAATGACAGAAGAAGAATTTGCACAAATACTAGTATTAGGAGTAACAAATGCATTTTCTACATTCAGAACACTCGCATTAGTGCTGGAGCCGGTGTCATCACTCTTCTCAATGGGAATCCACTTAAGACCAACTTCCTTGAAGATCCTACCCGTTGGTTTCCAATAAAGACTAGATCTAGGAGTAGTGTTCTCTTGCACAGCGGAAGACTTCTTAGGAGAGAAACTAGTTCCTGCATTGATCCGCTTTGAAGATTTCTTGTCATTGCTTTTCTTTGTGATAGGTGTGAATCTCCTTGTTGTCTTATGGGATTCTGCATTCTTTCTCTGTGTGAAGGCACGAGAGTTTACCTCATAGAGGTATTGCAGAATGCAATGAGCATGGTTTCTATGGTGAATGCCCTTTTTGCACGTGGGGCATACAGGGAGTTTGGGATTCTCGAAAGGCCTTGTGTACCTAGGGTTTGCTGACCGTTCAGGCACCATGTTCGAAACACGGCTACTCATTGGTGATTGCCAATTCCTATGTTGTTGGGAAGGGGTCCTAGGTTTTGGTTGATTACCATTAGGTGTGTGTTGAACTCTGGCGGTTGTTGGTGTACTAGGTTTTGAATACACATGGTTTACTTTCTGAATGTTCCCTTTTGCTTACCATCCCCTAGGTTGTTGGTTTGACCAACATCATTTGAACCTTTAGATTCCTTTGTGGGCGTAAGAGTCACACACTTGGGAGTACTCTTAGAAGTAGTGCAAGGTGCATTCACAGAGTTGTGTTTAGCAAGAGTGGGTTTTCTAAATGGAGGAACATAGGGTGATATGGCTGGTTTTGGTACAGTCGATGGCACATCGGTATTAGGAGGTAACCTAGAAACATTAGAAGGCGGTTTTCCTAAGATAGATGGCTTTGGTACTTTGTACGCATTGGGTTGTCTAACAACTGATTTTACAACCTTAGCTTCCACAGTTTTTACACCCATCTTTCCAACAAGTTTCTTCAACTCAGCAATCGTGATGTCTTTTTCTTGCAGCTGAGCTTTCAGATCAGAAATATCCTTACTCTTTTCATTCAATTCACAAAATGATTCAGAGAGTTTTACTTGTAAATTACTGTCATCAGGAACTTTTCCAACTTTGTTTTGCAAAGCAAGTTCAAGAGAATGACAATGTTTCTGAAGAAAATCATATCGGTGTTGAAGAATCATGAACTCTTTTTGATTAACATTTGTTGAAGGCTAACTGTCGCGACATTCACCTCCTAACTGAGCTTCCAGCTGTTCAATTGTTTGTTGCAGTTCATTGTAAGCTTTATCATACGAGAGTTTGTCATCCTTACATTCATCACATTTTTTAACATATTTATTCCAAAGATCGGTGAATTCGTTATCCTTTTTGATGACGTAAGACTCCATTTTCTCTTTCATACGATCAAGCTCATTTTGGAGGGTTGCATTGTCTGACCCAGATATGTTTACCGTAACGGGGTTACTATCAACACAATCACCACTGTCACTTGTTTTCGAGAGACATGCAAGGTCTCTTTCCAGAACTTTAATTCTATCAAGAGATTCATCAGCCTCCTTCGCCAAAGATTTGAAGTCTTTAAGAAATTTAGCTAGTTCTTTTAGAAAAGCGTTCTCAAGATTGCCTATCCCCGCATCAACTTGATTAATAATCGGATTGATTTCAGTATGAAGCACTTTTTGTAACTCGACATGAACGGGTGATGTAAAGTTTCCTCCAGTAATTTTGGCGTTAACAACCCGTTTGAGAATGATAAAATTATCTTTGAGCTCGTTTAGATACCTACGTGTGATACTCAGTTTCGGAGGGTCATCAGACAATTCCTCACTTGGTAGCAAAAGCATTTCAGAACTCTTTTTAGACCGAAGAAAAACAGTTGGAGGATTAACTTTTGGATAATAAACGGGTGTCACTTCTCTATCAAGCTTTTTCATTCTTAAACGAGTCTCTACTACAAGATCAGTCGTTTCCTAGGAATCATGCACACTAGGAGGATCATGCTCATCAGATAAGAGCACACTACCATTATATAAGGTTTCATTAGTGGCCTGAACTTGCTTAAGATATCCTGGATTAGGAGGAAGGTGTTAGCCCTATATTTCATATAGTAGAACAAGAATGTAATAGGTCATCTTAGTCGTTAAAAGGTCTTGTATTGTAATAGGTTAGTCGGGAAAATCGGGCTTGGACTTTAAGCTAATATTGTATAAGTTAGGGGCGTAAGCCCAAAACAAAGCCAAGCCCGGCACAAGATGAAGCCCACAAAGGCCTTAGGCCGTGGCGTATATAACCCTCTTTCACATGTGAAAGAGGGTGTTGGTTACCATTTTGTTTCTCTCTCTAAAAGTGTTTAACCTTCCAATTCTCTCTCTTTTCTCTATCTACTTTCTTCTCTTTCTCTCTCTAAATATCTCTTCTAAATCTTGTGTTATGGATTAAATGGGAACAACATTTGGTATCAGAGCGCCTATAGTGGATAGGTGATTGAAGATTCGTGTGGTGTGTTCTTGATTTTTCGTGGTCATCTTGATCTATATATCACGTCCCAAAATTTTTCTTGTGTTTTTATGGTTTTTTCTTGATACAAATCTTCTACATAGTTGTGGTAGAGATTTGGCATATTTACTTTGGCTAAAAACACAAAATTTTTGGGTGTTTTGATCATTTTTTGGCTTAAAATCACGAATTGGTTGAGTTTTGTCCGAGAAAAGTGGAAATTATTCTGATCAGGTCATCGGAAAAGGGTTTATAGGACATTCCGATCAGTGTCATCGGAATAGGGTTTAGGGATTCCGATTTTGAGTACATTCCGATTGGGTATTCCGACAAGACATTCCGATTGACATTCCGATTGGGTATTCCGATTGGGTATTCCGACAAGACATTCCGATTTAACATTCCAATCTGAGCTTTCCGATTTGCATTCTGATCTGAGCTTTCCGATTTGGCCATTCCGATTTGGTATTCCGAGTTGACATTCCGATTGGACATTCCGATTTGACATTCCGATTGGACATTCCGATTGGACATTCCATTTTGACATTCCGATCTGCATTCCGATCTGGTATTCCGATGGACATTCCGATGGATATATTGTTTGTGTAATTTTTAGACTTAACCACTATCTAGACTAGGTTCGGAACATCGTTTCCAAAAAAAAAATTTATTTTTTCCGATGGACATTCCGATGGACATTCCGATGGATATAGGGTTTGGCGGGAAAACCATAGAAAAATTTATTTTTTCCTAGACCATTTTTAGGCCATTTAAACTTCGATTTCAAATTTTGGCGATACGGAAAATTTTTCGACCAAAAATTCAAATTTTCGGACCAAAATTCAAATTTTTAGGCCAATTTTAGGTTTTATTTTTGTCAAAATTTTTCACTTTTCAAATTTTTTTTTCCCTACTAGTTTTTGGCTATTTCTAACTCGATTTCAAAATTTGGTGATTCAAAATTTTTTCGGCTTACCGTTTTGTCGGACTGAGTAATTTATTGTCGGACTGAAAAAAAAAAAATTGGAATTTTCGGAATTTCAACCACAATCAAATCACAACACATCCACTAAGATCCGTAATCCATACACATCATATCTTCTTCGAGACATCCGTTCAATGGACATCTTCGTGGATTCAACACCAACAACGTCCATGACTGAGATGAATAAAGAGAAGATGCAGAATCCAGAGGTTCAGACAAATACTGAGACTCCAATCAGTAAACCTTCTAACAAGGATTCTACCACCAAAACCGTTCATGCAGTCAAATACAAGATGTCGAAAGCAAAAGAAAGATGCATGGAACACATAACGTTGCTTCAGTCACACCTTCAGGTTCTTTCAAGAGAAGACCTAAAAGGCACTCGTCTTGAAATTGGATTCAAACGGGTATTCTTTCTACTATTTGGTCAAGA
The DNA here is from genome assembly GCA_025667525.1 of Glebionis coronaria. Taxonomy (NCBI): domain Eukaryota; kingdom Viridiplantae; phylum Streptophyta; class Magnoliopsida; order Asterales; family Asteraceae; genus Glebionis; species Glebionis coronaria. Next base: position 470,081,008 of record CM046875.1, on the reverse strand, counting down.
TGTTGAGACATTCATCAGAACGATGCTACTTAATGTGGACCATCTTCAACAAGAACTTGACAGAGACAATTTTCACGAGAATATATCCATGGAGGTCCTTTTAGCTCTCAACAAGCAGTTCCAGCAATTCATTGACTCAAGTGGCTTATCCAAAAACGATCGAGAGTTCACAAGACATACTTTACCAAATATACTCTCGTAGATCTTCAAGCGTTCAAAGAGACACTTCTTCAACATATGAGCAATATAAAAAAGTCAATTGTTGAAAGAACACGCCATCAAAGGCACTTTCAAAGAAGGGTGAATCAAAGACTGATGCAGACGAAAGAGAGCACTGTCGATATAGATCAAGCATTGGATGCTTCTTCGGTTGATATAGAGAGCAGCGGGACAGAATCAGAAACGCAGCATATCAGTACCAGCTCAGGGAATGATCAAACAACCAATGATGCGGATATCAGACCCATTTATGATGATCGGCCAATGGCTATGGTACATTTAAATGCTGAATACAATATTCCTCAACATACTGAGCAATCTGAACCCATTCTTGACACGTATCTAGTGGAAAAGGTTGATAGCAATACCACACCTGATTCATCAGATACGAGTACTAATGGTGGAGAGACTTCTCAGGATGTTAATTCTAAGATTCACGAGCTTGAAAGTCTGTTAGCTCAGAAGACAAAAGATTTTGAGGATGCCAAACTCGAATTTTCAAAGAAAAATGACAAATTTGAAGCTTATTTTGAAAAACTTGAAAAAGAAAATGTTGTTCTTGAACAAAAATTGGATCGTAAGATTCAAGATTTCAACGGGGAAAAAGAAAATTTTGTGAACCAAATAAATTTGTTAGAATCAAAGTTGGCTTCTCAAAATCCAAGTCCTCCGACTGCTTCATTAACTGAATTAGCTGTGCAACCTATCGACACTGTAGAAAGTAATGATGCGAATGCTGATAATGCCATATTTGATAATATGAACATTAAGTTAGAACAACGTGTTGCTCAATTACTTCTACAAAATGAGAAATTAAAGGCTCAGATTCAGGGAAAGGTTTTTGCACTGACAGCGGTGAAAAACGAATTAAGGAAGATAAAAGGAAATAGTATGGATACTAAGTTACCAAAACAGTCAGTCTTGGGGAAACCTCCTTCTCAATCATTCAGAAATCGCTCAGTTGCTAGACAACCGAATGTGTTTAAATCTGAACGACCCAAAACGTCGAATCCGAGGTTTGCATCCCAAGTTGACGTGCATAGCAAGTTGCCTAAACCAGTCACTCCACAAACTAGACACTCCTTAAGCCAGACTGCATCTGCAAAACCCGATCACATGAATGCTTCAAGAAACTCTAGATCTAGCTACAAGAACATGCATAGGCGTAGATCAAATAACACGGGTCATAAAAGCTATCTAGAGGATGCTCAGAAAAATACACAAGCAAGAGATAGGACCAAACCACAACCTAGGAACGTTATTCACATATCTAGGAATTCTAGACCCTTCTATGATGTGCATAATTTTGCAAACCCTAGGAACTCTAGAGCCTTCTCAGATGATAAGCACTTTGTTTGCACGAAATGTAACAAATGCGTGTTTAATGCCATTCATGATGATTGTATCACTAAAGTCCTGAACAAGGTGAACCAAAAAGCTAGAGCACCTCAGAGACGGAACCCTACAGGAAATAGGTTTTCTCCAACTAAGTCTTCCGCTGTGCATGAGAAAACTATGTCTCCTCGACCTTGTCTTAGGTGGATACCAACGGGTAGAACCTTTAAAACAATTGGTCTTAGGTGGGTTCCTACTGGAAATATATTTCCCTCTAGCTCGACAAAGGTTCATAGTGAACCCCCACATGGTTCTCATCAAGATATCGCTAACCCACATGCAAGCATACAAACTACTAATGTAAGTGCAGATAATAAAGTAAAGTTTCAACAAGAACACAACGGCTTTCCATATACATACCGTTTAACAAAAGACACTCTCAGAGTTTGGTTGCTGAAGAAGCAGATATCAGAGAAGCAAGCGTCTCAGGGGTTTCACAATTAAGCTTCAACAATGACTTACAGTCACATATCAGACTGTAACTCGACTGTTAAAGAAAGGGAACTTAATCTCTTCAACGATAAGTTACCCTCAAAACGAGAAATTAATATTTCTTGGACACGAGCTTACATTAAAACTATTCGAAAGTTTTAAGCTCGTGTATATGACTTCTAAGCGCATCACAGCTTAGGACTCAAACCTTAACTAAGGAAAGTTTATCTCGGACGATAACTTATCCTTCTCAACGAGAAATTCATATTTCTCGGTCATGAGCTTCTCATAAAAACATTCAAAGTTTTTAAGTTCATGAAAAACGATTTCTAAGTAAATGTCAACTTAGAACTCGAACTTCAACTTAAGGAAAGTTTATCACGGATGATAACTTATCCTTCACAACGGGAAATTTATTTTTCTCGGTCATGAGCTAGTCACAAAACAATCAAAGTTTTGAGCTCATGAAAAACGGACCCGAAAGGGAAGTGTACGTTTCAGTGCGCTTTCCCTAATCAAAAGAAGAGAAGTCTTCTATCCTGATTATTTTAAAACCGTTGAACACAATTTTTCAAGAATTTTTCAAAAGGTTTTTCTAAATCTTTCAAAATTGTGTGTTCAACACTCCCTTCCTCATAAGTGGTTTTTATATCTCAAAATTGTCATATGTTATTTTGATCAATTTTTGAGGGGGAGCGTTTTAAAATCAAGCCTTTTAATGTTGTTGGGTACATCTCTAAAATTGTCACATTTTATGTATCCAACACATTCCGAAAATGATATGAAATTGTCAAATATAATATATTATATCGGAAAAGGCATCTCAACTCCGTACCTCAACATATTTTGTGGTGTCGTTGAGCGACCCGACTGAAAATGTTCCATGCTTCATTCGTGCACACATGTTTCTCTCCCAATCGGTTTTCAGAAATTATCATATTTTAATAAATTAGTATCTCTAATATGATATTTTTTATATTAGAGATAGGGGAGATAATGTGATTAAAATGTAATATATCGCAACATGTGATCTTAAAGACTCAAGTGCAACTCTTTCCTTCACATGCCAAACTATTTCGTATATCGATGCATGTGTGTAGGGGGAGCTTTTCGAAAAGATAAAACTTTCAAAGTGTTAAAATTTTTGATTTTTATCAAGCACTTTGAATGGTTTTCAATGGTTTTATGGTTACGATCTTTACCCAAAACAACCTACTATCCACGACGGAACGATGGAGTCAAAAGGTGGTTTAGGATAGGAAACTAAGTCCTATGATCCAACCAGAACCGGAGGGATCTACCCAAGGACATTCCATAGCTAGAAATAGTTGTCCTTAGGAAAGATGGAGTGAAATGAAGCTGAATGCGGACCAATTACTTAAGTTAGCACTAGAACAATCACAACAAGGTGCTAATGATGACGTATTGGTAAGCATTGAAGGATTTGAATATTCTGTGCAACTTAGGTAGAAACCGGGTTAACACATCTTTTGAAGACAAGTGTCATGGATCCAGTGATGCGATGCACAACCCTTCCCCAGCCATTCGAGTTTCTCTCAAAAGAAACTTGTCTCATTGTCACGGAGATCAACACGTATCTATTGACTTTCTCACTCCGAGTCAGTTAATATTGAAAAGGTGGCAGTCTGCTCCAGCCTCCGATTACCAAAAATGCACTTATTGAGTCTAGAGCCAAATGAGATCAATTTATCATCTCAATAGGACACAATCGAGTCCTACGCATTATCTTTGTGATATTGCCAGAACATCTAAGTGATACGATTCACAATGAAGATGGAAATCCTGCTTGAGTCAGCATCAAACAAGCTCATGGTAGGTAACTTGTGCGATTCTACACGAATCAAACTTGTGAGAACTGGAAAGCAACTAAGTTTGGATTATTAATTGATTCAAACTTGATTCCAGGTTTCTTCGCAAAATCCATGTGATCTTGCCAGAACATTAAGAGTGACACTCATTAGTGTTTACAGTGACGAATGAAAATCCTTCCAGTGTCAACATCAAACAGCACTGCGGTAGGTAACTCGCAAGATTCTCTATGAATCAAGCTTGTGACAAACTGGAAAGCAACAATGGTGCGATTCTTTTAGAATCAAACTTGTTCCAGGAAATCTGAATTGACGACTCTAATCAGACGGATAATTTATCCTTATGATTCACTCTTTACGTTCGCAGTCTGCTTTGAGACGGTCGAGTAAAGAGAACTGGCTACTACCGCCGGGAAACCCTGTCAAGGAGGTTCTTAATCGAATCTACCTGATCACAGGTACGGTATTTAATACCGTTTAACGGTCTTCACCGACCGGAGGTAAAACGCTACCAAGTTAGGGTGAAATGTTCAAAGCCATTTCATCCGTTTCTATATATGTTGCTGCATATCAAGAAGGTGGCGTAGCTGTGCAACCGATGTCGATTCAGAAGTCACAAGAGCACAAGATGGCGATAATCAAGATACCTAAGAATGTAAGAATGTAATAGGTCATCTTAGTCACAAGGAGCAAAGATGAAGATCGCAAGCACTCTAAGTCAAATGACAAAGGCTCAAGATAAAGATCACGAAAGCATAAAGGAACAAAGCTGTTACAAACAAGATCAAGACCAAGATACAAGACCAAATCAGGAAGATCTCCTCTACAAGAATGTATTCACTCAATCATCTTATGCTTTTTAAGCTTTTTAAGATGACCGATACATTGGGGGAGATTGTTAGCCCTATATTTCATATAGTAGAACAAGAATGTAATAGGTCATCTTAGTCGTTAAAAGGTCTTGTATTGTAATAGGTTAGTCGGGAAAACCGGGCTTGGACTTTAAGCTAATATTGTATAAGTTAGGGGCGTAAGCCCAAAACAAAGCCAAGCCCGGCCCAAGATGAAGCCCACAAAGGCCTTAGGCCGTGGCGTATATAACCCTCTTTCACATGTGAAAGAGGGTGTTGGTTACCATTTTGTTTCTCTCTCTAAAAGTGTTTAACCTTCCAATTCTCTCTCTTTTCTCTCTCTACTTTCTTCTCTTTCTCTCTCTAAATATCTCTTCTAAATCTTGTGTTATGGATTAAATGGGAACAATAGAAGGGGACAACCTAAGGCCAATTTTTATCGAGTGTAGTTTATCTCATTCACTTTTGGTGCGAGCATATTTATTGTCTGCATAGTTTGGCCACGTTTTACCAAAAGGTTGTCTAATTCCCTAATCCTATCCTGAGCTTTGCAAAAATCCTCAAGAAGCCCATCTTCTCGAATTTTGAAAATCATGTTTCAACTTTTTTCGTTCTTCTTTTAAATCCAAAACAATAAATCTTTCAGTTGAAAGCTGTTTGTTAAGAGATGTGATTTCATCATTCAATTCGCTTATCTTTTTAGCACTACTCAAGTGTAAGGCATTTAATTTATTAGTGGTGCATTTTTCTTGATAAACCGATGTAACATGAGCTTGTTTAAGTTCCTTGATTTTAGCATGATGAATCTCAAAACTTTTCTCCCGTTCCCGCAAGCTCAGTGGTCAATTTGGCATTAGTTTCTCTAAACTTATTATTAACCACATTCGCATGAGCAACATCCTTTGCAAGCTTATCAAATAATGATTTATAATATGCATGCGTCTCGCCAGGAAGGGTGGTAGGTTGTGCTACTTGATCTCCACTAAGGTCCACACTGGGCGCATTAGAAATAATATTGCTATTATTCGTTTGAACCCCGTGTGTCTCAGTGGAAGGCTCAAGTGACTCAGAATACTCTTCCTCCTGATTAGACATATTATATAACTCATTATCATTGAGACGTGGGTGTACCTCAGAGGAACCGTCTGGATCATACACAGGAGCTCTGTTAGGTTGAACTACCGATATGGATGGTTGTTGCGAATTAGCCATCAAGATGGAATCGGTAGTCACCTCTTCTTCCTCATCATATGCTGCTGCAGATGCCATGAGATCAAACTCTTCAGCTAGAAGTGGAATTCCTGCTTCTTCCTTTTGTGCTATAAGAAGCTAAGACTGGAGATGGGCAGCATTCCTCTTCTTTCTTACATGGCTATCACGATGCTCAAAACCCGCAGCATAACTGTCTTGTTGATAAGTCATAGTAGAAGTCGTGTGAAAAACAGGATCTCAATTCGTAGAAAGCGTGTGTTGGAATGTCAACAAAATCAAACTTTGCCTAAATTTTCTAGCCCGACAAAAAATTCCTCAGTCCGACAAAATGATAAGCCGAAAAAATTTGAAACACTAAAATTTGAAATCGAGTTAGAAATAGCCAATAATTAGTAGGGAAAAAGTTTGAAAAAATGAAATTTTTAATGAAAAATAAAACCTAAAAAATTTGAAATTTGGCCTAAAAATTTTAATTTTGGTCCGAAAATTTGAATTTTTGGCCGAAAATATTTTCGCATTGCCAAAATTTGAAATTGAAGCTTAAATGGCCTAAAAATGGTATAGGAAAAAATAAATTTTACTATGGTTTTACTGTCAAAAAACTCTTTTTTTTTGTTTTTTTTTTGTTTTTTTAATCTTCGTGTAAACTATGTGTCGGGACGAGTATAGATGGTGGCTAATTCTAAAAAATACTCGAGCAAAATTTCCATCAGAATATTCTATCAGAATGATCTATCGGAATGTGGATCAGAATGATCTATCGGAATGATATCGGAATACCCTATCGGAATGTCTGTCGGAACATCTGTCAGAATACCTATCGGAATGTCTGTCGGAACATCTGTCGGAATACCTATCGGAATACCCTGTCGGAATAACCGTTCTATCGGAATGTCTCAAGTATCGGAATGTAGGTTCTGTCGGAGTACTCCTTCTATCTGAATGTCTCAAATATCAGAATGTTGGTTCTATCGGAATACCCCTTCTATCGGAATGTCTATTGTCTGAATGTGAGATCTGTCGAAATGCTAGAAGCATCGGAATAAGATACTATCGAAATCCCTGATCGCAATATGGCCAATAAAATTCGGACAGAGTGACTTTTCAATAAACCTTAAAACCGTCGCAATCCACGATCGCAATGAGCGATCGTAATAAGCGTCGGAATAAGGGTATCTGAAAACCAGTGATCGTAAAGTAAAACCCTTGGTTATTGCGATCGAACCGTACTTACCTGTACTTTTCCGATGGAATCAGTTGCAATGGAAATGTGAAATCCTCAAAGTGTAACAAGTAACTTTGATCCAAACGATTTGTGTTGTAACCGAAACCAAGATACCCAATATCACTAATGTAACAATGAAAAAGGTATACGACTTATGATGAACACTAAAAACACGAAATTTTTTTGAAGCTTTGGTAAAAAACAATAAAAAACTCATGAAATGCTTAAATACGAATCCCTTGGCGAATGATACGACTTGTAGGAATGATTCACACGACAATATAGGATATAGAAATGGAGATTATGAAGAACAAGATAAAAACTAAGAATGGAAGATTAGATTACTGATGAAGAAGAAAGAAAGAACCAGCAAGAAGAATGTGTAATCCTAGTGAGAGAAAGACAAGAACTTTCTCTCTCTATAAACTAACACACTAGAAAAATAGAAAAGGAACACACACAAATGAGGGGTTTGTTTCCCTTTATACTAAGAAGGAAACTTGACAAAGGCTTTCCTCATTTGTGTATTCGGGACTAATTCCCGTTACTTACGTAACAATAACGTAGAACTCTCGACACCATTGAATAGCATTTTCCACGAGCTTCGCAACGATATATTATATGACCATCACTTTAAATACTTCTAACAGTCCTAGATGCTTCTATGAGTGTTCTATTCTTTCTCTCAGCTACCACATTTTGTTGTGGGGTCCTAGCTATACTAAACTGTCTAGTAATCCCTTTCTTGGAACAAAAGTCATCTAACAACTTATTTCTAAACTCACCACCATTATCACTTCTAAGTATCTTAACCTCATTCCCAGCCTTTTTCTCTAATTGGGTAATAAAGTTAATCAAAATATCAGTAGTTTCACTTTTTAAAGCTAAAAAGAAAGTCCAAGTAAATCTAGAAAAATCATCAGTGATGACAAAACAGTAGGATTTACCATTTAAGCTTTCTATATTAGTTAGACCAAACAAGTCCATATGCAGCAAGTGAAGTGGTTTAGAACTAGAATGCACATGTTTAGACTTAAAGGAGACTTTGTGTTGTTTGCCTTTAAGACATGCAACACAAGAGTGGTCATTGTGGAAAGCCTTTTCAGGCAAACCATCAACTAAACCATGTCTCACAAGTCTATTTATATTCTTAAAATTAATGTGCCCTAACCTTCTGTGCCAAAGATTACTCTCATCAACTGAAGCCTTAGCATATAGACATGATAAATTATTATTCATCCTAATTCCATTAAGATTCACATTATAAATGTCCTTATACCTAGGTATTCTATAATCAATGAATTTCTCATCTGGTATTTTAAAATCTTTGCTCAACACCAAGCATTCAGTATCAGTGAAAAGAACCTTATTTTTGTTATCACACACCTGTGATACACTAAACAGATTATAGTCAAGTTCTTTTACCAAAAACATGTTTTCAAAATGCAAATTGTTGGTGATAAGAGTTCCTTTGCCAGTGATAGTTCCATATCCGCCTCCAAAGTATACTTCGTCACCATCTTTAATGGGAGTGAAGTTTGTCAAGTAGTCTTCCTTCCCTATCATGTGCCTAGAGCATCCACTATCCCAATAGCCATAATCATTAACCTGCTTTTTAATACCCTACACATAAAGAAAACAAATTAGTTTTCTATGGGAATCTAAGCCTGAGCAGACTTGGATTCATTTGGTTGTTCAATAAGAACAGACTTAGTCCTCATGACAACCCCTTTTTCATCCCTTTTTGGATGAAACACCCAGTTAACCCCAATTGGTTTAGTTATGACCTTTGAAATATACTGAAATCTATTACAAGTCATAGAAATCCCATCTGAATTAGGGTTTTGAACTTGTTTAGGTCTCCAAAATAAGCTAGAAGAAGCTTTAGACCCCTTTCCCTTTGGTTGCAGATATTTGACATTACTTGGTCTAGCAACGTTGGGAACACTCATGTCAGCGTTTAATTTGTTCTTGTCAACGTTGAACCTAGGGTTTGCTACAGGAACCCATTGTCTGTTAGACCACGTATTGGTCTTCTGAAAAGGCCTTTGTCCATAAGTATTAGACCCTTTTGTAAAGAATGGGTCTGGTCTAATGACTTGTAGACTTTGCTGAACAAAAGGTTTGGGTTTAACCATGGTTGACTTTCTATCAGTGTTGACCTTTGAGGCGTTGACACACTTATAAGCTAAATGTGAAAAACTTCTACAAGTATAACAGGCTTTTCTAGACATAGCTCTAGGTCTAAGTGAAAAGAAACCTGTCCCATTATCACGAATTTGACTTTTTGGTGATCTAGGTTTTCTATACATTTCTGCATATTTAATACTAGGTTTTCTATCAACGTTTAAGCCAAAGTCAACAGTCTTGCCAGTAGTAGGATTGGTCACTTTTTTATGGGTGAAGACTCGTTTGGGTTGTCACTAAGCATGCCACCCTTAACAAACAAAGTAGGACTGGCTTTCTTCCATTGGTCTAAATCTGTTAATTTCTGCTTGTATTCCTCTACTGGAGTAAGAACTCTAGGTGGAGGAATAAATTCCTCTTCTTGGAGTTCTGGAATACCAGTCCAAGACAGATCCTTTCTAAGGACACCATAAAAGTTCCCAGCTGGTGGTGGAACATCAGCATACTCTTTCATTGCAATCCCACTCCTATCCCTAAAATCCCTTTGTTCACTAACACATTTTTCTAGCGTTTGAGAAGCTTTATCAAATTTTTGAATTTTAAGATCTACATTATCTTTGTTTTTGATAGCCTTATCTAACTTAGCCTGTAAAACGCCATTGGATCTTTCCAAAATGTTTCTAACCTCAACACTAGCGTTTAAATCATGAGTTAAAATATTGATTTGATCTTTTAGGACAAAATCCATTTTCTTATATTCAGCCACAATCTTTTCAGTTTGAGTAAGAGCAAGTTGATAATTAGATAACTTGCATCTTTCATTAACAACATCTGCTGTTAATTTTAAAACTTCTTTGTTAAGCTTTTCAGTGTTTAGACGACAACCCTTACTACAAAATACATCATCATATACCTCATTGTCTGATGAAGATGAAGAATGTTCCATGAGAGCATAGTGAACATGCTCCTCTTCTTCCTTTTCTGCAACCAAAGCTTTGTTCTCTTCCTCATCCTTGGCCAAAAAGCTCCAATCCCAGCCAACACCATCTATGTCTTAAATGGCAAACATAGCTTTTGTATCTTCAACCTTGATGATTTGGCTTGAAGGCTTTCCAACATCAGACCTTCTAGGAGATCTACACTCTCTCATAAAGTGACCCATTCTATGGCAATTGTAACACTCAACCTTGGATTTATCAAACCCAGCAGTGTCTTTAGCATTAAAAGTCATCTTCTTCCTGAATCTTCTATTCCATCTATTGGCCCTTATGCTAGCAAGTTCCATATTCCACTTTATGTCCATCTCTTCCAAATTCTCATCACTAATTTGCTCAAGGTACTCATATGTAATCACTAAACCATTGGGTAATGAAGCAATGTATGCACACACTGTATCTTGATCAATACCAGCAGGCTTAACTCTTGGTGAGTCAACATTGTATGTGTCAGCGTCTGAATGTGAGGCACTGACAAAGCTTGATCCAACGTTGACACAAGGTGATCCAGTAACGGGGTGCATGTATGACTCTCTTTGATCAAATTGACCTTTACTATGAGAGAAGAAGGCCATATTTCCATTGGTAGACTTGCTTCCTTGATCCAAAAGGATTTCATTCTCTACAAGCCTTAGTTTATTGTAAACATCATCAAAGGTGGAACTTTTGTGAGTATTATTAGCAATCATAGACCTTGCTTCAATCTTCCATGCATCACCAAGACTTTTAAGGAAAGTGGTAATGATATCAGCATCATCATGCACTATTCCCATAAATGACAACTTGCTTGTAATGTCAAGAAGTCTGCTTCTCACTCCACTTAGCTTTTCATTGGGAAGGTCTTTAAATACAACATACTCATGCAAGAGTTGCTTCTTTTTCTCTGAGGCAGTATCATCATTACCACCATAAGCAACTTGAAGGGCTGCCCAAAGATCTTTTGCAGAATCATAGCCTCTATACTTGTGCTGATTGGCTTGTCCCAAAGAGAGTTTGAGGATGCTTAGGCTTTTCATGTCGTTCCTTCTCTTTGCAACGTCCTCAGCTGAGACAGCTCTTCTATCTTCAGGTTTTTCTTTTCGATCCTCTTCAGTAGAGTCTGGAGTTGATCTTACAGCAATAGCAGTTGCAATCTTGGCAGCCTTATTGAATGTGTTTCCATATTCAATAATTTCTCATAGGGCGTGGTCATGGATTTGAAGATACTGCTCAAAGTTAAACTTACACAGCTCAAAGTTGTCTGGGTCTAGCATGGGAATCTTGATGTTAGGGCTTGAGGAAGAGGAGGTTAACTCAGGAGTAGACATGTTTGAATTTTAGGGTTTCTTGAAAATTAGGGTTTTTGTGTTCTTTAGATCAAAGTTTCTCAACAAGCTCTAATACCACTTGTTGATCCCAAACTTGGATCGATTTAGCTTGTGTAAACGAGATTAAATCAAGTTAAACACGTATAGAAACTTTGTTGTAAATGAAACAATTCAATTATTATGCGAAATTAATACTTAAACAAGAACACACAAACAAGATAAACCAAACTTTCACTTTGATTGATTAATCAAACTTGCGTACAATGAAAGTGTAAAACATCTATTAAACTAAAACCTAAAGGCCTCCTTTTATAGATTAAGGAACCTTGTACAAGAGTCTACGTATAAGCTATTCTTGGTAAAGATAAACATAAAGAATACATTGGCGAACATATCTTTACTAGAAACATTCTAGAAACATAAAACGTGTAGACTAAGTCTTCTATCAGTACTCGACTTCTTCTTATCAACGCTTGACTTCTTCCTGTCAACCCTTGTCCTATCAACGCTTGATTTCTTCCTATCAACGTCCAAATTGCTCTTGTCAGCGTCCAAGTGTCTTGACTACATTTTATTCCCAACAGAATTGATTTCGCAGAATCCTTTGCCCCGGTTGCTCGAATGGAAGCTATTGGGATTTTCTTGGCATACGCTGCACACAAATCGTTCACTGTGTATCAAATGGACGTGAAGATGGCTTTCTTGCATGGGCCGTTAAAAGAAGATGTGTATGTATGTCAACCTGAAGGTTTCATCAACACCGAACACCCAAGCCATGACTACAAGTTGAAAAAGGCAATTTATGGTTTGAAACAAGCACCGAGGGCATGGTACGACGAATTATCATCATTTCTTCTCCAAAATCACTTCGGCAAAGGAACCATTGATCCAACGTTGTTTATCAAGCACTACGGAAACGACATCTTGGTGACTAAGGTCTATGTAGATTATATTATATTTGGTTATACTAACCCAAGATATTCCATATTATTTGCCGACCTTATGAAAAGTCGACTCGTAATGTCCATGATGGGGGAAATGACGTTTTTCCTTGGTCTCCAAGTTCACCAATCCCCCCGTGGTATTTTTATAAATCAGTCCAAGTATGTGCTTGAGATTCTACGAAATTTGGTATGGAAAACTGTGATCCTATTGGTACTCCAATGGACACTAAACACAAGCTTGATTTGGATAAGAAAGGGACATTTGTAGATGCTACAAAATACCAAAGTATGATCGGGTCCCTTATTTACTTAACCTCAAGCAGACCGGACATTGTGCATGCTACTTGTTTATGTGCTCGATACCAGGCTAAGCCAACCGAGAAGCACCTCAAGGAGGTTAAAAGGATCTTTCGTTATCTACGGGGAACCATTCACATGGGTCTCTGGTATATGAAGGATTCTAGTTTTAATCTTACCGGTTTTTCAGATGCCGACCATGCAGGGTGTCATGATACATTCAAGAGCACTTCCGGTTGAGCATAATTCTTAGGCGAGAAGCTAGTGAGCTGGTCCTCAAGAAAACAAGACTGTACGGCGTTTCTACCGCGGAAGCAGAATATGTGTCTCTATCCGTGTGTAGTTCTCAAGTCCTTTGGATGAGAACACAACTCACGGATTATGGCTTTCACTTTAACAAAGTTCCTATTTATTGTGATTCACAATCAGCCATAACCATATCCTGCAACCCGGTCCAACACTCCAAGACCAAGAACATAGCTGTCCGATTCCATTTCATAAAAGAGCCTGTGGAAAGAGGAACGATCGAAATGTATTTTGTCAAGACGGACTACCAACTAGCCGACATCTTCACCAAAGCTCTCTCTCAAGAAAGATTTGAATTCTTGGTTCGTCGACTTGGTATGCGTAGTTTCACTCCAGATGAACTTGAACGTCTTGCACATTCGTAGTAACCTTGTATATATCTATCAAAAAATCAAAATACAAAAATATAAAACCTATAAAAACAAAATAAAAAATGAGAAAATCATTCAAAAAATACCAAAAAATATTCTTCTTCGACATGTCTCTCAGCATCGATAATATGGACGTACTTAGAAATCTTATTCATTAACGACACGGGTACGTACATAAAGTTCGCATGAGAGTTCAAACGTTTTCAAAACATGTCTTTTCTATTTTCTTCTCATAATGGCTTATAGTCACATGTCAGACCATAACCCGGTCCCCAAAGAAAAGAAAGTCTTGGACTTATCCTCAACAACATGAAATTAATTTTTCTCGGTCATGGGCTTATGTCAAAACATTCAAAGTTTTAAGCTCACGAACTCAAGGAAAATGTTCATTTATGTACATTTTTCCTCAACAACGGGAAATTCAGTTTTCTCGGGTTTGAGTACAATTTTTCAAGGTATTTCACAACTCTGTGCTCATATACTCCCCTATTTTAGTTAGAAACTCTTTTCGAGGGGGAGTATAAAGATTTCATGAACATTATTCTCTCTACTTTTCATCACTAGTTTCACAAAAATTTCAATCACATGAAATTTTTGAGGGGGAGAATAGTGATAAAATGTGTTCAAAGTGTTTCATCTTTGATAAGATCTTTTATATAAGTGCTTTCTCTTCCTAATATGTGCAGAAATCTTTCATTTTATGATGCACATATGTAGGGGAGCATTTTGGTGATATAGAAAACTTTCAAGGTGTAAACATTGATTTCATCAACACCTTGATTGTCCATTCAATAGGTTTTTCTGGTTACGATATCTATACCCTTCAACACATTAATTCACGACGGTATTGGTGTCAAAAGGTGGTTAGGTATTCGTCCTATGATCCAACCAGAACCAGAGGGATCTTCCCAGGGAAAATCCATTAGAACTTAGAAGTCCTTAGGAAAGATGGAGTAGTTGAGTGTACAGGAATAATGCCGACTAATGACTTAAGCTAGCACTGGAACAATCACAACAAGGTGCTAGTTATGACGTCTTGGTAAGCATTAAAGGGGTTGAAGAATGAAGAAGAAGTGTAAGGATAAAGGGTGAAAAGAAATAGCCCTCCATACTACTTAGGCAGAAACCGGGTCATACATCTACTATCAGAATCACGTTGATGATTTCTGGTATTAAAGACAAAGCATCATGGACCTAGTGATGCAAAGCACAACCCTTACCAGACTACTCAAGCTTTTCCCAAAAGAATTTTGTTTTATTGTCACGGAGTTCAACTCATTTCTATCAACTTTCTCACTTCGAGATAATAGATATTGAATAGGTGGCAGTCTGCTCCAGACTCTGATCACCAATGAACGTGCACTTCAAGAGTCTAGAGCCAACGAGATTCCTAAAAAAAATCTCATTAGGACACTTATTCCATATATCAATTGTTGTTCATCATTAGAACACAAGCGATAATTCAAAGAGTCATACGCTCTATCCTTGTGGTATTGCTAGAACATTCAGAGTGATACTCCCTAGTATTGACAGTGATGAATTGAAATCCTTCCAGTATTGACATCAAACAGCACTGTGGTAGGTCATATGTAAGATTCACTTGAATTAAACATATGCTAACTGGAAAGAAACAGTGGTTTGATTCTTAATTGATTCAAACTCGTTTTAGGTCTCTACGCAATATCTTTATGATCTTGCCAGAACATTCAGAGTAATACTTATTAGTATTTACAGTGACGAATGGAAATCCTTCTAGTGTCATCATCAAACAGCACTGTGGTAGGTAACTCGTGAGATTCTATATGAATCAAAGTTGTGTCAACTGGAAAGCAACAAAGGTTTGATTCTTAATTGATTCAAACTTGTTCCAGGAAATTCAATTGAGTACTTAATCAGCAGAATGGAACTGCTTGATTCACTACTTAATATGAATTATCTTTCGATATATTCAAGCATTGAGAACGGCTACCACAGCTGGAAACCCTGTCAAGGAAGTTCTTTGAACTTACCTAATCACAGGTACAGTATTCGTACTGTGTAACAGGAAACTGGAGGAATGCAAACGGTGGCGTAATCTCAAGAGTCGTGATTCAAGACACATACTCAAGTATATGAAGAAAGCTCAACAATAATTAAAGAAAAAGACTTCCGCTACTCTGATAATCAAGGGAGATTGTTAACAAGCTTTCAAGACAACACAAATATGAGTATGTGGGGAAAGACACAAAAACACAAGTTGGCAAAGTTTCAAGATCAAGGCAAGGCAAAGATAAAAGATCCAAGATCACAAGTCATGAAAGGAACTATGAAAGAACTCTCAAGACAACGAGCTTCAAAGTCTGCAACATCATAGAAGTGAAGTCACATATTACATGACCACCCCTTAGGGGGAGATTGTTAGCCGTATTTAAAGTGATGGTCATATAATATACCATTGCGAAGCTCGTGGAAAATGATATTCAACGGTGTCGAGAATTCTTAGTTATTATTGTTTATGTAACGGGAATTAGTGTCGAACACACAAATGAGGAAGGCCTCCTAAACATTTACTATTTAGTATAAAAGGCCATTCTACCTCATTTGTGTATGTGTTTTGTCCATTTGTATTACTCTAGAGAGAGAATGGGTGTTTGTTTCTCTCACTAAGAAAAACACCATCTTTGTTTTCTTTTTCCTTCCTTAATCTAAGCTTCCTTTTTAGTTTAATCTTTGTTTAATCTTCATCTATTTTATAATCTTTATTAGTTCTTCATCATCACCATATTCATTCTATCATCAAGTTCATCATCTATACATTTTGATACATAAAGTTCAAGACTTTACGTGTTTGGTTCGTGTGTAAAGGTCCTACATGCACAAATATTTCACTTAATGAAGCAGGCGGAGGACTTGGATTTGGAGAAGCCAACTTTGATTCTAACAACTTTATTTGTTTCATAAAATGTTCTTTTTCCGCATTAGAATCTTGAATCTTACGATCCAGTTTTTATTCAAGAACAACGTTTGCTTTTTCAAGTTTTTCAAGATAAGCTTCAAATTTGTCATTTTTCTTCGAAAACTTGAGTTTGGCATCCTCAAAATCTTTTGTCTTTTGAGCGAACATAGTTTCAAGCTCATGAATCTTAGAATCAATATATTGATGATCATCATACACAGCATTTAATTGTACCTCAGCCATTGACTCCTCATCATATATGGGTTTGATATCTGCATCATTGGTTTCTTGATCATTCCCTGAGTTGTTGCTGGTATGCTGCTTTTCTGAGTCAGTCCCATTGCTTTCTGTGCCAATCGAACAAGCATCCGATGTTAGAACATCATCGACATTTCTCTCGTTCTTCTGCATTAATCTGTTATTCACCCTTCTTTCAACTTTTAGTTTATGACGTGTTCTTTCAGCAATGGACTTCCAGCACTCATGTGTTGAAGAAATGACTCCTTGAATTCTTGAACTTTTAACCGAGTATATTCAAAGAAGTATTTGTTTATGAATTCTCGATCATAGTGTATAGATACCTGTGTATCAAGGAATTGCTGTAACCGATTCTCGAGAACCAAAACGACATCTATCAATTCAACCTCTTGAAATTCATCGTTGGCAAGTTGTTGTTCAAGGTGATCTACATTGAGTAGCATTGTGCTTGTGAATGTCTCAACATCTTGACCAGTGAGTGACATGAATACCCGTTTGAATCCAAGTTCGACGGGAGTGCCTTTTAAATCGTCATTTGAAAGAACTTGAAGGTGTGACTGGAGTGATCTAAAGTGTGTCATGCATCGTTCTTTTGCAACCAACATCTTGGATTTGAGTGCATGCACATCTTGTGTTGCGGAATCCATAATGAGTGTTTCAGATGATGAAGTGACTTTGGATCTTAAGTAGATATGGTGTGATTGTGTTATGGTTGAAATTCCGAAAATTCCGATTTTTTTCTCAGTCCGACAATAAATTCCTCAGTCCGACAAAACGGTAAACCAAAAATTTTTGAATCACCAAATTTTGAATTCAATTTAGAAATAGCCAATATCTATCGCAATGGCCATCAGTATGTGGATCGGAATGTGGATCGGAATGTTGGATCGGAATGTTGGATCGGAATGTTGGATCGAAATGTTGGATCGGAATGTTGGATCGGAATATTGGATCGCAATGTGGGATCGGAATGTGAAAATCCTATCGCAATGCTGGATCGCAATACGAGATCGAAATGTGAAAACCCTATCGCAATGTGAAAACTTTTCTCGGATATAACACAATTAGTTCGAGATTTTGAGCCAAAAAATGATCCAAACACCCAAAAATTTTGTGTTTTTAACCAAAGTAACAATACCAAATCACTACCACAACTATGTAGATGATTTGTATCAAGATAAACCATAAAAAACACAAAAAAAAAAATTGGATCCAATGATTTAGATCAAAATAGGTACGAAAATCAAGAACACAAACACGAATCTTGAATCACCTATACACAATAGGCTCTTGATACCAATTGTTGTCCCATATAATATGTGATGATTAAACAAGAAATGTAGAAAAGATAGATGATTTCTAGAGAGAGAAAGTAGAGAGAGAAAAGAGAGAGAATGGTTGGAACTTGGTGAATATTAGATTAGAGAAAAAGATACAAAATGAACCAACCTCCTCCTAACATGCTAGGAGGAGGGTATATATAGTCCACCCACATGCGGGCTTGTATGGGCTATATAATAATAGGTCGGGCTTTCCTTTTAGGCTTTAGTTACTTATGAATGAACTTTAACTTAAAGTTAAGCCCGTAAAGCACGACTAACCTACTACCTATTACAACGTTCTAAAATACGATACATAATAAACATATGACCGAGCATTCTTGTTTGACTCAATATTTTGAGGCTAATAGAAATCAAGACAATGTTCCAACAACAAGCAGAACAAGAAATCTTTGAAATGGTCAAAGCGTTCCATAACTGCAAGCAGGAGGAGGGCCAATCTGTCATCACTTATGTGTTGAGAATGAAAGGCTACCTTGATCAGATGGACCGACTTGGCTACCCTATGCCACAAGTCTTAGGAGTGAACTTGATACTCACTTCACTTTCCAAAGACTATGATCAATTTGTTTAGAACTATCATATGCATGGCATGGGGAAGACTATACCTGAACTGCATGCCATGCTGAAGCTTGCAAAGAAGGGTATGCCCAAGAAAGCTCCCTCTGTTCTTGCTATCAGGAAAGGTCATATCCAAAAACTGAAGCCACAAGCTAAAGGAGGCAAGGGTAAGAAGTTTAAGGGAAAAGCCATTATGGTTCATGACCCTAAACGCAAGTTCCCCCACGTGACAAAAAGGAGCATCCTACTAAGGATGTAGAGTGTCATCATTGTCATGAGATTGGACACGGGAGAAGGAATTGTCCTTACTACCTAGCATAAGTGGACAAAAAGAAGAACAAAGTCGGCATGTCTGGCACATCAGGTATCTTCATTATAGAACTCTACTCATTCCCTAAAACTAATACCTGGATATATGACACTGGTTGTGGTACTCACATTTGTAATAATATTTAGGGGCTTAGAGGGATTAGAAAGTTAAATAAAGGCGCTTTGGACTTGCACGTGGGCAATGGAAACCGTGCAGCTGTCGAACCATAGGGAGCCATGATCTTATCCTCCCTAGTGGAATGATTCTTGTACTAGACAATTGTTACATTTTTCACCCTCTATTACTAGAGGAATTATTTCTCTTTCGCGTTTATGGGATAATGGTTTTTCACATAAATTTACTGATTATGGTACTATTCAAGTTTCCAGGGATAATGTATTTTATTTTAATGCTATTCCTCGTGATGGAATTTTTGAAATTGATATGCATAATCGTGTATCTAATGAGGGTTCTATTTATACTTGTAGCAAAAAGAAGTCCAAGCACAACTTGGATTCTACTTTTCTATGGCATTGCCGACTAGGCCATATAAACAAGAAACGTATCGTGAAGCTGCAACATGATGGGCTTTTAAAGTCAACTGATGATGAATCATTTGATATATGTGTATCTTATATATCTGGCAAGATGGCAAGAACGCCTTTTACTCATGTAAGTGAAAGAGATGATGATCTTCTTGGGCTTATACATAGTAATGTATGTGGTCCATTTAGAACCACGTCTAGAGAAGGAGCTAAATACTACGTTACATTTACTGACGACTTCAGTAGATATGGTTATGTTTACTTGATTAAACATAAACATGAAGTTTTTGAAACGTTCAAAACCTTCCAAAACAAGGTAGAAAATCAACTCGGGAAGACAATCAAAGCACTTCGATCTGATCGAGGAGGCGAGTATTTAAGCCTTGAGTTTTTAGATCATCTTAAGAGTCGTGGGATTGTCTCACAACTTACTCCTCCCTATACACCACAACATAATGGGGTGGTAAAGAGGAGAAATCGAACCTTGCTTGACATGGTTCGATCAATGATGAGTCCAACCACTTTGCCAATGTCCTTTTGGGGCTACGCTCTAGAGTCTGCTGCACGCGTACTCAATATGGTTCCAACTAAGAAGGTTGATAAGACTCCATATGAAATATGGCACGGGAAAGTCTCGAACTTGTCTTATTTGAAAGTCTGGGGTTGTGAGGCTCTCGTTAAACGAGAAACACCAAACAAACTTGAGCCCAGATCTATCAAGTGTATTTTTGTTAGATACCCAAAGGAAACAATGGGTTACTACTTCTACTACCCACCTGAGAACAAAATATTTGTTGCTCGGTATGCTGAGTTTCTTGAGAGTAGTCTCATATCATAAGAAGCAAGTGGGAGCCCCATAGACTTTGATGAAATTCAAAGTCAAGATGCACAACCTTCTGAGAACACTAGCGAAGATCACCAAGAGGTTTAACATGAAAATGTCGAATCTCAAAGTGATGTAATTCCCATTTGTAGATCCGCAAGGATATCTCACACACCTGACCGATATGGTTTCTATATCGATTCTGAGGAACATAAGTTAGGGGATCATGGTGAACACAAAAACTATGAAGCTGCATTGTTGGATCCTGAATCTGATAAGTGGCTTGAAGCTATGAATGCGGAAATGCAATCCATGTGGGACAACGAAGTTTGGATCTTAGTTGACCTCCCTCCCAACTATAAGATAGTTGCGAGTAAATGGCTCGTCAAGAAGTAGACTGATATGTATGACATTGTACACACCTTTAAAGCTCGTCTTGTAGCAAAAGGTTTCACTCAAACCTATGGGGTTGACTACACAGAAACCTTCTCGCCTATTGCAGACATTAAAGCTATTAGGATTCTTATAGCCATAGTAGCGTTCAATGACTATGAGATATGGCAAATGGATGTCAAGACCGCCTTCTTGAATGCCCATCTGAACGAAGACGTTTATATGGTGCAACCTGAAGGGTTCGTAAATCCTAAACATCTTAGACATGCATGCAAGCTTCAAAGATCCATTTATGGGTTAAAGCAAGCATCTCGGACCTAGAACAAGAGATTTGATGAGGAGATCAAAAGTTTTGGTTTCACTCAAAATCCCGATGAGCCATGTGTATATAAAAGAGCTACTGGAAGTATCGTCGTTTTCCTAGTTTTATATGTCGATGACATATTACTCATGGGAAACAATATTCCAATGCTACAAGATGTAAAATCCTGGCTTGGAAAATGTTTTTCCATGAAAGACTTGGGTGAGGCGGTGTTCATTCTAGGAATCAAGATCTATAGAGATAGATCAAGGTGATTAATCAGTTTAAGTCAAAGTGTATACATTGACAAAATCTTAAAGCCGTTTAAGATGGATGCCTCCAAACGTGGGAGTCTTCCAATGTAATCCAATGTAGAATTGAGTAAGACTCAAGGTCCCCCCACACCTAAAGAAGGTGAAGCGAATGAAAGTAGTACCTTACACTTTAGTTGTAGGATCCATCATGTATGCTGTGAGGTGCACTAGACCTGATGTAGCGTTCTCTCAGAACCTTACAAGTAGATATCAACAGAATCTAGGTGAATGTCACTGGACTGTTGTAAAGAACATATTAAAGTATCTTCGAAATACTAAAGATATGTTCCTTGTTTATGGAGGTGATTCAACAACTGAGCTTGGTGTTACTTGCTACACTGATGCTAGTTGGGAGACAGATCAGGATGATCTTCGATCACAGACAGGATATGTCTTCGTGATGAACAGAGGCGCTGTCAATTGGAAGAGTTCTAAACAAAGCACTACTGCGATATCTTCTACATAAGTTGAATACATAGCTGCTTCTGAAGCTGTAATGGAAGCAATTTGGATACGTAAATTCATTTCTGGGCTTGGTGTTGTTCCCAGTAATGATAGACCTATGGAAATGTACTCCGATAATACGGGTGCAATTACTATAGCCGATGAACCTGTAGTTCAAAAGGGTGCCAAACATTTTTGAAGAAAATATCACTACATTCGAGAAGTGATTCAAGAATGTGATATTCGTATTCTTAAAGTTCACACCGATAACAACTTAGCTGATCCGTTTACTAAACCAATCTCTTGTGCCAAACATGTTGAGCATGCTAGGAGCATTGGACTTAGACCAGCTGGTAGTTTCATGTAAATTTGTGTAATTTAGTATTTGAATAATTGGGATGTAAAACAATATTTTATAATGAATTGATATATGATGTATGATCGTTTTCATTTTATATTAACTGTGTCCTATATTTGCATGTTTAATCCAAGAGTAATCTTATTACTCTAAATTATCCATTGTAGGTTGACAATATGGGAGTATTGCCGAATTAAGATAAATGTGAGTTGGTCATATTCATTTGGAATGAATATTAATTGATGATGCCGCCAAAATCATATGTGTTCATTGGATGAACATTGGATTGACCTAACCAACGAGAATTCACTACATGGATCAGCGTCAATAGTGAATTTCGCAAGTTTTTGAATCTCTCATCCTTAGACTTGAGATGCAAGTAGGTTTTGTATGTGTGGAATGTCAATCCTTGATGTGGTTCAACGTTGTCCTGAACAAGGCTGCCATAAAGACCATTTTCATGTGCGATATGAAATACCTGAACGACATGTGTAGTCAAAAAGAGAATTTGTTCCTCCACATGTATTGGAGTTAGATACTACTGGGCCCCTCCATGAATTGTATAGATGTATGTGTGGCCAAACCCAAATGTAATTAATATGATACTTAATTAATTTGGAAATCTAGTTCAATATCAATATCGAGAAACATAATAGTTAAACTTAAGAATGACTATTGATCCATGTCTAAAGTTTAACAGGGTATCTGAAACAAAAGGATGACTGATATCTAAACCACTTAAATTGAGATGTTTGAGAAACTATCCTCATATGTTTTTTGGGGGAAGTGGCGTGTTGCTAGATGCTAACCATTTCTTGTATAATTACGTGAATATTATGATGTGCGCAAGTGGGAGCTGTTGGTGTATGCTCGTGTCACAACAACTAATTATATGGCCATACACATATGGGCTTGTGGGGTCACACACATATACACCGAGATACCATTTTAATATATCGTATTTACCGTATTTACGATATATTTATAACTTTCTCAACTCGAGATAACTATTAGCCTTTTTATTACTAAGTATAGACTTAGTGATAATTTGAAATTGAAAAAACAAATCATAAAGCCCATTTAAAGCATTTATAACTAAATGAATGTAGCATTCATTTTGCTATATACATTTTGGTTTATATGTTCTAAATTGATCAACTTTGATAATTTACTATAAATAATACAAACAATAATGGAAAAGTTGTGATTTCATTTTCAAGAGAAAAAAACTCACGACAAGATTGAAAACCTTAATAGGTTTTTAGTTTTGTTAAATCTTATAGTTTGATCTATTGTGGAAAAAGGCTATTAGAAGGCTGCGGGTTATATAGACTAGCATCTATTGGTATACAAGGAAGTGTGGTGTGGATACATCATAGAGGTGATCTATTTTGATCACTTAGTTTCATAGGTGGTTGGTGTTCTTGGTGATAGTCATCATTCTATTCAACTGGTCAAGCTACAAAGGTATAATTTTATCTCCATTTTTGTTGATTAATCATATGACTTTATGGATCCGTTCATTGGTGCATATTCCGCTGCGTTTGATTATATTTAATATGATTCAGCACCTATAATTTCTGCAAGTAGGCAATGGCGCACAAGCAGCGGTTGAAGCTATAGGAACATTTAATTTAAGTAGTCTTCACTAAAACTGCATTTCCTGTTGATTGGTAATAGCTATGATAGTGTTCTTTAATGATTTGAAAAGGTAAGACTTGTAGCTTTCCACGGCCGTAAGGTAGGAGTTTATAGCTAGTACAAAACTCAAGTTATGATTCAATCTTTATAGCATATTTCTAAAAATCTAGTGCAACCACATTATCAACGATAACTTTCGACTCAAAGTGTATAAGTATTTGTTACTAATGGGTTTGATGAGTATTGCTAATGTTTATAAACATGTTCATACAGTAAATTAGTGGTGTTTTTTAGTCAAATTGATTTCGAGTCGATAGGTTCCAATGCCTTGCGGGTTATAAGATAGTTTATGTATTAATAGTAATCAAAGTATTTTCTAAACGTTATTTTTGTATCGTCCATGTTTTTGTGCCTCGATATCGTAAGTCTTGGATGTCTTAAAGTTGCTTGAATTCTTGTTGTTATTACTCAGTTCCCGAGTTCCGTGTTGGTTTACCTCGTATCTTAAGGTGAGTTCATACCCACATATTACTCTTTATAAAATGTTTCTAAAATGCGGGGTGAGATTTTCATGTTGGAACACAATCTTTTAAACTGTATGCTATCCTTAAATGTATGCTCCCAGATGAGTACAAAATATTATTTTTTTTAGTATCTATAGCCACTAAGTACACCTAAGTATCATGAAGCGTTAATAATTCACAGTCTGCAAGCGCGAATGTTGTGGATGGATCCATCGAGATTGACAATCCCCGTCTCGTATTACTTTGGCGCACTTACATTTGTTTATACTTGAGTATTTAGATGAATACTCATTAGGGGAACTTATATACGTTAAGCTTCGGTGACATGAGCTAAATAGCAATAATAAATAATATGACTATAGATATTGTACATAGTCATCCCCCATTACTTATTTTACAAATTATACTTGTGTTCCATTACTTAATTTACTAAACCTATGAATATCACTCAACTTTTGTTGACGTATTTACATGTTTAAATCTTAGGTAATAACGCTTAATATGCTTGGAAGGGATCCCGATGGATGTTAGCAACTTGGATCTTCTGTGTTGTATTTAAACTTTTGTTTGGCAAAAGTCGTCATACATTCATCCTAAATGTCTTTTGGTATCTATAAACTTAAAACCACGTTGCAATGATTCTATACCATGTTATAAAACTTTTGGGACCTAAGTTACAAACTATGATAATCATGATGTAATGTATATCTTTTATTTTCATTTTTGTGTCATTTATAATTCATTGTTGTTTGTACCATGACGTGGCACCCCCTATGCTGCCTAATTGTTCATTGTCTGATTTCGGGGGTGTTACAGATTGGTATAAGAGTGAAGGTTATAGGGAACTGAGTCGTTTTCAAAACTTGGTCTATAACTAAAATTTTCAAAGTATTTCATGTTTCTTAAAGTCAAACACAGATTTTGCCAATGTTGTTCAATATCCGAGCGGGTAACTCTCTATTCCCCACTATTTAATTAATTATTCATACCTTAATTTCATTCTTGACATATTGTATTGATATCATTACGATACATATTTTCTTCAGCCAAATTCTTCGTGTTTATTATGTATATCTTTCCCTTTTCTTATGTAGATGAACTCTCCACCTCGACCGCTGATGAGACTACTTTTATACATAGTCTCATCGTCCAAATGGGCTTAAAATGCATTAAATATCATGAAATATGCCAAATATATTCTTGTGTTTGTTACATGTGTATTTTAGGTACGGATATTGAGAAAATGACAAAAGATCACAAGAAACAAGCAAAAACGAACACGGGAAACGAAGCCGCACAATGAACCAAGCCCTAATGGTGATTTTCCAAGAATAACCCTTGAAGAATTGAAGATTGTACAAGAAGGGTCCTCCAATATTGAAGAAATGACACTTTAAACCCTTGTTTGTTCATAATTACAAGATTGGTCCTTAAAGTATGTCAATTTACAAAAAGGGCCCTCCACTTTAAAGAATTGGCAAGAATGGTCCCTCATAATAAAGACTTGTCAATATTAGTCCTCCACAAAGTCAACAATACAAGTCAAGACCATAATGTTTGAAGAAAATGCCAAAACAGCCCTTCAAGAATCAAAAATTGGCAAGAAATACCCCTGAATATACCTTTGCAAAAGTTTTAGGGCAAAAGTCTAAAGTTTGAAACTTGGTTTATAAAGGAATTCAGATTTTGGGGTAATTAAACTTCAAGTGACAAGAATAGAAGAAAAGGGGGGTTAAAACTGGCAAACAAGAGAAGTTACCTAGGTCAACCAGCTTGTGACACCTGTCCCACTCACCCTCTCAACCAATGAAAACCCACCATTCCCCCACGTCACTTCCCACTCATACCAGATTTTAACTAATCTTTGATTAGTTTATTAATTGGCGCCTAACACACATTTTAAACCCAAAATCAGATCAAAACATGAACTATTCACATTATGAACACAATTAGGGATTTCTTAATTACTTGTAATTAATCCATAATAACCTCCAGAACTATGATTAGGGTAATCAAAAACACATACCAACTCTCAAAACCCATGCCACGTCATCACAAAGCTCACATGTTGAACCCTGCTATATGCTTTTGAGGAAGATGCCAAAAGTAACAGAGAAATCTACCACCCACAAAGCTGCTTACATCTTAAGCTCATTGTGAGCCATTGATCACAATTCCACCCCTTTCCACCTTTACAAAACGCCAAGGAGTCAAATTCAGTCAAGAGACTTTCAAAAGTTCAAGGGTAATTTTAGGAGTTCACCAGCATTAGGGTTTACGTTTTTAGGCTTTCTAGTTCTTCCATGTAGCCTATATAAGGCATAGGACCTTATACATTTAGTTTTTGCTTTTGGTTTTCCTTTGGTCAGCAAATCTGTAACTCCTTGTTCAATCTTAATGAAAAGTGTTTGATATTGTGTGACGAATTCCAAGTGCCAACTTATTACTTTCTTTTTTATGTTTCATGTTTATGATTTTGGAATCTTAAAACCTGTTTTTAAAGCTTGGGCAATAAATTGCAAAGTTTTCTCAAAAACTTGATATTTTGCTAAGTCTTTGGTACATTCTTGGAATTTTTGGATTACAAGTGATCTAAACACCCTGATAAGAAGATTATCAAGGTGTTGGGAGCTTGTGGTTTGGGGATAATCAAGAAGTGGGTACAAAGGTTGCATTAATCAAGATTTTTCATATTTCTATTTTATATATTTGTGCTCTAACCTTGTTGAATCTTAGCAGGGTTGTTGTGGAAGCTCGTGCCTTGTTTTGCTAGGCACATAAGCTCAAAAATTCGTGAGTGTGGATGTACATTCATGAGGTTTGAGTCCTTTTAACCAAAATATGATAAAAGTCTTGATTTTTGGTGATTTTGTGTTCTGCTATTGTTCTTGTTGTTATTATGGCTTAAAATTGTGTGACACTGCATGATAATGATGTCATTGTGTTAGATTGGGCTTGGGATAAACTGAATCACACACTTTCTTTGTTAATCTTGGATTGAAAAAAGTTAAGGGGTGTTTGGGTTAACCTTTTTAAGCTTGCAATTTGTTTTTGAGTTATTGGAAAGTGTTGTTTATTGCTTATATTTGATAAACACTTGGTTGTATGCTATTTGCTGCAAGTTCTTAGCTTTTAAACATCAAAATCTTGATTGTGCTATAAAAGTTTGAAATCTGCTTGTTTTGACCTAAGACTTTGGTAACACTTAGTTTGTATGCATGCTTAGGGATAACAAGTGATTAAACAAAATTATAACCTGTTAAGAAGATTTGAGGGTTTGAATCTGGTCTTGTGGTCAAGTATATCAGCAAAGTGTGTAAACTGCTTGTTCTTGTTCATCGGTAACATTTAAGGGCTTGAATCTTGATCTAAACTTTGAATCAGTGCATGAAACTAGTTTATTTGTGTTCATTTGAATTATTTATAGCTTGTGTATGCATTTGGTGAAGTTTGGCTGACTTATTCTTGCTTAAATTGCTTATTGGTTGAAAACTGCTTATTGTTCATGTCTGGTGCATATCTGTAGATGTTTTGACTAAACTGTACTAATTGGCTTGGTGAATTTGTGTTTTTATTATTGTTATTGACTCCTTGTGATCCACTGATTACTTGGGTGCCTTTGCTTAACTTGAATCCAACAAAAAGTCACATAAGACAAAAAGATATGAAAGTTAAGTAGTGGGAACTCCTTTCCCCTGTTTCTAGCTACTGCTAGTGTAATTTATCAAAAAGCTTATTCATAAGCCATTTTGGCTTATCTAGACATGCACCAACTTATTTTTGTGATATATCTTACTTATTTGACCCATTGATTTAAACTGGAGCATATTAGGGTTTGACTTTTAAGTTTGACTAGAAAACCAAATAGTTTGACTTTTACATAAGTGCTTATTTGCTTATTCCAGCTTATTCAGTGTGCTTATTGGAAAACTTTTTAATTATTTTCCTTAATTAAGTCATTTAAAACCTTTTGCAACTTGAATCAGCACATGACGTAGCCTAGAACTCAAAAACGACTATTTTGTCGTTTTGTGAAGAGAGCTTTGGCTTATTTCAAGCTTATTTCTTGGGCTTTTTCAAAATTTCTTTTCACAGATCTCTTTGGTATCCTAAAACAAGCTTGTGTGTCAAATTAGAGCTTATGGCATTAGCTTATGGCTTAATGGGCCCAAAAGCCCATTAAGAATAAGTTGTTGACTTATTAAGTTGTGATAAACATATTTTCAGCTTTTGGGCCTTCAGAGTTTTGTGCTTAAAATCAAATTTTGATTCACGTAGGAAGTTTTGGGCTTAATTGGATCACTTTTGCTTATTGGGTTAAGCCCATTAAGAGACTGTTTTTTATTTTAGCCCATTTTAAGGCCCAATAGGGGTATTTTGGTAATTTCAAGTTTATTTCTGTGTTTATTAGGTTAAAATAAACTAGTTTGTAACTTTTTAGAATTTTTTATAAATTCTGGATTTTTATTAATATTTTATTATTATTTTATTATTAAAAATTAAAATTTAGATTTTTGCAAGTTTTTCATTTTTCCTAGTTCAAATATATTAAGTTAGGAACTTTAAAATTGCTAGATTAATTTTAGTGTCTTTAGATTAATTTTTAGAATTATTTTAAGTTTTTCTAGTTTTTAATTTTTTTAAATAGTTTTAATTAATTTTAAAATTTTCAAAAATAGTTTTTAATCTAGTTAAGTCATATTAGAGGTTTACAAGTTAAAAAATCTCATTTTGGGCTTTTTGTTAATTAAATTGATTTTTTGGGCTTTAATTACAATTAAAAAATTAATATTTAATTAAATAAAAGGTTTGATTGATTTTTGATTTTTTGTAAACTCTACTTACATTTTTTAGGATTTATTGCAATTTTCTAGGAATTTTTATGTTAATTTTTAAATTTAGTCACTTTTTACGGGTTTACGTGCACGACTTCGTCTTAGTATAATTCTTAATCGTAACCGTCATCCTTTTCTATTCTCTTTTCTATTTTTCTTTCTTCATAAACATAATCACAAACACTTAATCAATTCCTAACACAATACACAAGACTCCTTGAGAACGATCCCCACTTTGGGTCATTTACTTGTGGTTTTCCTAAATCACTTGTTAATACTTACCCTAATTACGTTCTTTGTCCTAAAAGACGTATTACTACCACTATCATTTTTGGCGATGCTTCTGGGGAGGCGTGTTGTGTTTTGATTTGAACAATTGTTGTTTTTATACTATCCATAATAGCTATTTGTATTAGTAGCACTCTACTAATACGTATTATCAGTTTTCGTTTTTTGTGTGAATATTACTACATTGTATACGTAGAAAAATAAATTCACAAGTACTCCAAAAGTGTGAAAACACAACCTTGATTGGGAGGTCATTACTCAATCATTGTATTCGAATCTCAAACAAGAAAAAAACGGCAAAATAGATAATTACTTTCGTGAAGCTTAATTTTGACCAACACAAACTATAAGGTGGGTATAAGGCGGGTATTATAAAATACACCCTAAGGAAAAAGGCTCTTAAGTTCTTCGCGCTGCCTCGTTTCCCCGCTTGCTTGTGCATGTTTAGATAAAAGGGCTAATCGAGGGTTTGCCAACCAAAGTATTATCTAAGTATCATATATATTTTCTTAGTTTCATTTGATTAAACCCTCTTGAACATTTTGGTGTTCCACCAACGTTCTAAAGTCATCGAAGGTGTTAATGCAATAAATGCCTAAAAACGTTACTTGCATTTTTCGGTCTCGCCTTGTTTTGATTACGACAATATGTAAAAACAAGCATTTACGAAAACAACGAAAAACGAATTCTTGAGTTCAAGTATTTTTCATTTTACCCATTTTCACTTAAGGTATGGATAAACAAGTACTAACCTTAATCAAGTGATCAAGTGATTTAATCTTTTCTTAAAACTCACTTTTTATTAAGTGTGACAAGTTTTTATTAAACTTTCTTTTTAAGAAAATGTTTTATTAAATTAATTATTTGAAATTTGAAAATGGCATATTCTTATTTGGTTAAGAATATCCTTTCAGGATATTTTTTATATCCAGATAAGACCTCCACCACTAAAGGACAAAAAGGAGCGGAGTCTAGTCCGGCGGTACCTTAGCACCTAGGCGGTACCTTATCGATAAGGTACCGCGGGCTAAGATAAGGTACCGCGGGCAGAACTAGCCGTTGGCTCCTTTGTCCTATAAATAGTGGACCATTCTCAACTTTTCATCTCACCTCTTTTGCACATTTATTTCCAGATTCAAACCCCTTCTTTAATCACTCAAATATTTGATCATTTGTTTGATTATTACTTGTTTAAGAAGTGAATCTTGTTCTTCCATCCCTTCCTCTCCAAGTGCAACGAGAAGAACACTATCCTTGTGAAGTGTTGAGTCCACCACCAAAGATCCATTAAAGATCTAATTTTATACACTTGTAGTTGTGACATAGTTGTGAAGATCCAAGTAGTTGTGTCTATTTGGAAGTTGTGTATGTACTAAGTATAGTTGTGTAGATTGGTCCTAGCTACGATTAGGGCTCGACTTTTAGCTTAGAGTCGGAAATTGGTTAAGCGACGTGTACGGTTTTCTCCACCATAAGGAGCTTGTTGTGTAGTGAAATCTCGAGTAAGGAGTACTCGAGGAGTGGAGTAGGAACGAGGAGTGAGCTTTGTTGCCGAACCACTATAAATCCTCGGTGTTCGGTTTGATCTTTCTTTACCCTTAACTCTTTATATTCTTTATTCTTTATGCATATACATGTGTTAGTATTAGATTAGTTACACTATCATTCTTTATTCTTTGTGGATATATTTTTGTTAGTATTAGTTTAGTTACACTATCATTGTTCATATTGTGCATAAGAAGATTTCACATATTTCCTCAAGCCTAAGTTTTTGAAAAA
Source organism: Glebionis coronaria (assembly GCA_025667525.1). Taxonomy (NCBI): domain Eukaryota; kingdom Viridiplantae; phylum Streptophyta; class Magnoliopsida; order Asterales; family Asteraceae; genus Glebionis; species Glebionis coronaria. The sequence continues at coordinate 470,049,849 of CM046875.1, read as the reverse complement.
GGATTTTTGGAAACCACATTTTAACAAGTAAATATAAGAAACTATTCAACCCCCCCCCCCTTCTAGTTTCTACAATTGGTATCAGAGCGGGTTGCTCAAGAATTTTTAAAGTATATTGTATTTTAAAACTTGAGTCGATCTATGGATTCCAACAAATACCTAGAAGGGCAATCTATGCAAAGACCGCCACTTTTTGAAACCGATAGTTTTATTTATTGGAAAAATAGATTTGAAACTTATGTGAAATCAAAAGATTTAGATCTTTGGCATGTTATTACCAATGGTGATTTTTTACCCTTTCAATTTAATGAAGTTTCTAAAACAAAAGAATTGGTCATTTTTGACAAAGCTAATGGCGATACTAAAAAGAAACTTTCAAAAAATAATGAGGCTAAAATGCTGATTTATAATGTTTTGCCTAAGAAAGAGTATGAAAGAATTTTTATGTGTGAAACCGCTAAAGATATTTGGAACACTCTTTTAGTAACCCACCAAGGTAATAGCGAAGTCAAAGAAAGAAAAATCGATCTTCTTGTCCAACAATATGAATAATTTGTCATCTTAGAAGATGAAACTATTGATAGTGCATTTGCTAGGTTTAACACCATTATTACTAGTCTAAAAGCACTTGATGAAGGTTTTTCTAGCAAGAACAATGTTAGGAAGTTTCTAAGGGCCTTACATCCAAAATGGAGAGCAAAAGTTACGGCGATTGAAGAGTCGAAAGATCTCTCAAATTTATCACTTGATGAACTCATAGGAAACTTGAAGGTTCATGAGATGATAATTTTGAAGGACTCGGAATTAGTGAAAACCAAGAGTGAAAGGAAATCTCTTGCACTTAAAGCCAAGAAGGCACAAAGTGACCATGATAGTTCCTCGGAAAGCGATGACGAGGAGTATGCATTAGCGGTGAGAGATTTCAAGAAGTTCTTCAAGAGACGAGGTCAACACGTTAGGCAACCCAACTATGACAAGAAACCATTGTCAAAGAATCGGTTTGTCAAGAACGAAAAAGGTGATAGGAATTGCTTTAGATGTGGTGATCCAAATCACTTCATTGGTGATTGTCCAAAGCCCGCTCGTGATAAGAACCACACGGCGTTTGTTAGTGGCGCTTGGAGCGATAGCGGTGAAGATGATGATGACAACCCCAAAGAGGAGAAATGTCTAATGGCTCACACTTCTAAAGAGATATGCTTGGGAATTGATTTGGAGCCCGATGAGTGGATTAAGGATAGTGGATGTTCTAAACACATGACGGGTAATCGAAGTTTGTTCTCGCATTACAAAGCATATGATGGAGGTAACGTCACATTCGCTAGTAGTCTACGTGGTAATATCATTGGCAAAGTTACGGTTTCTCTTGACTCCATGACCATTGAAAATGTTGAGCACGTAGATAACTTAGGATTTAACCTTTTAAGTATAGGTCAAATTTGTGATAATAAGTGTAAGGTCATCTTTTCGGAACATGACAGTGAAATCGTAAAAGATGGAAAAGTCATTGGAAAAGGTGTTAGAAAGCATGGGCTTTATGTCATGAAGGTTAATAAGAAGTCAAAAGACAACATATGTCTTGCGACTATAGACGATAGTTCTACTCTTTGGCATAGGAGATTAGGTCACGCTAATATGCGTTTAATTCAATCTTTAGTCTCTAAGGAGTTGGTAAGACACCTCCCCAAGATTAAGTTTGATAGTCACTTTTGTGATGCTTGCAAAGTTGGAAAGCAAGTTCACTCAAGTCACAAAGCCAAGAATTTGGTTTCGACCTCTCGGTGCTTAGAGCTCCTACATATGGATCTTTTTGGACCTTCCGCCATACGGAGTTATGGAGGTAACCTTTATACCCTAGTTATAGTTGATGACTATTCTAGATTCACTTGGACTAGATTTTTGGCATCTAAGAATGAAGCTTTCGATCACTTCGAAATCATTAGTCGAAGAATTCAAAATCAACTAGGATGTTCAATTGTTTCTATTAGGACGGATCATGGTAGGGAATTTGATAATGAAGTGCAATTTGGTGCCTTTTGTGAAGCTCATGGTATTACCCATAACTTCTCGGCTCCTCGCACTCCACAATCAAATGGGGTAGTTGAAAGGAAGAATAGGACTCTCCAAGAGATGAGTAGGACGATGTTAAACGAGCAATCTTTCCCTCAAAAGTTTTGGTGAAATGCCGTGGACACATCGACTTATATTCTCAACCGAATTCTTATTCGACCTTTCCTAGGAAAGACCCCCTATGAGATTCTTAAAGGTAAGAAACCCTCATTAGAATACTTTAGGGCGTTTGGAAGCAAGTGCTTTATCCTCAACACCAAAGACTACCTTACCAAGTTTGACCCAAAGTTTTACGAAGGTATCCTTTTAGGTTATTCCCAAACTAGTAAAGCCTACATAGTCCTAAATAGAACCACGGGGGTTATTGAAGAATCACTCAACGTAACCTTTGATGAAACCCCTCCTTCACCCAAGATAACACCATTGGTTGATGATGAATTGGATGAATTAGAAGTAGTTAAAGCCAAAGAGGTTAGAAAAATAGGAATTGAAGACCTTAGTGTTGAAAAGGAAGTAAACATTAAGGAATCTAGGGATCATACTCTCAATAATGTCATTGGTGACTTAAATCAAAGGACCCTAAGATCTCAAGTCCAAAACCAAAGCAATTTCTTTTGTTTTGTCTCCTTGATTGAACCAAAGAATGTTAAAGAAGCTTTGACGGATGAGAGTTAGGTCATTGCGATGCAAGAAGAATTGAATCAATTCGTTGCCAATGATGTTTGGGAACTTGTTCCTCCACCTAGAAGTTCTACCATTATAGGAACCAAATGGGTATTTAGGAATAAGCTAGATGAGAATGGTGTTGTGTCTCGTAACAAGGCTAGACTTGTAGCTCAAGGCTATAATCAACAAGAAGGGATTGATTATGACGAGACATATGCACCGGTAGCTAGATTAGAATCAATTAGAATTCTTTTAGCCTACGCTTGTGCCTTAGATTTTAAGCTTCAACAAATGGATGTAAAGAGTGCATTTCTTAACGATTTGATCAATGAGGAGGTATATGTGGCTCAACCTCCCGACTTCATTGATTTTGAGAAACCAGACCATGTTTACAAGCTTAAGAAAGCACTTTATGGACTCAAACAAGCACCCAAAGCTTGGTATGATAGACTTAAAGCGTTTCTTGTTAAACATGAGTATACCATGGGAATGGTAGACAATACACTCTTTACAAAGAAGAAAGGTCCTCACCTCATAATCGTACAAATATATGTTGATGACATCATATTTGGCTCAACTTGTCAAGAATTGTGTGATGACTTTGCCAAAATCATGCATGATGAGTTTGAAATGAGTATGATGGGAGAACTTAACTTCTTTTTAGTACTCCAAATTAAACAAATGGACGATGGTATCTTCATTAGTCAATCTAAGTACGCTAAAGAAATGCTAAAGAAATTTGGATTAGAAGAATCTAGACCAATGAAGACCCCTATGGCCTCGGATACTAAACTCACCGTAGATGATGCTTGTGAGTCGGTAGACAACACCAAATATAGAGGTATGATTGGTAGTTTGTTGTACCTAACGGAAAGTCGACCGGATATCATGTTTAGTGTTTGCCTTTGTGCTCGCTTCCAAGAGGCTCCCAAAACCTCTCACCTTGAAGCGGTTAAGCGTATTCCGATACATTAAAGGCACTATACATTTAGGAATATGGTATCCTAAAGGGACCGGCGTAGAAACCATTGTCTACACGGACTCGGATCATGCGGGAGACTATGTGGACCGAAAAAGCACTAGTGGAGTTTGTACCTTCATGGGTTGTTGTTTAACTTCTTGGTTCTCCAAGAAACAAACCGCTCTTGCGATATCCACCACGGAAGCCGAGTATGTGAGTGCCGGAAAAGCATGCCAACAAGCTCTATGGATGAAGCAAGAGCTTGTTGATTACGGGATTTCTCTTGATGATGTTCCCATCATGTGCGATAATAAAGGCGTTATAGACCTTAGCAAGAATCCCGTGCAACATTCGCGAACCAAACACATAGAAATTAGACACCATTTCCTTAGGGATAATGTTCAAAAGGGGAACATTTCTATTGAGAAGGTGCCCTCCAAGGACAACTTAGCCGACATCTTCACTAAGCCACTTAAGAGGGAACCTTTTAATTACTTGCGTCTAGGTCTAGGATTAATGGAACATCTTCCTTGATTTCCATATTTTTATAGTTTATCACTTTGAGTCTTTGAGTCTTTTAAACTCCTTTTGAAAAATCTTCTCCTATCCTTTTCAAAATTCTCAAAGTCTCTTTCGAAAATGGTTGAGAAATTCGTTTGACATTGTTAATTCAATCTAAAAACGATTTTTCATAGATTCTCGCTATTAATCTAGACCTTACATAATTCATATGTATGTTTCTCTCAAACATAGCAAGAACAAGATAGAACCATGGAGGATCATTGTGGCATGACTTAAGGTCTTGTCTTACACACCTCCTACATCGATTTTTTAATCCATGTATTTTGGTCAAATCTCTATTTGGTAAGTTTGCATATGTTTTCTTTGTCTATCTTTGCTTATAAGAATATCCCTATGATAAGTTAGACTAGAAAAATAAGATGTGCTGAAAAATATTCCTCCAAACATCAAACCCTGCCTCTGCAGGCGGTTCCATATGTGAACCGCGGTACCTTATTGATAAGGTACCGCCAGCCTAGATAAGGAACCGCCTACAGTGCCTTCCTTTTTCGGGTTTTTGTCTGAAACTCCAGATTTGCTCCAACATTTTTTGAGAATCTTTGTTTCAAACCCTTTGACCATCCCAAAAATACACTAAGCCTTCCCTATTTAAACCATAAGCATTTTGCATTACTTCACACACAAAATGTCTTATTCTCCCAATGAAAGCCTTGAATCTCCTCCATTTTCTCCAATTGCTTTCAATCTAAACCCACCCAAGAACACTCTTAATCACATGTCCCCTACCAAGAATGTTGATTGTGGAACATCTTTTCTTCCACCACCACCCTTTAGTGTTCTTCCTCCTTCTCATGATAATGTCATGCATCATGGAACATATTGTCAATGTTGTCAATATCAACACCTTGCTATGGCACACATCTATGAGGAGTTGAGCTACATCAAGAGTCTCTTAATCAAGCCTCCTATTCACTTTGATTATGAGATCTCCAACAAGCCACCACCACCACCCTCTGCTATTACCTTGTCTTTCATATAAGCATTGGTTGCTTATCCACAAGACACCAAATTCAAGCAAATCATAGAATTCTAGAATAACTAGGATAAGATTTATGCTTTTGTCTTGTTCCTTTTTCCATACTTCTTTGTATGATGTCCTTTTAGTAACCTATCTTGGATCTTTGTCTTTGTGTTTTCTTCTCTTTTATATTTTTATGTGACCTATTGCTATATATTGTTGGTTGTTTCTTTTGTTCAACTAACCCTTCTATGTAGCTTGTCACCATATCTCGATTCCTCGGTGCCCCAAGCTAGGGGGAGTAAGCACCAAGGGGGAGTCTTTGCGAAGTCCGTTTCTTCAAACACCGACTTGTGCAACCTTTTTGCTTCGACAAAGGGGGAGAAATGAATAAACTCGTCTTCGAAAATCTTGTTTTTGTGTGATTGAGTTTATGTATTGTTGGAATCAAAAAGGGGGAGATTGTTAATGCAATAAATGCCTAAAAACGTTACTTGCATTTTTCGGTCTCGCCTTGTTTTGATTACGACAATATGTAAAAACAAGCATTTACGAAAACAACGAAAAACGAATTCTTGAGTTCAAGTATTTTTCATTTTACCCATTTTCACTTAAGGTATGGATAAACAAGTACTAACCTTAATCAAGTGATCAAGTGATTTAATCTTTTCTTAAAACTCACTTTTTATTAAGTGTGACAAGTTTTTATTAAACTTTCTTTTTAAGAAAATGTTTTATTAAATTAATTATTTGAAATTTGAAAATGGCATATTCTTATTTGGTTAAGAATATCCTTTCAGGATATTTTTTATATCCAGATAAGACCTCCACCACTAAAGGACAAAAAGGAGCGGAGTCTAGTCCGGCGGTACCTTAGCACCTAGGCGGTACCTTATCGATAAGGTACCGCGGGCTAAGATAAGGTACCGCGGGCAGAACTAGCCGTTGGCTCCTTTGTCCTATAAATAGTGGACCATTCTCAGCTTTTCATCTCACCTCTTTTGCACATTTATTTCCAGATTCAAACCCCTTCTTTAATCACTCAAATCTTTGATCATTTGTTTGATTATTACTTGTTTAAGAAGTGAATCTTGTTCTTCCATCCCTTCCTCTCCAAGTGCAAAGAGAAGAACACTATCCTTGTGAAGTGTTGAGTCCACCACCAAAGATCCATTGAAGATCTAATTTTATACACTTTTAGTTGTGTCATAGTTGTGAAGATCCAAGTAGTTGTGTCTATTTGGAAGTTGTGTATGTACTAAGTATAGTTGTGTAGATTGGTCCTAGCTACGATTAGGGCTCGACTTTTAGATTAGAGTCGGAAATTGGTTAAGCGACGTGTACGGTTTTCTCCACCATAAGGAGCTTGTTGTGTAGTGAACTCTCGAGTAAGGAGTACTCGAGGAGTGGAGTAGGAACGAGGAGTGAGCTTCATTTCCGAACCACTATAAATCCTTGGTGTTCGGTTTGATCTTTCTTTACCCTTAACTCTTTATATTCTTTATTCTTTATGCATATACATGTGTTAGTATTAGATTAGTTACACTATCATTCTTTATTCTTTGTGGATATAGTTTTGTTAGTATTAGTTTAGTTACACTATCATTGTTCATATTGTACATAAGAAGATTTCACATATTTCCTCAAGCTTAAGTTTTTGAAAAAGGATTTTTGGAAACCACACTTTAACAAGTAAATATAAGAAACTATTCAACCCCCCCCCCTTCTAGTTTCTACAGAAGGCGTTCACTTCACGTGATCGTTTTCATTCCTTGAGGCTCCTTTAATCAAGAGATTTGATTTGAGGAGAGATTTGTAGATTTTTGTCTACTTAATACATTCACCAAAATCCAAAAAAGTAAAAACAATCAAAAACCACAAAAAAATGGAAAAATTAAAAACACCAAAAAGAATCTTCTTTGATCATCGCCACGTTGTACGTGACGTTTATGCTTACTCGTAATCAAGGAAGATGTGCACGTAAACGAAAAAACCGAAAGGAGACCACACCTAACCTTTCTAGTGAGGATCCTATTGACGAACCTATCGTAGAAGAAGAACCAACCATGGCGAATCGAACTATGATGGAGTTACTTCAAGCACCCACCGAGGGTTATGGAGAGGCTATTGTGATTCCCGCCATCCTTGCGGAGAATTTTGAAGTGAAAACGGGTTTGTTTTCGATGATCCAAAACAACAAATTCCGTGGTGATGAAAAGGACAACCCGCACAACCATATCTGCCAATTCAATCGTCTTACCGCCACTTGAAAGTTTAAGGATGTTGCTAATGACTCGATTAAGATGATGCTTTTTCCGTATTCCTTAGCGGGGCCCGCTAAAATTTGGTTAGAGAAAGAGCCACCCAATTCTATATTGACGTGGAAGGATCTCGTTTCAAAGTTTATGAACCAATTTTTCCCGCCCTCTAAGACTACGCATTTGAAAAACGAGATTTCAAAATTTTCACAAGAATTCAATGAGAGTTTTTCTACGGCTTGGAATCGGTTTAAGGTAATGTTACATTAGTGTCCTTATCATGGTTTTTCCAACTTGCATCAAATTGACACGTTTTACAATGGTTTGAATGATCATGAGAGAGACTATCTTAATGCCGCCGCGGGTGGTAAGTTTTTGAGTAAAACGATTGAGGAATCGTTGTTTACTATTGAGAATAGACCTAAGGTGTATAGTCCTTGTAACACATCGAGTGTTCGTAAGGCTTCGTCTTCGGCTTCACCTTCATTGTCTAATACCATCGATGCTTGCCAAATTGAGGCAAATTTGGAAAACAAAATCCTTGATAAGCTTAAAGGTCTTTTAATTGAATTCAAAGTTGGTGAACAAAGTGCTCCCGCTACGGCTAAAGCTGTTGAGATTTCATGTATGTATTGTGGTGGAGGTCATGATTTCTCCGAGTGCATTACCAACGGTGGTAACACTTCGAGTGCCTACGCGGCCAAGGGAACTTACAACCAAAACGGTCAAGTTACCCGCTCTAATCAAATGACTCCACCGGGTTTTGCTCCCAATCAAAATTCTAACAACAACTATCGAAACAATCAAGTTGGTTTCAAAAACAGTTAAAAGGGAACAACTATGGGAATCAAGGGGCTAATAACAATCAAGTTTCAAAAAAAAATCAAAACAATGATTTTCAAAACAACAACAAGGGTTTGCAAACTTTGAAAGATCTTCCAAATGAATTTGTTAAATACGCTAATGGAAACAATGCTAGGTTTGATATAATTCAAAGAGAGATCATTAGCCTAAGATCCGAGTTTAAGAATGACTTGAAAAAGGAGTTGAAAAATGAGTTAGCAAATGAGCTTAAGATCCATACAAACAAAATGGAGGGAAATGTAACTAGGTTACAACAAAACCAACAAAAATGGAACAAGGGCAACATGAAATAAAACAAGAGATGCTTAAGGCCGATAAGAGGCAATCTATGTTTGAGGATAAAATTTCATCCATGTTTGAGGCTATAATGTGTAAACCGTCTTCGAGTAGTCTTCCTAGTAACACCATATCTAACCCTAAGGGAGAGATGAAAGTGATTACCACACGTAGTGGTAAGACACTTAAGGAACCGACTCCTCAACCAATTACTCCAACGGTGGAGGAAATTGAGGAAGAACCCGAGGTGGTGGTCGAAAAGGAGCATGTCCCAATCCTACGAAGTACCGCTCATGCCACACCTACGGTTGACCCATTACCACATTTGGAACCCGAGATTCCAAAGGCTATGCCTATGCCTCAACCCACACCACCTTTGCCCTATCCATCGAGACTTAGAAAGGAGAAATGTCAAGAGCGCGACAACTACCAATTTGAGCTTTTTATGAAAATGTTTCGTGACGTTCATTTTAATGTGAGTTTCGCCGATGCTTTGGTCATGATGCCTCGATTTGCCGCTAACTTCAAGAGTATGTTGAACAACAAGGAGAAATGGCAACAATTGTCTAGTTGTTCATCGGTTTATCTTAACCGCATACCTCAAAAAGTCGGTGATCCCGATAAATTATTGATTCCATGTGCTATCCAAGATATGGAAGAATGCTATGCCTTGGCCGATCTTGGTGCGTGTATTAACTTGATGCCACTTGCAATCTTCAAGTCGCTCAATCTTCCTAATCTTGCTCCTTCACTAATGTCTATCGAATTGGCCGATCATTCCACTATTCCCGCATATGGATTGGTCGAAGATGTTTTTGTGAAAGTGGGAAAGTTCTATTATCCGATAGACTTTATAGTTGTCGATATTCCCACGGATCCTCAAGTTCCTCTTATTTTAGGTCGTTCGTTTTTAGATACGTCTATGGCATTGATTAATGTGCATGCTAGAAAGATCACCTTACGTTTCAACGACAAGGAACTTGTTATAAACGCAACTCAAAATTCTCAAATTTCTCATGTTTATTCTGTCGCGACCATAAACCTCGTTGATATGATCGACGTTGTTTGCGAGGAATTTTCACAAGAAGTTTTAGGTTTTGGTGACGATGAAAATAGTGGCAATCCCACTATGCTTGATCCCATTCTTGATAATTCGAAACCAACCTTCACTCCATTTGAAGGTGGTGGTTTTACGTTGGAAGAATTTGATGTTCCACGTACTTGTGACGAAGACCTCGACAACGATGAGGACTTCTCGATTATCAAGGATTTTCTTAACGATTTCCCATTTCCTCCACCCGAGGAGGTTATGAGTATCGAGCCCAAATCTTCAGTTGAGGAACCAACCAATCCTCGAGTTGAAAGATTTACCTCCTCATCTTGAATATGTATTTTTGAAGGAGGACGACAAGTTGCCGGTTATTATTGCGAAAGATCTTTCGAATGATGAAAAAACCTCACTTGTCGATGTTCTAAAGGATCACAAAGGGGCAATTGCGTGGAAATTATCCGACATTAAGGAGATCGATCCCAAATTTTGTACCCAGAAAATCTTAATAGAGGAGGACTACAAACCCGCAATCTAATGTCAAAGGAGGGTGAACCCCAAAATTCACGACGTCATCAAAAAGGAAGTCCTAAAACTCATTGACGCGGGAATGATTTACCCTATTTCCGATAGCCCTTGGGTGATTCCTATTCATTGTGTCCCTAAGAAGGGAGTAATGACCGTTGTGCCAAACAATGCCAATGAGTTAATTCCAACTCGACTCGTGACCGGTTGGAGGGTGTGTATCGACTATCGTAAGTTGAGTGACGCCACTCGTAAAGACCATTTTCCCTTGCCCTTCATGGACCAAATGTTGGAGCGCCTTGCGGGAAACGATTTCTATTTCTTTTTAGATGGTTTTTCCGGTTACTTCCAAATCCCCATCGATCCTCGTAATCAAGAAAAAATTACGTTTACGTGTCCATATGGAATGTTTGCCTATCGTAGGATGCCACTCGGACTTTGCAATGCACCAGGAACCTTTCAAAGGTGCATGATGGCTATCTTTCATGATATGATCGAGAAGACGATGGAAGTCTTTATGGATGATTTTTCCGTGTTTGGTTGTTTGTTCACTTCGTGTTTGTCGAATCTTGAGAGAATGTTGAAACATTGTGAGGAAACCAACCTTGTGCTCAATTGGGAAAAATGTCATTTTATTGTTAAGGAAGGAATCGTCTTAGGGCACAAGGTCTCGAAAGCGGGGATTGAGGTAGACAAAGCTAAGGTAGACGTCATCGCCAAATTACCTCATCCCAAAATCGTTAAGGGAGTTAGGAGTTTCCTAGGACACGCGGGCTTTTATCGTCGATTCATCAAGGATTTTTCAAAGATATCTCGACCTATTACACATCTCCTCGAAAAAGATGCTCCTTTTATCTTTAACGAAGATTGTGTACGAGCCTTTGAAGTCCTTAAGAAGAAACTTACCGACGCTCCCATTCTTGTTGCTCCCAATTGGAACCTCCCCTTTGAGCTTATGTGTGATGCTAGTGACTACGCTATTGGGGCCGTTTTGGGGCAACGTCATGAAAAGCACTTCTTGCCTATTCACTATGCTAGCAAGATGATGACCGAGGCTCAACTTAAGTACACTACAACGGAAAAGTAATTCCTTGCCGTGGTGTATGCTTTTGAGAAATTCCGACCTTACCTCGTCTTGACTCGATGCATAGTGAATACGAATCATTCGGCTATCAAGTATCTCATGGATAAACAAGATGCAAATCCGAGATTACTTCGTTGGATTCTCCTCCTACAAGAATTTGATGTCGAAATCCTTGACAAAAAAGGAGCCGAGAATCTAGCGGCCGATCATCTTTCTCGTTTGGAAGATCCTCACCGAAGTGTTTACTAGCCAAAGGAAATTACCAAAACATTTCCACTCGAGACACTTGGTGTAGTGAATTCTAAGCTTGATTCATCCACCCCATGGTTTGCAGACATCACAAATTACCATGCGGGGAACTTCATCATTAAGGGTATGACGACTCAACAAAAACGAAAATTCTTTCGTGACGTCAAGTTTTACTTTTGGAACGACCCTTATCTAGTTTGGACTTGTGCGGATCAAGTTATTCGACGTTGTGTATTTGGCACCGAAGCTTCTAACATCCTTAGAGCTTGTCACAAGGGACCCACGGGTGGTCACCACGGTGCAAATCTCACGGCTAAGAAAGTCTTTGATGCCGGTTTCTTTTGGACTACTATTTACCGAGATGCACATGCACTTGTGAAGTCATGTGACTCATGCCAACGACAAGGAAAAGCCTCACAAAACGATGAAATGCCATAAAACATCATCCAAGTGTGTGAGATCTTTGACGTTTGGGGAATTGATTTTATGGAGCCGTTCCCATCATCTCTTGGTAACAATTACATTCTTGTCTCCGTTGAATACCTATCTAAGTGGGTGGAAGCTAAGGCTTTTCCCACGAACGATGCTCGTGTGGTAGTCAAGTTTTTGAAAGTCTTGTTTTCTCGGTTTGGAACCCCTCGTGCCATCATAAGCGATCATGGAACCCATTTTTGTAACGACCAATTCGAAAGGGTCCTAAGGAAATATGGAGTTACACATCGTCTTTCTATGTCTTATCACCCATAAACGAGTGGGCAAGTCGAGGTTTCAAACCGAGCGTTGAAGAGGATCTTAGAGAGATCGATTGGAGAGAACCGACAATCTTGGTTGGATAAGTTGGACGATGCTTTATGGGCCTTTCGGACCGCTCATAAGACGCCCATCGGGTGCACTCCTTATAAGCTTGTGTATGGGAAGAATTGTCACTTGCCAATTGAACTCGAACACAAAGCTTATTGGGCTCTAAAGCATTGTAATGATGATATTGAGACCGCGGGAAAACACCAGAAAATGAAATTGAATGAATTAGATGAATTAAGAGACTTTACTTATGAAAATTCATTGATTTACAAGGAAAAAACTAAAAAGTTTCATGACTCAAAAATTAAAAACCGGGTTTTTAACATTGGAGATCAAGTGTTGTTTTATAACTCACGTTTGAAAATATTTTCCGGCAAGTTGAAATCCTGTTGGTTCGGTCCATTCACCGTTACCAAAGTTTTTCCTTATGGACATAGGTTGAAGCACTACTTTGGCGGGGAAGTTCCATCCTTGATCTACCTCGACCAAATCACCTTCCCCAATGATAATTAGTATTAAGGGGATCGAGTCTAGCTCATGACTCGGTAATCAAAAACGAGGTACCTCGTGGGGGAGTCCCATGCTTATCCCATGTACATATTATCGCTTTCTAATGTAGTAATGTAAGGGGATTTGTGCCCTTCCAACCTTTGTTTCGTGGTTATTTGTGATATGTGGTTTCTAGATGATCATGATCTTCACGATTGGAGCCTCTCGTGCTTGTTTTATGGTTGCACTCGATCGTTTGCTTTGAAGAATTTCTCAATATCCATGATATATCCTTATATGTTCTAACCTTAGGTTTTTAGCACACTTCATAAACGACTTTAAATTTAATGGTTACACCCTTTCCATGCTAGATTAAGCATTCGACTACGTCTCAAGTATGGGGGTTTCCAACCCTTAGACTCGAAACATTGAGGACAATGTTTAACTTTAGTATGGGGGTGAATAGATACTTGCCTTGCAAAACCTTCACGCTTTCCAAAGTTTATCTTTTAGTTTATCGTTTTGTTGCAAAATAAGGCTAAAAATGGCCAAATTTTAAAAAATTTCTCATGTTTTATAAGTGTTTGAAGACACGAATGTAAATTTTCCGATGGCGAGAATAAGAGTAATTTTTTACTCGACCGTGCGTGTTGACACTTAGCTTCGATTCCTTAACTTTATATTAGGCTAAGTCTCTTAAATGAGGATAAGAAATTATAGATTTAATTATAAGTTACTATGCTAAACGTAGAGTACTCGTATTCTTTCAAAAACTGATGTGTTCTCGTTGTTTGCTTATTCTCCCTTCGCTTGTAAATATATTTTTCTTAATAAGTATTGGCTTAGCGGTTTAGTCTTGATTGTTGGTTTCTATTATTTTCTAGTAGCTTCCATGTAATTAAATTGGAAAGACATTAAGGTATCGCCAGCGTCACGGTTTTGAAGTATTGGCAACCCGAATAATCGAAAACTTCACCTAATAATAAGATTTCAAGTGCTCACCTAAATTAAGCAAACAATTTGAAGCTCACAAGGCCGAAAAATCTATGCGAAATTTAAAGTGAATCAAGCCTTAATCTTTGAAGCTTTAAAGATCCAAAATTCGCTTTTAGCATGAGGATATACGTCTTTGGCCATAATAAACACCTCATGGCGAGGTTAAATAAAAGGCAAGGCAAGACCGAAGTCATAATAAAAGCTTCATGGCGAAGTTGAATAAAAGATGGAGGTAAACCTATGATAATAAGGTCCATCCGTTAGGGGGCGTATAAAAGTCTTGGTAATAAGTCTCATGTTCAAAACCGTTATAAAACCGTGTTTATCGATCCTTCTTGTTGACTTAATTTTTTGACATCGTTGTCTATTAGGGGGTTATTAATTCGATGGTCTTGGTTACACCGTTATGACTCTATTTTTAGACCTAAATCTCTATCATCACATAAGTCAACAATGTATCCTCGTTAACATTCAAGATAAAAATAAAATATAAGAGATACAACTTAGGAAAATGGGAGGATAAGTACGTGATTAGGGTATATGAGTAGTGTTAGCATTACTAACTTATAATGACAATGATCTCGTTACACGCTTGGCATGGAATTGGGGTGAAAATCGAGGACGACGAAATTATTTCTAACGAAGCATTCACGTGTTCTTGTTCTATGAACCTAAACGTCCCATTTTGCGATGAGAATAATACATTATGTCTAAAATGCAAGTAGAAGTAATAGTAGTAGTGTAGCTAGTTTATCATTCAATAAAGGTGCATAAAAATGAATTTTGGAGGTTCTACGATACTTTATTCTAGCATTGCGTGAGGGCACGACAATGGTTGATGAGTCTGCTTTTATACATAGTAGACTGCTTTTATACATAGTGTCATTGTCTAAAATGGGCTGAAATATGCCAAATATATGCTTGTGTTTGTTACATGTGTATTTTAGGTAAGGATATTGAGAAAATGACAAAAGATCACAAGAAACAAGCAAAAATGAACACGGGAAACGAAGTCGCACAATGAACCAAGACCTAATGGTGATTTTCCAAGAATAACCCTTGAAGAAATGAAGATTATACAAGAAGGGTCCTCCAATATTTAAGAATTGACACTTTAAACCCTTGTTTATTCATAATTACAAGTTTGGTCCTTAAAGTTTGTCAAATTTACAAAAAGGGCCCTCTACTTGGAAGAATTGGCAAGAATGGTCCCTCAAAAATGAAGACTTGTCAATATTAGTCCTCCAAGAAGTCAATCATACAAGTCAAGACCATAACGTTTGAAGAAAATGCCAAAACAGCCCTTCAAGAATGAAGAATTGGCAAGAAATACCCCTGAAATTACTTTACAAAACTATTTGGGGCAAAAGTCTAAAAACTGAAACTTCAATTACTAAGGAATTTCAGTTTTGTGTATTTAAACAAGGAATGAAAGAAACAAAGGAGTTGAGGGACTAAAGCTGGCAGACAATATACCTTACCTAGACCAACCACTATCCACCACGTGTCCCACTAACCCATTTCACCCAATCAAAACACTCCCAGCTGTCATGTCATTCTCCACTCACAACCATTTAATAAACTAATCTTAATTAGTTTATAAAACTCGCGCTAAACACTTACTCAAATCCTAATCTGAATCAAAACCATCACTATTCATCGTATGAACACAATTGGGTTTTCATTAATTACTTGTGATTAGACCATGAAACTATCCAGAATTATGATTAATGGTCTCATAAACATAACCCAAACCTTAAACATGACACCTCATCAACCAAAGTGTCACATGAAAGGTGGCCTGCTACAAAGGTTGAAGAAAACGCCAATAAGTGCTAGCCATCCAACGAATTTCATCCAACTTTGTTCCTAAGCTTCATTGTGAGCCTTTGATCACATTCCAACCCTTACACCTCACACAAGATGCCAAGAAAACATCACCTGTTCAAGCAGAATTCAAAATCTCAAGGGGCAATTCAGGGACTTCACAGCATTAGGTTTTATGTTTTTATGCTTTCTTAGTATCCCTTGTATCCTATATAAGGAATAGGACCTGCTTCACAAATCTGTAACGCCTTGTTCATTTTCAATGAAAAGTGTTTTATGTTGCTGATGAAATCCAAGTGCTAACTTAATTCATTGCTTATTATTGTTTTTAAATCTTGTGCAAGAAATTGCCAAGTTTTCAAAAAACTTGATATTTTGCAAAGTCTTTGGTACATTCTTGGAATTTTTGGATTACAAGTGATCTAAACACCCTGACAAGAAGATTATCAAGGTGTTGGGAGCTTGTGGTTTGGGGATAATCAAGAAGTGGGTACAAAGGTTGCATTAATCAAGATTTTTCATCTTTCTGTTTTATATATTTGTGCTCTAACCTTGTTGAATCTTAGCAGGGTTGTTGTGGAAGCTTGTGCCTTGTTTTGCTAGGCACACAAGCTCAAAAATTCGTGAGTGTGGATGTACATTCATGAGGTTTGAGCCCTTTTACCCAAAATCTGATAAAAGTCTTGATTTTTGGTGAATTTGTGTTCTGCTGTCGTTCTTGTTGTTATTGTGGCTTAAAATTTCTTGATACTACATGATAATGATGTTATTGTGTTAGATTGGGCTTGGGATAAACTAAATCACACACTTTCTTTGTTAATCTTGGAATGAAAAAAGTTAAGGGGTGTTTGGGTTAACATGTTTAAGTTTGCAATTTGTTTTTGAGTTACTAGAAAGTGTTGTTTATTGTTGGATTCTGATAAACACTTGGTTGTATGTTATTTGCTGCAAGTTCTTGGCTTTTAAACATTAAAATCTTAATTGTGCTATAAAAAGTTGAAATCTGCTTGTTTTAACCTAAGACTTTGGAAACACTTAGATTGTATGCATGCTTAGGGATAACAAGTGATTAAACATAGTTATTATAACCTGTTAAGAAGATTTGAGGGTTTGAATATGGCCTTGTGGTCAAGTATATCAGTAAAGTGTGTAAACTACTTGTTCTTGTTTATCAGTAACATTTAAGTGCTTGAATCTTGATCTAAACTTTGAATCATTGCATGAAACCTGTGTATTTATGTTCATTTAAATTATTTATAGATTTTTTTTATGCATTTGGTGAAGTTTGGTTGGCTTATTCTTGCTTTAATTGCTTATTGGTTGAAAACTACTTATTGTTCATGTCTAGTGCATATCTGTGGATGTTTTGATTAAACTGTACTAATTGGCTTGGTGAATTTGTGTTTCTATTGTTATTGACTCCTTGTGATCCACTGATTACTTGGGTGCCTTTGCTTAACTTGAATCCAACAAAAAGTCACATAAGACAAAAAGTCAAGAAAGTGAAGCAGTGGGAACTCCTTTCCCCTGTCGCTAGCCACTGCTAGTGTTATTTGATCAACAACTTATTCATAAGCCATTTTGGATTATCCAGACTTGCAACAACTTATTTTTTTTGTGATAGATCTTCCTTATTTGACCCATTGATTTGAACTAGAGGTTATTAGGGTTTGACTTTTAAGTTTGACTAGAAAACTAAACAGTTTGACTTTTACATAAGTGCTTATTTGCTTATTCTAGCTTATTCAGTATGCTTATTGGAAAACTTTTTGATTATTTTGCTTAATTAATTCATTTAAAACCTTTTGCAAGTTGAATCAGCACTTGAGGTAGCCTAGAACTCAAAAACGACTATTTTGTCGTTTTGTGAAGAGAGCTTTGGCTTATTTCAGGCTTATTTATTTTGCTTTTTCAAAATTTCTTTTCGCAGATCTCTTTGGTAAATCAAAAGAATCGTGTGTGTCAAATTAGAGCTTATGGCAGTAGCTTACGGCTTAATGGGCCAAAAAGCCCATTAAGAATAAGCTGTTACTTATTAAGCTATGATAAGCACATTTTCAGCTTTTGGGCCTTCAGAGTTTTGTGCTTAAAATCAAATATTGAGTCAAGTAGGTGATTTTGGGCTTCTTTGGTGGACTTTTTGTTATTGGGCCAGTTTCAAGCCCATTAAGGGACTGTTTTTTATTTTAGCCCAGTTTAAGGCCCATTAGGGGTATTTTGGTAATTTAAAGTTCATTTATGTGTTTATTTGGTTAAAATAAACTAGTTTGCAACTTTTTAGAAGTTTTTATAAATTTTGGATTTTTATTAATATTTTATTATTAAAAATTAAATTTCATATTTTTGCAAGTTTTTCATTTTTTCTAGTTCAAATACATTAATTTAGAAATTTTAAAATTTTTAGATTAATTTTATTGTCATTAGATTAATTTTTAGAATTATTTTAAGTTTTTATAGTTTTAATTGTTTTTAAATAGTTTTAATTAGTTCTAAATTTTTCAAAAATAGTTTTTAATTTAGTTAAGTCATTTTAGAGGTTTAAAAGTTAAAAAGTCTCATTTTGGGATTTTTGTTAATTAAATTGATTTTTTTGGGCTTTAATTAGCATTAAAAAATTAATATTTAATTAAATAAAAGGCCTGAGTGATTTTTGTTTTTTGTAAACTCTAATTACATTTTTTAGGATTTATTGCAATTTTCTAGGAATTTTTAGGTTAATTTTTAAGTAAAGTCACTTTTTACGGTTTTACGTGCACGACTTCGTCTTAGTTTAATTCTTAATCGTAACCGTCATTCTTTTCTATTCTCTTTTCTATTTTATTTTCTCATAAAATATAATTTCAAACACTTAATCATCTCTTTACACAACACACAAGCCTCCTTGAGAACGATCCCCACTTTGGGTCATTTACTTGTGGTTTTCCTAAATCACTTGTTAATACTTACCCTAATTACCTTGTTTTCCTAAACAAGTGTAAAATTACAACTATCAAACTTCTCATTAATTCTGACCTTATCCAACAAGATTTTCTCATCACACACTGCTAAACATTTCTTCAGATTAGATACATGGAATGTGTTCTGAACACCATGAAGTTCTTGGGGTAACTCTAATTTGTAACCCACTAGACCTACTCTAGATAAAATCTTAAATGGTCCAACATAGCGGGGATTCAATTTCCCTCGCTTTCCAAATCTTATGACGCCTTTCCATGGCGACACTTTCAACATCACACGGTCACCCACTTCAAACTCCATCGGTTTCCACCGCACATCCGCGTAACTTTTCTGTCTCCTTCGGGCTGTCAACAACCGTGTCTTGATCTGAACTATCATCTCCGTAGTCTCCCGAATCGATTCCGGTCTTGTGAGCTGGGTATCCCCAACTTCACTCCAACATAAAGGAGATCTACACTTTCTACCATACAAAGCATCAAACGTTGCAGCCTTAATGCTAGCATGATAACTATTATTATATGAAAATTCTGTTAAAGGCAAATGTTTATCCTAATTCTTACCAAAATCTATCACACAAGCTCTTAACATATCCTTCAGTGTCTGTATCGTCCTTTCACTCTGCCCATCAGTTTGGGGATGATAAGCAGTCCTTATGTCGAGATTCGTTCCCAAAGATCTTTGGAGGGATTTCCAAAAATTCGATGCGAATCTAGGATCTCGATCAGAAATAATCGATACAGGCACTCCATGCTTACATACAACATTCTCAAGATAGATACGAGTCAGCTTATCCAATGAGAACTGCTCTTTAACAGGAATGAAGTGAGCTCATTTGTTCAGTCTGTCAATAATGACCCAAATCGAGTTATTTCTAGAAGATGTTCTAGGAAGCTTAGTGATAAAATCCATCGTGATTCGCTCCTACTTCCATTCAGGAATTTCTGGTTGTTGAAGTAGTCCTGATGGCTTTTGATGTTCAGCCTTGACTCTTGCACAAGTCAAACATTGAAGAACATTGATGTGTCGAGGATAGTATATGTGATAATTTGATTTACGTTATAGGGTAAATTAGAAAATTACATTTAGGAAAAAGTAATAGACTAATATTACCAATGACGAATTCAATTAAACACGTGGGTGAACCAAGTTCGTTGTACACGAAGATCGAGTGAATTTGAGACGTTTTGTTTTGATTTTGACAATCGATTTGAATTGGTTTTCGGATTTTAAATACAAATTAAATCTACAAATTTAAACTTATTTAAACTTAATATCCTAAAGTGCATGAATCGTAAAACCCCAAAATTATTTAAATCTAAATCAAAATTACTTAAAATTTAAAACTATTTAAAAATTAAACTAATTTGAAAATCTATAAAAATGATTCTATTTAATTAAAGATTACTTTTAAACTATTTTTTTAAAAATCTAATTAACTTTTTAAACTGATTAACTTTATTAAAATTTTACTTATACCAAATCTATTCTATATTTTTATTTAAATCTAAAGTAATAAAAATCTAATTAATTGAAAACTATTTAAACTTTTAAATTTGATAACAACACATTTTTTTTTAAAAAAATTTCAAACAAGTATTTCCTAATAAATAAAAACAATTTATTTCTAAATTTAATTGAAAGTATTACTTTACGTTAAGGAGGTAAAAACGTCTATTAAAAGTAAAGACAAGTAAATCTCAAATGTACAACTAATCCCTTAAGCAGAATTTTAAACAATAGAACCCTTATCACAGTTGGCTAACACGTATTACATATAACATACAGGTCTCGAGTTCGAGACCTGCTGCAAGCAACCCTTTTGGATATTATTTTTGAGCTCAAATTTTGAATAATATAACAGACCAAACATCCCCAATTCGTGGGTGCTGCCAAATTCGAATTGTAACACATAGATATATAAAAAAACTAGTAAAATAGGCCAATCCAAATTAAAACATAACTCAAATAGCAGTAAACTAATGTCAAGCAAAAAGGGAAAGTAAAAAAAAGATCAAATTTTAAATACCACAGATAAGATTAAATTGGCAGTAAAAAGCCCAAGGAAATAATCACAGAACAATTTATATACATAAAATTACTCAGACTTCAACAAAATAAAATAGCCAACACCAAGTTTTAACAGTGGACTATTAACTGACATAACCACATTAGCACAACAATCAGAAGGCACAAAAGTCACGTATAAGATCAAATGAGAGTTAATAAATTCGAACACTGAACGTAATTACTGTAAATCATTAATCCGTAATGGAGACTTCTTATTAGCAGACAACGAATTCGTACACAGCTCAAGCAGAGTGAAGCAACAAATCAGTTTACACTTATGCATAAATCATTATTAGCTAAGCACCATAGAAAGAAATAAGTCGTAACAGGAAAATGACATTGACTCACATTAACCATCAATTCACTTATAGCAAGAATAAAAACATATGCTAAACTCATACTTTTCCACTTACTGTAACACATACAAAATCTTGACGCTAACAACCTTAAATCACTACAGATTACAACTAGCTACATATAATGCATATTATAAGTTACATAATAGCAGCAGATAATCATATAACTTAAAGTAACTCTAATAAAACTTGACAAACGCTCAGTTCCACAAATCAGATAAAAGGCGGCAGAATTACATTCAATAACATTCATCATATTATATCCGACTCTCTAAAAATCAACATCCTCTCGACTCGCAAAAGATTTAGCAATCATAAACTCAACATCTAATAATGTTCAGCAGATTAGGACAAGTGAAGTTTTAACGATGAAATGGGCATATGCATCATTACAAGAAAGAAATAAGACATCTAATTTAATCTAAGCAGTTTAATACAACTATATCAACTCAAACTACTCTAATCAAGAACTGATGATCAGTCTAATTCTTCATCACATTAAGAAAATTCAGTAAATCAAAGATGAAAATAACGAGTAGATTATATAAACTGAGCAGGATCAGCAGCTATAACAAGTTGACAGAACCAAACATGATTACATAGCATACCAACACCATATCATATAACAGAAAACATCAGATCCAAAATCGCAATTCAAAACGAATATCAGAACTCGGATTAAACTAATATGTCAGATTAATCGAACGTCAAGATCAGTAATATCTCAACAGATTAATAAGTCTAATTCAGTTATTCTAAATCCAAATCAGAACTCAGATTAAACTCCTAAATTAAACATATCAGTATATTTAACTATATCAAAACCCGTAAATCATAACATCTCACAGATTTAACACACATTTAACATTCAAACAAATAACAATAAAAGTTTAATTTAACTAAGTGCTTAACCATTTTTGTAGATAACCGTTGGGCAGAAATCGCGCGCTGAGCGGATTTGACTAAATCGGCACCAAAATTCCGCTAATAAACACCATCAAACATCAAGAAACATCAATATAACCCGAACCCACTCGTATGGATCGAAATTACAGCATCAATTTGTCATTTATCCATTGGGGATAAACAATTATATCCCTATCTCATTCAGTTAATCAATTTAGCTACCAATTAAGCTAACTCGATGTAACTTTTCGTTATAACAGACTTTAAGATCTAGGATGCCAAAGTATTAAGATATTTATAAAACTGAAATTAACAGAACATCAAAGACTGTAAACGGAATTTTATTTCATTAAAACTGGAACTTACAATATTTAATAAGAAAAATAATACAAAATTACTCTAATCTACACTACCATTATAACTCTAGGAAAAAGAAAAGGGATGAAAAATACTGAATAAAATGCAAGGGTTTTATAGGCTCAGAGAGATGGTTGGGGTGAGTTTGTTGGTGAAGAGGAGTCGATTCTGAACCTTCGGATCATCTTCCCCATCTTCTCTCTCCTGTTTGTTTCGATCCAAGGGTTGCCATAAGCCCATCCTCACACGGATTGCCAGGGTGGCAAATCATGTGCTTCTTCTTTGCTGATGTGTCTTCTCTTGATTGGTTGATTGGGCATAATGAGGTGTTAAGGCCAATCATATGGTGCCACGAATTAGATTCCTTCCATATCCATCTTCCTAAAAACTTGGGGAATTTATATCAATACGTGTGAATCACACGTATTAACCAAAACCCCCAATTTATTTGTGATAATTTATTTGATTAGGGTTATGAATGAATGAACAGTAATTGGATGTTACTGGTTTTATTTTTGTGAGGTAGGAGATGAGATAATCTAGGAAATAACGAAAAGTTGATTTGTGTTTGTGGATGTGAACGAAAACACGTTTTTGTGGTGAAGTCGGATAATAAACGTGTGTTGACTTTTCCAAAGTTATAAGCGTTTTTTTCATCCGTCCTATTTATTATTAAAGTTGGACTTTTATTGGGCTAAACTTGGGCCTTTCTCCATAATTAGAATTAATCTTCCATAATTGGGCTCTTATCAAATAATAACTTTTCTTAAACTCCAATATTGGGCTTTTGAGCCCAATACACACACGTGGGTCCCACCAAGGCCCAATAACTCTGATAAAACTCGAATCCCGTCTTAAAATTGATTCATCGTTTGACTTTTGACAAAATCCTTCAAATCTCGTGTCGGTTTCACCGGTTTTTGTGAACTTGGTACCTACACACACGAAACGAACAAAACAAGCATATACAAGGCATTTTCCATTAATTTTATGCAATTATTGTTCGTTTTATGATATAAATGATATGAGTAATAACACTCATATCAAAATCCCCCATGCTAAGTAATTGTCGTGTCCTCACGCAATGATAAAATAAAACTATAACTACATCATTATTCAAATTTTGATACTTTATTTTGTAAAGACATAATGTATTGCTTTCATTATTGAAAAATAACTTTAAGGATCATAAAACTCAAATAGATTCATCGTCCTTGACGTTTCACTTTTCCATGCCAAGTGCAAAAACAAGATCATTGTTATTATAAGATAGCAAACTAACACGAACTCATGTGGGATAATTATTCACTTAGACTCCCTTATTCCTAGGTGTATCTCTTATATTTTATTGTTGTCTTGAATGATCACGAGGATGCATTGTTGACTTATTTCGATAATTTATTAGGCCAAAAATAAAGTGAACGATTTAATCAATAGTTAGCTAAAGGACAAAATCTTTTAAAACTGCTTCTCGGGACTTCATAAAGTTCATATCTTGGCATAACTTGCTTCGCGATTTGAGACCTTTCTCGGACCGATATTTGGCAGCGACTTTATACTTCCAACCTTGAGAGACGTTCATGAAATAATGGTCTTCTCTTCATATAGGAATTTCTTCACTTGAAGTTTTGAGAGATTCATACTTGGACCACGACTTCTTCATTTTTCTCCAATCTTTATTTGGGATTTTGATATACAACGATCCGCCTCCTTTTTGGACTTGGATTCATTTATCCTCATACCTTATTATGGTCTTTTTGGATAGACTTCTCCATGACTTTTTGGGAGTATTTGCTTTTCATCGTGTGTCTCGATCCTTCATATTGATTTTTGATAAATGATTCTTCACATCACTTGAGATCTTTAGCAATAAAACATAGCCCTCATGTCTTGTTAGGACCTTTTTGGACTCGCCAATCTTCGCATCCCGCTTCAATAAGTTATGCCTTGGCTATGAACTCTAATCCATATCGAGCAACTTCTAAACGATCTTGGGCTAGAAGCTAAGTAACTTTTCAAATCGTTCAACCTTATTTATTGCAAATAATTTTATTAACAAGCGATGGGAGAATAGGCTTATAATTAACTCACATAAATTCCCGAAAGAATACCAAACTTATAATTGGCTCTATCATCTCTTGTTCTCCATATTGTAAAATTTCAAAAATGTGAAATCAATGGATACTTAGCCTATTAAATCAAAGTTTTGGGTTTTCAAGTCATCTATAGGATCTTGCATCTTCTTATACTTTTGCAAGTTTTAGAATTTGCGTTTTAAAGTTCCCTTGATAGACGACTTTCTAGGATCAATTATAGGAGCTTGCGAAAAGTTCTTGTTCTTAACTCCTATGAATTAAGACTTTCGCGTTTTAAAGCTCCCTATATAATAGCCTAGCAAAACTTAATTCAAATACGTTAAGGAAAAGCTAAGGTTAAAAACCGAGTCGAGTCAAAAACTATTCTTATTTTCACCAACGGAAAGCCTACATTTGTGTCAAAAACACTTATTTTATTTATTAAAACTTAAAAACAACACTAAAAATTTAAAACTTTATTGAAAAATGAGAAAAACAATACGTTTGGACACGACAAAAGCAATTGCAAGCGATTATATCGATTGACTCCCCCATGCTAAAACCAAACATTTTCCTCAATGTTTCTTAGCTCAAGAGTAACACCCCCTTGCTAAAACACGAAGAGTCTAATGCAAATTCCTAGCATGGAAAGAGCACGCAAATCTATAAGCCGTTTATTAATTATGCCTCAAGATAAAACGTTAGTCGATAAAAATCAAGGGTAAAGAGTGTGCCCCTTTTTGGCATTCAAAGAATGGAAGATCAAGTGGACCGGCAAAAACCGAACACGAGAGTCTTCAAATGTTAAGGTCATACCTAAGATCACAACAGAACAAAACACGAGCACGAGCTTGAAAGATCAAGCCTTATTAGTTGTTAGAAAATAGAAAGAAGATAGAATATATGGGACTCCCCCACAAGGCACCTCGTTTTTG
Organism: Glebionis coronaria; assembly: GCA_025667525.1. Lineage (NCBI taxonomy): Eukaryota > Viridiplantae > Streptophyta > Magnoliopsida > Asterales > Asteraceae > Glebionis > Glebionis coronaria. The sequence continues at coordinate 470,024,541 of CM046875.1, read as the reverse complement.
ATAACCGAGTCATGAGCTCGACTCGATCCCCGCATTCATTGGTCCTTAGGGAAAATGGTGAAAACCGGCATAATAGGATAAAATCCAACATGAAGCACGATGCTGGGGTCAAAGATCTTATCCTCGTTGTCGGATGACAAACGAAAGGATAAAACTCCAACACAAATCTCTAAAAAAAGATAGAAGTCACAATTATTGGAATGAATATAGCATGCTCCCCGAGATAAACTCGCACCAAAATGATAGAAAAATCTTTCAATTATTGCATCGGTGAAAGGCCGAGATTTCCTCAAATAAACGATTCCGGGATCGAATACCTCGTCCTCGGGAGAGAAAGGAATGGATAACACGGTGTCATCCCCCCATGCTAATCCAAGATCATATAAAGCACATGGTAATGGTGGGATAAAAATCTCATCCATAGTGGAATCAACATTCTTAGCTTTAACGACCATTTCACCCTTAGAAATGTGATCAATAGGGTCATGGTACTCAATATGAGACACATGAAAAACCCGCACATTAAGGTCAAAGTGGGTGGGAGGAGGACTTGGGACGAAATCATCATCAAGTAAATTCTCTAAAAAGAGAGCGTCCCCCTCCGGGTCGATATCATCAACACCCGGTGGTATCGAATCATGAGAAGCAAGAAAAGTGTCAATCTCCTCCATAAGCGGATCACTATCCTCAACGGGAATAGGAGATGGAGAGAAAGACATGGGATTAGGCTTAGAATTCAAAGCCTCGATCCTAGAAATGAGAAGATAGACGTTGGATAACTTCTCACGAAGAACCACGTTTCCACATCTAAATGAGTAAGTTCATCGGAGAACTTCTCAAGGATCAGAATAGTCAAATCAACCTCATTTCCCGGTGGAAATGGGTCTAAAGGAGCAAGTTCAAAAGTGAACCTCTCATAAAACGGATCACTATCATCCTCATTTCCCGGTGGAAATGGGTGAAGAAGAGTAGGTTCATCGGCGAACCCCTCAAAATCCGAGTCGTGAATATCATCTTTGTAAGAAAGTTCATCGGAGAACTCCTCATTAGAAAATTCACTAGAAGTAGAATCATTCTCAAAATCTTCATTTCCATCACAATTTTCATCATTAGAATCAAAGAGAATATCAAAGTGAATGGAAGAAGTCGAGTCATCACAATGTGGCAAATCACACATCTCATTGGAAATACCGTCAAACTCTCTCGGGTTTTGGACAAGAATAGTGCTAATATGCTCGTCCCCCTTGCTTAGAGAATTTTCGGGTTCCACGGTGGAAGAATCATGAATAGGAGTGGTGATGTCATGAGAGATTTCCTCATCATCTAGGATGGGAGAATCCTCGGGCTCAATAGCCGGCAAGATACGAATAGGAAATACGATAGCACTAGACGAAGGATGAAGAGCCATAAGATCTCGCAAAGAAATAGTACTATCCTCGTCATCATCCAAAAGAAGAGAACGCTCGAGTTCACGATTAGCAAGAGATTTTGCTTCCTCTTGAATTTTTTCTTTCTTTCGAATTTCAATGCTTAAACCATTATAATCTTGCGAAAGTTTTCTAATCTTAAGTTCACAATCTCGTCTAAATCCCTCATCAATTATTTCTCCATGAAATCTACGACTTCCCAATTCATTTGTAATGTCATTAATCTCTTGATTAATTTGTCTCTTTTCAAGCAACAAATCTTCAATACCTTTTTCAACAACTTCAACATTTCTTTGATTCATTGTTTCAAAACGTTCAATATCGAAAGAATATTGTGGAGTTTGGTCAAAACCGGAAGGAATCGAATTATAGCAAGGATTAGGCTCATAAAAATTTTGATCTCTCGATTGACAACAAAAATTCTCGTGAGGACCTCCACAATACTCACAACAAAGATATTATTGTGATAAACTCGGTAAATCTTGTGGATAACAATTATCATTAAAGTTTTAATTGTAGCTCGGTTCTTGCTCGTAATTAAGCGAGAATCGATGCGAACAATCATCACCAAAATGAGAATCATTTCCACAAAATTCACTCGAGGGTGTCTCGTATGTAGGGTGTGGAGGTGGATTGAAATCGAGAGAATTATTCGGAAAATTCGGATTTCCAAATGAATTAATTTCATTACAAGAAGGACAAAATCCAACTCGTAAATCGTTTCGTAAGTCATTTCCACAACGCTCACACGTGCACCACCGACATGGTAAAAAACCATATAACGGTTCTCCACACCCAACACAATCGACGAAGGAAGAATTAAAATTTAGAGGGTGAGGAGAAAAAGAATTAAACATGATAGAGGATTAAGAAGATTATTTTTGGTATTTTTCATAAAAACGATACATACTATATAATAAGAAAATACAAAACTTTCCGAGGACGGAAAGGGTCTTCAAATCAACGATTAACAAATCTCCACAAAGACGAATCGTACACAAGATCCCCGGCAGCGGCGCCAAAATTTTTGATGTGTCGAGGATAGTATATGTGATAATTTGATTTACGTTATAGGGTAAATTAGAAAATTACCTTTAGGAAAAAGTAATAGACTAATATTACCAATGACGAATTCAATTAAACACGTGGGTGAACCAAGTTCGTTGTACACGAAGATCGAGTGAATTTGAGACGTTTTGTTTTGATTTGGACAATCGATTTGAATTGGTTTTCCGATTTTAAACTACAAATTAAATCTACAAATTTAAACTTATTTAAACTTAATATCCTAAAGTGCATGAATCGTACAACCCCAAAATTATTTAAATCTAAATCAAAAATACTTAAAATTTAAAACTATTTAAAAATTAAACTAATTTGAAAATCTATAAAAATGATTCTATTTAATTAAAGATTACTTTTAAACTATTTTTTTTAAAATCTAATTAACTTTTTAAACTGATTAACTTTATTAAAATTTTACTTATACCAAATCTATTCTATATTTTTATTTAAATCTAAAGTAATAAAAATCTAATTTTGAAAACTATTTAAACTTTTAAAATTGATAACAACACATTTTTTTTTAATTTTCAAACAAGTATTTCCTAATAAATAAAAACAATTTATTTCTAAATTTAATTGAAAGTATTACTTTACGTTAAGGAGGTAAAAACGTCTATTAAAAGTAAAGACAAGTAAATCTCAAATGTACAACTAATCCCTTAAGCAGAATTTTAAACAATAGAACCCTTAGCACAGTTGGCTAACACGTATTACATATAACATGCAGGTCTCGAGTTCGAGACCTGCTGCAAGCAACCTTTTTGGATATTATTTTTGAGCTCAGATTTTGAATAATATAACAGACCAAACATCCCCAATTCGAGGGTGCTGCCAAATTCGAATTGTAACACACAGATATATAAAAAAACTAGTAAAATAGGCCAATCCAAATTAAAACATAACTCAAATAGCAGTAAACTAATGTCAAGCAAAAAGGGAAAGTAAAAAAAAGATCAACTTTCAAATACCACATATAAGATTAAATTGGCAGTAAAAAGCCCAAGGAAATAATCACAGAACAATTTATATACATAAAATTACTCAGACTTCAACCAAATAAAATAGCCAACACCAAGTTTTAACAGTGGACTATTAACTGACATAACCACATTAGCACAGCAATCAGAAGGCACAAAAGTCACGTATAAGATCAAATGAGAGTTAATAAATTCGAACACAGAACGTAATTACTGTAAATCATTAATCCGTAATGGAGACTTCTTATTAGCAGACAACGAATTCGTACACAGCTCAAGCAGAGTGAAGCAACAAATCAGTTTACACTTATGCATAAATCATTATTAGCTAAGCACCATAGAAAGAAATAAGTCGTAACAGGCAAATGACATTGACTCACATTAACCATCAATTCACTTATAGCAAGAATAAAAACGTATGCTAAACTCATGCTTTTCAACTTACTGTAACACATACAAAATCTTGACGCTAACAACCTTAAATCACTACAGATTACAACTAGCTACATATAATGCATATTATAAGTTACATAATAGCAGCAGATAATCATATAACTTAAAGTAACTCTAATAAAACTTGACAAACGCTCAGTTCCACAAATAAGATTAAAGGCAGCAGAATTACATTCAATAACATTCAGCATATTATATCCGACTCTCTAAAAATCAACATCCTCTCGACTCGCAAAAGATTTAGCAATCATAAACTCAACATCTAATAATGTTCAACAGATTAGGACAAGTGAACTTTCAACAATGAAATGGGCATATGCATCATTACAAGAAAGAAATAAGACATCTAATTTAATCTAAGCAGTTTAATACAACTATATCAACTCAAACTACTCTAATAAGAACTGATGATCAGTCTAATTCTTCATCACATTAAGAAAATTCAGTAAATCAAAGATGAAAATAACGAGTAGATTATATAAACTGAGCAGGATCAACAGCTATAACAAGTTGACAGAACCAAACATGATTACATAGCATACCAACACCATATCATATAACAGAAAACATCAGATCCAAAATCGCAATTCAAAACGAATATCAGAACTCAGATTAAACTAATATGTCAGATTAATTGAACGTCAAGATTAGTAATATCTCAACAGATTAATAAGTCTAATTTAGTTATTCTAAATCCAAATCAGAACTCAGATTAAACTCCTAAATTAAACATATCAGTATATTTAACTATATCAAAACCCGTAAATCATAACATCTCACAGATTTAACACACATTTAACATTCAAACAAATAACAATAAAAGTTTAATTTAACTAAGTGCTTAACCATTTTTGTAGATAACCGTTGGGCAGAAATCGCGCGCTGAGCGGATTTGACTAAATCGACACCAAAATTCCGCCAATAAACACCATCAAACATCAAGAAACATCAATATAACCCGAACCCACCAGTATGGATCGAAATTGCAGCATCAATTTGTCATTTATCCATTTGGGATAAACAATTATATCCCTATCTCATTTAGTTAATCAATTTAGCTACCAATTAAGCTAACTCGATGTAACTTTTCGTTATAACAGACTTTAAGATCTAGGATGCCAAAGTATTAAGAGATTTATAAAACTGAAATTAACAGAACATCAAAGACTGTAAACGGAATTTTATTTCATTAAAACCGGAACTTACAATATTTAATAAGAAAAATAATACAAAATTACTCTAATCTACACTACCATTATAACTCTAGGAAAAAGAAAAGGGATGAAAAATACTGAATAAAATGCAAGGGTTTTATAGGCTCGGAGAGATGGTTGGGGTGAGTTTGTTGGTGAAGAGGAGTCGATTCTGAACCTTCGGATCATCTTCCCCATCTTCTCTCTCCTGTTTGTTTCGATCCAAGGGTTGTCATAAGCCCATCCTCACACGGATTGCTAGGGTGGCAAATCCTGTGCTTCTTCTTTGCTGATGTGTCTTCTCTTGATTGGTTGATTGGGCATAATGAGGTGTTAAGGCCAATCATATGGTGCCACGAATTAGATTCCTTCCATATCCATCTTCCTAAAAACTTGGGGAATTTATATCAATACGTGTGAATCACACGTATTAACCAAAACCCCCAATTTATTTGTGATAATTTGTTTGAAGGGTTATGAATGAATGAACAGTAATTGGATGTTACTGGTTTTATTTTTGTGAGGTAGGAGATGAGACAATCTAGGAAATAACGAAAAGTTGATTTGTGTGTGTGGATGTGAACGAAAACACGTTTTTGTGGTGAAGTGGGATAATAAACGTGTGTTGACTTTTCCAAAGTTATAAACGTTTATTTCCATCCGTCCCATTTATTATTAAAGTTGGACTTTTATTGGGCTAAATTTGGGCCTTTCTCCATAATCAGAATTAATCTTTCATAATTGGGCTCTTATCAAATAATAACTTTTCTTAAAATCCAATATTGGGCTTTTGAGCCCAATACACACACGTGGGTCCCACCAAGGCCCAATAACTCTGATAAAACTCGAATCCCATCTTAAAATTGATTAATGGATTTGAATTTTGACAAAATCCTTCAAATCTCGTGTCAGTTTCACCGGTTTTCATGAACTTGGTACCTACACACACGAAACAAACAAAACAAGCATATACAAGGCATTTTCCATTGATTTTATGCAATTATTGTTTGTTTTATGATATAAATGATATGAGTAATAACACTCATATCAAACATACATAGCAATATCAGCTTTCATATTCGGCCACCAGTATAACTTCTTCAGGTCATGATACATTTTATCAGAACCAGGATGAATGGAATATTTATATTTATAGGATTCTAACATGATTAAATCTATTAAGCCTCCAAACTTAGGTATCCACATACGACCTCTTAAGCATTTCACTCCATCAGCTCTAACCTCTAAAGGATCTCCTTCACCTCGAAACCCTTCATTATCAAAATTTTCTTTCTTACATAATCACTTAACAGTTCTATCCATCTTCGTTGCCTCATGTTTAATTCCTTTTGATCGGGAATATACTGTAGGCTTTTATGATCGGTGAATACCGTACACTTGGTGTCATACATATAATGTCTCCATAACCTAAGAGCAAAGACTACAGCTCCTAACTCAAGATCATGAGTAGTATAATTCTCCTCATTTTTCCTTAATTTCCTAGAAGCATAAGCTATCACATTTTCTCGCTGCATCAAGACAACTCCATAACCTCTAAGAGATGCATCACAAAATACTACAAAATCTTCACTTCCGTCGGGTAATGATAGAATTGGTGCACTACATAATTTTTTCTTCAATATCTGAAATGCTCCATCTTCTTCACTTCCCCAAACGAAAGGTTTATGTTAGCCTCAAAATATTGAGTCAAACAAGAATGTTCGATCATAGGTTTCTATTGTAATATTTATTAGAACGTTGTAATAGGTAGTTAATTAGTCATGGTTTACGGGCTTGGATTTAAACTAATTAAAGTCCAAAAGACAAGCCCGGCCCAATATATAGCCCATTAAAGCCCGCATGTGGGTGGACTATATATACTACCCTCCTAGCATGTTAGGAGGGTGGGATGGTCATTTGTAACAAATCTTTCCCTAATCTAATATTCACCAAGTTAATCATCTCTCTCTACTTTCTCTCACTACTTTCTCTCTCTAGGAATCCATCTCTTTTCATCTATTTTCTATCAAATCTCGTTCCTTTGAACAGAGATCGAATACAGAATCCCATAAGACAACAAGGAGATACAAACCCGTCGCAAAGAAAAGCAATAACAACAAATCTGAAACATGGATTAAAAAGGACATAGTTTCTCTCCAAAGAAGTTTTCCGCTGTGCAAGAGAAAGCTACTTCTAAATCTAGTCTTCAGTGGAAACCAACGGGTCGGATCTTCACGGAAGTTGGTCCTAAGTGGATTCCAATAGAGAAGAGTGATGACACCTGCACCAGCACTAATGCTACTGTTCTACACGCTGAAAAGGAATTTGTTACTCCTAATTCTAGTATTTGTGCAAACTCTTCTTCTGTGATAGCAGGTACAACAGCGGATTCTGAACCCACTTCTCCTTCTTCAAAGGGTTCCAATTCTGTATATTCGACATCACCTTCTTCTACTGTACAAAAGTCTATTTTGGATTATTTTCGAAAAACTTGAGAAAACTCAAAAATATAATAAAATGTAAATATCCATAGAAAAACAAAATAAAAAATAGAAAAACTTTCAAAATACCAAAAATATTCTTTTCGACATGTCTTTCAGTATCGATAATATGGACGTACCTAGAAATGTCGCTCAATAACGACACGGGTGTGTACATAAAGCTCGAATGAAAGTTGTAAATATTTTTCAAAACATGTCATATCAATGATTTACAATTACTTTTGGATTGTGACTCGTGCTTCAAAGAAAGGAAAGTTGATCACGGATGATAACTTATCCTTCACAACGGGAAAATAAATTTTCTCGGTCATGAGCTCTCATTAAAAACATTCAAAGTTTTTAAGCTCATGTAAACGACTTACAGTTAAATGTCTGACTGTAACTTGAACTTCAAATAAAGGAAAGTGTATCTTTAAAGATAACTTATCCTAACTAACGGGTAGAGCAATCTATAACGGGTTGAGCTTGTCACAAAACATTCAACGTTTTGAGCTCAACACAATGTCTTGTAATCACTTTCAGATTGCAACCTGGATCTAAATTCACAGGGGAGTGTACGCTTTTGTGCTCTTACCCTTAGCAAAATAAGTTAAATCTTCTTACACTTGAGTGGATTCGTCAAGACATTCAAAGTCTATGAACTCAAGTTTATGCTTTAGAAAAACCTTTTCGACAAAAAGAATTGATTTTTCAAAAAAAAGCGTTGAACACAATTTTTTCAAGAATTTCTCAATGATATTCAAAATCTTTCAAAAATTGTTTGTTCAACAACTCCTATCCTCAAAAGTTTAATGTGGATCAAATCCTCGTAATGACAATTCCATTGGATCAATTTTTTAGGTGGAGCGTTCCAACATTCATGCTAAGTTTGACACATTTTTCTCCCGAAAGTTTTCAAGACTATTTTTCAAAATATATTTTAATCAAATTTGGTATCTCTAATATCAAAAAAAAATTATTTATTAGAGATAGGGGGAGAAAATGTGATTAAAATGTGATCTAAAGACTCAAGCACTCATGGTTACGATCAAATACTCACAACATCTTTAATTCACGATGTTATTGGTGTCAAAAGGGTGGTTAGGTTTAAGTCCTATGATCCAACCAGAACTGGAGGGATCTTCCCAGGGACAATCCACTAGATTATTAGAAGTCCTTAGGAAAGATGGAGTAGAATGTGAACGAAGCTGAATGCCGACTAAGTACGGATGATAGCAATGGAACAATCACAACAAGGTGCTATTAATGATGTCTTGGTAAGCATTGAAGGGGTTGAAGAATGAAAAAGAAATGTAAGGATAAAGGGTCTAAATAAAGAAGCCCTCCATACAACTTAGGCAGAAACCGGGTCAACTCATCATGAAGACAAACTCATCATGGACCCAGTGATGTGAAGCACAACCCTTTCCTAGCTACTCAGGCTTCTCTCAAAAGAAGTTTGTTTTATTGTCACGGAGATCAACACGACTTCTATTGACTTTCTCACTCCGAGATAGTTGATATTGAATAGGTGGCATCTGCTCCAGCCTCCGACCACTAAAAGTGCACAAATCGAGTCTAGAGCCAAGAGATCAATCAAATCTCGTTAGGACACACGGATGATGATCAAGAGAGTCCTACGCTATATCCTTGCGATATTGCTAAGAACACTCAGAGTGATACAGCTTAGTATTCACAATGATGAGTGGAAATCCTTCCAGTGTTAACATCAAACAGCACTGCGGTAGGTCATATGCAAGATTCTTTATGAATTGAACATATGTAAAACTGAAAAGCAACAGTGGTTTGATTCTGAATTGATTCAAACACGTGTCAGGTTTCTACGCAATATCTTTATGGTCTTGCCAGAACATTCAGAGTGATATTCATTAATATTCCTAGTGACGAATGGAAATCCTTCTAGCGTCAACATCAAACAGCGCTACGGTAGGTGACTTGTGAGATTCTTATGAATCAAACTTGTGTCAACTGGAAAGCAACAATGGTACGATTCTTAATGAATCAAACTTGTTCCAGGACTTTGAATTGACGACTTTAATCAAGCGGATACTTATCTAATTGATTCACTCTTTATGTTCGCAGTCTTGCTTTGATACGGTCGAGTAAAGAGAACGGCTAGTACAGCCGCGAAACCCTGTCAAGGAGATTCTTAATTGAATCTACCTAATCACAGGCACGGTATTTAATATCGTATAACGGTCTTCACCGACCGGAGGTAAAACGCTACCGATTTAGGACGAATGTCAAAGCCATTCAGTCCGTGTCTATGTTTTGTCTCGAGAAGGTGGCGTCACGGTGTACTCACCAAAGTCAAAGGTTCAAAACCACATATTCATGCCCAAAGACTTATTCAACAATTAATAGTGTGAGCATGTGGATAAAGACACAAGATCGCAAGATGGCAAAGACGAGTCAAGAATGATTTGAAGATCTCAAGATAAAAGACAAAGTCGAAAGACAATGATAAAGGCTCAAAGATCATAGCATGAAGGAAAAAAAACTACTGTTACACGTTCAAGACTCATTTATGACGAAATTCATAAATCTCCATTGGAATCCAAATATCAAGGAGGAATGACCTCACATTGGGGGAGATTGTTAGCCTCAAAATATTGAGTCAAACAAGAATGTTCGATCATAGGTTTCTATTGTAATATTTATTAGAACGTTGTAATAGGTAGTTAATTAGTCGTGGTTTACGGGCTTGGATTTAAACTAATTAAAGTCCAAAAGACAAGCCCGACCCAATATATAGCCCATTAAAGCCCGCATGTGGGTGGACTATATATACTACCCTCCTAGCATGTTAGGAGGGTGGATGGTCATTTGTAACAAATCTTTCTCTAATCTAATATTCACCAAGTTAATCATCTCTCTCTCTACTTTCTCTCACTAATTTCTCTCTCTAGGAATCCATCTCTTTTCATCTATTTTCTATCATTAATCATCTAAATATTATGGGACAACAGTTTATTTTTCTGAGTAAGCTTGGTCAGGGGTTTAGCTTCTAAAGAAAATTCTTTAATGAATTGTCTATAATAGCCAGCCAATCCCAAGAATTATCGCACCTCCGTTGGCGTTGTCGGTGCAGACCAATTGTTAATGGCTTCAACCTTTGCCGGATCAACATGAATTCCGTCTTTGTTAATCACATGACCAAGAAATTGCACAGAGTCCAACCAAAAATCACATTTTGAAAACTTAGCATACAACTTTTCATCCTTTAACAAGCTCAAGATAGTCCTTAAGTGTTCTCAATGTTCCTCTTGATTCTTAGAATAGATTAGAATATCATCAATAAACACAATCACAAATTTATCCAAATAGGGTTTGCACACTTGATTCATTAGATCCATGAATAACGCAGGTACGTTAGTTAGCCCAAATGGCATCACTTGAAATTCATAGTGTCCATAATGAGTTCTAAATGCAGTTATAGGAAAATCTTCTTCACGGACGCGAAGCTGATGATATCCAGACCGCAAATCTATCTTAGAGTATACACTAGAGCCTTGTAGTTGATCAAATAAATCATCAATCCTTGGTAAAGGATATCGATTTTTAATTGTCAACTTATTTAGCTCATGGTAATCGATGCACATACAGAAAGATCCATCCTTCTTCTTAACGAACAAGACTGGAGCTCCCCAACGTGACGAGCTCGGTCGAATAAAACCTTTATCAGACAACTCCTTGAGTTGTTCGGATAATTCCTTTAATTCAGAAGGTTTTAATCGGTAAGGCGCACATGCCACCGGTGCAGCACCAGGAATTAGATCGATTTGAAACTCGACTTGCCTTATCGACGGAAGTCCGAGTAAATCATTAGGAAATACCTCAAGAAAATCACAGATAATAGGCACATCTTCCAATCGTTTCTCCTTAGACTCATTCCCGGTCACTTGAGCTAAGAATAGCACGCAACCGTTCCTGATGTACTTTTGGACTTTAATACAAGAAACGATTTTCAAACGGGATTCACTTCGATTACCATCAATTACTAACGTCATGTTCCTAAGAGGAATCTCAACCTTCTTTTCTCCATATAAAGTTGTAGCATTATTCAAGTATAACCAATCCATTCCAATAATAATATCAAAACTACCTAGTTCTATTAACATCAAATCAATCGGAAAGGAATGGTTCAAGAGATTTAGAGAGCATCCTTTTAACAGCTTATTAGTTTTTACCAGTTTACCATCAACCAATTCTACTTCGTAACTGGCATTTATCTCAACAGGTTCAATGTCAATAAGGGCACTAAATTTAGTAGATACAAAGCTCCTATCAGCACCCGAATCAAATAAAGCAACATCATAATGATTGTTGAGTAAAAACATACCAGTAACGACATACGGATCCTCTTTCTTAACCTCAACCGTTCCAAGTTGATAAGCACCATCTGGTTGTTTCTTCCAGGTCCAATCCTTTTCAACTTGGGGAAATCCGATTTCTTATGAACCTCTTTACTACAGTTGAAGCAAATGACTCCCCTCTTACACTTTTCCACTTTGTGTCCTAGCTTTCCGCAATTTTGGCACTTCCAGCAGTCACCAGCATGCCTCTTATTATGTCACTTAGGACACTTTTCATCATTGCGCGGTGTGTTGTTAGTAAGAGCATTTGCATTCCCCCTTCTTTGATTTTGACGGCGATTGAAATTTTGCCTATTGTCACCTCGACCTCCACCATCGCCTTCACCCTTTCTTTTCTCACCAGCATGTGCTTCATCCTCCTTGTCCTGAATTATTTGCCTAATGAGTTGGTAAGCCATTCGAACCGCATCATCAATAGTCAATGGTTTTGATGATGTCACATCCCCTCGGATATTCTTGGTCAACCCTTTAATGTATTGTTCAATTCTGATCTCTTCGGGTTCCACCAATCGAGGACATAGCAAGGCCAACTCATGGAATCGGTTTGTGTAGTTATCAATGTCCACACCTTTCATTCTCAGATGATTCAACTCTTATTCCAACCGTATAATCACACTACGAGGACAGAACTCTAGAGTCATCCACTTTTTAATTTCAGCCCAATGAGTAGTATTAGCAACATCAATGCCCATGAAAGCAATTCTCCTATTCCACCAAGTCAACGCACGACCTCTAAGAGTAGCCATAGAAAAAGTCACCTTATCCTCATCCTTACACTTACTAATTCGAAACACCGACTCAATCTTTTCAATCCACTGACTTAATCCTACAGCACCTTCAGTTCCATTAAAAGGGAGTGGGTCACACTTCATTAACGTCACATAAGTACAACCACCGACTTCAGGCGCATTAGGTCCAAGTCATCCTATATTTCCTCCAGCATCAGCATTCACATTATTAGCATTCACATTCACATTATTACCACCAATTCCACTACCGCCAGCTCCACTACCGCCAGCTCCACTACCGCTAGCTCCACTATCGCCAGCTCCACTACCGCCAGCTCCACTACCGCCAGCTCCACTACCGCCAGCTCCACTACTGCCAGCTCCATTTCTAGCATTTGCCATAAATTCAACCATAGATGCGGCAACTTGTTCTGCAATGATCCTACGTACATCTTCCTCAGTCACAACTCTCTTGGGCGGCATGATTCTATTATTGCACAATTCAAAGTATATTAAGCATTCACTCAATAAGAGATTTATATAAGATGGATTGAATTGATAATCAAGGAAGCAAGATATAAATAAGGCATGATATGGAATTCAAGACAAAAGATACATATTTCATTAGATTATAAACAACCACATTGTCTTAGTGAACATTCCACATCAAAATTCCTAGCACTATACAGGCCCAAAATTCGTGCCAGATCTACTGCCCAATATTTCGGTTTAGTTAAAGTTTGCAAAAGATACAAAAGATACTACTAAAGATAGACTGGTCTAATGAGAACTGTTAGAAGGTCCATCATCCATCGTCTTTGGTATCTTCCTCGGATGATCACAAGACACATCTTCAATTGTGCGCTTACGAATCACTCCTTTCTCGACCATCTCAATATAAAACCTACTATTCCAACCAACAGCTATATTCAACTCTTTTTCTGCCTTCTCACGCATCGCACGAGCCACACTCAACTAAATCTCCATCGTATTCACCTTTTTCTTCATCTCTGCATACTCAATTTCCAACACAGAAAATCTCCTAAACGCCTCATTCAAACCACGCTCGACATCAGTCAAACCCAAATTAAGCAACTCTCGCTCTTTCTCACCAATCTTTGTTTTCGACTCCAATAAAGCAACATGAGTCTGAACAACACTTAAATCAATCTCTGTCACACGACCTTGATCACAAGAAGCATCTAAATCATGCCTTAAGGCCCAAGGTGCAAGTCTATTAATATGAGCCTCTCGAACCCTAGACGACTCTCCTATCACATGCACACTACCCTGAAAGTCATCCAAATCAATCGACCTACGAGTAGCAATCCCATCAGTGCCATCAAGTGCATCATCATCCTCTGATTTAGACTCAAATTCAGACGATTCAGACAATTCATCTCTAAGTAACTCGAACTCAGAATTGGACCAATCAACTGGAGGGGGTAAAAGCTCACCATCCTCTACATCATAAGGAAAAATAAGCTCAGCCTCATCATCATCAATCTCATCACCTATATCTACCTCCTCCTCGACATCCTCGTCGTCATCCTCATTACCTACATTATCTATACCAACATCATCATCTTCCTCAATACCAACATTATCATTATTATTCTCTACAACATCAACCTGAGGTGAAATCTGATCTCCTAGTCCTATCTCGGGCTCGGGATCCTCAAATGGTTCATCCTCTTCATCATCCATATCTTCCTCTACATTATAATCCACTAAGTCAAAGTAAGGGTTATCATCTATGTTAGGTTCAGGAATAGCAGGGTTCTCTACGGGAATGTTAGGGTCAGCCATGACAAATCTGCATTATATAATATCTCGTATTAGCATAAAAATAATTGTTAAGCAGTTACATACTCAAACCACGATATATATATATATATATATATATATATATATATATATATATATATATATATATATATATATATATATATATATATATATATATATATATATATATATATATATATATATATATATATATATATATATATATATATATATATATATATATATATATATATATATATATATATATATATATATATATATATATATATATATATATATATATATATATATATATATATATATATATATATATATATATATATATATATATATATATATATATATATATATATATATATATATATACATATATATATATATATATGGTGAGGTTATTATAAAAAAGAATTTATAATAAAAAGGGTAAGGTGAGATCCTAGCCCTTAGATCAAATCAACCAAAATTACACTAATAATAAGAAAAAAGCGGCGCCATAAGTGTTAATTCGTCAAACTTCAGGGTCATTTATGTAAAATAAAAAAAATCATAACCGTGTTTCACACATACAAAATAATTCAACCGTCCTTCTCTTTCTTTTAAAAAACACATACTAAAAAATATACATCAAATTTATTTAATCAACCAATGAATGCTCGGATTGATTAATGAAGTATATTCTGGTGATCTACAACCGTAAAGGTGATCATGTGTTGTGAAAACGATCGGAGATGGTATCATCGAGGGTTTCGATGATTAGAGACGACATCGACAATCCAAGAAGAGATATCGATGATGGTCGTGATTGTAACGGTGTCCGATTTGGTAGTAGGATATCAAACATATAGAAGATTGTGTGTAAGCATATGTTTATGATTCATGTACACAAGGTGTTTGATATAATGTCTCAGTAAGACATCATTACTGTGGTGCATTACTATTACATTCTGATGCATTATATAAGTGCAACTGTAATGTAGTAAGTTAGTACGGTTTTGTAAAAATTGGATGATTATGCTTGATTATGAGTGTAATGTGCTAAAAAAGGTAATGAGATGAAATAGCCAATAGGTTATTGTTGGTGTTCGTATTTATCATACATGTTAAAAGTGAGTTTCCATGAAAATTGATTGTTTGTGATTGAGTATGTGTTTAATGCAATAGAAAAGTAACTGAATGCAGTATGTTATAGTTAATGTGTCGATTTTGCGAAAGTTGATTGGTTGTGTTGGAGTATGTGTGTAATGTGTTAATAAAATACTGAGATGCAGTAGGTTAATGTTGGTGTTCACATCGATATAGGTTATTGTTGGTTTTCAATAAGACTTCAATACTGTGGTGCATTATTTTACATTCTGATGCATTAGAAGTGAAACTATAATGCAGTAAGTTACTGTGATTTTATGAAAATTGAATAATTATGCTTGATTATAAGTATAATGTGCTAAAAAGGTAATGAGATGTAATAATTTATTATTGGTGTTCATATTAATGATACATGTTAAAAGTGCTTGCCATTTTTTTAATGGTAAGTGATTCTTTGTAATTGAATATGTGTTAAATGCAATAGAAAATTAACTAAGATCCAGTAGGTTATAGTTACTGTGTCAATTTTGTGAAAGTTGATTGGTTGTGCCAGAGTTGTGTGTAATGTGTTAATAAAGTACTGAGATGCAATAGGTTATTGTTGGTGTTCACATTGATATAGGTTAGTGTTTGTGTTCAATAAGACTTCATTACTATAGTGCCTTACTTTTACATTCTGATGCATTAGAAGTGAAACTGTAAT
The DNA here is from genome assembly GCA_025667525.1 of Glebionis coronaria. Classification (NCBI taxonomy): domain Eukaryota; kingdom Viridiplantae; phylum Streptophyta; class Magnoliopsida; order Asterales; family Asteraceae; genus Glebionis; species Glebionis coronaria. The sequence goes on along the minus strand of CM046875.1, from coordinate 470,008,226 downwards.
GCAATAAGTTTACTGTGGTTTTGTGAAAAATGAATGATTATGCTTGATTATATGTGTAATGTGCTAAAAAAGGAAACGAGATGCAATAGGTTATTGTTTGTGTTCATATTGATGATACATGTTAAAACTGAGTTGCCATTTCTATGAAAATTAATTATTTATGGTCGAATATGTGTTTAATGCAATAGAAAATTAACTGAGATGTAGTAGAAAATTGATCGTGTTTATTGATTATGCCTTTGATGTGGTAGAAAATGAATCGTGATGTAGTAGGTTACTTTCCTGGTTCATAGGCATGATTTAATGTAAATATGGCTTGGCATTTTTAACGAAAATTATTGTGTTTGCTTGCTTATGCCTTTAATGCAGTTAAAAAGGAATTGTAATGTAGTAGGTTATTGTGTTTGAATGTTTGTTTATTTGGGTAATGCACTTGATTTTGTAATGCATTATAGTTAATCATCTATTGCATCACATTTGACTTCCTATTGCATTACAGTTATGAATGACAATGGTGGAAAGACGATGGACAAAAATGATGATGAAAATGAAGACGATTTAGCAAATACCTATTAAAGAGGTTATGGGGATGAAGATAGTGGAAATATGAATGAGAGAAATCAAAGAGAAATAGAGAGTGTGATGTTCGATACTGATACATAATCATAAGCTGAAAACGAGAAGCAAGGGAAAATGTTTTGTTACTACTTGTTTACTTTTGAATGTATGGTATAGAAAATAATGTATGCATCATAGTGTAAAGTTGAGGATTAGTGACATTTATAATTGAATTTATCTAAGAAGCATGCTTGTTCTCAACTTCTCATTTATATTATAATTTTTAAAATTTTGTTGCATAACAATATTGCTCCAGTGCATCTGCATCAAAATGCCATCATATTACATCATAGTATATCATACGACTGAATCGTAATGTTATTTTTCTTCATTATTGTGTTACTTTATGCATGACAATGTTAATTCACTACATCAATATGTTATACATTTTATTCTTCCCAATGATATCATACTATTGCATTAATATAATACATCACTACATCGATCTATTATTTTAATACATCACAAGGTATATCTTACTACATCATAATGTAAATGTTACTACATTAAAATGTACATTTAGTGCATCATAGTACACTAAACAAATAACATAATGCAGCTATTATTGTTCATAAAACAGAAAGATACCAATTATATTCAGAAACACTGAGGTTCTATTGCATTGATATTGGTAATAAATGTTATACATCAAAGAACCAAAAAAATTTCGTGGAAATAATGCTTTAATATCTATACAATACTTACTGCAATTAAAAACAAAATATTGAAATAATGCTTTTAAACTTTGCGGGTACATCCTCTAAGCACATCTCTTGTCAACTCGACTAGTTGCTTGCTTTTTTTCAACGGTGACACTTTTAATGAACATGTCAAGGAATTATGAAACTTCAGTGAATTACTCTTTCTTGGGTATAAAACTCGGCTCTATTGGTTGCTTGCTTTTCTTCGATTGCAGCAGTTTCAGTTGTTTTCTCCACATACACTACACATCCTCCACTTATGACTTTATCGCATCACTATGTTATTCTACATCATTATAATGTATATTTCAATGCATCAGAATGTATAGTCTACTACATCACAATACACTAAGCAAAATAACATAGAAGCATAAAGTTATTTAAAATGAACAAAAAGATATAGAGCATATTTTAGAAACCATCTGTTAGAAAACCCTTTGTTAGAAATGTAGCCGCATCAAAGCATAAAAAATAGTTGCATCAAAGCATATAAAGTAGATGCATAACCTTTTATTAAAATCAAAATAAAAAATATTTGTGCTAGTGCCACATAGTCTTATATATAGTGCATCAGATTTATAAAATCATTCATGTGATTTACAAACTCAAACGTAATTTCCAAAGCAACATCAAGAGCAATCATGTATTATTAAAAAAACTAAAAACCTTACGACTACTGCATCATATACTTTTATCTAACGCAGTGCAGTGTTTAATCTAGCCATTAAAAATAATAATGTTACAAAACATATTATGATGCACCGGATAAAGACACTATGATGCAGTATATTTCGACAAACAGATAGAATTACACGTAAAAGCCTTCGTTTTACTAAAACTGACCACATTGGTCAAAGATTTACAACTGATGCATCACAATATAAACTTAGTGCATCGTATGTGTTGAGACTTTCTATCATACATCTTGTGTGCATTTATAGTAAACACGTTGTATTAGTTTTATAAATTTAAGCACTCTATATGTAACACAAAAAAATGTTTCCTATATAAGTGAATCACAATTTTAGCAACAAGTTAATTTCAGTGTGCATGAAGAACAAGTAGATCATATAACAAAACTAACGCATCACAACTATACAATATCTTGTAGACATTTTAACAAACACTTGTTGTGCAGGTTTCATAATCACATTGTTAATCATGTTTTTTTGTCACAAACACACTAGTTGAACGTGTCAAAACCACTATATACACTGTATCAACAAAAAAATATTAACTCATTACAATCTAACATTCAACATAAAGTGAATTAACTACAACCTTTAAATTAGGTACTTACAATCAAGCGCAAATGAGCTTCGATGATGGTGGTTAACGATAGATCTTCAACAATGATGATGGTGATGACGAACTGTGATTATCGAATATACCGAATGATATTTAAAAATGGTAGTTATCGATGTTGGGGAAGGTGGCGATTAACGATGGGGAAGGAGACGGTTAATGATGAGGAAGTGGTGTTAACGGTGGGGAGGTAGGGGAGGTGGTGGTTAACTCTGAGGCAGAGGGTCGAGAGGTTGAAGGAGATGGAGGATCGACATTTATGAACTGTGTGAAAACAGAAAAACAAATTATATAGGGTTAGGGATATATTTACAGAAATGACCTTGAAGTTTGGTATAAATGACATAAATACCCCAGACGATTTTGAAAAAAAGGAGGGGACTATTAGGACACATGGCGGCTTCTGGTTCCATCTTACCTATTTTTTTATAAAATTTCTTTTATTTTACCCTAACTATATATATATATATATATATATATATATATATATATATATATATATATATATATATATATATATATATATATATATATATATATATATATATATATATTATATATATATATATATATATATATATATATATATATATATATATATATATATATATATATATATATATATATATATATATATATATATATATATATATATATATATATATATATATATATATATATATATATATATATATATATATATATATATATATATATATATATATATATATATATATATATATATATATATATATATATATATATATATATATATATATATATATATATATATATATATATATATATATATATATATATATATATATATATATATATATATATATATATATATATATATATATACATATATATATATATATATATACATATATATATATATATATATACATATATATATATATATACACACACATATATATATATATATATATATATATATATATATATATATATATATATATATATATATATATATATAGTTGGGGTAAAATAAAATAAAACTTATAATAAAAAGGGTAGGAAGAAACGTGGGAGTGACAAGTGTCCCACTACCTTTTTATTCAAAAATTTGGACAGCCTACAATTAAATATATTAATTTTCGGGCAATGGCATTTTTGTAAATATTCATCTTTTTTCAAAAATCACCTCGAAAATGAAATGGATATAACTTTTTAACGAAATACTTTTATAAAAAACCGATCACACCATAATTCTTAGAATTAAATTGTCTTCAAATCAATATAAATCTTGTTAAATTTTGTTCAAATTTTTTTTAGAGATTAAACTTGTGTTGATTTTCTTGATTTTTTTTCTAATTTAGACATTAATTTTGTCCATCATAACGACCGAATCACGAGCTACTCAAAAGATGAAATTTGTAGTCCTATGTTCATGCTTTACACAGCAATTCGAATCGTGCAAAACCGATGTTGTATGAAGGAGATATCACACTTTGAAAATGGTGTTTTAGTCATATTTTATGCACACAAGGTGTTTGATAAAATGCATAAGTGAGATTTTTGTTGTAGAATTAGTTGTAAATGCAATAGTTTTTGTACCACAATGTTCCTTTAATCTTTTTACGCATGTAAGATCAAAAAAGATATATTTTTTAGTTATTACGTTTTTACAAAAATGTATATATTTTAGTGCATCACAGTTAATGTTTTAGTGAATCACAGTTATTTTTTACCACCTCACAGATATGTTTTGAGTGTAGTAAAAAATAATTTGTAACACGCTTTAGTGCATCACATTTTGATTTTTTATCGGATCATGGTTATTTTTTATCGCATCACAGAAAATTTGCAAAACTAGAAAGTTATAGATTTTATTATATACTTTACACGGCATTATATATATATGTGTGATTCACTAAAAAAGATAACCGTGATTCACTAAAAAAGATAACTGTGATTCACTAAAAAATGTGACTGTGATTCATTAAAAAAGATAACCGTGATTCACTAAAAAAGATAACCGTGATTCACTAAAAAAGATAACCGTGATTCACTAAAAAATATAACCGTGATTCATTAAAAAAAGATAACCGTGATTCACTAAAAAAGATAACCGTGATTCACTAAAAAAGATAACCGTGATTCACTAAAAAAGATTACTGTGATTCACTAAAAAAGATAACCGTGATTCACTAAAAAAGATAACCGTGATTCACTAAAAACATAACCGTGATTCACTAAAAAGATAACCGTGATTCACTAAAGAAAGATAACCATGATTCACTAAAAAAGATAATGGTGATTCACTAAAAAAGATAACCGTGATTCACTAAAAAAGATAACCGTGATTCACTACAAAAGATAACTGTGATTCACTAAAATATGTACAATTTTGTAAAAAAATAATCATTAAAAAAGATATCTTTTTTTTATCTTACATGAATAAAATGATTAATGGACCGTTATTGTACAAAAACTAAGGTACTTACATAGAATTTTACACTAAAAAATCTACTTATGCATTTCATCAAACACTTTGTGTGACAAAAGCACCATTTTTAAAGTGTGATATCTCCCTCATACGATGTCGGTTTTATGTGATTCGAAATGCAGTAGAAAGCTTGAACATAAGACTAAAAATTTTATCTTTTAAGTGGCGCGTGATTCGGTTGTTATGGTGGCCAAAATTCGGTCGAAAATGGGAAAAAAAATCAAGAAAATCCAAACTTAGTTAATCTCTTTAAAAAAAGTTGAAACAAAAATTAACAAGTTTTATATCAAATTAAAGAGGATTAAATTCTAGAAATGATGGTGCAATCGGTTTTTTATAAAAGTTTTTCGGTTTGATAGTTATGCCAATTTGAAAATTCGGGTGAAATACAAAAACGTGAAAATTACATAAATACCCCTGACCATATTTCTTTTTTTATTATAAGGGCTTGACCGAAAATTTGACTAAAAATACTTGGAGGACACTTGTCACTCCTATATTCTCTCCTATCCTTTTTATTATAAAACTTGTTTTAGAATAACTCCACTATATATATATATATATATATATATATATATATATATATATATATATATATATATATATATATATATATATATATATATATATATATATATATATATATATATATATATATATATATATATATATATATATATATATATATATATATATATATATATATATATATATATATATTAGATTATATATATCAAAATATATATCTTCTCAATAAGGCTTGTTGGTAACATCGGATATCTTTGGCACCGTTATAGTCAAAAGATTTTTAAACATTTTGAGAAAAAATATTTATAGTTAAAAGATTTTGAAATGTTTTATTCAAAATCTTGGTTTTATATATATATATATATATATATATATATATATATATATATATATATATATATATATATATATATATATATATATATATATATATATATATATATATATATATATATATATATATATATATATATATATATATATATATATATATTAGATTATATATATCAAAATATATATCTTCTCAATAAGGCTTGTTGGTAACATCGGATATCTTTGGCACCATTATAGTCAATAGATTTTTAAACATTTTGAGAAAAAATGTTTTAGTTAAAAGATTTTGAAATGTTTTATTCAAAACCTTGGTTTTTTAAAATCTTTCGTTCTCTATAACGAGAGCTCTGGTACCAAACTATAACACTCTTAAATTTCGTATCAGATCAGCGAAAGGGTCAATAGAGTGTTACGGGATAGCACAATAACTCAAATCATAAATAACGCATAAAAAGAGTTGTACAAAGTTTAACATACATTCATTCGAGTACAAGTTTAAAGTTTACACAAGGTCCCCCAGTTTTACAGTCATAAAGTTTACAAAACATAGTTCGAATGAATATTATTATTATGTGGGCCATCAGAGTCGATCTCCATCCAAGTTAACTTCAAGCACCTGAGATAAAACATGCGAAAATTATATCAGCGAATGCCGAGTGAATTCATAGAGTTTAATAAATCTGTTATATAAAATAGTTATAGAAAGCAGAACACAAGTATAATATCAGAAGTGAGTCCTCGTATTGCTAATCAGGAAATATATTATAAATCAAGTCATACATCTTATAACGTCCATGAGACCATAGTCTCAATATTACCATTATAGGTAACATTATTTTCATTATTACCATTTGTATTGTTATTGGATTATTACCAGCCACATGACATTGCTACCTTACTATTATAAACAACGAGCCGCGAACACGACAAACAATTGCCCATCTAAATTAGCGTGTCGTCACAAAAATCACGCTATATAAATCTTCTCATACATAAATTCGCTTACCAATCAATGTGGCACGACGGGGATCAACGTCAAGGCGCGAACTAGGCTGATCTTCCCCAAATAGTACTATTATATGCATAAGCGTCTACCAAATCCTGGTAGTTCACAATTCATGCTAATGGGACTTTTAGTGACATAACCTAACTAATAATAATCCATTTCATCTCATTCATTGGGTCATAATATCATTCGGGTCCATATCAATAAGCATACCATCGGGACTACTTGTGTTCTATTTTTTATCAACAATAGCATGTTATCTCCCTCGCGGGTTTATAAAACATTTCATAAAACATTTAAAAGAGTGCGAGGCTATGAACTCACGTGGATAGGGAAAGGCGGGTTATCGGCGATTTGGATGTACGGTACGTGCTTCAATCATGGAAACCTAGACAAATAATACTCGGTCTTAGACTTTCGTCAAATGAGTTTATAAAAATAATGGTTATGTATATGTGATGATTTCATAAGTATGATGATGATCAAGTGGGTTTGTATCTCCTCATACAATATTATAGTTTTATGTGTTAGTCAATTTAGACTAGTTATACTAGTTTTAGCCCATTTACATATTAAGGCCCAATAAGCCCATTAAGAGTCCAAGGCATTATATTAGCCCATTTATACTTTTAATACCAGGCCTATACTCATATGTTGGGTCCAAGTGGGTTAAGCCCATGATTAAGTCCATTAGTGTTAAGCCAAACTAGTTGGGTCTAATGGTCCAATAAGGCTACTTTGGCCCATTATGGTCCATAAGTTATAAAGCTCGGGATTATCGATTTTTACTTGTTAAATATGTTTACATATCAGTATATGAGTTATAAAAATGTTACATTAGACGGGCCCGACCGTTTAAGTTTTATTTGGCGAAAACGTTAATCTTTCGGTTTTAGCCGAAAAGACGTAAAACATATATATAGTTTGTAGTTTTAGAAAACATTTGAGTTTTACTTTTACAAAATGTCATGTTTATTTATTTTAGTATACAAACTCATTTCATAATATTTATTATTAGTTAGTGACTTTTATATACTTATTTTATAATAATATTTACTTGAGTGCTCTTTTTATATTATATAGTTTATTTACAAATCTGATTACTAAAGTCAAGTCCACCATTTTTGCCATATCTTGAGTTCTACAAGGAGATAAAACCTCAAATTTGAACACAATAAACTACATGATGTGTGCTACAAATAACTCTCGTATAACCACTGCTCAATCAGCCTCTAAGTATATTTAATAATTCATCAAAAACAGACTATACAGATTTGTATTACAAAAGTGTTTTGGCCATATCTTGCTCATTTTAATGATTCCATTGAGTGGCCAACTCTCCACATATGTAAAAATCATTTATCTATCTGTATATTTAATAATCCAAGCCATTTAACCAAGTGATCATATTGATACTTACTGTTTTATACAGCCTATGTGTCTAACCACGATTTTAACATTTTTACTTGTTGATTTTAGTCTTTTTAACCTAATCTATTAACAAAAAAACCCCACACAATATTTTGATCATCATTTATCATCATACACATATACATTTATGAAGAAAATACATGAGTACATTTACAAAATAACAAGATGATAGAAATAAATGATCTTGTACCAACCAATATAGTGAAAGGTTAAGAACAAGACTTGGTTTTTGGTAACCAATTCTTATGAAATAGCAAGAACACTTTGAGATCACCAAGAGTATGAAGACTCCTTGAGAAATCAGCCCTAAACTCTCTTGAAACCACCTTTTTAGTTGTTAAGATCACCTCAAATCTTCAATTCTTCAATGGGTTATCATCATATGTAGATTATACATAAGATTTGTGGCTAGATTTTTAGTTAATGATGGTGTTTGATGGAGTATATGGGACGGAAAAGGAGAGAGCAAGAGAGAGATTGAGAGGTTTTTCTTGTTTTGCATGTAAGAAAATGTTTTAGGTTAGTTGGTTTGTGGGTTAAATGGTTTTGGAAGGCTCTAAGGACAAATGTCCTTAGAGTTTATGTTAACTTTCCACCAAAGGGTGGTGTTGTTAGCTTATCTTGCCGCCCATAGTGGGGGTGAGACAAGTGTATACTTGTTTCATCCCCACTAAGTTACAGGTACTCCTCGATTCTAGTTTCCTCGATTTATGTGCCCTCGTGTCATTTTACGGAAAACGTTTTTATAAATTATGAAACTACAGCACAAAACGATTCTAATAAAAATTGTCTCATCAAAAACGGAGTTCAAAAACGTAAATACGTAAACCTAGGGTTCCCGGTTTAGTCGTAAAGGACGTTAAATTATGCATGTAAGCCCTAATTTTAACCCGTAAATTGTGAGTTCATAAACCAACACAAAAAGAAGTTCAAAATAATATACGAGAAATAATTTACTACCTAAAAATATCAGATTGTGACACCAACATTGGATTTATTAAGTTATTCTAAGTAAACATGTCTAAGGGTGAAAATACCCATTTTCACCTAATTTACAAGCCATGCGTTAAAATAATATACCTTGTGCATTAGGTTACTTTTACATTGTCTTAACATAATCTTATAACCTTAATGAAGTCTTATAAAAATTTATAGACTTGTCCAAAAAGACTAGGTAGTGATTTTATGTAGATTTCTTAATATAAGGGTTTTTAGGTCATTAATCCTAATGACTTTCTATCTTGGGTAATTAGTGTTTGTACCTTTATAAACACTTATTATAGGGTTTATATAGTGTGTTTACGACTTCTAGGGATTCTACATTCTTAGTTTAAGGGTTTATATAGGTTGATCATATTCTAGGGATAATTATGAGACCATAAGATCCTGTACTTTTATAACTTGTACTTTATGCTTTACCAACTCGTAACTTGACTTGAAATAAATGTATCTTCTTAGTATGATATATAGTTGAGTTCTATGATTTGTGGCAAAAGATTAGACTCTAATTTAATGTGAAATGGATTTTATATGCTAATCTTGGTTACTAGGTCTTAACTTGTAATTAGCTTTGGATTAGTGAATATTAGTACTTTGTGACCAATTAACTTTCTTTTATATGATATATTATAATCAGTATATTGTTTTTGATACTTGTACATGTAATTACATTGCTTGAAATATTGTTTACCAAGGATTTTTAGGTGGTGATCTAGACTATTATGTACAATTACTTGTACTTAGCTTTGTATGGTTTGTTCTTGTCATTCTTAGGTATTATTATGTCTTCAAAGTATAGTTTGCAACTTGTTTATATTCTATGATGACTTATTCATATGTAATCTACATTCATAGTTTACCATTCTTGAGTTTACAACTCATTTATAGGGATTCTAGGGTTTTTCTTAGGGAATTTAGGGCATCATAGTTACAATTGAGATGTTCTTATCAATATTGAACTTATTAGATCACTTTTAGATCTTAGACTTGATATATACATTGTATTGGAAACATATAGGAATATGTTATAATGGCAGTTCAGGTTGTGAGAAGCAGTTCATCTTACCAAGTAAGGTATAAAAAGAAAAAATTTCTAGTCAAATTTTCATACTCATATAATCATAGCTTATAGCATAGATGTGAATTTTGAGGATTGGCACAGTCTCTCCCCCTTAAAGTAATCTTTTTCCGAGATTATAAGGGTAACATAGCTTATCAAGAGCAAACATAGCTTTTAGGTGTTCAAATTCTTTCTTAGAATTTTATTCACATATCAAGAATACAGCTTTACGGTTGGTATTTAGTTTCAAATCGATCTCTTTTATCATCATTTTCATCAAAATGGTTATAAATGATATATCATTCATGTGTTAGTGATCAAAATTATTTTATTACCTTATAAGAATTTAGTTTAATACCAAATGGAATATTGAAAACATACCAGTTAATCACATAAATCATCCTTAGATTCCAAAATACGAAAAAGATTGTGATTATTACTGAGTTCTTTGGGAAAATCAAGTCAATATGTCACTGCTCAATTCAAAATCTTGAATTGATTATCGCATTTTTCAAAATCAATTTGGGTAATTGATAGAGAAAAGATCCTTTTCAACTAGATACTGTTTAATATAGTGTAGTTTCTTATTTACAATGAGAAATTTTCATCAAAATAATCTCTTAGATTATCTTAAAATACCATTTCAATCCAGCAGATACCTAATTATCACAAGTCAACGCTCTACGAAGTTCTATTCTCATATAACCTTCTCAAATAGTTTCAAAATATGCACAAATCCTTTTAGGTTTGCAATAATTTTTTTTTGTTGATTCCATACAAAGTTCTAGAGAAATTCTGCGCGCAAGGAGGGGGATGCCGAACGTCGTGAGACAGTTCGGTTCCTATCTACCATTTGAACCTGGGAAGTGACCTGCATGAAAGAATGCAGTTTGAACTATTGATTTACGTAATTGGAAGTACCCAATTAGGTTTACTAATGAACTACTTTGGGTTTCGTAAGTTGAAAATATCCAACTTTAGCCCAACAGATATGTAAATGGAACTTCTCTTCATAGAGTGCTTTGATTACTACTAATTTAAGTATAGCAGGATAACTATTGTCATATGAGAAATTTTACCAATGTTAAGTGTCCTTCCAAACTTTATAAGACATACAGGGAGTATGTAGTTTAGTATCTGGATAGTTCTTTCACTTAGTACATTAGTATCCGTATCTTAAGTAAGTATAACATATTACCCTCTGGTATTTTGTATATACTTTTAGGGTTAAGATGTGAAACACTCGTCACGATCTTAGGTGATAGATATTGATTCTCTATGTCGATAGATTCTTTCTGGTATAACCTCGTTAGAGTTCCTATATCATTATTTTTCTTGATACAAATAAATCCTGCAGCTTTAATAAAACAATCGACAATGACCAGATGGCGTCATGTCTACCTGAAGTAAACAAAATCCTCATTGTTCTTTCTTATTTCCATGGGGAAAATTCGGATTGAACTAGTAAGTCAGATGACTTCTATTCTGCTTTATTTCTAAAAGCATAATATAAGGATTTCATAGTTTCTTCAAGTTGAATGGAATACTTCACATTCTAAATTCTAAATCTAAGACGAGCATTGACGTACTTTTATAATATGGTAATACACGTAATTTCTCACTTATAATTTTAACGTTTTATTAGGTCCACACTTGTCTTATATCAAATCTCATTAAGTCCATTTATAAATTCTCACTAACATAAAGATGCGTCCAACTTTATGCAAGGAAGAAATTATAAATTCTGTGATTTAAATTTATTTATTTGACTGAAGAAGCGTCCTAATTCATTCAAATAAATAGAATTTAAATCATTGACTTAGAAATTTCCGACATAACACGAGTATAGACAAATATTGTAGCAGTTGACATATTTATCATACCCTTAAATTTCCTAATCCAACGACCTACTATGTTGAAAATCCGACACCAGATGGTGTAAAGTCTCGTGTGATACAGAGTGCATTTTCTTACACAGAGGAAAATTTCCATCATATTCACTGTAGGTTGGATTCTAGTTTACTTAAATTTCACAAATGTTCTTTCATTGCTGAATTTACGCTTGAGAATTTTCTGATTTTTGCACAGGATTGTGCTTAATTACCTTGTTCAATAAATCTTTGGGTAAGGTTAATGACTTCTTCCAATAATTTGGGATTTTTGGAAGTGGTAATCTTTCTTTAAAATCTTTGATAAAATTCCTAAACTTTTCTAACAAAATCTTCTGATGGAGTCTTCTTAATAGAATTTCAGATGAAATTCCATGACATAATTCCATGATAAAATCTTCTGATGAAGGCTTTTATCATTTTACGGAATAGGATTTAACTCTACTAACTCTTAAAATTTCCTCATGTATGTCTCGAGGTTAATTCCTTTTGTTATTAGATAGCGGAGTTCTTTTATCTTCTCGATCATATTTCTAAAAAATATTTGAAATTTAATCAAGCGATCTTATGTATTTCTTTTATCTCAATGGGTTGAGTATAAAGAATTTACCAAGATAAGTGACGAAGTGCTATCTTCTTATATCAAGCTTCACTTTATAATTTCAAATACGATTAATATGATAGGAAACTGAATTGGCTCTTTTAATCCAACGGGTGATACTAATAGCATCTTTTCTTCCTTGGATATCAAAAAATAACTAGTCATACAGTCTTCTTTCGGATAATACTTCTTATTGACAATTTGTAATTGTAGGATTACAGCCATGTTATCGTCAATTCTTCGTTAAATACTTTTTAGTGTTTAGAATAAAGGGAAAGAATAGAAATAATTCAGATACCAAGGTATACTCATATCAGAAAACATCAAGTATATGCTTTTCTTAGAATTAACGCAATTTAAATTATACTCATTTATGAGAAAATAAAGAAATAGGGGTTTCTTATTTCTCAAAAATAAATATGAAACGACAAGATGAGAAACACAACTTTTATTTATTAACAACTTGTCTTGTATAAACTTACAGGACAAGCTTCTCTGTTATTATAAAAGTAAAGACATAAAGTTGAAAGTATTTGGCTCGATGTATAATTTGAATGTTCTCAATGACTAACTCAAGAGTAGAAATCTTCAGTCGAGCTTGAACACTTTATTCATCTTGTATCATCTGTCTTCTCTGTAACTTAGCTTTAACTTCTTCTAAATCTCCTTCTAACTTCTCAAAATCTCGTTGTATAATTCTTCGGCCTTTCTGAAGTCCTTCAACTTTATCTTCAAGATCTTGAATATGCTCGGGTGGAACTTCTTTCAGATAGGGTAGGACATTTATAAGTTGTTGTTCATAGGTATGTTTAGGTAAGGTTTCAGATTAGGTGATGGTATATTAATAGGGTAAGGTGATGGAAAATTTTGGTGTCGAGGTGTTAAATCTAATTCTTCATTATATGCTCGTATAACTTGTATATAGGGGTCATCATCAAAAGGTAAAACGGATTTTGGGATTTTCTGGTCTTTGGGTGTATTTTTTGAAGTATCATAAGGGTTATTCGTCGGAACAGTGGAAATATACTTTGGGAAGTTATCAGGAACACTTGTAGAACGCTCTTCTTGAGAATCTGATAGGATGATAATAGGAGGGAGATAGGGATACATATTTCTAGAGACGTCAATAAATCCTAAAATATTTATAGTAGGTTACGTACACATAAACATGGTATCATTTACACATTGTTCTACAGGGTAGAAGTCCTAGTATTGGTATAATATTACCCAATGTTGCAAAAATCGTGAATCGCTAGTCGGCTGTTTGACCACCTTGTAACTTGTAATTGTTCTAGGCGAGATTAATCGGATTGACTTATGAAAATTCTTGGTACTTTTAGAAAGGTTTGGATATTTCTAATGAGTTTTAGGTATTTATGACAATATTATTCTTAATATACACTTTATCATACATATAAATAGTTACTATAATTGCTAAACAAAAGTTTACAGTGAGTTTTTGGTATTTTCGGCCAAACTTCATGTTTTCGGGAAGTTTGAATCGTCGTTGACCGTCATTAATCGCCTTTTCATTAATCGGCAAGGTTGAGGGCCTTGTATCTATTAACCGGCGATTAATGGCCCTTGTAGACCTTGTTTTGCAACATTGGTATTACCTCATTCTTGTAGACTGGCATAGGCACGAAGGCCTTTATTGAAATTATTGGGAAAAGTAGTTATAGTCAAGATTTTACTTGTTCTCTATAACCATGGCTCTAAGTACCAATCTGTAACACCCCCATTTTACCTTTACGCAGCGGAACATTGATCTGGGGCATTACTTCATAGAACACAAGTCATAATAATAGAAGATAACTCAAAAGAGTGATTAAATCAGCTTTCTTTATATATCATTAAAAATCAAAGTTTTACAATATGATGTTTCTAAAATCTAGAATAATTTCAGTCTTGTGCCTCTTCATGCCATTCTTGTGCTGCTCCATGCTATCAGTCATCATTGATCTGAAATATATGCTTAAAGTCAACATAAAGGTTGAGTGAATTCATAGGGTTTAAACATGTTTTGAATACAAGTATATCCTTCGGGCTACGTTGTTATACACCCACATATAATGAAGCAAAAGGCTCCTATTTATACTATTTCTAACCCTTAAGCTCCAAGTTTTGGATATGGACGTGTATAATGGATAACTTAGTGACTAAGGGAGGCTAGGGAAGATCTATGCAAGTTCCTAGAGTCTAGGAAGAAAATATCTTGGTCTTATGGCTAAGAATAACTCACGACAACATAAGGATATATTTGATGATGTGTAGTTTCAAGTAGGTGATGCACCTACTTGAAATCACATGGAAAATATCTTAAAACATCCTAAATTTCTGATTTGAAAACTTAAAATGGGAGGGAATGGTTTGAAATGGATTTTCGGAGGGAAAAAATAAAATCGGGTTCAATTCTAGGGATTGTAACTTATGGTTTGTGTTTTTGGTGATTAGAGACTTACGAACGTGATTAGTGAATTATTAAGGCTTAATTAGGGTTTAGAAATTCTATTTAAGAGATTTTTGCCCTTGGTTTGAAGTTTAACAAAGGTTTGAAGTGAAATTGGGAATAAAACCTAGGCGGGTTAGGGTTTCTAATGATTTATGGTTAAGTCTTAGTAAAATTAATTATCCTTCAATTAGCTACTGATGTAAACTCATTTTAGACATCCTACATTATCCTTAATGTGTTCATAAAGTCCTCACATTGGTTTTATTAAGTTATTCTAAGTAAACATGTCTAAAAGGTGAAAATACCCATTTTGACTTAATTTACAAGCCATGCATTGAAATCTTGTACCGTGTGCATTAGGGTACTTGTACATTGTCTTAAATTAATCTTATAACCTTAACGAAGTCATATAAATATTTATAGATGTAACACTCTAAAAATCGGGTCACATTAGCGGAAGGGTCCTTGAGTGTTACTTACATGATACAATCACACAATTATAGATAACGGCTCAAAACGAGTCGTTTTAATAAAACATCCATTCATTCATTCAAGAGATAATAATCCATACACGGTCCTAGAAAATTTTAAAATATTTACAGTACACATCAAAAGATAAAAGTTTTTTCGAATGGATATATTTTATAAAAGCAGGCCAAAGTCACCAAAATTAAGCAAGCTTCATGAAACCACCTTCCTTGAGTACCTTCTTATGGACCTGAGATAAAACATGCTATAAAATCAACAAAAATATTAAGTGAATCCATAGAGTTTAAAATATGTAAATCGAACACACGTATTTGGATAAACCTTCATCGGTAACAATTATGTTGATCGGACATAATTATTGTGTTATTTCATAAGCCTCTTGACATTGAACGTTAACATATATATATTTCAGCCCACAAACACACCTATCCAAGTGCGTATATTTCTCTTATACTAATGCATCCGATGTGCTCCAATACACATGTGCTTCACTACACATTGCGATAGCTAATCGCATCGGACTGGGCGTCACCCCGATAGATCTATCCATAGTATTAGCGTTCACTCGCACCAAGTAATTAACAATTCACGATAAGTGGGTCTTAGAAGCTATAAGCAAACTTATGTAAATAACATTCATCTGAGCATACAATCAGGTCCCTTGTGTTCTATTTTAAAAATAAGCATGTTATCCCCCTCGCGGGTTTCTTACAATAATAAATAAAAGCGAGGCTGTGAAGTCACCTTGGGCAAAGCGACAACAACAAAAATATAAGACGGCGAGAAGTGAGAAAATCGTACAAGCGACTTCAAAACCAAGTCCGCCTAATATATATAGTATAATTGCACTCCAATATCTTTCTTCTACTCTTGTTGAAATTAACTTTTTGATCAAACGTTGCTTTTATTCCTTATTGATGACGTTGAGGTGTTTTTTTATATATAGTTATTAGAATACTTAAGCTTCAAGTATATTAAAGGGATAAAATTAATACGTAGCTTCATATAAACAACTGTCAACTCAATAGTCATGACTTTTAATACTTTGTCATGCTCTACTACTCGCATGTAGATGCGATGTTTTCTTTTTCATGAATCAAATACTAACCATAAGCTAGAGGTCCACGTTGCTCAATGTTTAGACGCCACAAGTACAACAAATTCTCTGTATCATAGTTCATATATTTACATCATGTCACTTTCTAATATCAAATATTTGCATAGATGTAAATTTATATTATTTTAATATTATCAAATCATTTGTTGGTAGAGTTATTTTTTGTGATCAAATATAGAATGTACGTAACATTATTTTTTGTTAATTAAATATTATACTATAATTTGTTAACACGGGTATTATCGAGGCCCGATATTTTAAAAGTTACGCGATTTAAATGATACACGTAAAACACGAAAAATAAACGCTCAATATAAAATAAAAACATCGTCATTCGGAGAACATTTATATTTTGATAATTAAATGAATTAAAATAGTTAATGCGTCAAATAAACGAATGACATATAAATGTTTAAAGAAAAATACTTTTAAAAGAAAAATAATAAAATAAAATAAAATAAAAATTAAACAACAACAATAGAAAATATTTTTATGTCATAACGAGAGATAAATATCGATACCTAATGTATTCCTTGCCGGTTAACAAGAACAATACAATAAACAAAAAGAATTTAAATATCAAATAATATACACATTAATAATGTACTCGTTCGCTGTTTTTTTTATTATAGTATATATATTTACAGCAAATATATGTTTACAATTTTTATATGCTGTGGGGTATATTATATCGTTTGATCAAATATATTACTCTATTACACATGTATGTAACTAATTGTTTACTTTGATCTTCTTATGCATGTCATCTGCAATAGATAATGTGTGAATGATTTAAGTAGCTGTTTTTTATAACCTAAACGACATTCTTACGCTAAGTTTCAAGCCTTAAATTTCCCAGTTAACCGATAATTTAAATTTCTCAATAAAATAAATACATAATACATAATAGTCGAGATTAGAAAAACGACCTGAAATCGACGGATTGTCACATCATCCCTACCAAATTAGGATCTTCGCCCTCGAAGATCAACTTGCGTTCTTGCCCGGTCGCTTGTTGAAATCAAAGAGGTGAGGGTATTTCTTCCACATTTGATCTTCCCTTTCCCAAGTAAACTCGGGTCCCGTCCACGAATTCCATCGTACTTTGACAATAGGGATTCGGCTTTGCTTTAGTTGCTTGACGTCACGATCCATGATCTCAATTGGTTCTTCAATAAACTGCAACTTTTCATCAACCTTAACCTCGTCCAATGGTATAACGAGTTCTTCATCGGATAAACACTTCTTCAGATTCGATACATGAAAAGTGCTATGAATTCCATGAAGTTCTTGTGGTAATTCAAGTTGGTATGCCACATGACCTACTCTTGATAAAATCTTGAATGGTCTGATATAACGAGGACTTAATTTTCCACGTTTTCCAAATCGTACAACACCTTTCACTGGTGATACCTTCAGCATTACCTTATCCCCCACATTAAACTCTAATGGTTTTCGTCTTACATCCGCATAACTCTTTTGTCGGATTCGCGCTGTCACCAACCTATTTTTTATTTGCACAATCATATCCGTCGTCTCTCTAGTCATTTCCGGCCCAGTGAGTTGAGCATCACCAACCTCACTCCAACACACGGGTGATCGACATTTTCTCCCATAAAGTGCTTCAAAAGGTGCAGCTTTAATACTCGTGTGATAACTGTTTTTGTACGAGAATTTGGCCAAAGGTAAGTGCTTATCCCAGCTACTTCCAAAGTCTATCACACAAGCATGCAACATATCTTCTAAAGTTTGAATTGTTCTCTCACTTTGCCCATCAGTTTGTGGATGATAGGTTGTGCTCATATCCAAATTGGTTCCTAAAGATTTTTGAAGTGATCTCCAAAATCCAGAAGCAAAGCGACTGTCTCTATCGGAAATGATTGAAATGGGAACACCATGCTTGCACACAATTTCCTTCAGATAAATGTCGGCGAGTTTCTCCATACTGAACTTCTCATTGATTGGAATAAAATGAGCGGACTTAGTTAAACGATCGACTATAGCCCATATTGTATCGTACCCAGACGGTGTCCTTGGGAGTTTTGTGATGAAGTCCTCGTAATTCGCTCACATTTCCATATTGGAAGTTCCGGTTGGACAAGTAATCCTGACGGCTTCTGATATTCAGCCTTTACCTTAGCACACGTTAAGCATTTTGCGACGTATGTTGCAATATTGGCTTTCATATTCAGCCACCAATATAACTTTTTCAAGTCTTGGTACATTTTGTCTGATCCAGGATGAATAGAATACTTGGATTTATGAGATTCTAACATGATCAAGTCTCTCAGTCCTCCATAGAATGGTAACTAGATTCGGCCTCTCAGACATTTGATACCATTAGCTCGTGTTTCAAACAGCTCACCTTCTCCTCTAAATTTTTCGGCTGCAATATTCTCCTTTTTACACGCTTCGATTTGTGTGTTTCGAATCTGCTGGGTAAGTTATTATGAACTGTCACCACCAAAGCACCCACTCGAATCGGTTTTTCCCTTTCTTTTAGACTTAACGCGTCGGCTACCACATTCGTCTTTCCTGGGTGATAACGAATTTCACAATCGTAATCACTCAAGAGTTCAACCCATTGACGTTGCCTCATATTCAGCTCTTTTTGATCCAAGATATATTGTAGGCTTTTATGATCAGTGAATACTGTACATTTTTTACCATACAGATAATGTCTCCAGATTCGTAGAGCAAAAACCACAGCGCCTAGTTCCAGGTCGTGGGTAGTGTAGTTCTCCTCATTCTTACTTAATTGTCTAGAGCCATATGCGATCACTTTTTCACGTTGCATGAGAACAACACCGTATCCTTTAAGAGATGCATCGCAATAAACAACAAAGTCCTCAATTCCTTTGGGTAGCGACAAGATCGGCGCACTGCAGAGTTTCATTTTCAAGGTTTAAAAAGCTTCTTCTTCATCATCGCCCCACACATACGGTTTATTTTTCTGAGTCAGCTTAGTTAATGGTTTCGATATCAAAGAAAATCCTTCAATAAACCTTCTGTAGTAACCAGCCAAACCTAGAAATTCTCGTACTTTAGTTGAGGTAGTTGGAGCACTCCACTTTTTGATGGCTTCAATTTTCGCAGGATCAACATGTACACCACTTTTATCAATCACATGTCCAAGAAATTGTACGGAACTAAGCCAAAATCACACTTTGAGAATTTTGCGTACAACCTTTCGTTCTTTAACAAGTTCAAGATAGTCCTTATGTGTTCAGCATGCTCTTCTTCGCTCTTAGAGTAGATTAGAATATCATCAATGAACACGATCACGAATTTTGTGACAATCTAACATTTTCAGGTAGTGAATTATTTTCTCGTATAATATTTTGAAACTTATTTTTGTGTTGGTTGATGAACTCACAATTTACGGATTTAAATTTGGGCTTACGTGCATAATTTAGCGTCCTTTACGACTAAACCGGAAACCTTAGGATTACGTATTTACATTTTTGAACTCCGTTTTTGATGAGACAATTTTTATTGGATTTGTTTTGTGCCGTTGATTCATAATTTATAAAAACATTTTTCGTAAAATGACCCGAGGGCACGCAAATCGAGGAAACTAGAATCGAGGAGTACCCGTAAATTAGCGGGATGCGACAAAATAATTTATCTCACCCCACTATACCTGGGACGGCCCAAGATAGACACCACATCAAGGATGTGGCATCATTTAGCACATTAGCTTACAAGTGTAAGCTTAGCCTTACACTTAAGCTACCACTACCTCAAAACAACTAGCTAACTCACATACTACCATTTCATACATGCAAAAACCTCTCAATTCTCTCTCAACTCTCACCCTTGTCGTCCCATATTCAAGAACAAACACCCCATTTGATCTTTTCTAGCAACAAAATACTTGTTATCTAGCTATATTATGGAGTTACCTTGAAGCCTTGATTACTTGGTGGCCATTTAACAACAAAGGAGGTGACTTGCTTGTGTCCTAGGGCTGATTTCTCAACATACTTTCTTGGTGTTTGATGATCTTGGAGATATATTTGGTGTTCATCAAGTTGTTGTCTTCCAAAAACAAGATATACTCTTGGTTGGTAAAGAAGATCATCCTTTCCATTTTCTCTTATTATTTTTATAAAGATCAAATGTATTTTATTTCTTGTTGTATATGTATATGATGAATATATAATGATAAAAATGTTGTGTGGGGATCAAGTGTTGATAAATAAGCTTAAAAAGATTAATAACCATAAGAAACAAGGCTAAAATCATGCTTAATTTGTTGGCTGTATAAAAACAGTATGTAACCAAAACTTAAAATGATAAATTTGCATGGTGGAATCCATTTACAGTAAGTATAAGTTGTCATACACATATGAGAGTTGTCCATTCAATGGAATCACTAAAATGAGTGAGATATGATCAAAACAAGATGAGTGTGTTAATCTGAATAGTCAGTTTTGTAGGGACTGTTAAGGATAGTTAAACTTAAAATGAGCAGTAGCTATAACTAACTTAATTGTAGCACATAATATGAAGTTCATTTCATCCAAAAATGAGCTTCTAATTCATTGTAGAACTCTAGATATGATAAAAATGGTGAAGATGAAAATAAAAATTAGATTTTGAAGAATTAATGTTTAATACTATTATATAAGCACTCAAATTATATAGTATAAAATGTGAAATTAAAACCCACTAACTTATGAATATCATTTATATAAATATGTATAAGGTTAAATAAATGGACAATTTATAAAAACGGTAGTTGAATAATATTTATAAGCTATAAAAACTATAAACATGATTTTTACGACTTTTTCGGCTATTACCGTAAAATTAACGTTTTTCGCCAATTAAAACTTAGACGATCAAACCCGTCTAATGTAAAGTTTTTAAAAGTCATATACTGATATATAAGTATCTAATACAAGTAAGATAAAAACCAAACTATAGGACATACGGACATTAACGAGCTAAGTTAGCATATTGGACTAATAATTGGACTAAATAAGTTAAACACTTATAAAAAGCACTTATTGGGCTTAACCCATTTGGGCCCAACATGTAAAGTATAAATACTGATAATATAAGTATAAAATGAACTAATACAAGTTAAAAAACTTATAATAAGCTTATTGGACTTAAAATATGTAAATAGGTAAAACTAGTAAACTAGTAAAAAGCTACCAATACATAAACGCTAAAATGAGTAAACAAGGATATATAAACCCACTTGATCATCATCATATGTACAAAATCATCATATGTATATTGTTATTTTGATAAAGTCATTGGACAAAAGTCTAAGACCGATTATTATTTATATAGGTTTCCGTGACCGAAGCACGCCCGTAGCCGATAATCCGCCTTTCATTTTTAACGTGAGTTCATAGCCTCGCACTCTTTAAAATGTTTTATAAAATGATTTGTAAACCCGCGAGGGAGATAACATGCTAGATTTTGATAAAATAGAACACAAGTAGTCCCGATGGTATGCTTAATGATATGGACCCGAATGATGCTATGACCCTATAAACGAGATAAAAAGGATTATTAGTAGTTAGGTTATGTCACTTAAAGTCCCATTAGCATGAATTGTGAACTACCGGGATTTGGTAGACGCTTATGCATATGATAGAACTATTTGGGGACGATCACCCCAGTTCGCGCCTTGACGGTTGATCCCCGTCGTACCACATTGATTGGTAAGCGAATTTATGTATGAGAAGATTTACATAGCGTGATTTTTGTGACGACACGCTAACTTAGATGGGCAAATTGTTTGTCGGGTTCGCGACCCGTTGTTTTCATAGTAAGGTAACAATGTCATGCGGCTAATAATAATCCATAATGTATTCCAATACGATTCAATATAGATGCTAATAACGATAATAATATTACCTATAATGGTAATATTGAGGCTACGGTCTCATGGACGGTTTAAGATGTATGCTTGATTTATATATTGTCTGAGTAGCAATACGAGGACTTACTTCTGATATTATACTTGTGTTCTGATTTCAACGATTGTTTTATATAACGGTTTTATTAAACTCTATGAATTCACTCGGCATTCGCTGATATGATTTTTGCATGTTTTTATCTCAGGTGCTTGAAGGTAATCCGGATGGAGATCGACTCTGATGGCCCACATAATATTAAATATGTTCATTCGATCTATGTTTTGTAAACTAAATGACCTGTATAATTTGGGACCTGTTGTACACTTTAAAACTTTTTATCGAATGAATGTATGTTGAACCTTGTACAACCATTTTTATGTGTTGTCTATGATTGGAGTTATTGTGCTATCCCGTAACACTCTAAAAGACCCTTTCGCTGTACCGATACGAAAATTGAGAGTGCTACAGTTTGGTACCAGAGCTCTCGTTATAGAGAACAAAAGATTTTAAAAAGCAAGGTTTTGAACAAAAATTTACAAAATCTTTTAACTATGAACATTTGAGAAAATATTTGAAAAATCTTTTGACTATAACGGTGCCAGAGATCTCCGACGTTACCAACAAGCCCTATTGAGAAGATATATATTTTGATATATATAATTTAATTTATATATATGTATATATCGTGATTTCAGTATATAATTGTTTAATAAATATGTTACCTTAATACAAGATATATATAAATGCAGATTGTCATGGTTGATCCTAATATTCCTGTAGAGAACCATGATATTCCCGAACCTAATGTAGATGATGATCCTTATTTAGCCTTAGTAGATTATGATATAGATGATGAGGAGGAACCATTTGAGGATCCCGAGCACGAGATAGGACTAGGAGATCAGATTTCCCCTCAGGTTGATATGGTAGAGAATGAGATTGATAATATTGATATTGAGAATGATGATGAGATTGGGTTAGATAATTTAGATGATGAGATTGACGACGAGGATGTCGAGGATAATATAGGTATAGACGATGAGCTTGATGATGATGAGGAAGCCGAGCTTATTTACCCTTATGATGTTCCAGAGGGCGTCTGATTCTGAGGTTGAGCTACCTAGGGATGAAATGTCTGAATCGTCTGAATCTGATTCTGAATTAGAAGAGGATTAGGATGATAATGCACCTGACGGTACTGATGGTATTGCTACTCGTAGACATGTGATAGTAGAGTCGTCTAGTACTCGAGAGGCTACTCATATTTATGGTCTTGCACCATGGGCCTTGAGACGTGATCTAGATGCTTCCCGTGTTAAGAGTAGTATGACAGAGATTGGATTAGCTGTTGTTCAGACTCAAGTTGCTTATTTGGAGTCGAAAACTAAGGTTGGTGAGAAAGAGCGGGAATTGCTTAGTTTGGATTTGACTGATGTAGAGCGTGGTTTGAATAAGGCTTTTAGGAGGTTATCGGTGTTAGAAAGTGGTGAGTTTGCTGCTATGAAGAAAAAGGTGAATTCTATGGAGATTCAGTTGAATGTAGCTCGTGCGATGCGTGAGAAAGCTGAGAAGGAGTTGAATATATCCGTGGGTTGGAATAGTAGATTTTATGCTAACGTGGTTGAAAGAGGAGTGATCCGTAAGCGCCCAGCTGAAGATGTGTCTAGTGATCGTCCGACAAAGATACAAAAGACGATGGATGATGGACCATCTGGCGGTTCTCAATAGACCAGTCTGTATTTAGTAGTGACCTTTGTATCTTTTGTACTTTTGTAGCTTTGACTGAACCGACTTGTTAGTAGTAGACTTGGCACGAATTTTGAATATATATAGTGCTAGAACTTTGATATGGGATGTTACTAAGACAATGCTTTTGTTTCAAATCGAATGAAATATGTATCTTGTCTTGAATTCCATATTGTGCCTTATTTGTATCTTGATTATGAATTCAATCCATATTATATGAATCCTTTGTTGGGTGAATGCTTAATACTTTGAAATTGTGAAATTATAGAACTATGCCGCCCAAGAAGGCTGTGACTGAGGATGATGTACGTAGGATTATTACGAAGCAAGTTACCGCATCTATGACTGAATTTATGGCAAATGCTAGAAATGAAGCTGGCGGTAGTGGAGTTGGCGGTAGTGGAGCTGGCGGTAGTGGAGCTGGCGGTAGTGGAATTGGCGGTACTAATGTGAATGTGAATGCTAATAATGTGAATGCTAATGCTGCAGGAAATGTATGAGGACTTGGAACTAATGTACCTGAAGTTGGTGGTTGTACTTATGTGACGTTCATAAAGTGTGAACCTCTACCTTTTAATGGAACTGAAGGTGCTGTAGGATTAAGCCAGTGGATTGAGAAGATTGAGTCGGTGTTTCGGATTAGTAAGTGTAAGGAGGAAGATAAGGTGAATTTTGCTATGGCTACTCTTAAAGGTCGTGCGTTGACTTGGTGGAACGGGAGAATTGCTTTCATGGGTATTGATGATGCTAATGCTACTCCTTGGGCTGAAATTAAGAAGTGAATGACTTTGGAGTTCTGTCCCCGTAGTGTGATCATTAGGTTAGAACAAGAGTTGATTCATCTGAGAATGAAAGGTGTGGACATTGATAGTTATACAAACCGATTCCATGAGTTGGCCTTGTTATGTCCTCGATTGGTGGAACCCGAAGAGATCCGAAATGAACAATATATTAAAGGGTTGTCCAAGAATATCCGGGGGACGTGACATCATCTAAACCACTGACCATTGATGATGCGGTTCGAATGGCTTACCAACTCATTGGACAGATAATTCAGGATAGGGAAGATGAAGCCCGTATTGGTGAGAAAAGAAAGGGAGACGGTGATCGTGTAGATAGAGGTGATAATAGGAAGAATTTCAATCGACGTCAGAACCATAGAAAGCGGAATGAAAATGCTCTTACCAACAACACACCGCGCAACGATGATAGATGTCCTAAGTGTGGCAACAAGAGGCATGCTGGCGATTGCTGGAAGTGCCGAAATTGCGGAAAGCTTGGACACAAGGTTGAAAGGTGTAAGAAGGGAACCATTTGCTTCAACTGTAATGAAGAAGGTCATAGGAAATCGGAATGCCCCAAGTTGAAATCGATTGTACCTGGAAGAAACCCCCAGGGTCTATCAACTTGGAACAATTGAGGTGAAGAAAGAAGATCCGAATGTCGCTACCGGTACATTTTTACTCAACAATCACTATGTTGTTGCTTTATTTGATTCGGGTGCTGATAGGAGCTTTGTATCCACTAAATTTAGTGCCCTTATTGACATTGAACCTGTTGAGAAAAATTACAGTTACGAGGTGGAATTGGCTGATGGTAAATTAGTAAAAACTAATAAGCTATTAGAAGGATGCTCTCTAAATCTCTTAAACTATTCCTTTCCGATTGATTAGATGTTGATAGAATTAGGTAGTTTTGATATTATTATTGGTATGGATTGGTTTTCGTTGAATAATGCTACTATTTTATGTGTGATACAAGGCTTTTGACCAGGTAAAAAGATTCGTTTAAGTATGTCTCTTCGAATTGAAAAACTTGTGTTTAATGTGTGACTCGGTTTTATTTTGGTGGAACAAAGATGTGTCGTTGTAGTTTTTAAAATTAAAAGTGCAAAACGATTAAAGTAAATGACTTGAAAGTAAATCTAAGTCTAATTAAAATAAAGTGCAAGTATTTAAAAACGTGACTGAAATTAAGAGGCACTAAAGTAAATAACGCAAACTTAAATCTATCTAAGGTAAACTTAAAACGCAACTCAAACTTAAACTAAGGCAAGTCTAAAACAAAGCTAAGACAAATAATTTTAAAGTGCAGTTAAATAAAAAGGCGGGAAAAATAAAGATTGAGAATGAAAGACATAAAATTAAAAAGGAACACTAAGAAGAACCTGACAAAAATCCTTGATTCGGAAGTTTTAAGTTCCGAATGAACCTAGCTCTTGAGTCGGAACTCCTTGATACGGAAGTCTTGATCCGGAACATTCGTTCAGAAGACTTCCGGATGAATAAGCTTGGTCGGAACTTGGTTCGGAAGTTTCGTCTGATTCGGAACTTATCCTTCGTTCAGAAGTTTCGTTTGGAAGTTTCGTTCGGAACTTCGTTCGGAAGTTCGTCCGGAACTTTCGTTCGGAACTTCGTTCGGAAGTTCGTTTGGAAGTTTTAGCTTGACTCGGAACTTTTAAAGTTCCGAGTGAACCTTCTTGATCCGGAACTTCTGAGACTTCCGAATGAGCACTTGCTGATCCGGAACTTTCCCTTCGTTCGGAAGTTTTCGTCTGGAAGTTTGAGACTTCCGAATGAGTAATGCTTGAGTCGGAAGTTGTCCTTTGTTCGGAACTTTGAATGTTCCGGATGAAGCCCTTGATCCTGAACTTTGAAGTTCCGAATGAAAGAACTCTTGGCTCGAAAGATTTCACCTGGAAAGATCAGAAACACAAACAAACTCCCCCGAAGAACAAGGGATCACAGAAACAAGGAAGATACCACAGATTAAACAAAATCAAACAAACGATTCAATTAAGCTAATAACAAATCAACAGTTAAACATAAACAAACAATTTAAATCAACAAAACTAACAAATTTAACCACAATAATCAAAAACCCACTTGATTAAAATAAAAGCATGAACATGAACACAAACATAAACATAAAAATCAAAGATTAAGAAAGGTAGATGAGAGATTAACAAGATAAAGTAAAGATTGACAAAGATTAAATGAAAACTTAATTGAAATTAAATGAATTTAATGTGCAAGACAAGGTAATTAAATTGACAAGTAATTAAATGACAAGGAAATTAAAGGTGCAAGGTAAGTAAATGGTAGAAGAGCTAATTTGTCAATTTAGCCAACAAGAAAATAATTAATCTAGTCCTAACTATATATAGGGGAGGATTAGGAAGCTTCCTCCCCTCTTTCCTTTTCTCTTAATTACAAGCTTAAGTCCTTCTTTCTTTAATCTTCATTAATTGCATGCTTAGTCCTTTTCTTCTAATCTTCTTTAAACTTGGACTTAAAGGACTTTTGGCTTCGGGATTTCTTTGAACTCGTCTTTAAATTCTTCAATAAAATAGACTTGAATTCTTTGGCTTTTGATAAACTTCCGTCTTTTGACTTTTTCTTCGATAATTCTTTAGAATTGGTCTTGGACTTCCGTTCTTTTTGCACTCTTGACTTCTTGACTTCGTCTTTCATCTTTTTATTCAATAAAAGTCCGTAAATGCCCGTGAATATCCGTGTTTTCTCCACTTTTCACAATTTCGTCCTAAATCACAACAAAAACACAAACCACGTATAATTCCGACATAAAAGACATAAAATACACGTTTTGGTCCGGTTATTATTGTAATTAAGTGGTAGAAAAGATGTGTGTTTACACACATATCAAATCCCCTACACTTGACCATTGCAATGTCCTCATGCAATGCATTAGTTACAAAGCAAGATTACACTTTTCATCACAATCAATCCACGTTGGCCTTTATTAAAGAGATAGAAACTATAAACATTCAAAGTAAAGAAATCAAAAGCATACCTTGGGTTTTGGAAATGTTATGAATAATCATCATCCTCAAGTTTTCACTTTCTCCAAACCAAGCTTAAAAACGAGATCATTGTTATTATAAGTTAGTAGACTAACACGAACTCATGTGGGCCAATTATTCACTTAGACTCCCTTATTCCTAGGTGTATCTCTTATATTTTATTATTGTCTTGAATGATCACGAGGATGCATTTTTGACTTATTTCGATAGTTATTAAGTCTGAAAATAAAGTGAATGATTTAATCAATAGTTAGCTAAAGGAAAAAATCTTTTAAAACTGCTTCTCGGGACCTCATAAAGTTCATATCTTGGCATAACTCGCTTCGCGATTTGAGACCTTTCTTGGACCGATATTTGGCAGCGACTTCATACTTCAAACCTTGAGAGACGTTCATGAAATAATGGTCTTCTCTTCATAATGGAATTTCTTCACTTGAAATTTTGAGAGATTCATACTTGGACCACGACTTCTTCATTTTTCTCCAATCTTTATTTTGGACTTTGATATACAACGATCTGCCTCCTTTTATGACTTGGATCTATTTATCCTCATACCTTGTTGGGGTCTTTTCGGATACACTTCTCCATGACTTTTGGGGAGTATTTTCTTTTCGTCGTGTGTCTCGATCCTTCATATTGATTTTTGATAAATGATTCTTCACATCACTTTGGATCTTTAGCAACAAAATATAGCCCTCATGTCTTGTTAGGGTCTTTTCGGACTCGCCAATCTTCGCATCCCGCTTCAATAAGTTATGCCTTGGCTATGAACTCTAATCCATACCGAGCAACTTTTAAACGATCTTGGGCTAGAAGCTAAGTAACTTTTCAAATCGTACAACCTTATTTATTAGCAGATAAATTATTAGCAAGCGATGGGAGAATAGGCTCATAATTAACTCACATAAATTCACGAAAGAATACCGAACTTATAATTGGCTCTATCATCTCTCGTTCTCCACAGTTTAAAATCTCAAGTAATGAGACTCGTGGATACTTAGCCTAATAAATCAAAGTTTTGGGTTTTCGAGTCGCCTATAGGATCTTGCAATTTCTTAGACTTTTTCAAGTTTAGAAATCGCGTTTTAAAGTTCCCTTGATAAACGACTCTCTAGGATCAATTATAGGAACTTGCGAAAAGTTCTTGTTCTTAACCCGTGAGAGTTAAGACTTTCGCGTTTTATAGCTCCCTATATAAAAGCCTAGCAAAACTTGACTTAAACACGTTAAGGATACTAGCTAGAGTAACTTTGACAAGTAAACTCGGGTTGAGTCAAAAGATTCACAACGTTTTGAAAAATAAAACCACTTTGTTAAACATTTATTCTAATAAGGAAAGAAAATAACTATACAAAGGGTAAAACTAATAGGCCAAAATAGATCAAAAATTTTGAAAAATGTCGAAAAATTGATTTTCCGGTTAAAATGAGGACAAATACAAGGAAAAGGCCACTTAACTTCGATAGAAGTCCCCCCTACACTTAAGATAAACATTGTCCTCAATGTTTAAGCATGTGGGAGTAAACTCCCCTACACTTAGGACATTGTGCACGTTGTTTAAATCTCGCTAAGGAAAAGACAACTAAAGAGATTCCTATTTAAATATTGAGAAAATATAAAATAGTGAATCGGAAAGAGTTTAGGATAGAACCAGGAAGAAGTAGAACACGGAATCACGGGTCGTCAAGAATCATCAAGAGTGGATCATTGAAGCTCGAATCCCTGATTAAGAAGTGAGGAGAGGAAAGCAAACCAACGGGTCTCCCCCTACACTTAGGATAAAGAAAGCTAAAAGATAGATGCATGGGTTGCCTCCCAAGAAGCGCTTGATTATTGTTAACCGAGTCATGAGCCTGACTCGACCTTGATCATCAACGGAAGAAGCATGAAACATATCCACCAGGATCAAAGACATAGTTTTCGTCCATCAAATAACCCAAGCTTAAGGAGAACAAGGCAAGCCAAAGAAGAGTAGGCAAGGTTCCCTTAAGCAGCGATGGAGCATGGTTGAAGCAAGGATGAAGTGGTGCTAGCATGTCTTCAAAATTTCCAAAGATTTTTCCTTTTATTTCATCAGGTGGATACTGAGATGGCTTAAAGACTCCAATACCGGGGTCGAACACCTTTTCCTTTAAAGGAAAATAACACTCAGGCTCAGCAGAGTGTGAAGAAGATCCGCAAAGAAGCACAACCTCGTCCTCAGAAGGAGGACAAATATGTGTCAAATCATATGTGCAACGGATTTCGGTGTCGACTGGTTTCTTCTCCTTAGAAAGAATGTGCTTCAAATCCAAAGTAGGATCAAGACGATAATCTTCAAAGTCATAAGGAGGAGCATCAATCTCATGAGGGAAGTAAATGTTGAGAAATTCAGAGAAGTCTTCCTCAAATGAGTAATCATCCAAAGTAGGATCGAGTGATGGCGGAGGATCTTCATCATGTGAAGAATCGCTCGAAAGAGTATCAGCCTCATCAAAATCATCATATGTGGGCAGCTCGGGATACTCAGAAGTACAATCATCAAAATCATCCGAATCTGAGCTAGAATCATCATCATCATAAGCATCAAAGACCGGTGGAGAATCATAAATGGGAGAAGGTTCCCAAGTGGAGAGAGAATCATCCACATCATCTTCAAAGGGTGGATTATCGATGGAAGAATCGAATAGAGGATTGTCATAGACGGTAAAGTCATCGAGCACATTAATCATATTCACTGATTCTCGTCCATAGTATTTGCCTGTAAGCTTCCCCATTTTGAAAATTTGTGAGTCATTCCCGACTCTTAAGATTAACTCACCTTCGGCAACATCCACTAAAGCATGTCCGGTTCTCAAGAATGGCCGACCAAGTATTAAAGGAATACGAGGGTCCATTTCATAATCAATTACGACAAAATCGACCGGGAAAGTAAATGCGCCAACTCTAATGAACACGTCTTCGGCTATACCAACAGGGTAAGCGAGAGTGTGATTTGCAAGTTCGAGAGTCATCTTTGTGGGAGTGAGGTCGGGCAATGAGAGTGTTTTCCAAACACTCAGTGGCATCAAATTAATACTGGCCCCGAGATCAGCAAGGGCAGTAAATTCTTCAGTTTTGTTGAACACGCAAGGCAACACAAAACGACCGGGATCTCCAAGCTTTTCCGGAAGTTCTTTAAGAATAACTGCAGAGCAGTTTTCATTTAAGCGTGTGTTGGCGAGTTCAATCAGCTTCTCCTTCTTGTTAAGCAATTCCTTAAATGCTTTAACAAATTTTGGCATGTGGACAAGTGCTTCAAGAAAACTAATGCTGAAGCCCATTTGAGAAATCATATTGATATATTTTGTCACTTGAGAGTCTTCCTTTGTTAGATCGTTGGTTTTGCCTAAGCGAGAAGGGTATGGGATTTTGGGTTTATAGGTGGAAGGTGAAGGTGTAGTTGATAAAGGTTGAGATGTTGAAGGATCCTTCTGGGGTACATCGTCATGACGAGGCGGAGACGGTAATGGTGCACTAATACTAGGTGTAGGAGGAGTAGGGATACATGGTGGTGGGGGAGGTGTAGCTGATGGGGGTGGGATTGGTGGTCCTACGATGGTGACTCCACTACGAGTAGTAATAGCACTCACATTGGCTCGCGGATTGGTGACGGTGTTTGAAGGTAGATAACTTGAAGTGGAAGGTTGAGTGGCGGGCAAGAAACTAGCCAACAGATTCTTTAATTCAGTCATTTGAGTGCTGAAGGAGGATTGAATATTATCACGAACCTCGTTTCTAATGTCATTTCCTTCATTCGTGATATCTCCTTTCAAATTGATTATTTGGCTCTATAGATTCTTGATTTGCTCACCTTGAGTTCTCATGATGGCTTCAACATCGGGATTAATGGGTGGGGTTTGTTGGGTGGGTGGTTGATAAGGGTTAGAAGCTCTTGGTGGGATTTGGTTGCTTCTATTGTAGTTGTTGGCGGAGTTTTGGTTTTGAGGAGAAAAACCGGGTGAAAGGTAATTGTTGGATCGGTAACTCAGCAGATTTCTATCCCCTTGTTGTCTGGCTTGGTAATTTTCCGATGAATAATTACCATAAGCTGCATACACATTTTCCGGATTTCCTTGAGTCGAAGGACAATCGGTGTATGAGTGAGGACCGCCGCATGTTTCACAAGGATTAGCAACCGCTTTAACTTGTTGTTGTTGTTGGTTTGAAGCGAGAAGCGTAATACTTTTGCTCATTTCAGTCATCATGCGGGTGAGTTCGGTCATCTCAGGGTTTGCTGAGGTGGAAGAAACATTGACTCTCGGGTTGTTCCTAGAAGAAGCAGAGGAATCCCAGTTTTTGTGGTGAGTAGTCATGTTCTCAATTAACTCTCTACACTCCTCGGGTCTCCTTTTCATAAATGTGCCACCGGCGGCTGCATTAATCGTATCAAGATCACGAAAAGTCAAACCGTTGTAGAAAGTATCGATTAAGGTCACAAGGAGCATGTTGTGGTTTGGACATCTATCGATCAAAACATTATATCTCTCCCAAGCATCAAAAAGAGATTCATCAGGGTCTTGCATGAAACCGTTGATCTGATTGCGAAGGCTCGTGACCATGGATGGTGGAAAGTAGCGCGACAAAAAGCGTTGAGTCATATCATCCCAAGTGTGAATAGAATTCTTCGGGAGACGATCAAACCATTTCTCGGCATGATGTAATAAAGTATGTGGAAAGAGTTGTAGGCGAAGTTCATCCATTATGGCACCAGCCAACTTCATGCTTTGGGTGATTGTAATGAACTTGTCGAGGTGTTTGTTGGCATCATCATCAGGCAATCCACGGAATGGGTTAGTCTGCACTTGCTGAATCATGTGGTGCTTCAACGAAAACTCAGGAGCGTTGATTTGCATCGGCGCAATCGGTCCTCCTCGTCCAAACATTGTAGGTTGACAAAGTTCCTCCATGGTCCGAAGATCGGGCTGTGGAAGAACATTGTTGTTATTATTATTATTATTGAGGTGCGGTGGAATGTTGTTGTTGTTAACACCTGACATATCTAAATCTTCTTGAGGCTCGGGCTCTTGATAATTAGAAGATCTAGTACGCATACACCTGAAAATGCAAAAGAAAACAAAACCAAACACAAAGACAATATATATACACAATAAAGATAAAATCTTTTTGGATTTTTGAAATTTTTAATTTTTATGGTTTTTTATCAATTTTTAATTTTTATGATTTTTTTGAATTTTTTAGGCAAGAAAAATAACGCTCACAAGTGAACGGATCCCAAAAAGCAACGCGTCTCTCACAGAAAACCGTTAATCTTTACGAAAAGAGCTGGCAGCGGCGCCATTTGATACAAGGCTTTTGGCCAGGTAAAAAGATTCGTTTAAGTATGTCTCTTCGAATTGAAAAACTTGTGTTTAATGTGTGACTCAGTTTTATTTTGGTGGAACAAAGATGTGTCGTTGTAGTTTTTAAAATTAAAAGTGCAAAACGATTAAAGTAAATGACTTGAAAGTAAATCTAAGTCTAATTAAAATAAAGTGGAAGTATTTAAAAACGTGACTGAAATTAAGAGGCACTAAAGTAAATAACACAAACTTAAATCTATCTAAGGCAAACTTAAAACGCAACTAAAACTTAAACTAAGGCAAGTCTAAAACAAAGCTAAGACAAATAATTTTAAAGTGCAGTTAAATAAAAAGGCGGGAAAAATAAAGATTGAGAATGAAAGACAGAAAATTAAAAAGGAACACTAAGAAGAACCTGACAAAAATCCTTGATTCCGAAGTTTTAAGTTCCGAATGAACCTAGCTCTTGAGTCGGAACTCCTTGATACGGAAGTCTTGATCTGGAAGTTTCGTTCGGAAGACTTCCGGATGAATAAGCTTGGTCGGAACTTGGTTTGGAAGTTTCGTCTGATTCGGAACTTATCCTTCGTTCGGAACTTCGTTCGGAAGTTTCGTTCGGAAGTTTCGTTCGGAAGTTCGTCCGGAACTTTCGTTCGGAAGTTTTAGCTTGACTCGGAACTTTTAAAGTTCCGAGTGAACCTTCTTGATCCGGAACTTCTGAGACTTCCGAATGAGCACTTGCTGATCCGGAACTTTCCCTTCGTTCGGAAGTTTTCGTCTGGAAGTTTGAGACTTCCGAATGAGTAATGCTTGAGTCGGAAGTTGTCCTTCGTTCGGAACTTTGAATGTTCCGGATGAAGCCCTTGATCCTGAACTTTGAAGTTCCGAATGAAAGAACTCTTGGCTCGGAAGATTTCACCTGGAAAGATCAGAAACACAAACAAACTCCCCCGAAGAACAAGGGATCACAGAAACAAGGAAGATACCACAGATTAAACAAAATCAAACAAACGATTCAATTAAGCTAATAACAAATCAACAGTTAAACATAAACAAACAATTTAAATCAACAAAACTAACAAATTTAACCACAATAATCAAAAACCCACTTGATCAAAATAAAAGCATGAACATGAACACAAACATAAACATAAAAATCAAAGATTAAGAAAGGTAGATGAGAGATTAACAAGATAAAGTAAAGATTGACAAAGATTAAATGAAAACTTACTTGAAATTAAATGAATTTAATGTGCAAGACAAGGTAATTAAATTGACAAGTAATTAAATGACAAGGAAATTAAAGGTGCAAGGTAAGTAAATGGTGGAAGAGCTAATTTGTCAATT
Organism: Glebionis coronaria; assembly: GCA_025667525.1. Lineage (NCBI taxonomy): Eukaryota > Viridiplantae > Streptophyta > Magnoliopsida > Asterales > Asteraceae > Glebionis > Glebionis coronaria. Next base: position 469,973,105 of record CM046875.1, on the reverse strand, counting down.
TAGCCAACAAGAAAATAATTAATCTAGTCCTAACTATATATATAGGGGAGAATTAGGAAGCTTCCTCCCATCTTTCCTTTTCTCTTAATTACAAGCTTAAGTCCTTCTTTCTTTAATCTTTATTAATTGCATGCTTAGTCATTTTCTTCTAATCTTCTTTAAACTTGGACTTAAAGGACTTTTGGCTTCGGGATTTCTTTGAACTCGTCTTTAAATTCTTCAATAAAATAGACTTGAATTCTTTGGCTTTTGATAAACTTCCGTCTTTTGACTTTTTTTTCGATAATTCTTTAGAATTGGTCTTGGACTTCCGTTCTTTTTGCACTCTTCACTTCTTGACTTCGTCTTTCATCTTTTTCTTCAATAAAAGTCCGTAAATGCCCGTGAATATCCGTGTTTTCTCCACTTTTCACAATTTCGTCCTAAATCACAACAAAAACACAAACCACGCATAATTCCGACATAAAAGACATAAAATACACGTTTTGGTCCGGTTATTATTGTAATTAAGTGGTATAAAAGATGTGTGTTTACACACATATCAATGTGGAGAGAAGAAGGTTAAGATTCCTCTTAGGAATAGGACGTTAGTAATTGATGGTAATCGAGGTGAATCCTGTTTGAAAATCGTTTCATGTATTAAAGTCCAAAAGTACATCAGGAACGGTTGTGAGTTATTCTTAGCTCAAGTGACCGGGAATGAGTCTAGGGAGAAACGATTGGAATATGTACCTATTATTTGTCAATTTCCTGAGGTATATCCTAAAGATTTACCCGGACTTCCACCGATAAGGCAAGTAGAGTTTCGAATCGATTTAATTCCTGGTGCTGCACTGGTGGCACGTGCGCCTTACCGATTAGCCCCTTCTGAATTAAAGGAGTTATCTGAGCAACTTAAGGAGTTGTCTGATAAAGGTTTTATTCGACCGAGCTCGTCGCCTTGGGGAGCTCCAGTCTTGTTCGTTAAGAAGAAGGATGGTTCTTTCCGTATGTGCATTGATTATAGGGAACTGAATAAGTTGACAATTAAAAATCGATATCCTTTACCTAGGATTGATGATTTGTTTGATCAACTACAAGGATCTAGTGTGTATTCTAAGATAGATTTATGGTCTGGATATCACCAACTTCGCGTCCGTGAAGAAGATATTCCTATAACTGCATTTAGAACTCGTTATGGACACTATGAATTTCAAGTAATGCCATTTGTGTTAACTAACGCACCTGCGGTTTTCATGGATTTAATGAATCGAGTGTGCAAGCCCTACTTGGACAAATTTGTGATTGTGTTTATTGACGATATCCTAATCTATTCTAAGAACGAAGATGAACATAGAGAACATTTAAGGATTGTGTTGAATTTGTTGAAGGATGAAAAGTTGTATGTTAAGTTTTCGAAATGTGATTTATGGTTAGATTCTGTGCAATTTTTTGGTCATGTGATTAACAAAGATGGAATTCATGTTGATCCTATAAAGGTTGAAGCTATTAAGAATTGGTCTGCACCGACAACGCCAACGGAAGTGCGACAGTTCTTAGGATTGGCTGGCTATTATAGGTGATTCATTAAAGAATTTTCTTTGATAGCTAAACCCTTGACTAAGCTTACCCAGAAGAATAAACCTTTCGTTTGGGGAAGTGATGAAGATGGAGCATTTCAGACATTGAAGCAAAAATTATGTAGTGCGCCAATTTTATCATTACCCGACGGGAGGGAAGATTTTGTAGTGTATTGTGATGCATCTCTTAGAGGCTATGGAGCTGTTTTGATGCAGCGAGAGAAAGTGATAGCTTATGCTTCTAGGCAATTAAGGAAGAATGAGGAGAATTATACTACTCATGATCTTGAGTTAGGAGCTGTAGTCTTTGAGAATTTTGCGTACAACCTTTCGTTCTTTAACATGTTCAAGATAGTCCTTAAGTGTTCAGCATGCTCTTCTTCGCTCTTAGAGTAGATTAGAATATCATCAATGAACACGATCACGAATTTTATGACAATCTAACATTTTCAGGTAGTGAATTATTTTCTCGTATAATATATTGAAACTTATTTTTCTGTTGGTTGATGAACTCACAATTTACGGATTTAAATTTGGGCTTACGTGCATAATTTAGCGTCCTTTACGACTAAACCGGAAACCTTAGGATTACGTATTTACGTTTTTGAACTCCGTTTTTGATGAGACAATTTTTATTGGATTCGTTTTGTGTCGTTGATTCATAATTTATAAAAACGTTTTTCATAAAACGACCTGAGGGCACGCAAATCGAGGAAACTAGAATCGAGGAGTACCCGTAAATTAGCGAGATGGGACAAAATAATTTATCCCACCCCACTATACGTGGGACGGCCCAAGATAGACACCACATCAAGGATGTGGCATCATTTAGCACATTAGCTTACAAGTGTAAGCTTAGCCTTACACTTAAGCTACCACTACCTCAAAACAACTAGCTAACTCACATACTACCATTTCATACATGCAAACAACTCTCAATTCTCTCTCAACTCTCACCCTTGCCGTCCCATATTCAAGAACAAACACCCCATTTGATCTTTTCTAGCCACAAAATACTTGTTATCTAGCTATATTATGGAGTTACCTTGAATCCTTGATTACTTGGTGGCCATTTTAACAACAAAGGAGGTGATTTGCTTGTGTCCTAGGTCTGATTTCTCAACATACTTTCTTGGTGTTTGATGATCTTGGAGATATATTTGGTGTTCATCAAGTTGTTGTCTTCCAAAAACAAGATATACTCTTGGTTGGTAAAGAAGATCATCCTTTCCATTTTCTCTTGTTATTTTTGTAAAGATCAAATGTATTTTCTTTCTTGTTGTATATGTATATGATAAATATATGATGAATATATGATGATAAAAATGTTGTGTGGGGATCAAGTGTTGATAAATATGTTTAAAAAGATTAATAACCATAAGAAACAAGGCTAAAATCATGCTTAATTTATTGTCTGTATAAAAACAGTAAGTAAGTAAAACTTAAACTGATAAATTTGCATGGTGGAATCCATTTACAGTAAGTATAAGATTTCATACACATGTGAGAGTTGGCCATGCAATGGAATCATTAAAACGAGTGAGATATGATCTAAACAAGATGAGTGTGCTAATCTGAATAGTCTGTTTTGTAGGGACTGTTAAGGATAGTTAAACTTAAAATGAGCAGTAGCTATAACTAACTTAATTGTAGCACATAATATGAAGTTCATGCCACCAAAAATGAGCTTCTAATTCATTGTAGAACTCTAGATATGATAAAAATGGTGAAGATGAAAATAAAAATCAGATTTTGAAGAATTAATGTTTAATACTATTATATAAGCACTCAAATTATATAGTATAAAATGTGAAATTAAAACCCACTAACTTATGAATTTCATTCATATAAATATGTATAAGGTTAAATAAATGGACAATTTATAAAAATGGTAGTTGAATAATATTTATAAGCTATAAAAACTATAAACATGATTTTTACGACTTTTTCGGCTATTACCGTAAAATTAACGTTTTTCGCCAATTAAAACTTAGACGATCAAACCCGTCTAATGTAAAGTTTTTAAAAGTCATATACTGATATATATATATATATATATATATATATATATATATATATATATATATAAGTATCTAATACAAGTAAAAACCGATAAAACCCGAACTATAGGACATACGGACATTAACGAGCTAAGTTAGCATATTGGACTAATAATTGGACTAAATAAGTTAAACACTTATAAAAAGTACTTATTGGGCTTGACCAATTTGGGTCCAACATGTAAAGTATAAATACTGATAATATAAGTATAAAATAAACTAATTCAAGTTAAAGAACTTATAATAAGCTTATTGGACTTAAAATATGTAAATAGGTAAAACTAGTAAACTAGTAAAAAGCTACCAATACATAAACGCTAAAATGAGTAAACAAGGATATATAAACCCACTTGATCATCATCATATGTACAAAATCATCATATGTATATTGTTATTTTGATAAATTCATTGGACAAAAGTCTAAGACCGATTATTATTTAAATAGGTTTCCGTGACCGAAGCACGCCCGTAGCCGATAATCCGCCTTTCATTATCAACGTGAGTTCATAGCCTCGCACTCTTTTAAATGTTTTATAAAATGATTTGTAAACCCACGAGGGAGATAACATGCTAGATTTTGATAAAATAGAACACAAGTAGTCCCGATGGTATGCTTAATGATATGGACCCGAATGATGCTATGACCCTATAAACGAGATAAAAAGGATTATTAGTAGTTAGGTTATGTCACTTAAGGTCCCATTAGCATGAATTATGAACTACCGGGATTTGGTAGACGCTTATGCATATGATAGTACTATTTGGGGACGATCACCCCAGTTCGCGCCTTGACGGTTGATCCCCGTCGTACCACATTGATTGGTAAGCGAATTTATGTATGAGAAGATTTACATAGCGTGATTTTTGTGACGACACGCTAACTTAGATGGGCAAATTGTTTGTCGGGTTTGCGGCTCGTTGTTTTCATAGTAAGGTAACAATGTCATGCGGCTAATAATAATCTATAATGTATTCCAATACGATTCAATATAGATGCTAATAACGATAATAATATTACCTATAATGGTAATATTGAGGCTACGGTCTCATGGACGGTTGAAGATGTATGCTTGATTTATATATTGCCTGACTAGCAATACGAGGACTTACTTCTGATATTATACTTGTGTTCTGATTTCAACGATTGTTTTATATAACGGTTTTATTAAACTCTATGAATTCACTCAGCATTCGCTGATATGATTTTTGCATGTTTTTATCTCAGGTGCTTGAAGGTAATCCAGATGGAGATCGACTCTGATGGCCCACATAATCTTAAAAATGTTCATTCGATCTATGTTTTGTAAACTAAATGACCTGCATAATTTGGGACCTGTTGTACACTTTAAAACTTTTTATCGAATGAATGTATGTTGAACCTTGTACAACCATTTTTATGTGTTGTCTATGATTAGAGTTATTGTGCTATCCCGTAACACTCTAAAAGACCCTTCCGCTGTACCGATACGAAAATTGACAGTGTTACAAATTTATCAAGATACGGCTTACACACACGATTCATTAAGTCCATAAAGACAGCAGGTGCATTGGTTAAACCAAAAGGCATAACCCGAAACTCGTAATGACCATAACGAGTCCTAAACGCCGTAATAGGAATATCTTCCTCGCGTATGCGAAGTTGATGATAACCAGAACCAAGATCAATCTTGGAGAAAATAAGAGAACCTTGAAGTTGATCAAACAGATCATCAATTCTTGGAAGCGGGTAACGATTCTTAATCGTTAGCTTATTCAGCTCTTGATAGTCGATGCACATACGGAACGAACCATCCTTCTTCTTCACGAGTAAAATAGGAGCTCCCCAAGGTGGCGAGCTCGGTCGAATAAAACCTTTATCAGATAGTTCTTGCAACTACGCAGATAATTCTTTTAGTTCGGATGGTGCTAAACGATATGGCGCACGTGCCACGGGTGAAGCACCAGGAATAAGATCGATTTGGAATTCTATTTGCCTTAGAGGCGGAAGCCCTGGCAAATCTTCTGGAAAGACTTCAGGATGGTCACGAATGATTGGAACATCTTCGACTCGCTTCTCCTTTGATTCATTCTCTGATGCTTGAGCTAGGAATAATTCACAACCTCTTTCGATATACTTACGAGCTTTAATGCACGAAACGATTTGCAGTTGGAAATTATTTTTGTCACCTTCGATAACTAAGGTCCTGTTATCTAAGGGAATCCAAACTTTCTTTTCTCCACACTAAATAGACGCTTTATACTTCGATAGCCAATCCATTCCGATAATAACATCGAAACTTCCCAATTCGACGACCATTAAGTCTATTTTAAAAATACGGTTCAAAAGGTTAAGGGAACATCCTAAAAGTGCACTATTGGTACTCACCAATTTACCATTAGCTAGTTCTACTTCATAACTCGCGTCTAATTTGACCGGTTTGATATCAATTAAGGTACTAAACCTTGTAGACACACAGCTTTTGTCGGCACCAGAATCAAATAAAGTTGTAGCATAACGGTAATTTATTAAAAACGTACCAGTGACAACTTTCGGGTTTTGCTTAACATCGGCATCACCCATTTGATAAGCTTTTCCTTGATTATTTCCACCACGTGCATTTTTTGTAGGTCAAGGGCACTCATTCCTCATGTGTCCTTTACCCTGGCAATTAAAACACGTCACCTCTTTCTTTCCTTGTCTCCAACAATCATCAGTCTTGTGACATAATTTGTTACATTTCTCGCACTTAGCACATTCACCAGTATGAAACCTTTTGCATCGTTGACAACGGGGTCCCTTGTCAGTTGATGCAGTTTCAGTCATTGCCTTTGCATTACCCCTTCTTCGGTTTTGATTTCTATTGTGAGATTGACGGTTGTCACCTCGATCATCACTATCATACTCTGCCTTTCTTTTACTACCTTCTGGAACACCATCAACCTTATCTTAGATGATTTGCCCCATTAGTTAGTAAGCCATTCTGACAGCTTCGTCAATATTGGTAGGTTTAGATGAGGTCACATCACCACGGATATTAGTAGATAAGCCTCGAATATACTGCTCCACCTTCAAATATTCCGGGTTCACTTTATTTGGGCAAAGTAAAGCAAGTTCATGAAATCTGTGAGTGTATCCGTCAATGTCAGTACCCCTCAGTCTCAGCTGATACAGTTCCTGTTCCAACATTTGAATAACACTTCTTGGACAGAATTCCTCGGTCAACCACCTTCTTAATTCAACCCATGGTGTGGCATAAGCAGCATCCATACCCATTGATGCCATTCTTCCATTCCACCAAGTTAATGCTCGCCCCTGAAGAGTAGCGGTGGCAAACATCACCTTATCTCCTTCCTCAGATTGACTAAATCGGAATACAGATTCCAATTTTTCAAACCAATGGATTTACCCAACAGCACCTTCGGTACCCTTAAAAGATGGTGGTTTGCATTTCATGAAACTAGTGTAGGTACACTTTTTATTTTCAGGAATTACTGGTCTATCAGCAACATCAGCTCGAACACCAACATTGTCTGCTCCGGCACCAGCAGTGTCAGCTCCAGCATTGCCAGCTCCAACATTGCCAGCTCCAACATTGCCAGCTCCAACATTGCCAGCTCCAGCGTTGCCAGATCCAGCGTTGCCAGATCCACCGGCTCCATTATTCATATTTGCCAAAAATGCATTCATAGAGACCTGGAATTGGTCAGCTACTATAGCGCGTAGTTGCACCTCGGTCATTGATTTTGGCGGCATTATCCTGTTATAACGCAATTCAAATCATAATGAGTATTCATTCAATGGTTGTGATAACAAAACATGAATAACATGGACAAAGAACTAGGTAGATGAAAAGAAATAAGAACGGAGGATAGAACAAAGAATATAATTTCAACGAGGAACGAAGATTCACAAGGAATAAGTCAAAAGACAGGAATTTTTCTATTTTGACAATCTGCGACGTTTATAAATTACGTATTAGTATTATAAAAAATAAAAAATTAACATTTATAATTAAATAAATGTAATCAATGCTTTAAGCATAAATAATAATTAATTATTTACAACATGTATATACTATCTCGTATATATATAATTTTCTCATTCTTGTCCATTGGCAACTCGGAGGTTTCGCTTGCAATTGTTATAGTCAAAAGATTTCAAAAATTTATTTTTGGAAAATCTTTTCATTCTCTATAACTTGAGCTCTGATACCAATCTGTAACACTCTCAAAATCGGGTCACATTAGTGGAAGGGTCCTTGAGTGTTACTTACATGATACAATCACACAATTATAGAAAACGGCTCAAAACGAGTCGTTTTAATAAAACATCCGTTCATTCATTCAAAAGATAATAATCCATACACGGTCCCAGATAATTTTAAAATATTTACAGTACACATTAAAAGATAAAACTTGTTTCGAATGGATATATTTTATAAAAGCAGGCCAAAGTCACCAAAATTAAGCAAGCTTCATGAAACCACCTTCCTTGAGTACCTTCTTATGAACCTGAGATAAAACATGCTATAAAATCAACAAAAATGTTGAGTGAATCCATAGAGTTTAAAATATGTAAATCGAACACAAGTATCTGGATAAACCTTAATTGGTAACAATTATGTTGATCGGACATAATTATTGTGTTATTTCATAAGCCTCGTGACATTGAACTTTAACATATATATATATATATTTCAGCCCACAAACACACCTAGCCAAGTGCGTATATTTCTCTTATACTAATGCATCCGATGTGCTCCAATACACATGTGCTTCACTACACATTGCGATAGCTAATCGCATCGGACTGGGCGTCACCCCGATAGATCTATCCATAGTATTAGCGTTCACTCGCACCAAGTAATTAACAATTCACGATAAGTGGGTCTTAGAGGCTATAAGCAAACTTATGTAAATAACATTCATCTGAGCATACAATCGGGTCCCTTGTGTTCTATTTTAAAAATAAGCATGTTATCCCCCTCGCGGGTTTTATACAATAAGTAAATAAATAAAAGCGAGGCTATGAACTCACCTTGGGCAAAGTGACAACAACAAAAATATAAGACAAAGAGAAGTGAGAAAATTGTACAAGCAACTTCAAAACCAAGTCCGCCTAATATATATAGTATAATTGCACTCCAATATCTTTCTTCTACTCTTGTTGAAATAAACTTTCTGATCAAACGTTGCTTTTATTCCTTATTGATGACGTTGAGGTTTTTATATATATAGTTATTAGAATACTTAAGCTTCAAGTATATTAAAGGGATAAAATTAATACGTAGCTTCATATAAACAACTGTCAACTCAATAGTCATGACTTTTAATACTTTGTCATGCTCTACTACTCGTATGTAGATGCCATGTTTTCTTTTTCATGAATCAAATACTAACCATAAGCTAGAGGTCCTCATTGTTTAGACTCCACAAGTACAACAAATGCTCTGTATCATAGTTCATATATTTACATCATGTCACTTTCTTATATCAAATATTTGCATAGATGTAAATTTATATTATTTAAATAATATCAAATCATTTGTTGGTAGAGTTATTTTTTGTGATCAAATATAGAATAGTACGTAACATTATTTTTTGTTAATTAAATATTATACTATAATTTGTTAACACGGGTATTATCGAGGCCCGATATTTTAAAAGTTACGCGATTTAAATTATACACGTAAAACACGAAAAATAAACGCTCAATATAAAATAAAAACATTGTCATTCGGAGGACATTTATTTTTTGATAATTAAATGACTTAAAATAGTTAATGCGTCAAATAAACGAATGACATATAAAGGTTTAACGAAAAATACTTTTAAAAGAAAAATAATAAAATAAAATAAAATAAAAATTAAACAACAACAATAGAAAATATTTTTATGTTATAACGAGAAATAAATATCGATACCTAACGTATTCCTTTCCGGTTAACAAGAACAATACAATAAATAACAATAGTTTAAATATCAAATAATATACACATTAATAATGTACTCGTTCACTGTTTTTTTTATTATAGTATATATATTTACAGCAAATATATGTTGACAATTTTTATATGTTGTGGGGTATATTATATTGTTTGATCAAATATATTACTCTATTACACATGTATGTAACTAATTGTTTACTTTGATCTTCTTATGCATGTCATCTGTAGTAGATAATGTGTGAATGATTTAAGTAGCTGTTTTTTATAACCTAAACGACATTCTTACGCTAAGTTTCAAGCCTTAAATTTCCCAGTTAACCGATAATTTAAATTTCTCAATAAAGTAAATACATAATACATAATAGTCGAGATTTGAAAAACGACCTGAAATCGACGGATTGTCACAATAGACTTGTCCAAAAATACTAGGTACTGTTTCTATGTAGATTTCTTAATATAAGGGTTTTTAGGTCATTAATCCTAATGACTTTCTATCTTAGGTAATTAGTGTTTGTACCTTTATAAACACTTATTCTAGGGATTATATAGTATGTTTATGACTTCTAGGGATTATACATTCTTAGTTTAAGGATTTATATAGGTTGATCATATTCTAGGGATAATTATGGGATCTTAAGATCCAATGCTTTGATAACTTGTACTTTATGCTTTACCAACTTGTAACTTGACTTGAAATAAATTTATATTCTTAATATGATATATAGTTGAGTTTTATAATTTGTTTCAAATGATTAGACTCTAATTTAATGTGAAATGGATTTTATATGCTGATCTTGGTTACTAGGTCTTAACTTGTAATTAGCTTTGGATTAGTGAATATTAGTACTTTGTGACCAATTAACTTTCTTTTATATGATAGATTATAATCAGTATATTGTTTTTGGTACTTGTACATGTAATTACATTGCTTGAAATATTGTTTACCAAGGGTTTTTAGGTGGTGAACTAGACTATTATGTACAATTACTTGTACTTAGCTTCGTATGGTTCGTTCTTGCCATTCTTAGGTATTATTATGTCTTCAAAGTATAGTTTTCAACTTGTTTATATTTCATAATGACTTATTCATATGTATGCTCCATTCATAGTTTACCATTCTTGAGTTTACAACTCATTTATAGGGATTCTAGGGTTTCTAAAGGAATTTAGGGCATCATAGTTATATTTGAGATGTTCTTATCAATACTGAACTTATTAGATCACTTTTAGATCTTAGACTTGATATATAAATTGTATTGGCAACATATAGGAATATGTTGTAATGGCATTTCAGGTTGTGAGAAGCAGTTCATCTTACTAAGTAAGGTATGAAAAGTAAACATTTCTAGTCAAATTTTCATACTCATACAATCATAGCTTATAGCATAGATGTGAATTTTGAGGATTGTCACATATAGGTCAAATGTGAAATTTACCAATTGGCTTCAAGTTAAAATCCTTTACGGATTGTAAATGATGGTCAAAACAGTTTTGTGCAAATTTTCATCGAATAAGTCAAATCTGAGTAGTCTGCACTAAAACTGCATTTTCCGTTGATTTGTATGTGATAGTTATCTTTAATGATTTTAAAGGTAAGACTTGTAGCTTTACAAGGCCATAAGGTAGGAGTTTATAGCTATTATATAACTCAAGTTATGACTCAATCTTTACAATATATTTCTAAAAATCTAGTGCAGCCACATTGCCAATGATAATTTTCGACTCAAAGTGTACACGTATTTGCTACAAATGGGTTTGATGAGTATGGCTAATGTTTATAAACATGTTCATACAATAAATTAGTGGTGTTTTTTAGTCAAACTGATTTCGAGTCGATAGGTTGCAATGCCTTGTGGGTTATAAGATAGTTTATGTATTAATAGTAATCAAAGTATTTTCTAAACGTTATTTTTGTATTTTCTAAGTTTTTGTGCCCCATTATCATAGGTCTTGGATGTCTTAATGTTGCTTGAATTCTTGTTGTTATTACTCAACTCCTGAGTTCCGTGTTGGTTTACCTTGTAGCTTAAGGTGAGTTCATAGCCCCATATTAATCTTTATAAAATGCTTCTAAAACGCGGGGTGAGATTTTCATGTTGGAATACAATATTTTAAACTGTATGCTATCCTGAAATGTATGCTACCAGATGAGTACAAAATATTATTGCTTTTAGTATCTATAGCCACTAAGTACCCCTTAATATCATGAACCGTTAATAATTCACAGTTTGCAAGCGTGAATGTTGTGGATGGATCCATCGGGATTGACAATCCCCGTCCCGTATTACTTTGATGCACTTACATTTGTTTATACTTGAGTATTTAGGCAGAATACTCATTAGGGGCACTTATATACGTTAAGCTTCGGCGTCATGAGCTAAATAACAATAATAAATAATATGACTATGGATAATGTACATAGTCATCCCCCCATTACTTGTTTTACAAATTATACTTGTATTCCCATACTTAATTTACTAAACCTATGAATATCACTCAACTTTTGTTGATGTATTTACATGTTTAAATCTTAGGTAATAACGCTTAATATGCTTGGATGGGAGCCTGTTGGATGTTAGAAGCTTGGATATTCTGTGTTGTATTTAAACTTTTGTTTGGTAAAAGCTGTCATACATTCATCCTAAATGTATTTTGGTATTTATAAAGTTAAAACCACATTGTGATGGTTCTATACCATGTTATAAAACCTTTGGGACCTAAGTTACAAACTCTGGTAATCATGATGTAATGTATATCTTTTATTACGTCATTTTTGTATCATTTATAATTCATTGTTGCTTGTACTATGATGTGGCACCCCCATGCTGCCTAATTGTTCCTTGTCTGATTTAGGGGGTGTTACACTTTAAAGCAGATTCAACGTCTATTTTTCATGTACAACGTCCAAAGCTGTTGTACAGCCGGACTAGACAAACTTGACTGAAATATCATGGAAGCAAATGCGTCTTTTTGATCGACGGGACTTCTGGAATTCTGGTGTGTATAGAGCTGCATTTTTATGTGTCTAAAAATTAATGTGTAGAGTTTATTTTATAGCTAATTCATGTCTTGGTAAACAAGACAAAATATTTGCTTGTAACATAATCCAACATGCAATAAGTTAAAAAAATACGATTTGCATATATTTTACATACACAAATATATAATGATATAACTTGTTAACACATTCTAAATCTATTCCATAAATAGATTTACACAATGTTTTGGAAAATAAAATAAAATCTGGTAGCAAAAAAGATAGCGCGTAGGCGAACTTTTGGTGCCGCATTCTTGTCCGCAATTCGCACGGGCTCACACAAGTTTAGAAGCTTCGAACTTATTTTAGCCCAAAAATATCATTTTCTACACACACCCATGCGCGCACACGTAGGTGTTGGAGTAAAACCAACCAATGAGATTTTGAGGATAGAAAGTATGATTTTCTTATAAACATGTTTTCACTTCATGTTTTGGGCGATGTGAGACATTTTCCTTTTTCATATTAACTCTACTTGGACATAATTAGCTCGTTGCAAAGCTCTCTTCGAGGAGAACACAAAACTACTAACTACCACGAATATATATAACATATACATATATTAAATTATCTCCAAAGTATTGCAAAAACTCATTTTGTAATTTATTTTTCGAACAATCTCCCACATTAATAGATATCGGTAAAAAACATACAAAAGTTTTGGTGATATTTCTACGGTTATGGTTCAATAAGGTTGGTTTATATCCTCATAGTCGCTCGCGGGCAGATCACAATCATAGTCACCATGCGGTCCTCCACAACTCACACAAGGGCCAAACACAGCTCGACAATGCTCCTCTTGTAATATCTCCAAAATAGGACGATTATCCATGATTATGTTCTCAGCGGTGTCGAAAGTGTGATGCTCGTGATCGGCTTGAGAAACGGTTTTCTTGTTCTTCCTTTTTGGAGAACGAGGTACACCACTAGGTATGTGTGTACGCAACCGTGTGCGCATACAACTAAACACAAGGAATGAGAGAGGAGCTCTCGATCGACTTTGAAAGAGAATGGATTATCTCCCTCGAGGTTCAATATTGAAAATCACAAGAAAATATAATATTTACGTAGTACTACTTGGGCGGAAAAACCCTGAATAAGCCTTCCTTCTCAAAATACTCACAAGTGAACGAGGGGAATGAGGTGGCGCTAACCACTTAAGTACTTATATCCCTTAGACGGTATTTTATAGCACGTCGCCTTTCTATTCAGCGTATAGTTCGTATTTATCGAATTCTTGCTTATCGAAAGTATTTATCTATTTTTGCATTTATTTTCTTTGATTGATACACGTATTTGGAACCGGAACGCCTCCAAATACGGTGGATTGCCATGCAATACTTATGGAAGTAGGTAGATTGGGTGTTCGTATCTACGTATACTTAATATTTACTTATAGTAATATAGAAAAAATATTTTTGTATTTTTTATTATTTTTTAAGAAAATATAATATGTACGTAAAAACGATTGAGAACAATATATATAATATATTTTTGGTGTAATCTTTTAGGAAAAAGATTACTTTTGGATTTTTATTTTTTGGGTCAATTCTTAGGAAAGAATTGATTTTTTGTGAATTTTTTATTTTTTATAATTTTATCTTTGAGATTTTTTATTTTTATTATATTTTTTATTTAATATAAAAGGAACGTTCACAAGTGAACGGATCCCAAAATCCAATACTTCTCACTAGAAACCGTCAATCTTCACGAAAAGAACCGGCAGCGACGCCATTTAATTAGTCGTTTTGAATACAGTTCGTTTCTCTCGGTGTCTTATCGAATTGATTAACGTTTTCTTGTAGGGACTTAATTGTTTTTGGTTAAAAGAACGTATTTGGTATTTATACTACTTGGCTCGCAAATAGAAAATTTAAACTAATATACTATTCTACTACTATTATTATAATACTAATTTGGAATAAAATAGAAATTTCTAAAGTAAATGCATTTTACACTAAATTGCAAACGGGCTTAACTCGATTTCTATTAATAGGCTTAATACTAACCTATACTTCTAACTAAACTAATTCCATAGAAACAAGACCAGGCCCAAAATAAATGGTAAAGCCGAACAATCTAATAACAGAAAAATTTAACGTTTAAAGGTAACTAAGAAAATGGACCATAGGTTCTAAACTTCAAAATGAAACACGTTTTCCATTTTAATTGCATCTTAAATTCGTGAGTGGCTACCTATTATTACTTTCCTATTGAACAATTATTCATTAGACTACAAATGAATCATTACAAAGACTTCACAACTTCCTAAATTCATCCCATTTAACTTGCATTGATAGAACTACCATTATTTATCTGACTAACTCTTAAGCTAAATTGGTAAGCTCAAAATAACAACATCCACTAGCAAATCAAATACTCAATTTAGCATCCTAAATTCTCATTACTACAAACTCTTAATCTGCCTAAAAATCCTGTAACTGGACTGCAACTAGTAATATTCTAAATCTACCAGAATGCACCAAAGGTTGCACTTGTGAACCTCAAAAAGATAAAAGTTCTTTCCTAACTCCTATTCCAAGCTCAATTCCTTATTCCTATTTCATTCTTTTTATAAAATCCATGATTTTACCATGATTTTATGTAGTGAAACTTCACCCATTAATCATGGAACACATACTCATGAACTATACTTCTATAAGTTGTGTGTGAACTTATCCAATATGTGCTTATACCTTTACATCTATATTGGTTATAAATAAGTTACATAGCTTAAACCATGTACCCAAAACTAGGGATAACAAGTAGCAAGATGTATACTTAATATTGGGAATATCCAACACTTAATAAAAATTTGGAAATATACTACATTTGGTAATGTAGCCATGTATATGTGTACATGAAGACTAAGAGCTCACTTAACTCTTATGGACTAGCCCAAGGTTGTGCTCTAGCCCAACATAGGCCCAACACAAGCCCACCCTACCCTTTTTAGATAGCCTTACACGGCACCAAGGGCATGTGGAAGGAAAAGGGATGCATGGGAAACACAAAAGCCTACACTTGGCACAAGTGTTCTTACCTAGGCAATCATGCCTTTTGCATTCCCTTTCCCTCTCTCATCTTTAAGCCGAAACACACACACATTCCCATTCTCATACATGCAATCTCACTTCTCTCTTCATCTCTCTCTCTACATTTCGGCTACAAGCCACAAAAATCCAAAGTTGATTCATTAAATCAACTAAATATTTGTCCTATCTTGATTACAAATCATTTGGTAGCATCATTCCTCTTGTAAACAAGCCCTAGCCGAATCATTATAGGCCACGGCTTAGTTATAACTAGGGTTTTCTTCATCATCTTGAGTAGATCTCAAATTTCCTTGTTCATCTAGATCATCCTTGGTACTTTTAGGCAAAAATGGTATACACATCATGTTTTTTAATTTCTTCATACATGCATCATCATACATCTATAAACATAAGTAAATAACATGTTAAAACCAAGATTTGAAGAAGCCATGACCATTATAGGTCACGACATAATTATGAAAATCATGTTCATAATTTAAAATCTTCTAATAAGAAACATATGATTTGTATTCTATGTTTTAAACTAGATTTGAAAACCATATGAAACCTTTTATAAATCTAAATGTTGCATGGGTTACAAATCTTGTTCTATGGGACTATGGTTAACTAATAATCATAGATCTCATAAAATGAACTTATGTAACTTAAAGATCATGAAAACCATGACCTTAAAGGTCATGGCTAAAATAAATGGTGACCATATGATTTGTTTCCTAAGTTTTGAATAATGGAATATGAAATGTTACATGTTAAATGGGATATTAAAAATCACAAAATATAACTTATGAGTATAAATGTAGCCGTGGGTTACATATGACTTAAAATAGGTTAGATGTACATGCATGCTTATATGAACCTAGATCTAGTGATAAGTGTTAACTTAACATGATAAACATGAAATAAGTTAAATAGATCTTATGGGAATATTTGGAGAAAACAATATAGTCGTGGGCTATATATTGTTTTCTTTGAATGATAGTAACCTTGGGAACATGCATGACACCTAGATAATCATGATTGTATTTTTGTAAATATTTACAAGACTTAAATTAGCTAAAGTGTTCATCTTGGAAATACCAAGATTTAGAAATATAGTCGTGGGCTATATATGTGTGTACATGGATCTATGATTGATTTTAGGCTAGAAATAGTTCAGATCTCATTTTGAACTTGTGACTTGTTTTCTTGATTTGTACATAGCTAGATCTATTTTTGTAACACTTATAAATTACATGCAACCTTAAAATGACACTTGACATATCTTAATAAGCTATAACTAATTATAGCCGTGAGATATAAGCTCCTATTAGGGCTTATGACTTACTTGTAACCTTATAACACACCTAGATCTAATTTGGTACATCACATGAAACAAATTATAAGTTTTATTCTTCTATTTAGATTTAAAACTAAATATGAATAAGCTAATAATAAGCTTATAGGAATATCCTAAGTTAAAACTTACATAAAATGTAAAGTAGTGTTAATGGACTATTTAAGTCCATGAAATGTTAATCTAAAACTTAATGGACCCAATAAGCCCATTTTATAAATCTTAGTAACTTAAATGGACTTAAGATTACACTTAGGCCTATTTAACTAATAAAAGGACTTAAAAATGTACTTAAGCCCAATAAATGATTTAAAGTCTCATTTAAATAAATTAGTGGACTTGAGATATATTTAAGCACACTAAAATAGCCCATTAGATGTTTAGCCCATTTAATAAGCCCATATAAAGTTTGAATGTTAAAATAAAAGTTTTTATAATAAAATATAACTTATAAAAAATTTTTGGATGAAAATTAAAATTTATGATACTTAAGGACTAAAACTGTAACCTATGAAACTTGTTTTGATAAACTAGTAAACACAAGGACTGAAAATGTAAATATCCAAAAGTCTAGGGTTTAATAAATACTATCCGTGGCAAATTAAACCCTAGGGACCATTTTGGAAAGTTTCTAAAAGTTATTTTGTCATTTTATAACCCTAAAGACCATTCTTGTAATTTGCTAAAACTTAAAGAAGCCCTAGGGGCTGTTTTTGTAATTTTAGTAATGTTACAAAACCTAGATATAACTAGGGGGACTAAATCTGCCATAAGCCGAAACTTTAACAAGCCCTAGGTACTAAATATGTAAAATCTGAAAGTTATACTTGTTTAAAATATAGAGGGATTAGTTTTGCCATATTCCGAAACATTAACAAGCCCTAACTCTAAAATCTATTTTTAATTATAATAAAACATAATTAAGTACTTAGACCATAAGAATTAATGTATAAATTCTTAAGTTTAAATTATTTATAAATGTTAAAATAATTTATGCAAACTTTAAAGTTAAATAAAATATTTTATTTTATTTTTCAAAACAAAATATTTATATTTACTTTAGGAAATAATTGTATAAACAATTATGAATATGTATTACTCATACATAAACTCATATACTTTTAGAAAATAAAAACTATATGAACGTTGAACAAATTGAATGCTAATATGTAAGTAAAACACCTTAAGTTTACTTAAAATAAGAAACTTAATAATATGTTTAAATGAATGATTATAATACATGAACTACGAACGTGAAATAATATTAAGTATAATTTTTATATTTACTTAATAATGAAACTTAGTAGTAAATGAGTGATTATAATACTTGAATGGAGAACGTAAACTAATATTTTAAGTAGAACATTTTATGTCTACTTAAATAAGAAACTTAATTGTAAGTTGAATCATTATTATAAATAACATGTATGTTAACTGATATTAATAGTTAAACATTTTATGTTTACTTAGAAATGAAACTTATATAAATAAGTTTAAATGAATATTGATGATACTTGAACTACGATTATTTAGATAAATACCGTAGCATAAATGAACTGACTAAAATCTGTATAAGCATACATATATGTTCTTTGTACTATCTATTAAGACTGTACTATCTGATTAGGCATAACTTTTGGCGTAAGCTTTATTTGGAAATTCGTATTAAACAGCTATTGCCTACTCCCAGGTGAGTTTACAGCCCCATATAAACTTTTGATAAAACTTTCCCTTTTGGGAAAGAAAATATGCAAACACTTAATGGACATAACAAGATTGTATAATTTGACTATGATTGATTATTATTGGAACTGTTAAATTGTTGTAAATCGCCCGCATGTTATAAATAGATCTATTAGGGATTGACCATCCCCGTCTGGGTGAGTCATGCTCACTGTGCCTTGGCCGAGACAACAGACGTATACCATGTTGGAACTGGAATGGGTGTCTTTTGTAAGACACTACGTCCTCATCTGTTGAGGACTATGGAAGGTTAAGCTTCAGTTTCTAATAATAAACAAATGTAATCTACATTTTAGTAAGAATGCTTTGTGCATTGTTACTTCTATTATTAATGTATGTCCAAACTAATTAATTGTTAAAACCTGTAAATTCACCAACTTTATGTTGACCCCTTTAGTATGTTTTGCACATGAATATGAAGTTAGTACGTGGTGTGTGCATGGTCTCCAGCATCTTAGAAATCTGCATCTTAGGACTCGTCAGGGGTTCTATTTGGGAAACATAAACAATCTCCTCATGACATGTTAAAGAAAAATTTATTTTATTTTTTATGAAACATGTAAACTGATTTAAATAACTCTTTATCTTATGCTCTATGGACTATATGCTATCGATCCACCCTAGTGACATCTCTGTAGATATTTCCGCATATTTTGACCCTACCCGGGGTGTCACACTTTTACAACTAACAACTACTTTAAGTGACTCAAATCCATTTACATCACAAATCCAACCACTGGCACCTTTACCCAAACAATACTTATGCAGTAACAATCTAAATCCTATAACAGAACTAATATCATTTAATAATATGGAAATAGGCTAATTCTAACTATTAACTCTACCAAATTCAAAAGTATATTTTGTAATCATTAACTAGCAAGATCAACGTTACAAATCGCGAATCACTAGCCGGCCGGTCGACCACCTTGTAACTTGTAATCGTTCTAGGCGGGATTAACCGGTGATTAATCGGATTGGCATTTTTAGCAAATTTTTGGTATTTTCGGCAAGTTTTAGATATTTCTAATGAGGTATTTTTGGCAATATTATTCTTAATATACAACTTATCATACATATAAATAGTCACTATAAGTGATAAGCATAGGTTTACAATGATTTTTCAGTATTTCGGCCAAATTTTCAGGTTTTCGGCAAGTTTGGCCTCCTTTGACCGTCGCTGACCATAGTTGACCGCTATTAATCGCCTTTGCATTAATCGGCAAGGTTGATGGCCTTGTAGCTATTAATCGGTGATTAATCGCCCTTGTAGACCTTGTTTTGCAACATTGAGCAAGATTACAGTAACATGAGGAATTAAAAACGTAACGAGTACATAAAACGATATGACCTGCACATCCAAGCCAGACCGTTGATGCCGAAGTCAAGTGCTCTACTATCTGTTATAACATGAACTGAACTGAACAGAAATTATCAACGGATCTATAACTTTATCAGCTTAACCTGAAAAACTTATACAATATGGGAAAAGGACAATATGATTGTGAAAAGTAATGAAGGGTGATTAGAAATGATTAAAGCTACACGTTCTTAAACCTCTTAAAAGAAACTCGCTGTTCTAATCCTATCTTTACACTACAAAACTTGTAATCTCATTCAGTACTTTAACAGAAATTCCTTATAAGCTCCTATTAAGAGCTTATGGGCTATAAGCTCTGAAAAACAGCTACTTTACTTTCTGAGATAACAAACTGTAACAGAACATTAATAAGCTTGTGTGAGATCAGTAAGTGAAAAATGAGAAAGAAGTAAAAGATGTATGACTTAACTAATGGCAGAATCGGAAGTTATAACAACTAACCGAAATTACAACTGATTATCAACTAATTAAACCACTACTTCTACCTGCAAATCTTATCTCTACGAGCTTTTTCTGAATCTTGACCACTGATCCACTAAAACTTAACTATGACAAGCTTAACCAGCTCATGAATAACCAATTTCAAATACTACTTGCTGAAATATTTGATGCTTTCTGAAAGCTTACTATAATAACACCTCTAATTCGCCATTAAGACAAAAGAAAACAGAACCATGAGATGACTTGCAGAATTAAAATTATGGATGCAATGGTTGAATTTGAGATGAAAATTTCAATGAAAGGAACTAAAAAGTTGTAAAGTAAATGATTCAAAAAAATCGTGTTTAAACTCATAAGCTCGTTATAAGCTAACAAACATTATAGTTATAACGCTTGAAGAAAAGTAGAGGGTTTGAAAAGATGAAACAGAATTCAAAAGATTTTTCATTAATGGAAGTAAGAGTTATTATGTTACAACTTTGTAACTAACTGAAAAATGGCTTTTACAAACTTGAAAAACAGAGTGATCAAAATTATAGTGAAAAATGAAAGATTAGTGAGAGTAAAGTAGCTAAGACTGGAAACTTTATTAATGGTAGAAAATCGATTACAATTTTACCCAACTAGTAACTGGATGTACTGTATGAACTAACAACTTTAACAGAATTATAACTAGTTGAAAGAGCTAAACTAATCTACTCCTAAACTACACCTAGAACTAAGATCTAACTGTGTGAAAATTGACATAAGTGATGGGTATTTATAGACTTGAGATTGAGTTAGGAGAGTTAATCCGTTGAAGTTGTTAACGTGGTTGATCCAATTATCTTCTGCCGCGTGGCCTAGGGTTCATCCCAAATTTCCCAGAATTGGGGGTTATTTAGAGAGTGTAAATGAATGCAATTAAAGAGCGAGGATAGGTTAAGGGAATGTAGACGAGTATTTCTGATTCTTTGGTAATCACTTGAAACGTCCTTCTTTGATCTCAATTCGTTATTGAAGAACCGGCTGACGTGGCAAGTAGATATTGGTTGAAACCAAATCACACGGATCACTATCTTGATAGTAAAATACTATTGGCTGTAAAACTTGATCCATGTGAGGCTTTTTCCAGCTTTTCTATTCGTCCAAGTGGCAAATCAATATTACACTTTAAGCATTTGGTAGATTCAGACCTCCTTCTTTAGAACTTTGTAACAAATGCTCTTGAAGTCCTTCATCTTTAAAAATCAGCAACTTGAACCCTTGAATCTTCATGTTCTTGGAAAGTTTGGTCCTTATTCTTTTGTCTCTTTCTTTGTCTTTTCTTCAGACCATAAAAGCTCGTGTTTATCTCAAAATGCATCCTATTTGCCTGGAAACACATAAACACCAGATACACGCGTAATTCTGATATTTTAAAGAATAAACTGATATAATTGGCCGTGTTTTAAGTGTTTTTGGGTTATTAAAGGTAAGTGTTTTCACACTTATCAGTATTGACCCCCACATTTTCCTTTACATGTTTTCTTAGGTAACTAAGCAGGTTTACATGCATTTGGACTTCCAGCATCATATAGGAAGTATCATCTTTACCATCGGGGCAGGGTTACTACTTTGGACAATAATAAATGTTGATTTTCAGACAATTTATTGAATCTGCACATTTGATTCATGTAATAGGTTTTAATGATATTTTATGATCATGCTATGTATACTATTTGCTATCGATCTACCAAGTAACAACCCAACTACTATTTTGGTGCATTTTGACCAATTTGGGGGTGTTACAAGGTAAGTCCCCCGGTCTGGACGGGTACACATTTGCTTTTTACAAAAACTTTTGGGATACTATCAATGGAGATATTGTTGAATTTGTGCAACATTTGCTCAACACTGGTATTCTTCCCAAAGGATGCAACACTTCATTTATTACTCTTATCCCCAAAGTCCCTAATCCTATGGTGATTACAGATTTCCGTCCCATTAGTCTGATTGGGGTTCAATACAAAATCATTGCAAAGTTTCTGGCGAACCGTTTAGCTCGTGTTATTGACACTATCATCAGTCAAGAACAAACTACTTTTGTCAATAACCGCCAGATCTTAGACAGCCCCCTTATGGTTAATGAAGTTATCCAATGGTGCAAGAGGAAAAAGGCTAAATTCATGGTTTTCAAAATTGATTTTGAGAAAGCATTCGATTCTATTTCTTCGGATTTTTTATTCTAGGTTATGTAATATATATGATTTAGTAATACTTGGATCAAATAGATTTCAGGGTGTCTACAAAATGGCACTTCTTCGATTCTGATCAACGGAAGTCCAACCCGTGAATTCAATATTCAATGGGGACTTCGTCAAGGGGATCCTTTATCCCCCTTTCTCTTCATCATCTCTATGGAGGGGCTTCATGTAGCTGTGGAGGATGCCATGGTTGCCGGTTTATACAGAGGTCTCACTATTAACTCTTCGAGTATCTCTCATTTTCTTTTTGTAGATGATGTTTTATTCATTGGTGAATGGTCGTGTTTTAATGTCAAAAATCTGGTGTCCATTTTTGAATGCTTTCATCGGGTTTCGGGCCTCAAGATTAACTACCATAAGTCCAATATTATTGGTGTGGGTGTCCACATAGATGAATTCAAGCTTATGGCTACAATTACAGGTTGCAACGCTATGGTTTCTCCGTTTCGTTATCTTGGGCTTCCAGGTGATTGCAATATGGCTTTGGTTAAAAGTTGGGATCCGATCTTTGACAAGTTTCACAAAAGCTTATCCAAGTGGAAAGCCTATCTTCTTTCCATTGGTGGTAGAACTACACTTCTCACTTCGGTTTTAGGAGCTATCGTTACTTATTTCTTTGCTCTTTTCCTAATGCCTATTTGCGTCAGTAAGAAGCTTGAATCTATTAGAGCTAAATTATTTTGGAGGAGCGATAAGAACACCAGAAAGATCATGTGGATTTCTTGGGATTTAATCCTCACATCTACAGATACACGAGGGTTAGGTATAGGTAGCTTATATTCCTTGAACCATGGCGTTATTCAAAAGTAGAGATGGCGCTTTCTTAACAATCCTCAAGCCTTCTGGGCCTGGCTGATCATTTCTGTCCACAGTGATAATGAGAATGCCTCCACATTCTTTAGTCACGTTAAAAATGATGGTGTTTGGGACATAATCATAGGATCCATCAACACTATGCATGACAAAGGTCTCATTCCTCACTCTACTATTATAAGGCAAGTTAATAATGATGTTGCTACTCGTTTTTGGCATGATACCTAGATTGGAAATTCATCCCTCTAAGACCAGTTCCCCCGTCTGTACCATCTGACTTCTAACAGAGATATTTGGGTCTCTGAGTGTTGGAATCAAGGGTGTAATCTTTCTTGGTCTCGTAGTATTTCTAGTGGTAATAATACTAGTCAGGTGGCTGCTCTTCAAAACATGTTGTCGCATATCTCCCTTAAGGATTCTGCGGATGTTTGGGTTTGGCGTATTGGTTCTGAAGGTTTTTCGGTTTGTAGTGCTCGAAAACACATTGACTCGATTCTTCTTCCAACGGTGGAGTTAGCACAAGATGGAATAGTTTTCTCCCTAAGAAAGTTAACATATCTATATGGAGGACTCTTCGTGACCGTATTCCTACTAGATGGAACCTCAAGCGTAAAGGTATTGAGATCCCCTCTATCTCTTGTACGATCTGTGATAATGGGATTGAATCTACATTTCACTCATTGTGGGCCTGTTGCTTGGCAACAGAGATTTGGAATCACACAATTTATTGGCTAGATCTTCCTTCTCCAAACATATTCAGTATTCAAGAGCTATATGATTGGATTGAAGACCTTCACATTTCAAGAAAAAAGAAGGACACCGTCGATGTTATTTGTGGCGTGGTTATGTGGTCCTTTTGGAATCATTGGAACGAGACGATTTTTGGTGCAGTGTTACCGCAACATAATTTACTTTTTGATAAGATTGTTGAAGGTTCTTTTAGATTGTGCTCTTCTAGAAACAATTTGTCCTCCATTTCTTGGGCCAATTGGATCAGAAATCCTTTAGAGGATTTTTCTTTGTAATCGTTTTTTATCTCCTTGCTAGTGTAATAAAATTCTGATGTTCTAAAAAATGCTATCTCCAAATGTCATAAGCCTTAGTTTAGCTATAAGGAAGATGGCATTCAGCCATCCTCTTGGCTTGGATGTAAGTCAAGAGAGGTAAAAGGCTTGAACCCTTTCTTAAACTTTTCTGAAAATATATGTGCCTATGATTTGAGCTATGTGGTTTTTTAGATTATGTTTAAGTTGCTTGTTTTGTTCTTTTTATTTGATATAAGCTTATGATTTGTCCTTTGGATAGCTCAAACTCCTTTCTGCTTTGTAAAAAATTTGATTTCAGTTTGTAAAGTGATGTTTGGTTTGTTTAGTTTAAGGGTTTGGGTGACACAAATTGCTGACTACATATTCTTGCACACTTAGACTTTAGGTAGTTTAGTTTAAATTTGATTTAGGTTTGTTTTATAGTGAAAATTGCATTTTTCATGTTTTCCTTTTTTTTTTAATTCTCTAAGATCCATAGCTTATCTTTCTTGTCTGTTATATGGTATAATGAATTTGAATGAGGTTGTATGTCTGGTATGCTTAAGTTATTTTGAATGGATTTTGCATCCTTAAACCAGCAAAAACATTGACCATTAATTAGTCAATCATATCAGAAGCAATATTCTGCCATTCTTTAGATTGTAGCTCTTGTTACTTGGTAATTGTTAGTCTAGGTCAGTATTCCCATCTGCTTTTAGGTTTTAGCTGATCATATAGCTTTTTTGTTGCTTATTTATGTGCCTTGAGTTCACCAAAAAGCCAATTGCATCAGCATATAGCTTTCTATGAACTTTAGCCTAGCAGTGGTAATAGTTTTGCTACTACTAGCTTTAGGCCTGCTCCTACTGTTAGTTTAAAATCAATGTTTGCTTTTGTAGCTATAAACTGTGCTTTTCAGTGCTTGTTCTTGGTAATCTACTGCTTATTTTCATCCCCCATTAAGCAACTGCTTGTGGGGCTGCCTTTGTCCAAAAAGAAAATTCAAATAAAAATAATTTTTGCCAAAAAGGTCATAGCCCGACTCGAACACATGACCCCTCGCAGAGGGAGTCAGAGTTGTACCGGTGTGCTATCCTTTTTATTTGGTTAGACTCTCCCTTTTCTTTTCTTTAAGCACTTTCTTTTTCCCTTTGGTTTAAATAAGACGTGAGCTAATAAGCTACTTTTAGCTTATTGGTTTAAGATGGCTTGTTTACTTTATTTTTCCTAGAAAGTAGATAAGATTTTAGACTTTTAGAAAAAAATTTAGATGTTTCTCTTTTTATTTACTATTTTTAATTATTTATTTATTTAGCCATTAAAAAATAGCAAAAGTAGATTTAAATCTTTTTAAAAATATTTTTTTAGCTTTAATTAAATTATTTTGAGGTTTACAAGCAATAAAATCAGTATTTAGACTTTTTCTTCTTTGTATTGATTTTTAAGTCTTTATGTAGATTTTAAAATTAAATAAGAATTAATTAAAAGGTTTTCAAAATGTTTTTCCGATTTTTCATTTTTTTGTTATACTTTTTAGAATTATTTTGCAAATTTTTACTAGAATTTTTCATTATTTTATTGTTTTACGTCTCGTTTTGCTTGAAAACACGATTCGTCTTAGTTTAATCGTCTTAGCGTAACCCGTCTTTACTTTTCACATCTTTTCTCTTTCCAAAAAAAACTAATCCAAAAACGTTTATTATTGGCACACAACCAAACCTTCTTCGAGAACGAACTCATTTGTCGGTTTTATGTTTTCCTGAACGTAATTACTTAATACTTACCACGTTCTTTAGACTTTTCCTAAAGTGTAAGTGAAAAATAGTACATCATTAAACATGCATAACTCCAAAATTAAAACACAAAATATCCTAATATGAAATATTCATATCCTTTTATCTAACAACAGCTGGAATAGGAGGCCATAATAAACAAAAAGCAGCCACTTGAGTTATCTAGGAAGTGGTAAAACCTAAAGAGATCACACACAAAGAGTCATGGAGACAACAGCTCCTAAATAAGAGTATTACAAAACATACAACATAAAAAATAGTATAAAACCAAATATACCTTGCATCACAACTTTTCAATTTTAAAGGGCACAAGATTGCGCTTTGTTGAAGAACTTTGACCAAGGATGTCTTATCAGAAGTGTCTCTTAAACGTTTAGTAGTAGGACTTGTGGCCGAATTACTTTCAATATCACTTGGAGCCAAAGATCCCTAGTACATGACACAATATCCTTGATGCAAATGACAAATTACCTAAATTTAACAAAGAGAAATATATCATTTAAATTGAAAAGTGACATGGAAGGTACCATTGAAACTACCTTGGAGTCGAGACATCCTATTGAAGCTTGGTCAATCTCAGTTTCAAATACAATATCTTGATGATAAGTAGACGTGTTATTATGCATGTTTAGATACTAACATATTATATAAGAGGATAACAAAAAAATCAAACCTTATCAGTGTAAAACCCGCATTAAAAATCCTATGAACAGTACACGTGAACAGTAACTTATGAAAACAGGATAAAATTTAAACTTTCCATTTATAATATTAATACACGTGTCACGACGTTACATAACAAACAATCATAAATATTATACATGTGACACGATCACGATTACTAAATTCACGACAAATAAATCACGAACTTACACGATTAATATAGGACTCGAGAAAAACTATGGGTTTCCCATATGGGCTCTATATGCCGCGGCTAAGAGACAAGAAGAAAGGAAAATGGGCTTTTGGCCCATGACACTAAATAAACAAAACGCAGGGGAATTGTTTTTGTCATAATTTAGGTTTTCACAAAAAAACACTCCTCTTGCCTCCTTTTCGTTCTTGCCGCCGGCCATATCAAACCACAAGGACAATTCAGACGATTTTGGTCTTTGATTTTGGAGTCTACGTGTTCGTGATCATTAACTCTTTCATTCTACGTGTTCTGTATGGTCAAACACCTTTTTTATTTTCATTTAATTCCGTATGGAATTCATGTTTTATTTTAATTAATCTTATAAACATGTAATAAAACAGTAGATTAATTAATCATGATTAAAGGGGGTGTTTGGTGTTGTTTTGGGCTAGCCGAGACACAACCGAGAGTCGGGATACTCTCAACTTGTTTGATCCGACGCCACCGAGACCCACATGGGACTCGGTTTGGTTTGTTGTTCGAACGCAACAAGGGAACAACCCCGACCGTAGGTTGGGTATGGTTTTGGTGTTGACCGAGAGCCAACCGAGACCTTACGGTCTCGGTGGGGTTCTTTTTGGCTAACAGTGGGAACCGAACACTAACAGGGGGAACCTGTCCACTACCGATGGGAACCGGCGTGAATCGGTGTGAACCGGCTGAACCACCGGTGTCAACCGGGGCTCGGCAGTGGGAACCGCAAGCCACCAGTGGCAACCGGCTAGCCGGTCTAGCCACTGGTAGGGCTGTTTGGCTTGGCTTATGTGTGGGACCGGGTTTCGGGCTCGGGTTAATTTTAAAACACGGGTTCGGGTCTCGGGTTAAATATTAAAATCAGAAAAAACATGTTAATTAAATTAATCCCTAGACTTTTAATTTAATTAATTTCATGACTTAGGTTTAGTATTAAATTAATATTACATGTATAACCTAAAGTATTTAACTTAGCTTAATTTAATTAAAACATGTATTTTTAATTAAATTCCATATAACGTATAGTTTAATTAATTAACCAGTTATTTTATTAATAATCTATAACCATGACTTGTATTGTATTAAATAAACTTTAACTATTATTTATAATCCAACTTATATCTAATTATGGAAACTTACTATTTTTTGTAACTTTCTATTTTTAGAAACTTACTATTTAGGGAAACCTGCTATTTTTAGAAAGTTACTTAGTATTAAAATAAAAGTATTATAATACCCTATTACATGAATAATACACAACAGAACATCAGAATAACTACAGTTAACACAGTAAACAGTAAAACATGACGGGATACGTATAACAAGCTAATAACACACGGAACCAGTAAAACACATGTAATTCAGACAACTCATAAACGTCCATATTTCTTATCTAGTGTTATCCGTCGAGGCGGATTAGTCTTCATCGTTTTCCTTAGCTTCTACTGAACATAAGGTATGGATTTCCTGTCCTTCAGTAAGGACAATCTCTTCCTTCATTAGGATTTCCCGTATGCAGCCAACTATTTTCCCTAGTAGTTACAGATTAAATGCTTATGTTTATTAGTTACCTTAGCTATATACATGCCTGATCATTTTCACCTAGTTATGGAGGTACCATAACCATAACACTAGAGGCATTGATGTTATGACTTCACCACGGCGGAGTGATAGCTCGTGGCGTCCCTTTTTAGTTATTCGGCCATTATATTATTCTATTATCATGTGAGGCGTATAGGTGTATCCTAGTTACATGTTTCAGCCAAGATTTCATGGTGAATGTGGTGTGTGCCTTGCATCCTTCACAAGGAGGTGATCCCTCATACCCACTTACCAATTAATTAGAGGCATCCCCTCTAATTTGCATGACGAGGTCACCCCTCCAAGTATTCATGCACGTTGTTGACCTCATGACCTATATTGGCTTTTGGTACATTAACTAATACAGATTTTCATAAGTAACATAAGCTATGTTTTCAGAACTAAAACCAGTGAACATGACAGACAACTAAGTTTTCCAGGACTTATTCATTTCCGCCGCTATTCATGCTGTATGCTCTTTATATGCTTTCATATCCTATGTCTTCCATGCTTTATTGTACATCCGTGCACTGAGGGTTATGCTCATCCGTCTACTTTTCAATGTTCCTAAACGGCAGGTACCCAAGGACGCAAGTAGGAACTCCAGAGTATGTGCATTCGGATTGGAAGCTATCCGGCCTCTTTTACCTTATGCATTTATTCCTACTTTATCATACTTTACTTCTTTTGGACATTGTTTAGTCCTTTCCATTTACAGTACTCAATATTTCTGGTGTGTGAGTTACTAGACTACCGATGTTTGATTCTTGTATTTCTATTTATTTTCATGAATGTTTAGACATTTACCTTGCATGCTTTGATGACACGCCATAATTTACTATAGCATCATATCCTAACAAATGGGGTGTTACAATTATGGTATCAGAGCCCAAGGTTTCGACCTGTAGCTCTGTAAAACATGACCTGTGACTTACGGGTAGTCACAAGTGTCTTCCTAGAACTGACAGTTGGTTTTCATGCATTCATTCATTTTCATTTAATTCATGCATTTATATCATTGTAGCAGGTTTATGACTAAGTAATGGTTGGAACAGGACTGGCCCTATTTAGTCGCATGTGCTTTTATCGAAACTTTTAACTTTGGGACCGACCCATCGACGTCCCCGCGCCATGTCTTTTGTTTTGAGTGAACTGATCATAGGCGTTCACTCCCGTTCATATAAAAGTTTTATAAACTGCATCATGCATTTTACATTGTTTCATGCATTATAAACTACTTCATTGATTTATACATTGTTCATGCAATTTTATGTTATCTTATTTTAGATTTATGATTTATGTTGCATTTTATTGATATAAACTGCCAGATGGTGAACTCACGCAATACTCCAGATTTGGCATTGATTGTAGTGTTTTACTACCCTTTAGGAAAAGAGCGTAAATAGCGGTAAGTATCGAGTGATGATTTTAGGAAAAATCAACACTAATGACCCACAATCAATTAAAATGAGAGAAGAAGTTCGTTTCCCAAGGAGGTATGGTGTTGTGAATTAACTTGTATTTCTTTGAGATTAATATTGAGAGATGGAATGACGGTTTCGTGAAAATTACACTATAACGTAAAAAACGTAAACGTAAAGCCGTAGAAAAACCAAACAAATTAAAAATTAAACTAAACCAAAAAATTAAATTAAGAAAAGATTAAAACAAGTCTAAAATAATATAAACTAAGATAAAAATTCAACAAAGATATTTTAAAACCTTTTATTAATTAAATAATTAATTTTAAATGCTAATTAAAGCCCTAAAATTAAATTTAATTAATTCAAATGTCAAAAATATGATTTTATTGAACAATTACTTAACTTATATTATTAGAAGACTAAAAAGTATTTTTCTAAAAATTAAAACCTATTAAAGCTATTTTTAAAACTCTAAAAATGATTAAAGATGATTAAAACCTAATTAAACTTAAAATAATTATAAAAATAAATCTAAAAACTTAAAAATAATTCTAAAAATGGAAATGGTCCTAATTAATGACAAAGAACCTAGGAAAAATGAAAAAGAAAGAAAAATGAAATTTTGAAAAATTAATAATAAAATATTATTAAAATAATACTAAAAAATAAAAGTTTCTAAAATTTGAAATAAAAAATCTATAAAAATCCTAAATAATATAACTAAGAGAAAAACACAATTTAGAAGTCCTAAACCTTTTTTAATAATTTTATAAAAATCTTTAAAGTTTATAAAAAACCTCAAAATATTATAAAATTAAAAATAAATGTTTTTGAAACCAAAATAAGATGTAAACCTCAAATATATTAAATAAAACCTAAAAACTATTTTTCCTAAAAATAAAAACTATTTTTGGTATTTTTTAATGATTTAATAAAAACGTATATTAAATAAATTCTATTAAATAAACTAATAATGGGAAAAATATAAAACCAATTTTTAAAAATCAACAATCCTAATAAGTTTCTATGAAAAATAAAAAGAACAAAAAGTAGCTTATAAATAAGCTGGAATTTAGCTTAAAACCTACGGCTTATTAAAACTGATTCAAATCAAAAAACGTGTTAACTAAAATAACTATGCACCCTTGGTCAGTAAAAGACCCAAGGGCGCAATGGTTATGTCGTGTGTGTGTGGGAGTGTAGACGGGGGTTCGAGTCCAGGCAACCCCTTTTTGCTACTTTTTTTACTTTTACCAAACCAACTGTTAACCTTAAACAAGCTTGAAAGCCAACTCTTATATCCTTTTTTAACACGTTTTAAGCCAAATGAAATTTCAAATCGTGACAGACTTCCAAGTTTGAACAATAGCAGATTTGAGCTTTGTGTTTTGCTTTTCTCAAGTTCCAAAAGCCAAGAGGACTTAGCTTTATGGCTTATTTGGTAGCTTTATTTGGGTACAAAGGGCACTCTTGTGATCCTTTGATCACAAGAAGTCAAGACAATCAAGCACAAATCACTTAGCACACCAAAAATCCAAATCCAAAGCACTCTACAGCCTATGAAGTTCTCTGTAGTGTTTAGAGCAGATCAGTGGACACTTAGACTATTATCTAGCACACAAGTGAACTACCAAGCCTAAAATTAAGCAAACACACTCACACAATGGAACTCAAACAATATAAATCCTAAAATCATACAATCACTCACAGGTTTTCAAAAGATTAAGCACCAAATATGAGGAAAAGTGAGCAGACCTTGAAAACAGATTCTATGCTTACCTTTTTTACTTTAAAACCACACCAATTGCTTCCAAAACTTTACCAAAGTAGATTACCAACAACTAGCAACCTATCTTAACCCTATATCACCTAATTAACACCTTTTTCAATCATTAATTAATGATCTTCCCCTGCTAAAACGTATTGCCAAACACCACTTAAAAATCTTTAAAACGTTTTTTAACACATAAAAACACTATGAAACCTAACCAAATTGTTATCAAAGCTTCATAACATTCAAATCAACACTTAAGAACACCAATCAAGCAGATTAAACACATAAAAGCACTGATCAAGCAAGATCACATACTTAGCTTTTTTCTGAGATTAAAAAGGGAAATAAGAGAAATACCTTAGGGCTTTAACATCCAAAGCCCTAGAGACAGCTTTGTCTCCTCCTTCCCAACTCGGGTTGGGGCTGAAACACAAATCAACAACCTTTCTCTCACCTGTTTAACACAAATCAAAAGAAAACACAAAACACAATATATGTATAATTCTGTTTCCTTTCTTTTCTCTCTAAAACCTTAACAAAACTTTTTCAAACCTTTCTAAAACGTTTCTATTATACTTAAATCACCAATAAACATGAACACCTAACACAAAAACCTTTTGAGCAGATTTTACCAAAATCTCTCAAAATCTCAAACTTTGAAAATATTTTGAAAATCAAAATCAATGAACCAAATTAACAAGGGAACTCAGAATTAAGCTTAACACAACACTCAACTTTTAAAAACAATAAAAAAGGAATTATACTTGAATTTTTTCAAAAACCAAACTTTTTATTTCTTTAAAAAGGTATTACATGTGCAAGCTTAAAAACTGGAACAAGGCTTTCCACAAGTTGGAAGCTCTTTATATACTACTCAAATGAACATACTAGAAGCAATAAAACATAAACCCTAATGCTAGAAAGTCTCTAAAATGCCCTTGACGATTTTTGGGAAATTTTCTCCAAATTTGATCTAGGCCGTGTAATCTTGCGTTGTGATCAAGCATAGCATCATGGACGTTCAATTGGGGACACGTCATAGACTTGGAGCCAAAGGAAAAAGCTGATTGGTTGATTGGGTTTTGGGGGTAGGGACCACGTTGGTGGGATTGAGGGTTTCAGGCGTGGGAAGTGTTTATACGTGTGGGAATTACACGTGGGATGATTTAATTGGAATTTTACCCAAGATAAATGAAGGTGAAAACTGGGTGGTAAGAATGATAAACAGTAACACCTTGAATCCTAATTTGGGGGAAGAAACTTGTTAACCGCGTTTTTCTTTTCAAATCTTTCACAGTTGGCATAAATGGTCCCTATCTTTTGGTTATTTTTGCATATAAGGTTTCCTTCCCTAAAAACGTGTTTCTCTTTGCAAACAAGTTTTTCCTTTTGACATTTTTGGCTCAAACCTTCCACAAAGATGTTTTAAAGGTGATTTTTGCCATGTTGTGATAATTCAAGGGCTGTTTTGGACTTCTTTGATCTTCCAAGGTCTTCAATGAGTCTTCCACTTTATGAAGGACCAATGTTGGCAATTTTGAATTGTTGAGGGACTATTCTTGCCATTTCTTCAAAGTTGAAGGACCTTTTTGCAATTTTGACAAACTTAAGGGACCAAACTTGTAATTATCATTATACAAGGGTTTTAAGTGTCATTTCTTCAATGAATGAGGATCAATCTTGTAAGTCTTCAAGTCTTCAAGGGTATTTGTTGATGATTTCATGATTAGGGCCCGGTTCATTGCACGGCTTCGTTTCTCGTGTCCGTTTTTCCTTGTATCTTGTGATCTTTTGTCTTTTTCACGATATCCATACCTAAAATACACAAGTAAACAAACACAAGCATATATATGGTATTTTATGACATTTTAGTGCATTTAAAGCCCGAAAAGAACGATGAGATCATGTATAAATGCCATCTCATCACTCCCCCATACTAAGCCATTGCCGTGCCCTCACGCAATGCTAGAATAAAGTATCTAAGCATCACCAAAGTTCAATTTTATTAACCTTTATTGAAGAGTAAAAGACTTGCAACATACTACGATGACGTTTAAAGACATAATGTATGATTTTCATCACCAAAAGGTGACTTTTAGGGTCAAAGAATAGAAACAAGTTAATGTCCCTTAGAGTAAATTTCGTCATCCTTGATTGTCATACATTCCATGCTAAGTGCAAAAACAAGATCATTGTTGGTACAAGTCACAATGCTAACACTACTCATACGTTCAAATTGTGTAATACTTTTTCTCCCCGCAAACCTAGTTATTATAAAAGGAAATGGGTTACTAGCATTTTTTATCTATTTGTCATGGATCACAAGTGATTCATATTGACTTATTTGAGTAGTTATTAGTCCGAAAGCAAAGTAGCACGATTTGATCAATAGTTAGCCGAAGGACAAAATCTTTTAAAACGGCTTCTCGTGTATCTCCTTAAGTTCATATCTTGGCATAACTCGTTTCACGATTTGAGACCTTTCTCGGACCGATATTTGGCATGTACTTCATACTTCAAATCTTGGGAAGACGTTCTCGAAATTATGGTCTTCTCTTCATATATTTGGAATTTCTTCACTTGATGTTTTTGAGAGATTCTTCATATAGGACCACGACTTCATCATTTTTCTTCAATCTTTACTTTGGATTTTGATATACAACGATCCGCCTCCTTTTCGGACTTGGATATATTTATCCTCATACCTTGTTAGGGTCTTTTTGGATAGACTTTCTCCATTCTTTAGGGGAGTAATAGCTTCTCGTCGTGTGTCTCGATCCTTCATATTGATTTTGGAATAATGATACTTCACATCATCTTTGGATCTTTAGCAAAAATAGAGCTCCTCATGCCTTGTTAGGGCCTTTTTGGATGATCGCCAATCTTCGCGTCCCGTTTCAATAAGTTATGCCTTGGCTATGAACTCTATTCAACCCCGAGCAACTTTTAAACGATCTTGCGCTAGAGGCTAAGTAACTTTTCAAATCGTACGACCTTACTTATTGCAATTATGATTTATTCCTAATGCATTGATCTTATGGGAAGAAAAAGCCACAATTAAAAACATATGAGTTTTTGAAAGAACATTTTCATGTTCTACGTTTAGCATGATCACTTGTCTAACTCTATCATTTCTCGTTCTTCACTATTTAAAGACCTCTAATTAAAGAGACTCGTGAATACTTAGCCATGCAAGTCAAAATTAAGCCAAATTTGGATTAGCTTTCATTAAGACTATATCAAATCAAAGTTTTGGGTTTTCAAGCCACCTATAGGATCTTGCACTTTCTTGGACTTTTTCAAGTTTAGAGAATGCGTTTTAAAGTTCCCTTGATAAGTGACTTTCTAGAATCAATTATAGGAACTTGCGAAAAGTTCTTGTTCTTAACCCGAATGAATTAAGACTTTCGCGTTTTAAAGCTCCCTATATAAAAGTCTAGCAAAACTTGAATTGAGCGGGTTAAGGAATGTAAATGGCTCCAAATGCCCATCAAGTCAAAAATTAACTCTTATTCTACCCATCGGAAAATATACATTCGTGTCTTAAAAACACTTATGAAAACTAAGAAAAATTTTAAAATTTGGCCATTTTTAGCCTTATTAGCAAAACAAAACATTGAAAGTTGGAAAACGTGAGGGCGTAGCAAAGCAAGTACCTATTCACCCCCCCATACTAAAAGTAAACATTGTCCTCAATGTTTCGAGTCTAAAGGTGGAGCACCCCCATACTAGAGACGAAGAATCGAATGCTTAGGATCTAGCATGGAAAGGGTGATCAACAATATATCTAAAGCCGTTTATTAATTATGCTAAAAGATAATTGTTAGAACAATAAAGGATATGTCATGGTATCGTGAAAAACTTCTTCAAACGAACGATGGAGGCTCACGTAAACGAACACGAGAGTCTTCAATCGTAGATGATGATGATGATCTAGATAACACAATCACAAACAACCACGAGACAACGAGTTGGAAGGGTACAAGTCCCCTTATTAGTGAACATAAAGCGTAAAGATAAGCATGGGATCTCCCCCACGAGGCACCTCGTTTTTGATTATCGAGTCATGAGCTCGACTCGATCCCCTTAAAATGTGAACATTTAGGGATATCATGGTATGGTCAAAGGGGCTTACATGATAAACAAGGCCCAAAAAGCAACCGGTAAAAAGGACTAAGTCCTTAGATGATGCAAAATACCGGGGTCGAAGATGGCGTTCTCGTTTCCATTGGAAAAACAAATTAACACCACTCCAACATGTGCCATAAACTCAAAGAGTTTGAATAAAATAGATGAGAAGTAGAAGGGTGAGACAATTGGTAAGACAAACGTTTGAGCTACTCGAGGTAGACTCGCACCAAGCAAATAGATATAGTTTCCATTTATTGCATCGGTGGAAGACCGAGATTTCCCTTTACATGAAATTCCGGGATCGAATATCTCGTCCTCGGTGGACAAGGATGAGGGAACATAAGGGGCTTCCCCCATACTAGAACCACACAAAACATCGTCAAAAGGAGTAGACGAGTTTGTAGCACTCAAATCACGCGGTGATGACGGAGTTAGATTTGTAGAAAAATCAATTAAATCACATTTAAGATCTTTTCCTTTGTTATCTTTTAAACTCTCCTTATGAAAACCCTTGTTGATTATGTCGAAAATATTCGGTGTTTCTAAGACGATGTTAGTCACACTAAAAATTCTCACATTTTGAAACCGTTTAGGTTTTGGTGGTGGCAAGTTCTCAAAACGTTTATCGACGAAGAAAACCTCCCCATCGGGGTCTATAAATTCATCATCCGAAAGATCTTCCGTAGAAACCGGCAACTTATCAATACTTTTCAAGAATGAAGGTGAAGTATTTTTCGATTCAAGTATTGATGGTTTCTTCTTTGTAGGCTTAGCACTCATAACCTCCACCGGCGGAGGAAATGGTAAATTGTTTTTGGAGACATTCCCTAAAACTCTTGGTGAAAATTCTTTGCAAACGACATTGGTCGAGTCACCATGGTTTAAAGTTGCAATAGAATATACATGAGAAAGATTGGAGTTTTGTGTTGCATTGATGACAAGTTCTTCTTCATTGAAACGAAGGGTGATTTTACGAGCATGAACATCGATAAGTGCTCGTGATGTATCCAAAAATGAACGACCCAAAATGAGAGGAACTTTTCGATCGATGGGAATGTCTACAACGATAAAGTCAACGGGATAGTAAAACTTTCCGACTTTAACGAAAACGTCCTCGACTACTCCACATGCCATGATCGTAGAATGATCGGCCATCTCGATGGACATGTTCGAAGGAGTAAGAGCCGGAAGCGAAAGTGATTTGAAGATCTCGAGAGGCATCAAATTAATACTAGCGCCAAGATCGGCCAAGGCGTAGCATTCCTCCATATCTTGTATAGCACACGGAATCAAAAATTTACCGGGATCACCGACTTTTTGTGGTATGCGGCTTAGAAAAACCGATGAACAACTAGACGTTTGTTGTAACTTTTCTTTGTTGTTTAGCATACTTTTGAAGTTTGCGGCGAATCGAGGCATCATGATTAAAGCATCGGCAAAACTTATGTTAAAATGCAAATCACGAAACATTTTCATAAATAGCTCAAATTGATAATTGTTCCTTTCTTGTGCTTTCTCTTTGTTACGTCTCGAAGGGTAAGGTAAAGGTGGTGTGGGTTGGTCATTAGGCAACGGCCTTGGAAACTCGGGTTCCACAATTGGTGTTGGTTCAACCGTAGGTGTGGTTTGAGCGGTACTTCGTGGGATTGTAATGTGCTCCTTTTCGACCACCACCTCGGGTTCTTTCTCGATTTCCTTCTCCGTAGAAGTACTTGGTCGAGAGATTGGTTCCTTGAAAGTTTTACCACTTCGTGTAGTAATAACCTTCATTTCTCCCCTCGGGTTGTTAATGGTATCACTAGGAAGACCACCCGAAGAAGAGGGCTTACACATGATAGCTTCAAACATCTTAGCCATTCGGTCCTCAAATTTTGATTGCCTAGCATCCGCTTTCAATAACTCTTGCTTAATCTCATGTTGTCCTAATTCCATCTTTTGTTGGTTTTGTTGAAGACGTTGGACATTTCCTTCCATTTTGTTTGCATGAGTTTTAAGTTCATTAGCAAGTTCATTTTTAAGCTCGTTTTTCAACTCGGACCTTAAGCTAATCATCTCACGTTGCATATTATCAAATTTAGCATCATTTGCTTTTGCATAATCCAAAAATTCTCCTTGCAAATTTTTCGTGTGAGCATTTTGAAAACCTTGTGTAGTGTTTTGAAAATCACGGTTTTGGTTTTGATTAGAGATTTGTCCATTCCCACTTTGATATTTCCCTTTGTTGTAATTGCGTGTGTTGCCTTGGTAATTACCTTGGTTGTTGTTTCGATAATTATTAGCATTTTGGTTTGGTGGAGCTTGATTTTGGCGGGAACCTTGGCCGTTTTGGTTGTAAGTTCCCGTTGCTACATAAGCACTCGAAGTGTTACCATCCGCGGTAATGCACTCGGATAAATCATGAGCTCCTCCACATGATAAACAACTCTTAGCAACCGCTTTAACCGAAGCGGAATTGGAAGCTTCTTGAGCCTTCCAATGGGACATTAGATTAGCAAATCTATCAAAAAACCGATTTTCCTCATTAGCTTCATCATGTAAGGCGTTAATGCTACGAGATGATTGTGATGACGATGACGAACCCATATTGGCAACACTCGGTGTGTTACGAGGGCTATAAACCTTAGATCGATTTTCAATGATTTGTAAAGCCTCATTTGTCGTCTTGCACAAAAAATTACCACCCGCGGCGGCATTCAGATAATCTCGTTCATGATCATTAAGCCCATTATAAAAAGTATCTATTTGATGCAATTCCGAAAAATCATGATGAGGACATTCATGCAACATCTCCTTAAATCGTTCCCATGCCATAGAAAAACTTTCATTGTTACGTTGCACAAATCGTGAAATCTCATTTTTTAAGTGTGTTGTTTTCGATGGTGGAAAAAACTTGTTCACAAACTTAGAAACGAGATCGGCCCATGTCAAAATCGAATTTGGCGGTTCTTTCTCGAGCCAAATTTTAGCGGGTCCATCCAACGAATATGGAAACAACATCATCTTAATGGCGTCATGTGGAACATCTTTGAATTTGCTTGTGGCGGTGAGACGGTTGAAATTCCTAATGTGGTAATGCGGGTTGTCTTTCTCGTGACCTCGAAACTTGTTTGCTTGTAACATCGACATTAAACCCGTCTTAATCTCGAAATTCTCCGCAAGGATGGCGGGAATAACAATGGCCTCTCCAAAACCCTCGGTGGGTGCTTGAAGCAACTCCATCATAGTACGATTAGCCATTACGACTTCTTGTTCTATAATAGGTTCAACAATTGGAGGTTCTTCAACAATCAACGATCCTTGATTTGCTTGCTTTTGAAGACGTTTACGAGCTCGTTTAGCTTGATTACGAGTGATCATAAACTTCACGAAGAATGGGAGGTGAGCAAAGAAGATTCTTTTTGGTTGTTTTGTGGATTTTCAATTTTTTTTTGTGTTTTTGATGATATTTAATTTTTTTGGATTTTGGTGTATCTTCGTAGACAACAATCTACAAAATCTCTCCTCGAATCAAACTCTTGATTAAAGAAGCCTCAAAGGAATGAAAACGATCACGTGGAGTGAACGCCTTCGAATGACTTTAGAACTTTGGTGAAAACCAAATTGTTCACGAGGGTTTAATCACAAAGAAAA
Organism: Glebionis coronaria; assembly: GCA_025667525.1. Taxonomy (NCBI): domain Eukaryota; kingdom Viridiplantae; phylum Streptophyta; class Magnoliopsida; order Asterales; family Asteraceae; genus Glebionis; species Glebionis coronaria. The sequence goes on along the minus strand of CM046875.1, from coordinate 469,933,283 downwards.
CCAAGCAAATATAGTATACGTATTAATACTTTGGGCGGCAAAACCCTCGATTAGCCTTCAATCTCAAAATACTCACAAGCAAGCGGGGAAACGAGGCGGCGCGAAGCACTTAAGAGCCTTTTTCCTTAGGGTATATTTTATAATACCCGCCTTATACCCACCTTATAGTTTGTATTTTTCAAAATCGAGCTTCACGAAAGTATTTATCTATTTTTGCCTTTTCTTTTTGTTTGAGATTCGAATACAATGATCGAGTGATGAAATCCCGAATCAAGGTTGTGTTTTCACACTTTTGGAGATATTGTATTTTGATTGTGATACTTAATACAATATATTAATAATATTCGTACAAGAAAAACCAAGAAAACCGATAATACGTGTTAAGGGAGTTCCACTTAACACAAATACTATTATGGATAATATCAAAAACAAAATTTTCCAAATTAAAGCACGACACACCTCCCCGGCAGCGGCGCCAAAAATTGATTGTAGTGTTTTACTACCCTTTAGGAAAAGAGCGTAAATAGCGGTAAGTATCGAGTGATGATTTTAGGAAAAATCAACACTAATGACCCACAATCAATTAAAATGAGAGAAGAAGTTCGTTTCCCAAGGAGGTATGGTGTTGTGAATTAACTTGTATTTCTTTGAGATTAATATTGAGAGATGGAATGACGGTTTCGTGAAAATTACACTATAACGTAAAAAACGTAAACGTAAAGCCGTAGAAAAACCAAACAAATTAAAAATTAAACTAAACCAAAAAATTAAATTAAGAAAAGATTAAAACAAGTCTAAAATAATATAAACTAAGATAAAAATTCAACAAAGATATTTTAAAACCTTTTATTAATTAAATAATTAATTTTAAATGCTAATTAAAGCCCTAAAATTAAATTTAATTAATTCAAATGTCAAAAATATGATTTTATTGAACAATTACTTAACTTATATTATTAGAAGACTAAAAAGTATTTTTCTAAAAATTAAAACCTATTAAAGCTATTTTTAAAACTCTAAAAATGATTAAAGATGATTAAAACCTAATTAAACTTAAAATAATTATAAAAATAAATCTAAAAACTTAAAAATAATTCTAAAAATGGAAATGGTCCTAATTAATGACAAAGAACCTAGGAAAAATGAAAAAGAAAGAAAAATGAAATTTTGAAAAATTAATAATAAAATATTATTAAAATAATACTAAAAAATAAAAGTTTCTAAAATTTGAAATAAAAAATCTATAAAAATCCTAAATAATATAACTAAGAGAAAAACACAATTTAGAAGTCCTAAACCTTTTTTAATAATTTTATAAAAATCTTTAAAGTTTATAAAAAACCTCAAAATATTATAAAATTAAAAATAAATGTTTTTGAAACCAAAATAAGATGTAAACCTCAAATATATTAAATAAAACCTAAAAACTATTTTTCCTAAAAATAAAAACTATTTTTGGTATTTTTTAATGATTTAATAAAAACGTATATTAAATAAATTCTATTAAATAAACTAATAATGGGAAAAATATAAAACCAATTTTTAAAAATCAACAATCCTAATAAGTTTCTATGAAAAATAAAAAGAACAAAAAGTAGCTTATAAATAAGCTGGAATTTAGCTTAAAACCTACGGCTTATTAAAACTGATTCAAATCAAAAAACGTGTTAACTAAAATAACTATGCACCCTTGGTCAGTAAAAGACCCAAGGGCGCAATGGTTATGTCGTGTGTGTGTGGGAGTGTAGACGGGGGTTCGAGTCCAGGCAACCCCTTTTTGCTACTTTTTTTACTTTTACCAAACCAACTGTTAACCTTAAACAAGCTTGAAAGCCAACTCTTATATCCTTTTTTAACACGTTTTAAGCCAAATGAAATTTCAAATCGTGACAGACTTCCAAGTTTGAACAATAGCAGATTTGAGCTTTGTGTTTTGCTTTTCTCAAGTTCCAAAAGCCAAGAGGACTTAGCTTTATGGCTTATTTGGTAGCTTTATTTGGGTACAAAGGGCACTCTTGTGATCCTTTGATCACAAGAAGTCAAGACAATCAAGCACAAATCACTTAGCACACCAAAAATCCAAATCCAAAGCACTCTACAGCCTATGAAGTTCTCTGTAGTGTTTAGAGCAGATCAGTGGACACTTAGACTATTATCTAGCACACAAGTGAACTACCAAGCCTAAAATTAAGCAAACACACTCACACAATGGAACTCAAACAATATAAATCCTAAAATCATACAATCACTCACAGGTTTTCAAAAGATTAAGCACCAAATATGAGGAAAAGTGAGCAGACCTTGAAAACAGATTCTATGCTTACCTTTTTTACTTTAAAACCACACCAATTGCTTCCAAAACTTTACCAAAGTAGATTACCAACAACTAGCAACCTATCTTAACCCTATATCACCTAATTAACACCTTTTTCAATCATTAATTAATGATCTTCCCCTGCTAAAACGTATTGCCAAACACCACTTAAAAATCTTTAAAACGTTTTTTAACACATAAAAACACTATGAAACCTAACCAAATTGTTATCAAAGCTTCATAACATTCAAATCAACACTTAAGAACACCAATCAAGCAGATTAAACACATAAAAGCACTGATCAAGCAAGATCACATACTTAGCTTTTTTCTGAGATTAAAAAGGGAAATAAGAGAAATACCTTAGGGCTTTAACATCCAAAGCCCTAGAGACAGCTTTGTCTCCTCCTTCCCAACTCGGGTTGGGGCTGAAACACAAATCAACAACCTTTCTCTCACCTGTTTAACACAAATCAAAAGAAAACACAAAACACAATATATGTATAATTCTGTTTCCTTTCTTTTCTCTCTAAAACCTTAACAAAACTTTTTCAAACCTTTCTAAAACGTTTCTATTATACTTAAATCACCAATAAACATGAACACCTAACACAAAAACCTTTTGAGCAGATTTTACCAAAATCTCTCAAAATCTCAAACTTTGAAAATATTTTGAAAATCAAAATCAATGAACCAAATTAACAAGGGAACTCAGAATTAAGCTTAACACAACACTCAACTTTTAAAAACAATAAAAAAGGAATTATACTTGAATTTTTTCAAAAACCAAACTTTTTATTTCTTTAAAAAGGTATTACATGTGCAAGCTTAAAAACTGGAACAAGGCTTTCCACAACTTGGAAGCTCTTTATATACTACTCAAATGAACATACTAGAAGCAATAAAACATAAACCCTAATGCTAGAAAGTCTCTAAAATGCCCTTGACGATTTTTGGGAAATTTTCTCCAAATTTGATCTAGGCCGTGTAATCTTGCGTTGTGATCAAGCATAGCATCATGGACGTTCAATTGGGGACACGTCATAGACTTGGAGCCAAAGGAAAAAGCTGATTGGTTGATTGGGTTTTGGGGGTAGGGACCACGTTGGTGGGATTGAGGGTTTCAGGCGTGGGAAGTGTTTATACGTGTGGGAATTACACGTGGGATGATTTAATTGGAATTTTACCCAAGATAAATGAAGGTGAAAACTGGGTGGTAAGAATGATAAACAGTAACACCTTGAATCCTAATTTGGGGGAAGAAACTTGTTAACCGCGTTTTTCTTTTCAAATCTTTCACAGTTGGCATAAATGGTCCCTATCTTTTGGTTATTTTTGCATATAAGGTTTCCTGCCCTAAAAACGTGTTTCTCTTTGCAAACAAGTTTTTCCTTTTGACATTTTTGGCTCAAACCTTCCACAAAGATGTTTTAAAGGTGATTTTTGCCATGTTGTGATAATTCAAGGGCTGTTTTGGACTTCTTTGATCTTCCAAGGTCTTCAATGAGTCTTCCACTTTATGAAGGACCAATGTTGGCAATTTTGAATTGTTGAGGGACTATTCTTGCCATTTCTTCAAAGTTGAAGGACCTTTTTGCAATTTTGACAAACTTAAGGGACCAAACTTGTAATTATCATTATACAAGGGTTTTAAGTGTCATTTCTTCAATGAATGAGGATCAATCTTGTAAGTCTTCAAGTCTTCAAGGGTATTTGTTGATGATTTCATGATTAGGGCCCGGTTCATTGCACGGCTTCGTTTCTCGTGTCCGTTTTTCCTTGTATCTTGTGATCTTTTGTCTTTTTCACGATATCCATACCTAAAATACACAAGTAAACAAACACAAGCATATATATGGTATTTTATGACATTTTAGTGCATTTAAAGCCCGAAAAGAACGATGAGATCATGTATAAATGCCATCTCATCAGGCAGCAACTGTCAGTGCAGCTCTACAAGCCCTCCTTCCCCAACTTCGCAATGAAATCAGAGACGAAGTTCATGCGGAATTCCAGGCTCATGGCAATCAGAACAACAACAACAATCCTGCACCTCCTCCTCCACCTGTTACTCTTATGACGTGGTTGGAGAGATTCAACAAACAGCGACCCCGTTCATTTGAGCATACTGACAGCCCCAACGAGACTGAAGCTTGGATTTCTCACATCGAGAATATTTTCGATGAAATGGGTTGTGACGGTGTTTTCAAGGAAAGACTGGCTTGTTATAAGTATGAAGGTGAGGTGCTGCAGTGGTGGAAATCGGTCAAGCAGTCCAACGGTGGTGATAATTGGGTTGCACAACTGACATGGGACCGGTTTGATGAGCTCTTCCTTAATCAGTACTTTCCACATGCTGAGAAAGAGAAGCTCGAGAGGGACTACCATAACATTCGGCAGGTTGCTGGTGAAAACAGCAACGAATTCATGCAAAGGTTTCTCTGGTTGGCAGGATTTCTGGGTCCAGCCGTAGGAACTGCTGCGGAGCAGGCTGAGAAGTTTTGTTGGGAACTTCGCACTTCGGTTGCCAACAACTTGGTAGGTGCTACTTTCACTATAGTGGCACAGGTGGCCGATGCAGCCCGTAAGCTCGAGATGCTTCAGGAGCGAGAGGAGTTTGGTGATGACAGAGCAGTGAAGAGGTATCTTCGATCACCAATTGTAAACAATTCATTTCCATTAGTATTTTTCATTCATATAATCCTTTGTTCAACCTTATATTCCAGGCAGAAGACTGACGACCGTAAGCCTGTGGCCACTCAGCAGCAAGTATCTAAGGGAAGTGGTCAAACTAACGACCGTTCTGGTTCTGAGAGGCGTGGCGGTAACGATGGTTACCGTAACAACACTAACAACTCGAAAAACAGTAGGTCCCTACATTAACCTTCTTTCATGTTAAACTATCTTATGTTATGGTATTTTGACACTCCAACAATTGTTAATTCAGGAACAATGGTAACGGCAGGCATCAGGACCATAGGAGTTCACAGCCTAACTGTTCTACCTCATCTGGTAAATTTTACACCTTATAAGTAATCATGTTTAGGACGCCTGTTAGAGGATTCACGCATCCTGTCTGTCCTCTTCTTCGCGCAGGCACTATGGTATTTGTCGCCGAGGTACTGGTGGTTGTTTCAAGTGTGGCCAACAAGGCCATCAGTAGAAGGACTGTCACCAAGGTGAGATAGAAGGCACCTCTGGGCACGCCGACACCAAGCCACCTCCTACTTCTTGTCGCGTGTTCACTACTACTAGAGACCAGGCGATTAAAGACTTCAGGTACCATCACCAAAAATCTCTTTATGAATGATTTGGCAGCATGTGCTCTGTTTGATACTGGAGCGATGCATTCATTCGTATCCACTACTTTTGTTGTACGTGTTAGGAATTCCTGATGCCATTAGATAATGCCTTATGCATTTCCACGTCACTTAGGGACTGTACGAATCACTTAGGTGTACATAGATCTTCTCTTAGAATTTGATGATAAGATCCACAGAGTTGACGCACTTCCTTTGGACATGTGTGATTTTGACTTGATTTTGGGCATGGACTGGTTATCCAAACACCAGGCTACGATTGACTGCCACACTTATCGGGTTATCTTCGGTGATGTTAAATCTCCAGAGTACATACACCATGGTTTTTTGCCAGGGAGGTCAGTACAAATTATTTCATCCATGGAGGCGCGTGCATTGTTATCACACGGCTGTCAGGGATTCATAGCCAATATTCATGACATTACTTCCGAGTCTCCATCGATCCAAGATCAGCCTATTGTGTCAGAGTTTCCTGACGTATTTCCATATGAACTTTCGGGCATACCACCTGTTCGTGAAGTCGAGTTTGGAATCGAGCTCATACCAGGTGCAAAGCCGATTTCCAAAGCTCCTTACCGTATGGCTCCTATAGAGCTTAAGGAACTAAAAGATCAGCTGCAGGAACTTCTGGAACGAGGTTTCATCCGTCCCAGTGCATCACCATGGGGTGCACCGGTACTATTCGTGAAGAAGAAAGACGCCATCATGCGTTTATGTATAGACTATCGTGAGCTGAACAAGATCACGATCAGAAATCGTTACCCTTTTCCGCGTATTGATGACGTATTCGATCAACTAAGGGCGCCAAGCATTTCTCGAAGATCGATCTGAGGTCCGGCTACCATTAGTTACGGGTTAAAGAGCAGGACATCTCCAAGACTGCTTTCTATACACGTTATAGGCACTACGAGTTCATCGTCATGCCATTCGGACTCACTAATGCTCCAGCTGTCTTCATGGATTTGATGAACCGCGTCTTCCATGCGTTTCTGGACAAGTTCGTTATCGTGTTCATTGATGACATCCTGATTTTCTCCAAATCCAAGGAGGAACATGAGGAACACCTTCGTACAGTCTTATAGATTCTTCGTTAGAAGCAGTTGTACGCCAAGTTCTCTAAGTGTGAGTTCTGGTTAAACAAGGTGGCATATCTGGACCATATTGTATCCGTAGAGGGGATCACCATGGATCCTGCAAAGGTTAAAGCTATCACTAAATGGCCGAGACCTACATCTGCAGCTGAAGTTAGAAGTTTTCTGGGTTTAGCTGGCTACTACCGCAGGTTTGTAGAGAACTTTTCACGGTTAGCCTTAACTTTGACTAAGCTAATGAGGAAAGGAGAGAAATTCGTCTGGACGGAAGAGCGAGAGATGAGCTTTGAAGATCTGAAGCAAAAGTTAGTGACTTCACCTATTCTTACTCTCCCATCTAGCTCAGGTGGATTTTAGATATATAGTGATGCTTCAGGAAAGGGTTTAGGTTGTGTTCTCATGCAACATGGGAAGGTTATTGCATACGCATCACGACAGCTAAAACCTTATGAAGAAAACTATACTACTCATGATTTAGAGCTTGCAGCAGTTGTTTTCGCGTTGAAGATCTGGAGGCATTATTTGTATGGTGAATCATGTGACATATTCACCGACCACAAGAGTCTCAGGTAAATCTTCACCCAGAAGGAACTAAACATGAGACAGAGGAGATGTTTAGAGCTATGGAAGGACTATGAAACCAATATTTGGTACCATCCTGGTAAGGGGAATGTGGTGGCAGATGCTCTAAGAAGAATGTCGGGTATGATTGCTGGCATCTGGATTGCAAAGGAGATCATTCGTGACCTAGAGATGACTGATATTGAGTTTTGTGTACGAGGACAGCAAGGTTACTGGGCTAATCTTAGAGTGGAACCAGACTTACATTATAGGATCAAGGAAGCTCAGAAGGACGAGGGTGAGATTTGGGCTATCATTTAGAACCTTGATCAGCAGACGGAGTTTCGTGTTGATGACTGTATCTTATGGCAGGGCACTAGACTAGTGGTTCCTGATGACTCTACACTCAGGGAAGCTGTGCGGACTGAAGCTCATAGTTCTCCATTTACCATACATCCTGGTTCTACCAAGATGTACCACGACATCAAGCAACACTTTTGGTGGAGTGGTATGAAGCAGGATGTTGCTACCTTCGTTTCTAAATGTATGATCTGCCAACAGGTGAAGATCGAACACCAGCGAGCTAGTGGTTTACTACAGCCATTAGATATTCCAGCATGGAAGTAGGACAAAATTTCCATGGATTTTGGATTTTGTTACTGGTCTTCCGGTTACTCAGAAGAAGAACGACGCTATCTGGGTTATTGTGGATAGATTGACTAAATCTGCTCATTTTCTGCCGATTCGCAAGGAGCATCCGGTCAGCAAATTAGCAGACATTTTCCAGAAGGAGATCATGAGACTACATGGTACTCCATCAGAAATCATCTCTGACAGAGATCCCCGTATCACATCACGTTTCTGGCAGAGTCTGAAGAAAGCTTGGGGCACCAGACTTAAGCTCAGCACTGCCTTTCATCCTCAGACCGACAGACAATTGGAACGTACCATTCAGAAATTGGAGGACATGCTGCGATCATGTGCTCTAGAGTAGTCAGGAAGCTGGGATGATTATATATTCCTAGTAGAATTCGCATACAACAACAGCTGGCACGCTAGCATCAAGTGTGCTCCATTTGAGATGTTATATGGTAGATGTAAGACTTATACACACGACTTAACTAAATACGAATAACATCATGGAATAAACCAAAAAGAAAGATTAGATTAAGAAGAATAAAAGAGAAGAACAAAAAGGGTTGCGATTTCCTAGTGAGAGAAAGATATATGTTTCTCTCTCTACATATTATGAAATGGAAAACACATACACACAAATGATGTGTTTAGTGCCTTTTATACTACAAGTGTAAGAGTAGAAGGCCTTCCTCATTTGTGTGTTCGGGAATAATTCCCGTTACATACCAAGCATTATACTAGAACTCTCAACACCATTATGTAGCATTTTCCATGAGCTTCGCAACGGTATATTATATGACCATCACTTTAAATACGGCTAACAATCTCCCCCTAAGGGCTGGTCATGTAATATGTGACTTCACTTCTTTGGTGTTGTTGCCTTTGAAGCTCGTTGTCTTGAGAGTTCTTTCATAGTCCGTTTCATGACTTGTGATCTTGGATCTTTGATCTTTGCCATGACTTGATCTTGAAACTTTTCCAACTTGTGTTCTAGTGTCTTTCTCCACATACTCATGTTTTGTGTTGTCTTGAAAGCTTGTTAACAATCTCCCTTGATTATCAGAGTAGCGGAAGTCTTTGTCTTTAGTTGTTGTTGAGCTTTCTTCATTTACTTGAGTATTTGGTCTTGAATCACGACTCTTGAGATTACGCCACCGTTTGTATTCCTCCGGTTTCCCGTTATACAGTACGAATATTGTACCTGTGATTAGGTAAGTTCAAAAGAAATTCCTTGACAGGGTTTCCGGTTGTGGTAGCCGTTCTCAATACTTGAATATATTGAAAGATAATTCATAGTAAGGAGTGAATCATGCAGTTCCATTCTACTGATTGAGTTGTCAAGTTGTTTCCTGGAACAAGTTTGAATCAATTAAGAATCAAACCATTGTTGCTTTCCAGTTTACACAAGTTTGATTCATATAGAATCTCACAAGTTACCTACCGTAGTGCTGTTTGATGATGACACTAGAAGGATTTCCATTCGTCACTGTAAGTACTAATAAGTATTACTCTGAATGTTCTGGCAAGATAATAAAGATATTGCGTAGAGACCTGGAACGAGTTTGAATCAATTACGAATCAAACCACAGTTGATTTCCAGTTAGCATATGTTTAATTCTAGTGAATCTTACATATGACCTACCGCAGTGTTGTTTTATGTTAACACTGGAAGGATTTCCCTTCATCACTATGAATACTAAAGAGTATCACTCTGAATGTTCTAGCAATACCACAAGGATAGAGTGTAGGACTCTTTGAATTATCGCTGGTGTTCTAATGATGAACAGCAATTGATATATGGAGTAAGTGTCCTAATGAGATTTTTGATGAATCTCGTTGGCTCTAGACTCTATAAGTGCACGTTTATTTGGTGATCGGAGGCTAGAGCAGACTGCCACCTTTTCAATATCTACTATCTCGGAGTGAGAAAGTTGATATAAATGAGTTGAACTCCGTGACAATAAAACAAACGTCTTTTGAGATAAGCATGAGTAGGTTGGGAAGGGTTGTGCTTTGCATCACTGGGTCCATGATGCTTTGTTTTCAATACCAGAAATCATCAACGCGATTCTGATAGTAGATGTATTGACCCGATTTCTTCCTAAGTTGTATGGAGGGATTCTTTCTTTACACCCTTTATCCTTACATTTCTTTTTCATTCTTCAACCCCTTCAATGCTTACGACGACGTCATAACTAGCACTTTGTTGTGATTGTTCCAGTGCTAGCTTAAGTCATTAGTCGGCATTTTCCCATACACTCAACTACTCCATCTTTCCTAAGGACTTCTAAATTCTAATGGATTATCCCTGGGAAGATCCCTCTGGTTCTGGTTGGATCATAGGACGAACACCTAACCACCTTCTGACACCAATACCGTCGTGAATTAATGTGCTGAAGGGTATAGATATCGTAACCAGAAAAAACTTATTGAAAAGACAGTCAAGGTGTTGATGAAATCAATGTTTACACCTTGAAAGTTTTCTATATCACCAAAAACGCTCCCCCTATATATGTGCACATATTAGGAAGAGAAAGCACTTATAGCAAAGATCTTATCCAAGATGAAACATATTGAACACATTTTATCACTATTCTCCCCCTCAAAAATTGCATGTGATTGAAATTTTTGTGAAACTAGTGATGAAACATGGAGAGAATAATGTTCATGAAATCTTTATACTCCCCCTCGAAAAGAATTTCCAATTAAAATAGGGGAGTATATTAGTACACAGTTTTGAAATATCTTGAAGCATTGTGCTAAAAACCGAGAAAACTTAATTTCCCGTTGTTGAGGAAAAATGTACATAAATGAACATTTTCCGTGAGTTCATGAGCTTAAAACTTTGAATGTTTTAAAGTAAGCCCATGACCGAGAAAAATTAATTTCCCGTTGTTAAGGATAAGTCCTAGACTTTCCTATCTTTGGTGACCGGGTTATAGTCTCACAGGTAACTATAAACCATTATGAGAATAAAATAGAAAAGACATGTTTTGAAAACATTTGAACTCTCATTCGAACTTTATGTACGTACCTGTGTTGTTAACGAACAACATTTCTAAGTACGTCCATATTATCGATGCTGAGAGACATGTCGAAGAAGAATATTTTTGGTATTTTTGAAAGATTTTCACTTTTTTTTATAGGTTTAATATTATTGTATTTTGATTTTCTGATAGATATATACAAGGTTACTGCGAATGTGCAAGACGTTCAAGTTCATCTGGAGTGAAACTACGCATACCAAGTCAACGAACCAAGAATTCAAATCTGTCTTGAGAAAGAGCTTTGGTGAAGATGTCGGCTAGTTGGTAGTCCGTCTTGACAAAATACAGTTAGTTCGATCCTCTTTCCACATGTTCCTTTATGAAATGGAATCGGAAAGCAATGTGATTGGTCTTGGAGTGTTGGACCAGGTTGCCGGATATGGCTATGGCTGATTGTGAATCATAATAGATAGGAACTTTGTTAAAGTGAAAGCCATAATCCGTGAGATGTGTTCTCATCCAAAGGACTTGAGGACTACACACGAATAGAGACACATACTCTGCTTCCGCGGTAGACAACGCCGTGTAATCTTGTTTTCTTGAGGACCAGCTCACTAGCTTCTTGCCTAAGAATTGGGCTCCACCGGAAGTACTCTTGAATGTATCATGACAACCTGCATGGTCGGCATCTGAAAAACCAGTGAGATTAAAACCAGAATCCTTCGTATACCAGAGACTCATGTGAATGGTTCCCCAGAGATAACTAAAGATCCTTTTAACCTCCTTGAGGTGCTTCTCGGTTGGCTTATCCTGGTACCGAGCACATAAACAAGTAGCATGCACAATGTCCGGTCTACTTGAGGTTAAGTACATAAGGGACACGATCATACTTCGGTATTTTGTAGCGTCTACAAATGTCCCTTTATTATCCAAATCAAGCTTGTGTTTAGTGTCCATTGGAGTACCAATAGGATCACAGTTTTCCATTCCAAATTTCGTTATAATCTAAAGCACATACTTTAATGGATTTATGAAAATACCACGGGGGATTGGTAAACTTGGAGACCAAGAAAAAACGTCATTTCCCCTATCATGGACATTTCGAATCGACTTTTCATAAGGTCGGAAAATAATATGGAATATTTTGGGTTAGTAGAACCAAATATAATATCATCTACATAGACCTGAGATACCAAGATGTCGTTGCCGTAGTGCTTGATAAACAACGTTGGATCAATGGTTCCTTTGCTAAAGTGACTTTGGAAAAGAAATGATGATAATTCGTCGTACCATGCCCTCGGTGCTTGTTTCAAACCATAAATTTCCTTTTTCAACTTGTAGACATGGCTTGGATGATCGGTGTTAATGAAACCTTCAGGTTGAAATACGTACACATCATCTATTAACGGCCCATGCAAGAAAGCCGTCTTCACGTCCATTTGATACATAGTGAATGATTTGTGTGCAGCGTATGCCAAAAATATCCTAATAGCTTCCATCCGAGCAACCGGGGCGAAGGATTCTACGAAATCTATTCCCTCCTTTTGTTTATAACCTCTCACAACTAACCGAGTCTTGTTCCTAATGACCGTTTGCTCTTCATCCATCTTGTTTTTAAATAACTATTTTAGGGTAAGGGGATCGATATTGTCCGGGCGTGGTACTAACTCCCATAGATCAAGCCAGATGAATTGATTGAGCTCTTCTTGCATAGACTCAATCCCTGATGCGTCGGTCATTGCCTCTTTAACATTTGCTGGTTCCATTGTACTGACTGATAGTGCATAGATACACATATGATCGTCGGTACGCAGCTGATTTCGTGTTGACATTGTTCGTGAGAGATTGCCAATCACTTGAACCAACGGATGATTCTTAGTCCATTTGTATTCATGTGGAAGTGTATGAGAAACTTGATGCGAGCTCGACGGATCCACATATGGTATTAAAGGCTGAGTAGTACTTGTGGAAGCCGCAAATGGATTAACAAACTCATGTTCGTTGAGCATCACATTGTTTGCATTTTTAGCAACTATTTCATTATGAAGATGAACATGATTAGGAATTTGTTGAGAATGTAGTTGGGTTGTGTCAGCAGTCGGAGAAGTGGTTGGAATATTTGGAGTCAATATGGTTGAGGTTGACGTAGATGGTGCAAAAACGGATGCCGATGGTGTAGATGCAATTGGTGGTTCTGGAACTACCGTAACAGGTGCATCCGGAGCATTTTGAGGAACATTGAATGACGAAGGACCCTCCATATATTCATCATAAAATGGCCCAAATAAAACTTCCAAGTCACGTTCTGAAGGTTGTAACGATGAGATTGCTGATGGTGCAAATTGAAGCGCGAGTCCTGAACTTATGTGTCCAGAAGTCTGACCTTGAAGCTCGGGATGTGAACTTCTATGTTGAGAGGCCATACCCGAGAGTTCATCAAAGGTAACATTCATAGTCTCCATTACCTTTCTTATCCTTCGATTATAAACCCTGTTAGCACAAGCAGTTGAAGAATAACCAATGAAAAAACCAATATCACCTTATGTTCAAGTTTACCGATATCTTCACGATCATTCTTCGGATAACATAATGCACCGAAGACATGTAAAAATTAAATATCCGGTTTTCTTCCATTAATGATCTCATAAGGTTTTTTGTTGAAATGGGTGTGAATAATGGAGCGGTTTTGAGTATAACATGCAGTTGCTATAGCGTCGGCCCAAAGGAATAACGGTGCACTGGAGGAGAGAAGCATCGTCCGAGCAACTTCAACTAACGTACGATTCCTCCGTTCCACAACTCCATTCTGCTCTGGAGTTCTTACAGCCGAAGTTTGATAAGAAATCCTAACTTCGTCAAAATAAGCTTTCAATTTCTGATTGGTGAATTCTATGCCGTTATCCGTTCTTACAATGATAACAGGGGCTTGAAGTAGCACTGGTGTTTTCTTCAAGAAATTAATAATCACATTAGGGGCTTCATCTTTCAAAGCAAGAAAATGAACCCATGTGTAACGAGAGTAATCATCCACAATCACAAGGACATATCGCTTTCCATTAATGCTTTTGATACTCATTGGGCCACACAAATCCATATAGGAGATGTAACCTATTCGTTAAGTTGGGAACAAGTTTGGGTTTGTGAGGCTTCTTCTTACTTTTAACTTGCTCACATAAAGGACAAAGATGGTATTTTGTATATTTGAACTTTGGAAGACCGGTAACGAGATCATCTTTCGCGAGTTGGTGATGGCATCGAAATTGAGATGAGATAACCTTTGATGCCATAAGCATGACTTTGTTGATGTGGCTCGGGCCATGAGACAAATTGGAGAAGCAGCAGACATTTGAATAAGATCAATGGTGTAAAGGTTGGTGGTACGATTTCCTTTCAACAAATCAATTCCTTTGTGAGAACCGTACTTTCCCAAAATTATTTTATTCTTTTTATTCGTGCTTCTTGAATTTTTCCAACGTATTACGTTTTCTTGTATTGCTATATGTAAATCCTGAGATTTTTAAATTATACTTTTTAAGTATTTTTCTGATCATCGATAAATACTTTATATGGAATTATAAAATTTTTATTTTATTTTTCCATATTTAATTTAAATCAAAGTTTTTGATTTAAAATCACCCGCGTGCGTTTTACAATGAGTTTATTTAAAATCAATGTACAACGAGAATTCCTAGTGATCGCGATATCGACGGATGCCCAAAATTTAACGTTTATTTATCGATTGTTTCGATAATAAATACTTTCGAAGATTTCGTTTTAATTACGTATTAAGTCGTATCGGGAAATCATATAATCATTTTTTATGATGTATTGTAACTTTTGAAAAGTATTTTTACGAAACCCGAGCCCCGTAAATATTTTTAATATTTACCAATAACCATTTTCTACCCTTTAAACTAGTATTTATTTTCTAGTCCACAAGTTTCAAACTTGGCAACAATAACCCTTCCACTACATATCATATATATATACAATTTATTTTAACCAAAACACATACAACTCCCACTTTAACAAACAAAAATCACCATCTCCTCCCACTCCTTCTTCTTTTCCGCCACTACCCACCACAAAACACCTAAAAACATTATCATCCACCATAAATTTAGCTAAACAAAAATTAGACCCATTCCTAAAATCATCTTGTGATCCTATTGATACCAAAATTTCCCACATGCATCAAGATTTCAAAAACTTTTGATTTCATGATTGTATGATGTTGTAATCATCTTGCGCATGTTATATTTGGTAAGATTATCATGTTTTGATCCTTAAAAGTCTTGTTTTTAATCTTTGATTTTTGTTAGATTTTTCATACAAGTGTTTTTAGGAGTGTTTGGTTGATGGGTATGATAGTATAGTGATCCTAGGGGTATGGGAATGATTGGTTTTGAGTGAAAAATAGATTTGTCATGTTTTCTAAAAAGCTAATTTGGGACAGCAGCCTTAAACAGTATGTTTCGTGGGTTTAAGGTCTGTGAAAGACTGAGATTATTTGAAACTGTTGTTGAGTTTTCCGAGACGGTCGTTTTGGTATAAGATAGAGCTTATAACTCATTACGAGTCAAAAGTTATGCTAGTTTTAGTTCTCGTGTACCGGGAGACGCAAGTCGGCACAATCCGAAATTGTGGCTGATTTTGTGTCGACTCTCGGGGACTTTAGGCTTGGTTAGATAGTTGATACTACTGATTTTCAAAGTTTACAAACTGAGTTTGATGAGTCTAGTAGTGGTTTCAAAAGACGGATTGTCGGGTTAGTACTTTTAAAGTGGTTCAAACGGTTTTACAAAACAAGTGTACAAATCTGTCCTAAAAAATTGAAGTCGAGTAAAGCGTCGAGCTGATGGATTTTAAAGTGTGAACTTTGACTCAAATTTTGGTGAGGTCTTATACAGGTTATAAGTGACATTGACACCAATTTTCATGTAAAACGGACAAGTCTAGATAGGGTAAATCGGTGTGTACATTCGGGGTGTACTTGCTGATTTTTATTTTGGACACGTAGTTCAATGCTTGTGTTGCGTGAGTTTGAGTGTTCACCATCGGACATGGTGACTTACTCAAGTGCTTAGTCATTATATAAATGACTTAGCTACTGGTCCAAATAAGGTTAAAGGATAGTTTGACTTGCGTTGACTTGGCGTCGTATGACGAGTCATTTTCAAGTGTTCAAGTGTTTTAACGAGTAACGTTGGATAAATGGGTAGTATGAATTCATTTGATTCATGTCAATGGTTTTGAAACGTGTATACTTTGAAAACATTTGAGTCATGTTATATTTGGTATATATATCGATATTGAGTTCGAGTCTTAACGCGCGCCTTATTGTGATAGGTTGCGGTTTTCGTGTTTTCCCCGGGCATCCATATCGTCGGTGATCGTCTCACTACATTGTTTCTAATCAGTTGCTGAGTACCGTGATTGACTTAACTCGTGGCTAAGGGCCACGAAATTTCTAAGGATCAAGGAGGAGGAATTGTTTAATTTGCGTGATTGGATTAATTCCTACTTGTTATGAAGGTATAGTCACTCCTAGCATTTTAGTTTTGATGTTACTAGTACTTTGATTCTTTTTATTCATGAATTTTGAATTCCTTGGGTGAAACCCACTGAGATTATAGATACTTGGGGCATATTAGGACTTAGGACACTTGCGTGGCGATTTGGTATAGCCTAAGTGTTGCTTGATTGAGGTTATGTAGCTAAATGGAGTTGTTTTTGTAGTATGGAAATCACCACAGAAACAAACAGGTCATGGCAAATTTTCTTAAACATATGACCTTGTTTTTATTTGAAAAATGGATATCCACTGATGTGATTAGTATGTGTTGAGTTGGATGGAAACGGGAAGTGTCCGGATTAGTCCGAAACGGTCGTTTTACTAAACTAGGTCAAATCTGAATGTTATGCTTAAAACGTGGGTAAATTGACTTGGGTAAAAAGAATTAATTTATTATTTTATGACTTTTTACAGTAGCTACAAATATAATAAAACTTATCTTTTTGGTTTCGTGTCAAAATCTTTTACCGATTGGGATTTATGCTTAATCTACCGTAAGGTACGAAAGACGTTTACAACTTTCTGTTTTGATAGTCTGTCACTAAAAGTGCATTTCCCGTTGATTGAAAATAGTTCTAGGGCTGTTCTTTCCCAACTTTTAAAGGTAAGAGAAATACCTATACATGTCAAGAAATTTCACCTCCTGTACAATTATAGATTTTTAGATATGACCAAATCTTCACAGCCTTTTTCAGAAAACTGAATGCAGTCCCTTGTTTTGGTTTTTCAAACCGAGTCTTAAACGTGTTCGGAACCCACACATAAATGCTTGGACCATCATTCAAGGTTGATATTAGGTTATTACAGTAGGTTCAAGGTGTTGGGTCAAAATTTTAACTTAAGATTAGGTCTCGCCATCGCACGCAAGTTACCTAGTCATACTATGTCCCACCACTTCTAAAACGTTATTGCTTCATTGAACGCATTCTTATTACGCGTCACCATTGCATAGGTCCGTGAAGACTTCTTTTTGCTCAGCCCCTTTTACCTTGTGATTAATTACTAAAGGTGAGTTCATAGCCCCTTTTTACTTGAACAATGTTTCTAAATGCGGGGTGAGATTTTACATGGTGGAACACATCCCTTTAAAACTGTATACTATCCAGAACTTGTATGCTATTCAGACTTGTATGCTTTCCAACAGTTTTCATTGATATTATTGCTTATAGTTAATAGCCTTAAGTTTCCTCTCTTGATCATGAACCGTTAATTGTCCCGTATGCTTTGCGCTAAGCGCGAATGTTGTAGGTGGATCCATCGGGATTGACAATCCCCGTCCCGATTACCTTGACGCACTTACATTTGTTTATACTTGAGTATTTAGGCTGAATACTCCCTAGAGGAACTTACTTTGAGTTAAGCTTCGGTTCATGAACTAAACAACAATAATATTGGTTTCAGACAATGGTTAATGATCATAACCATTTTCTCTATTTACTTGTTTTACAAATGAATGCTTGTGTTCCACACCTTTATTGCTAAACCTATGAATTTCACTCAACTTTGTGTTGACGATTTTACATGTTTAATCTCAGGTATTATTACTTAGCTTTGCTTGGATGGGAGCCCGCAGGATATTATCGCAGCTTGGAGATTTCTGTGATGTTTTTAAAAGACTGGTTTTAGTATAAACTGTCAGAAATTTATTATACCTTTTGGGCAACTTTATGTTATAAATCATGATGAAATAATATATTTTTCCGCATATAAAACTCTGGGACCTATGTTTAAAACTCTCATCATTTATGATGTGATATATATGCTTTTATTACGTCAGCTTTGTGTCAACTGTAATTCATTGTTTCTTGTACTATGACGTGTTACCCCCTCGTTGCCTAGTTGTTCCAGGTCAGATTTTGGGGGTCTCACAGATTGGTATCAGAGTGATGGTTATAGGGAACTGAGTCGTTTTTCAAAACTTAGTCTATAACCGAAAGTTCAAATATTTTATTGTTTCTAAGTGTCAAACACAGAATTTGCCATTGCTGCTCGATATCTTCGCGGGTAACTCTCTTATCCTTATTATTTACTTTTAATTATCGTTGTAGTATTTCATCTCTTGATTTCATTTTGAAATATTACTTTACGCTAATGACGATAATTACTATGTCTTTTCAAAGCCTATGTGCTTCATGAATTATCATTGAATGTTACTGTGATTACATCTGCCTATACTGTATTTCTTGAATTCTTGTTCTTGTGAATTGATCTTATTGCAATGATATTATATCGTTATGACGTTACATACTTGTATTCAGAGCGCGTATGTTGCCGACTTTTCATACTCATTTTTCAGAGTACTATTGCTATTTCATTTATGCGTGATACGACTGACTATATATGCTCGTTCGGTTTGAACCGTCTGTTTTTCTTGACTCGTTGATACGTGTTGTGCATACTCTCGCGATACCATTGTTCAGAACTGAATAAGTGTTGTTTTCGATGAACTTCTGATTTTCATTCTACTATCGTGTGTGTTGCTTTCATTGTTTATTTCCCTTAAAATATCTACTTAGATACGCATATTTTCTTTCTGACCATTCATAATTGAATGTCTAGTCTATAGACCATTGTGTAGCTCAATGTGTCTCCCAGAAAGACTAAAGGACATCGTGTGAGTCTCACACCTCGAAGAATTCGTTGAATCAGTGCTGAATAATATTGTGGGTTTTCATAATCTTGATTTACCTTTACGCCACCGTTTTACGCGACACTTGTACATGGATTACATCTTACTTCATTGACCATTCTACGTTTCGATTTCAACTTAGAACATCCGTTGTACCTTGAACACATAATCGTCATTTATTATGTGATGATCGTTTGGAATACGATCCTACTTGTATCCTCCCTTTTCATTGAACCTCTTTGCTCCAGGAATGCCACTTGTTATTGTCCCGTTTCTTTCTCGATATATCTTGTGATTTTGGAAATCACGCCACCAAGAGACCTTTCTGCATTGCATCTTGCAGCCGAAGACACGGATGATATGCGTCGTTTTTTTTATGTCTCTGATTATCGTTGGCATTCTTGAACCATTTCTATACTGTATTTTCTTTATATGACTAATTATACAGTTTACCTTCTTTCGTCTTTATGGAATCCACAAGTCCTATGTGTACATTAATTTTGAGTTATCATGAAATTTGGATTTAATTTCAAGCTGTGTCGAAAAATATACTTTGTACAGAAACTTTACAGGAAGTTTAACAGTGTCGAGAAAATATTTTTATAACTTTAAACATAAAAATATATATATTTCTACATGTTGAGACGTCCGTTTAGGACATAAAATTTGACCAGTAAACTTTAAAATCGAGCAAGTTACGCTCATTTGAGATTGTAAAATCTAAGAAGTTATTTTCTGAATAATGCTAAAATATCATTTTGTTAACAGATTTAATGCTAGGGCATTTTCGTCCATTTTTTTATTCCGTTTCAAGTCTCGGGTAAAACTAGAAAGTTGTTCAAAACATTGTTTTATATCGAAATGCATTAGACTTTGAGTCTTAGAATATCGTTTAGTGAGTTAATTGGTCTAGTCAAACCCAAAGGTCAAAACTAATAAAAGTTAAAAACATGGATTGAAGCGTTTTTGAGTTCGTTTGAGCTCGTAAAACTTTAACTAATGATATTCTGCAAACTAAAAACAATGATTGCGTTTGAAAAGAATAGAATAGTAACTTTGAGTTCGGTCATACATGTACCTAGATCTTGAACTTTTGAAATTCGGTAACTTCCTAATATAGAAGCTTTTCGAAGTGATTGTACTATTTGTTAACTGATACCCTACTTTCTTAAAAGTATATTTTTGTCAAATAAATTACGATGTGCACATACGGATTCCTTATTCCTTCTTTTATTTATGACTTATTTGTCATTCCATTGTCTTTCTGTGCTTCTATCGTACCACTAATTTGGACCGAGATTTGAAGATCTTTCTTTCATATCGTTTGTTATCATCTTGAGACGTGTCTCCTGACGATTTCGGCTAAACCTCTTGAAACCTAATCACCTTGTAACCATTTTATTGGTTGTCTTGAACTACTCCTTATTTCCCTCTTGTAACCCACTCGCTACTTTATAAAATATTGTCATGTTACCATACAACTCAAACTGGTCTTGTTTGCGAATCATTTTACAAAAGGTTTCATTTGGGCTTTCTTAAATAGTTGACTGCTATCTTATAAAATTAACTTATATTAATTTTACAATGTATTTTCACAAATTATTCTAATACGGTCTTATAAAGAACCCTTGTAACTATACGAATTGTCGATTTAAAACAGTTAGCCAGTAACTTATTAGCAAATAGTTTCATAAACTATTTTGATTTCTGTTTTTACAAATGGCATTATATGCATATTTTAAATCATATGATATGTAATATTGGTTGACGAAGTTGAGCATCGCATTACTAGTCCTGAATTATGCATGGCCTGATCACCTATGCCTAATTTAGAAGGAGCCATGCAAGGCCAAATAGTAGTCACCTTAAATACTTAACCAAGAATCAACTTTTTAATTATGCTTCTTAAAAAGTTAGATAAATATAAGTTTTGAAAACTTTTACTTCTTGTGCGAGTAACAACAGTTCGCGACATACACCTATGAACCCTTATCCTTTCTTGAACAAAATACATGCCTCAAGCACAGATTTCTTTACTCAATGATCCTTGCTTTACTTGTTACCTCATCATCCTCATGATACAATTTTTGTTACCATTTGCCTAAATTCTTACCATTGATACCCGACTTGAGAGTTTCAACGTTGCTATGCTCCTACATCGATTGACCATCTCTATCTATTTTGGTAGACCTTCGAAACGTCTCTGGACGCGATTAGTGATTTATGACTGGACGTGAACGATGATTACGTGTAATTGCCATGATATGTGTTAAGATACTATCGTCTTGAAATTTCATTCGTGTGAATCATGTGTTGATTTCGCCTTTCATTGCTAATGTTGTTCATCTTACTGGAACTTCTCTCAATTGACTTCTTAAGAATTTTCTTTGATTCGAAAATTCGTTGTGTGGCTTTTCCCTTTCGATCGTATTTCGACCACCGAGAACTTAATAAGCCGTTATTGGTGACGCCAACCGCACTCGTGAATTAATCTTGCTATAATCATTGTTTCTTATTATTTTTATTATTGACGTGACTATTCTACCACGTTTGTTAAGAATTGATACGACTTCCGTCTTATTCCTTTGTATATTGCTCGCATACAGATTGTTGACCTTTATATGATTCACATTCGTTGCTGTCTTGTCACCTTTTGAAAACCAGAAACTGTTACGTGTTTATCGTTTGATATCTTAAACACTTTCTTAAATTTCTAAAAAAAAATTATTATTAATTTTTAAGAACATTTTATACATTTTATCAAATGTTTAAATTACCAAAATAACTGTTTCAAGTTAAGTATCGGATCTATATATCCTCTTTGGTAAATTTACCTAATGTTTCAAAAGATATCAAGCTGTATTTTTTAAAGTATTTGATTATATCATACTTTATTGTCAACCTAATGAAATTATTTAAATTAATTTATAATTTCTAACAATGATTCAAAATAACTTGGAAAAAAAATCTGAATTTTTTCTAATGGTGACGATAAACCCGAGTTTTAACGATAATTTAATACAGTCATCCAAAAGTTCTTAAGCCGATAAGGATAACTATCTTGAATTGTTCTACTTTTGCTTTGAAAATCCTGATCAAGAAAAAGATATAGCAACAGCTTACTCCCTAAATATAGATAGTTTGATTTTAAATCACTACACCTTGTGAAATTTTCTTTTAATCAAGGAAATACATAAACTGAGTTCTAAAGTAATACCAAAATCCTAGACAACTGATTGTGACAACTTGTATTTTAAACGATCATATGTTATTCATTTTTCCCTTCTATTTCTCTTGTAAATAGATTCTTACGTTTTAAGGTTTTCACGTTTTACAGTTGCACGATTTGCGACCCCTTGTTGATTTACAATCTTGGTTCATTTTATCGCACTTTGCCTATTTAAGCGATTCTTGTGTTCATTCTTGTTAGTTTCCAACAACTCTATCTCTCAACGTATCTCCGTATTGAAAGATCGTTATCCTAATCCAAGACTGAAAAGTTATACGAAAAGGAGTTAAGAAACTAAAGCATAGTGAATTCTAACCGTTAAGATTCATCATGGTACGGAAGTTTACCTGGGAAGCAAAGAATTTTGTTCTACACTTTGTACCTCCTCTTGTTTGCATCTTCTACTGTTTTCAGGAGAACTCTGGGGACCAGAGTTCCTTTAGGGGGGAAGACTGTGAGAACCGTACTTTCCCAACATTATTTTATTCTTTTTATTCGTGCTTCTTGAATTTTTCCAACGTATTACGTTTTCTTGTATTGCTATATGTAAATCCTGAGATTTTTAAATTATACTTTTTAAGTATTTTTCTGATCATCGATAAATACTTTATATGGAATTATAAAATTTTAATTTTATTTTTCCATATTTAATTTAAATCAAAGTTTTTGATTTAAAATCACCCGCGTGCGTTTTACAATGAGTTTATTTAAAATCAATGTACAACGAAAATTCCTAGTGATCGCGATATCGACGGATGCCCAAAATTTAACGTTTATTTATCGATTGTTTCGATAATTAATACTTTCGACGATTTCGTTTTAATTACGTATTAAGTCGTATCGGGAAATCATATAATCATTTTTTATGATGCATTGTAACTTTTGAAAAGTATTTTTACGAAACCCGAGCCCCGTAAATATTTTTAATATTTACCAATAACCATTTTCTACCCTTTAAACTAGTATTTATTTTCTAGTCCACAAGTTTCAAACTTGGCAACAATAACCATTCCACTACATATCATATATATATACAATTTATTTTAACCAAAACACATACAACTCCCACTTTAACAAACAAAAATCACCATCTCCTCCCACTCCTTCTTCTTTGCCGCCACTACCCACCAGAAAACACCTAAAAACATTATCATCCACCATGAATTTAGCTAAACAAAAATTAGACCCATTCCTAAAATCATCTTGTGATCCTATTGATACCAAAATTTCCCACATGCATCAAGATTTCAAAAACTTTTGATTTCATGATTGTATGATGTTGTAATCATCTTGCATATGTTATATTTGGTAAGATTATCATGTTTTGATCCTTAAAAGTCTTGTTTTTAATCTTTGATTTTTGTTAGATTTTTCATACAAGTGTTTTTAGGAGTGTTTGGTTGATGGGTATGATAGTATAGTGATCCTAGGGGTATGGGAATGATTGGTTTTGAGTGAAAAATAGATTTGTCATGTTTTCTAAAAAGCTAATTTGGGACAGCAGCCTTAAACAGTATGTTTCGTGGGTTTAAGGTCTGTGAAAGACTGAGATTATTTGAAATTGTTGTAGAGTTTTCCGAGACGGTCGTTTTGGTATAAGATAGAGCTTATAACTCATTACGAGTCAAAAGTTATGCTAGTTTTAGTTTTCGTGTACCGGGAGACGCAAGTCGGCACAATCCGAAATTGTGGCTGATTTTGGGTCGACTCTCGGGGACTTTAGGCTTGGTTAGATAGTTGATACTACTGATTTTCAAAGTTTACAAACTGAGTTTGATGAGTCTAGTAGTGGTTTCAAAAGACGGATTGTCGGGTTAGTACTTTTAAAGTGGTCCAAACGGTTTTACAAAACAAGTGTACAAATCTGTCCTAAAAAATTGGAGTCGAGTAAAGCGTCGAGCTGGTGGATTTTAAAGTGTGAACTTTGGCTCAAATTTTGGTGAGGTCTTATACAGGTTATAAGTGACCTTGACACCAATTTTCATGTAAAACGGACAAGTCTAGATAGGGTAAATCGGTGTGTACATTCGGGGTGTACTTGCTGATTTTTATTTTGGACACGTAGTTCAATGCTTGTGTTGCGTGAGTTTGAGTGTTCACCATCGGACATGGTGACTTACTCAAGTGCTTATTCATTATATAAATGACTTAGCTACTGGTCCAAATAAGGGTAAAGGATAGTTTGACTTGCGTTGACTTGGCGTCGTATGACGAGTCATTTTCAAGTGTTCAAGTGTTTTAACGAGTAACGTTGGATAAATGGGTAGTATGAATTCATTTGATTTGTGTCAATGGTTTTGAAACGTGTATACTTTGAAAACATTTGAGTCATGTTATATTTGGTATATATATCGATATTGAGTTCGAGTCTTAACGCGCGCCTTATTGTGATAGGTTGCGGTTTTCGTGTTTTCCCCGGGCATCCATATCGTCGGTGATCGTCTCACTACATTGTTTCTACTCAGTTGCTGAGTACCGTGATTGACTTAACTCGTGGCTAAGGGCCACGAAATTTCTAAGGATCAAGGAGGAGGAATTGTTTAATTTGCGTGATTGGATTAATTCCTACTTGTTATGAAGGTATAGTCACTCCTAGCATTTTAGTTTTGATGTTACTAGTACTTTGATTCTTTTTATTCATGAATTTTGAATTCCTTGGGTGAAACCCACTGAGATTATAGATACTTAGGGCATATTAGGACTTAGGACACTTGCGTGGCGATTTGGTATAGCCTAAGTGTTGCTTGATTGAGGTTATGTAGCTAAATGGAGTTGTTTTTGTAGTATGGAAATCACCACAGAAACAAACAGGTCATGGCAAATTTCCTTAAACATATGACCTTGTTTTTATTTGAAAAATGGATATCCACTGATGTGATTAGTATGTGTTGAGTTGGATGGAAACGGGAAGTGTCCGGATTAGTCCGAAACGGTCGTTTTACTAAACTAGGTCAAATCTGAATGTTATGCTTAAAACGTGGGTAAATTGACTTGGGTAAAAAGAATTAATTTATGATTTTATGACTTTTTACAGTAGCTACAAATATAATAAAACTTCTCTTTTTGGTTTCGTGTCAAAATCTTTTACCGATTGGGATTTATGCTTAATCTACCGTAAGGTACGAAAGACGTTTACAACTTTCTGTTTTGATAGTCTGCCACTAAAAGTGCATTTCCCGTTGATTGAAAATAGTTCTATGGCTGTTCTTTCCCAACTTTTAAAGGTAAGAGAAATACCTATACATGTAAAGAAATTTCACCTCCTGTACAATTATAGATTTTTAGATATGACCAAATCTTCACAGCCTTTTTCAGAAAACTGAATGCAGTCCCTTGTTTTGGTTTTTCAAACCGAGTCTTAAACGTGTTCGGAACCCACACATAAATGCTTGGACCATCATTCAAGGTTGATATTAGGTTATTACAGTAGGTTCAAGGTGTTGGGTCAAAATTTTAACTTAAGATTAGGTCTCGCCATCGCACGCAAGTTACCTAGTCATACTATGTCCCACCACTTCTAAAACATTATTGCTTCATTGAACGCATTCTTATTACGCGTCACCATTGCATAGGTCCGTGAAGACTTCTTTTTGCTCAGCCCCTTTTACCTTGTGATTACTTACTAAAGGTGAGTTCATAGCCCCTATTTACTTGAACAATGTTTCTAAATGCGGGGTGAGATTTTACATGGTGGAACACATCCATTTAAAACTGTATACTATCCAGAACTTGTATGCTATTCAGACTTGTATGCTTTCCAACAATTTTCATTGATATTATTGCTTATAGTTAATAGCCTTAAGTTTCCTCTCTTGATCATGAATCGTTAATTGTCCCGTATGCTTTGCGCTAAGCGTGAATGTTGTGGGTGGATCCATCGGGATTGACAATCCCCGTCCCGATTACCTTGACGTACTTACATTTGTTTATACTTGAGTATTTAGGTTGAATACTCCCTAGAGGAACTTACTTTGAGTAAAGCTTCGGTTCATGAACTAAACAGCAATAATATTGGTTTCAGACTATGGTTAATGATCATAACCATTTTCTCTATTTACTTGTTTTACAAATGAATGCTTGTGTTCCACACCTTTATTGCTAAACCTATGAATTTCACTCAACTTTGTGTTGACGATTTTACATGTTTAATCTCAGGTATTATTACTTAGCTTTGCTTGGATGGGAGCCCGCAGGATATTATCGCAGCTTGGAGATTTCTGTGATGTTTTTAAAAGACTGGTTTTAGTATAAACTGTCAGAAATTTATTATACCTTTTGGGCAACTTTATGTTATAAATCATGATGAAATAATATATCTTTCCGCATATAAAACTCTGGGACCTATGTTTAAAACTCTGATCATTTATGATGTGATATATATGCTTTTATTACGTCAGCTTTGTGTCAACTGTAATTCATTGTTTCTTGTACTATGACGTGTTACCCCCTCGTTGCCTAGTTGTTCCAGGTCAGATTTTGGGGGTCTCACATCCTTCAAGATCACTTACAAAACATGTATGACTTCTGAAAGCAACCTCCAAGTCGGAATCACAAAATTGCCCAACCGATAACAAATTGTCTCCCAAGCCATCAACAAAAGAGACTCGGGTGATGATTATATTTCCCCAATGAAGATCACCATAGCCTAGAATTGAAGAAACATGATCATTCCAAATCGGACAGTTCCCATGAATCCCCAAACAAAGTTCTTGAGAAAGCTTTGATTCCCAGTCATATGTTTGGAACAGCCCGAGTCCACGCACCAGAGACAAATTTCAACTGCTTGCCAATGATAAGAGAAGAAAAAATTTTGGCAACTGATGAAATAGGTTCCAGTAGGGTTAGATGATAATTAAGCCTTATCACATACCGACATTTCACTGTCAGTATGAGATCTACTAGTGTCGATAATTTTGCCACTACAGTCAAAATTTCTACCAGTAGGCAACCATTTAGAGGTGATTCTAGGACTACTAGGCTTATCAAGACTTTATGTGGTCCCTACGTGCGTACTTTTTGGAACATACACCTTAGCCTTAGGAGTGCTATGTTTTTCACTGATTGACAGCTTGTCAATTCGAGTGTAACCACCATAATTCAACCCATTCATAGTCAAGTCACAAGCATCATGACTAAAAGTAAAGAAAAATTTATTACATTTAGCACAAATAACTTCAGATTTTTCATTTCGAATAGCAAGCTTAAAGTTATTGCAATCAGATGAATTAAGATTCTGATTATGATTAAAAAGTGGTCAATTCATAGGGTGTTCTTCTGCATCCACATTATTGATCTTGGGGCGACTACTTCTAGAGGCAAAAGGGACACTATCATTCCTTGTGTTGCTCGTAGGCTGTGGCCTTCTGCTCTTAGTGTAGTTGTTTATTCTTGTAGAAGAAGACACACGTTTATTAGAACTAGCACTTTTTAAATCAATGACTTGTGGTTGAGAGATAGTTTTCGGTTTTGTCCTAACGCTTGCTTTACGTTGTTTGCTAGGCACAGAGATATCGACCCTAGGTTGAGAGGGGGGACTAACACGAAACATTCCTGGGGCAATCATAACAGCTTTCGTTCCAGCAACCTTGGGAAAAGGTGTTACAGCAACACGAGTGGGTCCCGAGGTTTCTGGTTTCTAGATCATCGTGTCGGTAATAGAGTTAGTCACAGAAGTCTTATATTTTAACAAGGCCTTTAACTTACAGTTCTCATAGATTTTATCGATGAGTTTCTGATAGACAGACTTACTTTGATCAAAAGCCCGCTTGTATGAAACAACAAAAGATTCTAAATCTACAATCTTAGCCTTAAGCTTCTAAACATTCCCATCACTGGCCTTCTCTAACCTAGAAGAAGCCAGATTGTTTTCCTGAGCACCTCCCAACTGAGCTGTCAAACGTACGATTTTTTGTTGCATTTCATTGTAAGCTTTTTCGTACAAAATCTTGTCATATTTGCATTCATCACAATTTTTAACAAATTTATTCCAAAGATCGATGAATTCTTTATCCTTTTTAATGACATAAGATTCCATTTTCTCTATCATAAGATCAAGCTCAGTTTGGAGGTTTTCATTATGCGACACAGAGGTACCTAACTCAACAGGGATACTATTAATACTATCACGTGCTTTAGAGAGGCATTCAAGATCGTTTTCTAAAACTTTGATTTTATCAAGAGATTCATCAGCTTCCTTCGCCAAAGATTTGAAGTCTTCAACAAAGTTGGCTAATTCTTTTAGAAAAGCATTTTCCAAATTGCCTAACCGAGCATCAACTTGATTAATAATCGGATTAATATCGTTTTGAAGAATTATCTGAACCTCAATCTGAACAGGTGATGTAAAATTTCCTCCAATGATTTTGGAATTAACAACACGTTTAAGGATGACAAAGTTATCTTTAAGCTCGTTTAGAAATCGGCGAGTGATACTCGGTTTAGGAGGGTCATCAGACAATTCCTCACTTGGGAGAAAAAGCATTCCAGTACTGGTTTTAGACCGAACAAAAATAGTTGTAGGATTAACTTTTGGATAATAAATGGGTGTCACTTCTTTATCAAGCTTTTTCATTCTTAAACAAGTCTCTACTGCAAGTTTAGTAGTTTCCTTAGAATCATGCACACTAGGAGGATCATGCTCATCAGACAAGAGCACACTACCATTATATAAAGTTTCATTAGTGGCTTGAACGTGCTTAATATATCCGGAATTAGGAGGAAGAGGACAACCTAAAGCCAATTTGTATTGAGTGTAATTTATCTCATTCACTTTTGGTGCGAGCATATATATCGTCTGCATAGTTTGGCCACGTTTTACTAAAAGGTTGTCTAATTCTCTAATCCTATCCTGAGCTTTGCAAAAATCCTCAAGAAGTCCATCTTCTCGAATTTTGAAATCATGTTTCAGCTTTTTTCGTTCTTCTTTTAAATCCAAAATAGTAGATTTTTCAGTTGAAAGCTGTTTATTAAGAGAGGTGATTTCATCATTCAATTCGCTTATCTTTTTAGAACTACTTAAATGTAAGGCATTTAATTTCTTAGTTGTGCATTTTTCTTGATAAATCGATGTAGCATGAGCTTGTTCAAGTTCTTTAATTTTAGTCTGATGAATTTCAAAACTTTTCTCCCGGTCCTTATATCCCGCAAGCTCAGTGGTCAATTTGCCGTTAGTTTCTCTAAACTTATTATTAACCACCGTAGGATGGTCAATGTCCTTAGCAAGCTTATCAAATAAAGATTTATAATAGGCATGTGTCGCATCAGGAAGGGTTGTAGGTTGGGCAAATTGATCCACACTAAGGTCCACACTGGGCTCATTCGAAATAATATTAATATTATTCGTTTGATCCCCGTGTGTATCCATGTAGGGCTCAAGCATCTCAACATACTCCTCCTCCTGATTAGACGTACTATATATATCATTATCATCGAAACGTGGATGTACCTCAGATGGACCGTTTGAATCATAAACGGGAGCTCTGTCAACATGCATTCCTGAGGTAGATGCTTGCTGTAAGTTAGCCATCAAGATGTAGTTGGCATTCACCTCTTCTTCCTCGTCATATTCTGTAGCAGAAGCCACAAGATCAAATTCATCAGCTTGAAGTGGAATCCCTGACTCTTCCTTTTAAGCTATGAGAAGCTAAGTCTGAAGATAAGCAGCACCCCTCTTCTTTTTGGCTGTGCAATCTCAAGCATAATGACCAAATCCCCTGTAGTTGTAGCACTGAACCTGAAGATTGTTGTTTCCATTTCCCGTACAAGTATTCTCAGCCCTTGCAGCCATAATGTTTCCCATCTGATTACCAACCGCTGGCACAACTATTAACCCATTCTGATTACCCGCATTCGGAACATTCGGATTCTGACCATGGATTTGTCCATACTGATTTCCTACATTCCCAACAGTCTGCCAAGTATTCTGACCATATTGTGTCCCCATCTTCCCAGCAACTACCAATTGGCAATCTTGATTCGCATTCATGAAAGGTTGAGCAATCTGCCTATTTCTAGTGTTCGAGGAGATTCTCTGATTGTTGTTGGTAGGGTTAATGGTAAATTTGAATGCCTTTGCGAGAAGTGCAAGACCAGTATTAATCGCATGAGTAGGATCGGTGATGTCATCAAAACAGGCAATGGGTTGTTGTAAGTAATTCACAGCAGCAGGAGGTTGATATCCATAAGAGGTGAGTTGTTGTTGTTGTTGTGGCATGAAGTTACTTGATGAGGGTTGATGGTAAGGAACCCTGGGATATGACATAGATGATGGAGAGTTTGCCATAAAAGCCAATGGATCTTGTGTCTTAGCACATCGTTCCGCCCTAACTTCGTTAGCTTCTTCTTGATTCATCTTCAAATAATCATATATTTTAGTGTATTCCACGATATGAAGATCCTTGGTTTGATTGACAAGAGTAACACATCGTGACCATTCAGAAGGAAGATTATCAAGAAATTTGATGTTGGCAGCAATTTGAGCAGGTTCATGTTTGTTTCTTCTAAGATGATTCATGAGGTTTAAAAACCGATGCTAGTAAGGTTCAATTTGTTCCCCTTCAGTAGACGTAAATTTCTCCCATTCACGAAGCAACTTAGTTTCCTTTTCTTGTAAACCGATTTCACTGCCCTTCATCATTTTCTGAATCCTGAGCCACATCTCGTGTGCGGTTTCACAACTATCGACAGCAACATAAACATCTTCAGGAAGTCCCATAAGAATGACTTGAATTGCTTGATCATCAGCGTCAAGTTGTTTGGATTCAGCTTCAGTAAATTCTTCATCCGTTTGCTCATGACTAGAGTTAGCCACTGCGTTAGCATTCGTAGGATCCCCAGACATAAGAATTGTTTATCTAACATACGGACCTTTTTGAATCGAGTTGACAATCAACTTGCCCAAAGGTTTACATTTTGCATATCGAAGGAGACGGCTAGCCCATGTAGTGTAATTCTCCTTGGTAAGTATGGGTGGGTGATTCTCAGTACCAGCAGCATAAATATCTTGTTGAGACATTATCGTAGAAGTCGTGTGAAAAAAACAGGATCTCAATTCGTAGAAAGCGTGTGTTGGAGTGTCAACAAAATCAAACTTTGCCTAAATTTTCCAGTCCGACAAAAATACCTCAGTCCGATATAAAAAACAACGAAAAAATTTGTAATCGCTAAATTTTGAAATCAAGTTTGAAATAGCATGAAACTAGTATGGAAAAAATTTGATTTTTTTTGTAAACGATAGTCCGAAACTAGTCTAGATACTGGCAAAGTCTAAAAATGCTTCGATCGAAATACATAGATCGGAATGTGATGGCAATGTTGTGATCGTAATGGTCTATCGTAACTCCTGATCGCAACTATTGATCGCAACATGTGATCGCAATCCCTGATCGTAACCCTTGATCGTAACACGTGATCGCAACCCTTATCGCAACTCTCGATCGTAACACGTGATCGCAACCCTGATCGCAACTCTCAATCGTAACACGTGATCGCAAGTCGTGATCGTAACACCGATCGCAGTTTTAGCTCGTAACACAGATCGTAGTGTCAGATCGCAACACGGATCGTAAGAGGTGATCGTAATATTCGATCGCAAGTAGAAACCCCAGGTTTATGTGATCGCAATATTCGGATCGTAACGAATAAAAAGTTCGAGACTTTTAGGAAACAAGAAAGATGAGATTTTTACGTGGGAATTCGTGTTTCTAGCCAAACCAATGTACCCAAATTGCTACTACAACTACTTAGAAGATATGTGAATCACGAAACACAAGAAAAACAAGGACAACACCCAAGAGCTATCCACGAATCCCTTGGCGAATGATACCACTTGTAAGACTTATACACACGACTTAACCAAATACGAATAACATCATGGAATAAACCAAAAAGAAAGATTAGATTAAGAAGAATAAAAGAGAAGAACAAAAAGGTTTATGATTTCCAAGTGAGAGAAAGACATATGTTTCTCTCTCTACATACTATGAAATGGAAAACACACACACAAAAATGAGGTGTTTAGTGCCTTTTATACTACAAGTGTAAGAGTAGAAGGCCTTCCTCATTTGTGTGTTCGGGACTAATTCCCGTTACATACCAAGCATTATACTAGAAAT